>JARHVA010001537.1:2262500-2885000 GCA_037957365.1 Torreya grandis | reverse complement strand
TGCTTAAATATGATGTGCAATTAGGTAAAAATATTCATAATGGACATTAAATGGACACAATTCATTACATGGGGTAAAAAATGCCTCAATTGATATTCTAGGTGGAAGCAGTTAATTACATAGGACTTGGCTATCCTCAATTGTGTATAGGATTGAAAAATGTATCAATTTATTTAACATGGTGTAATTATAAACCCAAATGACATTAGATGGATGTAATTATTTGCTTGTGGATTGAGTGACCCCAATTGCATATCATATTAAACCTAAATACTCAATTGGTTCAATATGGTGTGCAATCAGGGCTAATGGAACCCAACTAGAATATTATATGGATAAAATTACTTTCATGGGGCTTAGTTGGCCCCAATTATGTATAAGATAAAACCAATTACATGATTAGCTAGATATAGTCTACAATTGGGGCCAATGAAGTTGTAATTGACATTTAATGTATTCAATTACTTGCATGAGCCTTGGTTGGCCATAATTTCATATTCAATTGAGCTAAATACTTGTTTGATTCAATATGTTATGTATTTGGGACCAACAGAGCCCCCTATTGACAGAAGAAGGATGAAATTTCTTACATAAGGCTTGTTTGGACTAAATTACATAGATCATATTGAACCAAATATTCTTTCAATTGAATTTGGTACACAATCAGAATCCTATTTGTTATTAGATGGATGTAATTCATTACATAGGGTTCAATTGGTCTTTATTTTATATCAAATTCAATCAAACACTAAATTATTTGAATAAGGTGTGTAATTAGGACCCTAATTAAAATTATGTTGACACAATTCCTTGGGAAAGCCTTGATTGGCCCCAATTATGTATCATCTAGAACAAAATACTCGAGTAGTTGAATATGGTATGCAATCAAGGCCAAGTAATCCATAATTTCCATTATATATGAATGTAATTCCTTACACATAGCTCCCTTTGGACTGAATTGCATATCAAATTGAAAAAATACTTAATTTTTTTTTATGTTGAGCACTTAGATCCCCAAGTTATATCATATGGATGAAATTCATTACATTGAGGCTCAGTTTTCCCCTAGGATCAATTTAGACCCAATTAACATCCTTTATATATAGTAAGATATATGTTCACAAGGATGAACTTGGTTATAATTACATTAGTCATTACCATAATTGACTTCATAGGCTCAATCTGTGATGATGTGGGGGATAATTGATCCCAAATTCACATTCTTTACTCATAGATATACATTCAGGGATCTCAAATTTTCCCCAATCACCATCACAATTGTACATTATATACCCTAAAATGTATACCCTAAGTCCTAATCCTTGAAGTTCCTAATCCTTAAACTCTAAACCATAAATATACACTTTTTAAACCTTAAACCAATCATTTTAGCCCAAATTAACATCATTTAGACTAAGAATTAATTTCATAAGGCTTAATTTGGCCTAAATCACATGACTGATTACCCCATTTGAATAATTCACTCAATCTACATGATGACATCCATGGTATAATGCCAACCCAAAAACTGATTCTATAGTGACAAATGGGTCCAAGTGATTCAAATTGTCCTCAATTATCTTTATGATTGACCTTGTGTTCCCTAAACCATGAATATACATTAAAACCTATAAGCTGTAAACCCTAAAACCTAAACATTATACCCTAAATTATAAACCATTTACTTTCCCTATTTACCAACTTCAATTTAGTCCCAATTATTTAAGAATCTGGTTTGAACCTATAACATATCTAGTGATTATACATTAATATATAGGTCCGTAAACCTAAACCCTATGCCCTAATCCCTAAAACATAAATTTTAAGCCCTATGCACCCTAATTCCCAATAAATGTCACAAACATACATGCCTTATGATATAACTAATTTTATCACAAGATGTCATAAAATGCATTTTTTATACCTATGGCTAAAGCCTTTGGAGTACCAATCTAGTTGTGTATCTATTTAGTAAATTGGGGCTATTTCGATCCCCTTCAACCTAATTAATGAAAGATGAGGAGCTAGTTGATTCTTTTAATTGAGGAGGCATTTGAGGCCAATTTAAACCCCTTTAATAACAAGATATTATTTGGGGCAAAATCAAAAGATCGATCGTCTATCATGAATTGATCCAATTATTCAATTTGTGCAATTCCCTATATGATCTGGGCAAAATTGAGACCCTAAACCAAATTTATGGCTTAATTGATTGTATAACATGTATTCAAAATTTCCATGGCATAATTGACCCTACTTTTATTAGAACTACAAACATGAAGGTAATCAAGTCATAAATAGGTGTCACAAGCAGCTCAAATATCCTTCAATTACCTTAGTGATTGGACCCTATATCTGATATCTTAAACCCTAAATTACCCTATACCATTTAAATTTAACCCTAACCCCTATACCATTTACCAAACCCTTTAAATTATATACCCTAAACCCTAAACCAATAAATTTAGCCCCAGTTAACATCTTATATATATATATATAGTAAGAATTAGGCTCACATGGATGAACTTGGTTAAAATTGCATCACTCATTACCACAATTTAATTTTTAGGCTTAATATATGATGATTTAGGGGATAAGTGATCCCAAATTCACATTTTTTAATCACAAATAGAGGGTTCAAGGCTTCCAAATTTGCCCCAACTTCCTACATGATTGTATAAATATATGTTAAAACCTATACCCTAAGCCCTAATCCTTAAATTTCATAATCCCTAAACTCTAAAACACAAATATAAACTCTTTAAACCTTGAACCAATCATTTTAACCCAAATTAACATCATTTATAGACTAAGATTAAGTTCACCAGGCTCATTTTTCCCTAAATCACATGATTGATTGCCCCATTTGACTAATTCACTCAATCTATACAATGACATCTAAGGTATCATGACAACCCAAAAAACACATTTTATAGTCACAAATGGGTCTAACTGATTTAAATTATCCTTAATTATCTTTGTGATTGACCCTGTGTACCCTAAACCATGTATATACATTAAAACTTAGAAGTTGTAAACCCTAAACATTATACCCTAAATTGTAAACCATAATTTTCCCTTATTTACCAATTTATTTAATCTAAATTAACATATTTTGTATAAATAATTAGGTTCATGTGGCATAGAGTGATTAGATAAATTAATATATAGGTCCTTAAACCTAAACCCCATGCCCTAATCCCTAAAACATAAATTTTAAGCCCTATGCCCTAATGCCAACTACATGTTGTAAACATACATACACCCTAAAACATGTCCTAATCTCTAATCTGTAGACCTTATATACACCCTTAAACCCAAACCCTACATGCCCTAATCCCTAATCATTAAACCCTAAAACATAAATTGTAATCCCTAAAACATAAATTATAATCCCTAAGCCATAAAACCTATGCATTAATGCCTTAATCCCCAGTCCATAATCCCTTATATATCAAGTATAATATGATCACATTATTTAATAACATGGTTGTGTTATTCTTAACATAGGCAACCCTCAGTTCTCATTGCCAATTGCCAGCCCCAAAGATTATATTGACAATAACACTATCTCAATGGGTTGGATGGGCCAGAACCTTATAAAACACATAACATGATTATGTTATATAATAACATGATTGCATTATATAACACAATCGTATTATTATTATTATTATTATTATTATTATTATTATTATTATTATTATTATTATTATTATTATTATTATTATAGATTAAACTCACTTATCAATGACTTATTATTATTTTTTGGGGCTTTCACATGCTCAGAGCTTCTTTCTCCAAGTATTAGGGGAAGAAAAAAAATGACTTAAGAAGTAATATGGAATTTAATGCACTTTTGGAAACATGCCTAAAAATATTTTTGTGTCATGTATGTCATAAAATCATGTTACCTATTATTTTATTAAATACACACATCATTTCAATTTATGGGGAACCATTTCCCTTCCATCGTAATATCAATTCAAAATCATGGGCTTTAACACAAGGAGTGATGTGAGTATCCATAAAGCCAAACCATTCTAGGGGAAAGGTCCTAGTAACCTTGCACCTTAACTTTAGACCTTAATTATAATCATTAATCCATAAAACATAAATTTTAATGCCTAAATCCCTAATCCATAAACCCTATGCACTAATTCCTAAATCCTTAATCCATAATTTCTTATCTATATTAAGTATAATGAAATCATGTTATTTAATAATGTGATCACATTATTTAATAATATGATCATGTTATTCTTAACATAGGAAACACTTGGTCCTCATTGCCAATTACCAACCCCAAAGCTTATATTGACAATAATGTGATCATGTTATTACATAATGCAATCATGTTATTGTTGATATAAGCCTCTCAATTGGTTGGATGGGCCAAGACCTTATAGAACACATAACACAATTGCATTATTATTATTTTATATTAAGCTCACTTATCGACAACTATCTTTATCCCAAATCAAAACTTTTGTCCCCATAAACATTCTTTGCATACTTATATGAGATCTGTGTACCTATGTACTTGACCCCACCTTTGAAAATTTGTCAATTGTCCCTTCTAATGGGTTCTAGATCATGTTCAAAAAGGAAGAGAAAGTTGTTGAAGAACAAAACACTTGAGGAAATAGAATATTTAAGAGAGAAACATAAGCTACAAATGCAAAAAAATCATGATAAACAAGGTACAAGCCCTAATCTTGATGAACTAAATGCCATAAATAATGAGCCAATTGATGATAATGAATTAAGAAATGATGAAATTAACTGTAATCAATTGAATAGTGTTGAATTTGACCATAATGAAATGATTAATAATGAAATTGACCATATTTAAATGAATAATAATGAAATTGAAAATAATGAATTAGTTAATGTTAGAAGTTCACATTCAAAGCTCCAAGTTTTTTATTTTGTTGATAATGAGTCTATGTATGATGCTTCACCCCCCATGAATGAATAAAATTTTATGGAAACAAATAATGATGAAATTAACCATCAAAAAAATTTCATGGAAACATATAATGAAGAAATTAACAATGAATAATTTAATGTCATCCCACCTCTAAATAATGAAATTAATAACAGTTTTGAAACACCCTCTCAATAAATTCTACTATTACCAACACCTCCAAGAATTATGCATAGAAAATACAAGTACTTAATTGAAGTCGATGAAAATATTTTAAAACCAATGCATAATAAAATGCCTGATTACCATTCAAGAAGACTAGTTTAATAAATTTGGGATACTTTCTTTCATAATTTGGAGTATGATAGTCAAAAATGTCAATTATTTGTTTCATTGATAAAATTTATTAAGATGAGACGTATAATGCACACATTAGGACTAAGAACATCTAACATGAATGATGAAAATGATGAAATTGTTGAAAATCTACATGATGCATAACATATTGTAGGCCCAAAATCATGCACTAAAGATTTTAATGTTGCCTGGTGTATCCTTACAACTTGTGCAATAAATGAAAAAATAGGGAAAAAATGAATGGTTTCAAAAACAAGTCAAACACTTAATATAAATAGAAAAATAATAATGAAATCAATTGAAAGATGTGAAAGACTTAATGAACTCAATACCAATAAGCTCTGGGCATTCTCTGGTAGACTTCCATGAAAGGAAAAGTCTCTATAAGATACCCTCAAAGAGTTAATTGCTCAATTTTGGAAAGCCAATACAAGAGTTTTACCCAATGCAAGAGATGTTTTGAAAAGAAGAGTTGGTTCTCATAATCATGAACCACATCCAAAACATTTATTAGATATGACTCAAACGTAATTTTACTCTAAATTTTTGGAAAATCGCCCACAAATTTATATTTTTCAAATATATTTTGAGATGGCAAAACCTTTTTATGTTAAAATAAATCACACACACACCACTTGTTATTGTAGGCAACATGTTGAATTTTTAATGCACTGTGATGTTTTTCACCATATTCATTGTAATTTGCATACTAACATTTTTTAAGAGTGTAGCATTGAATTACCACCAAAATCAATCAAGGAATTTATTCCAACTATCTTTTGCAAAAGACCAGATGGGGAATTATTTTACAATAAATCATGTTTAAATGGAAATTGTAGCATTTATGGTGGATTGCCAAATTTAAAAAAATGTATCCATGAGGAGATTACAAGTGAAATTGGATATGAATTAGTTGGTTTAAGAAAATATAGATCAATGACTTATCAAGTAAAATATGGAAAATAATCTAAAGGGTGTGAGCTTGTTACAAAAAAGATACCTATTTCTAAATTTTTGGTCAAATTTAGGGAGAATATTGTTATGACCATACAAGGCACACACAGAGGGCTAGATGATTGGATGAACATTTCAAGATATGCAAGGATACATTCCCACTTAGATCCATTATTTTATAGTTTATTTTATAGAGAATTAAAAATTTAAACCCTAAATGGAAGTTTAATCATAGTATTACAACTCATCACAAGTTGCCATATTCATGCATGTACCTGATAGTATAGAGCAATAACAAAAAATATTAAGGGAGTACTATTTCTATATCAGCAATGATAGATCACATTGTTCATAATATGTGTAAGGTTATTTCTAGATGTTTTATGAATAGTTGAGTCAAAGGAACATTACTTTCAATCAACATTACATTTGGTTAGATAATTACACATCACAATTCAAAAATGCACGGATGTTTTATTGGTTGAGCAAGATGCACATTACCACTAGTGTATAACAAATTTAGAGTTTCACCAAGGCTAGCCATGAAAAAGGGGAGCATGATGGTGCCAGAGCATGTGTAAAAAGAGCTATTTCAAGGGAGGAGTTGAAATTTGAATGTGGTGTTCATTTGATAGATGGAAAAAATGTGGTTGAATGGTGTAATGAGAACATGTGTCATGGTGCTCAACCAAATTCTATTGTTTGTAAACATTTTTGGTTAATTGATGAAGAACACTTTTCAAAGTATGAGGATTATATGACTCTAATAGGTTCAAATGATCTCCACTCATTTTTTAGCTCAAATGCAAGTCATTGGATTGTTTATACGAGACACTTAACATGTTTTTATTCTGCATGCATGGACTCGATTTGGAATGAGTATGAGTCATAAGAGTGGGTGGATGATTGGAGTTCCAAACCTCTAATTCTAATCAACACATATCATGTTCCAATATCATTACAACTTATAGATATGACATCATCATATGACTTTGACCATGTATATGATCTAGTTCAGCCAGTTAAAATATTTTTCATTATGTACAGTTTATTCTCATTATTTAATATATCTTCATATTGTCACTAAAAAATATTTTTTGTGATATAGGGCATATTTTTTTAGTTATTGCAGATGAGGATAATGAAGAAGTCATTTATTACTACTTGTGTCAATGTGTAAAGAGAGAAAAATTTGACTTTCCCAGTTATAGATGGAAAAAACATTGACTATCCCACTGATTCAGTGGTAATCATTATAACTTGGTTTCGATGATGTCCTACAAAAAATTCAAATCAATGGTTGTTTAAAGACTTTGAAACACACAAGAAGATACAACACTATTTAAATTTGATTCTTAGAACAAATATTTAATTATAAAAATATCATGGGAGGCCATTAAACAGGGAACTATGAAAAGTTTGAGAGTCAGATCATGACTCTATTCTTGATAGTATCAAGATTAGAGCATATCCTAGTGGTTCATTGGATTCAAATATGGAGGTATGTTGACTTTTAAAATGTAGATGTAATCAATTTTACTAAATGTTTTTTTTATTTTCTAGGTAGTACATATATATATTTCATTTTTACTTGCTTACTAACAATTTTTTGTAGGTTAGTGGTGCCAGATAAACTTCCACCTTCATGTGGTTGGCACTGTTAATAAATAATTCTATATTATTGAAGCTAAGAGAAGCTTAGGTTTTATAGGTTTTTTAAGTTAGGTTAAAAAAATGCATTTTCCTTGTATTGGGAAGGGTGTTCTTGAGGCTAGAATGGGTGGTGGATTTATCGATCAGGCCTGATGGAAGGCTAAGAACTTGGTCCTAGACATTATCTATCCCCTCAAATGTGTTATAGGTGTCATTTTTCACTCAAAAAGCATCTAAATAAGAGTTCTACAATCACAACTTGAACTTTGATAATATTTGTTCTTAGTGTTTCCTCTCTTTGGAACGGTAGTGAAAATGCACTTTTGAGTGGATTCTAATGTCATGGCAGTGTGATAACATGTAATTTGCTTATTTGGATGTGATCAAAGTTATATATTCATAGGTGGAGATCCCAGATGTAGAAATGTTAGTTGGAGCTCAAGAAGTTGATTGTTCACTAACAAAAGCATGCATTTTTGGACCCGTCACTATAACTTGTCTAATGAATTGATTTTGAAGCATCTACCTGAGTGATCCAAGATTTGATTAGAAGGATTAATGAGGTACATGAAGGATCTAATATTTCATATAAATGACTTACATTTTTCATTTTATGCATGTTTGAATTTAGGCTAAAATTTTGCATTTTCCTTATATCGGAAAGGGTGTTCTTGAGGCTAGAATGAGTGGTGGGTTTGTCGATCAGGCCTAATGGAAATCTAAAAAATTGGTTCTATATGTTATCTTCCCCCTTGGATGTGTTGTTAATGTCATTTTTCACTTAGAAAGCATTGAAATCAAAGTTTAACAACCATAACTTGAACTTTGACAACATTTATTATCAGTGTTTCCACTCTCCAGAATGGTAGTATTTTTGCACTTATGGGTGGATTCAAACATCATGGTGGTGTGATAACATTCAATTTTCCTATCTAGATGTTATCAAAGTGATATATTTTTAGGTGGATTTCCCAAAGGTATAAATTCCATTTAGAGCTCGAGAAGTTGTTTGCTCACTGATAAAAAATTGCATTTTTAGACATGTCACTGCAACTTGTCTAATAGATTGATCTTGAAGATTCCACCTGAGTACTCTAGGGTGTAATTAGAGGGCTTAAATAGGTATGTGAGTGATCTGATGGTTCACAAAAATGACTTACATTTTTCATTTTATGCATGTTTGAAATTAGGCTTAAAAATTACATTTTTCATGTATTAGGAAGGGTGTTCTTGAGGCTAGAATGAGTGTTGGTTTTATCGATCAGGCCTGGCGGGAGGCCAAGAACCTAGTCTTAAATGTTATCCACCCCCTTGGATGTGTTGTAAGTGTCATTATTCACTCAAGAAGCATTTAAATTAGAGTGTTGCAACCATAACTTGAACTTTGACAACTTAAACTAGAGACATAGAAACTTAATGAGCGATTGACCAATTAATAACTTTGACAATTTTGATAACTTTGAAAACTTTGATAATTTTGACAATTTTGAAAAATTTGATAATATTGACAACTTTGACCACTTTGACCTATTGACAACTTTGAAAACTTTGACAACTTTGACAATTTTGACAACTTTGACCTATTGACCTATTAGGTGGTAATTGACCTATTAGGTGGTATTGAGTAATTGGCCTATTAACCTATTGACCTATTGACAAATTTGATAATTTTGAAAAATTTTACAACTTTGATATATTCACCTATTAAGTGGTAATTGACCTATTGACATAATAACCTATTAGGTGGTTTTGAGCAATTGACCTATTGACCTACTGACCTATAAAGTGACTTGTTATGGATTTTCCATTTAGTGTATGTGATTGCATTAGTTTCATGTTATCCTTGAAGTTCCTTGAGGCCATGAATATGTTGTCATTTATGTAAGGTTACAGGTGGATGAATGACTATAGGTGGTAACTAAGAAGTGACTGTAGGTTACAATCAATGAAGGGATATTGGAGTGATTCCATTAGGTTGGTAAGTTTTGAGTCATCATGCTATTAGTTTTGAACATGTTGAACCTATACAGACCTATAAATAAATGAGTAACACATATACCCATATAGCCTATTTTGTCTATGGTCTAGTCTAATATGAAAGTAAATGGTTTTTTCTCATGAAGGGAGTATGACTTTGGTGTAGATAATGTTATGTAGATTGAGAATGATCATTGAGGTGGAAGGTTAATTATTTTTTATACAAAATATAATGGTAAATAATCAACATACAGTCCAACATAACAAAGAAACCTTATCTATACCCTGTTTTGGGTTAATAGACACATTGTAAAAGGAAGTAAGAGTTATTTCTCAATAATGTCAAGTATGCCATTGAATATATATTGACTTGGAAGATGGTCCCATCAGCAAATGAGATTTTTCATCTCTTAGAAGATGCATGAGAGATTTGAAATTGAAATAATACTCCATGTTGTTGTCACATGCATGTAGGGTGCCTTATTGTGTAGGGTGCCTTGGTGTGCCTTAATGTGCCTTATATGTGGAATTTAATGTTGAAGTGTGTTGGAGAACTTGTAATAGGTTAAGTAAATTATGATTTGACCATGTAAGAACATCTATGATAGAAGACTAACTCCTTGAGACCTATATCAAGTTTTCGTAAGTTTGAAACCTAAGAGGATTGCCTAGTGAGAAGATAGTGAAAGAGTGAGAGGCTGTTTGTGAATGGAATGTATGAAATGAGCTAGAGAATGAATGTGATAGGTTTTTAAGAGGTCTAATGACACCAAAAAGTGTCTCCAAAGTGTACAAGAAGTAGGTACAAAGAGAAGAAGGCCATTAAGCTTAAGTGATAAGAGTGTCATCAGTCATTTCCACTACATACAATGAAATAAAAACTTTAATTTAAAAAAATATGGAAGATCCAAGATTTATATCATTAAAAAGAATAATTTTTTAATCCTCATTTGTGCATGTACAACATTAAATATGAGATTTGATAGATAATAATTTGGAAGATCAAAACAACATTGTACAATAACACACAATGAAATAAAAATTGAATATAAATTAGATAGATTTCCATGATAGGCATAAAATATAGGCACATACATGTCCAATGTCAATAATACATAGATTGTCATGATAGGTATACAAAAAATTACATCTACCAACATAGTATCTAATGTTGGTTTAATGTCATATGTGCATATACAATGCCAAAAATGCATCAATTGTCATATAGGCATACAAAAAAGTACATATCATGTGTAAGAAATCATATTCATCAAATAGCCTCCCTCTCTTTGCCTTCTTTAAATAAGACTCTCCCTAGGATGCCCTGCTAGTAGATGGAGACCCCTCTAATGCCTAGATTGCTCCAAGGTCTGACTGTGGGTCCTACACTAATAGCTAGCTTGTAGTTGAGCCTATTTAAATACAAGAATTATTAAAAAATTAACATATAATACATTCAAACAATTATTAAGAAATTAATTTTAAACTATAATAAAAAAATCATTTAAACATGTGCACTTACTACAATCTCATGATCTTGTTCAATTTGTTTTTCATGCTCAATCAAGTCAATAGTAGGCTCAGTTGTCTAAATAGGCATCTCAAATGCAGGAGGAACACGAGAAGTTTCCCCAATCACCATCTGACTAGAACTATCAGTTGTCATAGGATAACCCTGCATACACAATACATTTACATAAGTTATATTTTCCCCAAGTACATGTACTAAAATTATTAAAACAAGTCTATTTTTAAAATTCAAAATTACAAGAACTAATATATACATCTATCATTTCCTATGAAGATGAAATTTTATTAACAATGTATATGTTTGTCTCATCTCATAGAGTTGGATTAGTGTCTACTCCAGCCATGAACTATTCATGTAAACAAGGTCTCACTTAGTTTTATATAAAGTACATCAAATCTTATATATGGAAACCAAAATGATCAATAGAAGCACTTATATGTAAAAGATATATCTATATAATTACATGAATGAAATGACACCTTATAGGAAAGAAGAAGATAAACATGCATGTGAAAATACACTTATATCTGAATTGATAAGCTATCTATTAAAGTGTTAGAGTAGCAACCTTGTACCAAAACTAAAATTAGAGGATTAATGTGAAAGGGAATATATAATATACTGGTTTATTTTTATTCATTGATAAATATAAATATACTTGGGTCAAGATCTTCAATTTATACTATATTACATGTTGGATTATATTGGTTGTTGATTTATTACTTATCTAAAAATAAGGGTTTGACTTAGGTAAGGCCCTTGTAACTACTTCCTTTTGGATGAATTTTCAATATTATTAGAGTATTTAGGGATATTTTTAAAAATGTTGTAAAGGTGCCTATATTTGATGGAGTGGAGTGATGAAGTATGATTGGCTTCTTAGGATTATAAAGAAATTAATGACTAATGATTTGGCCACACTATATATAATGGGGAGACTCTAGATTGTGTAGGTGGGGATTATTGTCCCATTGAGTAGATTCCTTTGAAACCTATTCATTAACTAGGATGTGTCATAAAATAGTTTAATTTTCCCACAAGTCCTTTGAGAGTGGACTATCACTTTCAAGGTTGTGATTAGGATACTAGGCTTATCAGCTAAAGGCAGGGTTGTGGCCTTGATAGAGGATTGTGATAGAGGTAAGGTTTTTAATTATGTGTAATACTTTGGTGATGCTAATACACATAACATAGGTTTTAAGTATGGGGTAAGACTAGTGGGGGTGGAGTGGGTAATTATCCTAAACCTCTAAAATGATATTATAGGGATCTTTTCCTCTCATCTGGTGGGCGACAAAGGGACATATTTCCTTTTGTATAAATGGGTACCTATTGTTAGGATTATTGAGGAGAGAGGATGGAAATTTGCATGGGTCTAAGAGGTGTTAGCATATGCTTACAGGGATATATACCAGATCATGATGTTTATGGCTATGTTTATCAGCCACCCTACACTCATCATGGGCTAGGTGTACAAGCACATGACCCCTTACCAGTAAGGGTTAGATATTGGGACAATGGGGGCCATTAGGGCTTCTAGTTGGATAAGTATGCCACCATTGAGAGGCTTTTCATGAGTGGTGGACACACTAACAATGATATATTTGGTATCTATACTATATTGGGGCATTTTAAGATAGTTTATGAATGAGGTGGACACTCTACTACCATCATATTGGGAGAGTACTAATTGGAGGAGTAGATTTAGAAAAATATAGTATATAGGTTGTAATTATGGTAGGATTCCAACATTAAGTACAACCACCACCATAATTTGTAGATACTTAGATGTAGAAACAATCATAGGATAGAGGGTGAGGAGATGAATTTTAGGGGGAAACAAGTGTGAGTATACACTTATTAGAGAGGAACTAACAAGATAGGAGGAGAATGCTAAGATGAGGTCAAATTAGGAATTATACCTAGACTAGCATGAAGTTACCCAAGTAAAATAGTGATTTGGTTTATTTTTAGTTACTTTCTATGTTACTTTCTAATTTATTACTCAGTTATTGTTTCTTTATGTGACTGGAGATCTAAAGTATTATCTTTTTCTATGGTTTTACAGTGAAACACTAAGTGGTGGAGCATGATAAAATAAACTTTGGTTAAGATTTTTTAGGTGAGAATTATTTGAGCCTCGATAATATTTTGATGGATGTGGTTATCCATGTGCGAATAACAAAGAATACATATGTTTTTATCCCTACTTATCATAAATATGTGGAGTTCCCTCATAATAAGAGACAGATAGTTGTCCTAGAGGAAAATGTGGTTGGTTTAGAGTCTCAAGTGAAGACTCTCAATGAGATTGTTAGGACTAGGGGAGGTTAGGCTCCATCCAAAAAATAGTGGGGGGTACATCATCCACATAGGCATAAGCAAGAGACACAAAATTAGATAAATCATATATCACATCACTCATCAACCCTAGGCATAACCTCTAGATGGGGACAACTACCTCCAATAGGACCCTAGGGTCACACCATTGTATATATTTTATGGAATAGTATAAAATCATGCCATGAGTGTGATAATGAACTTAATATTCAATAAGAGAGATATACCAATATATTACATGGAATATCATCCATTGGGGGAGCTCATGACAATGGTGACACACATCACATCTTGGATGGAATTACCCACAAACTAAATAAAGTGAAAAGGATCTTAAATTCAACGGATGAATCTTTGTTAGGGAAGCTGATGCTTGGCTAATAGGTATGAAAAGGTGCTTTGGCATGAGATGTTTTTCAATAAATAGTATGGACATGCTATTTTTTTACAACTTTTAGATGAATCAACGTTGTGTTGGGACTATCAAGAAAAAACTGTGAATTTAGATATGCCCACAGTCACATGGGTGATGTTCAAGGAAAGACAACACTACTTGTTGGATATCTACTTAAATGATAGAGTAAATGCATTCCATAACCTCTATAGAAATGCAAATAATGAAAATGAATATAATGCATGTTTTTAAACCTTTATTTAGTACATGAGATATATGTAAACAACTTATTTTTGCATACAGGTTGTGTTATTTTTGCATTAATTTTTGAGAAGAGAAGTTACAAATTAGATGCAAAAAGAAAAATATATATGTAAACAAATGCAGTCCTAACAAATATAAATAACAAAAAATATATGTAAACAATTTTTACCTCTGTATAGGTAAATGGTGTCATCCTAAAAGAGTCCTATGCAGTCGTGGATGGCCAAGCAGCTGGATCTGAATATGGAAATAACAATTGTGACAAATTGAATGATGTAAATGCCAGTTGTGATAATGAAGGAACTGTTACCTCTTGCAACATAAAAAATGACATATATATTATATTAAATTTATAAGTAAATTAATTATTAGCTTAGAAATTAAATTTAAAATATAACTTAAATTTAACATGATATATATAACATATATTTGCATATGTGTGGTGATTGATGTCTACACACTAAATGTGTGTGTCAAAAACTCATCAATGATAAGAATATGATCTAAGCCATTTGAACCATTGATGCCATCATCATCAAAAGGTCCTATGCACATAGCTCCACATGAACTACAAGGGTGAGGTCAGGGTCAGGTAGCCTATGGCATATATGTAGCATCATTCTGTGAAAGCCTACTCATATGCTAAACAAGTGTATTGATGAGTGAACTAAGAAGATGGAGAGTGTCTATTTCCATGACCTTATGAACCATGGAGGGGATCTCAATCTAAAGAGGTTTTTGGATATAGATCCATGCAATCCAATTGGGCATATGATGTGCACTTGGTCAATCTTGCATAAAGCCTTTTCCTCAGCCTTGAAACTCACTAAAATCAAAATAATTGGGAATCTAGTTGAGGACAAACTCACAATAGAGTTTCCTCAAAAAATATAATGAGACCTCATGTTTGTTACATGGTGGATAGTCAAATACCATCCACCATCGATCCCAAAAATTAGTCACAATTAAGTTATGTACATACCAATGGATAGGAAAAAATTTAGCAGTTAAATAGGGAAGATTTTGATCACTTACCTTTCCTACATAGCAACATCATCGATCAACAAGTCTATGGGGTGAATCTAGCAACTTCTTGGCAATCACTAGAGTCTTCTAAGCAGAATGTAATCACAGAAGCAAGGGAAAATCTAGGGAACTCAAATGCAAAATGAGTAATTTTACATTTGGGTTTCCCTTTTTAATTTTTTTTACAAACAGGTAACATGATCACATTATTAATACAATCGCATTATTATAAATGTCAATAACATGATCATGTTAATAATGCAATCATGTTATTATGGAATATAACATGATCATGTTATATAATAATGTGATCATGTTATGGCTCTATAATCCTGAACCTATATTTAAATAATTTGATCAAATTATTAATTAACATGATCATGTTATGGGTAATGTCCATGAAATTTTCCCCCAACTCCATGCACTTACCCATAAGTCATATAACCATGCATTAGTCTTTGGCCATGCATATCATGCACTCTAAAGTCATTTAAGTCACCTTTTGGGATGAATATGAGGTAATGTGCATAATTTAAAATTTTTAAAACATTTAAATAGGATTTATAATTTTCATTTGTTAGGATATAATCATATTAATAGTTTGCATGTCAGGTCATGTTCAATTACTTCAGTTTCAACTCCAAACAAGCAATTTAAGGCACTTATACAGACTTCAAGAGCCCAATTTTAGGTGAAGGTGCATTTAAAGTGTCTATTCACATTCTCCATGGCATCTCCAAGATTAATAAGCTTTTACAAGTCTCAAGAAATAAAAATATGCATTCTTTCCTATCACCCTCTCATAAGATAATAAAGGCAGTTTTCATGAAGATAAAATAGGACGTACAAGTAGAGTTAGATACCAAGATATTGATCATATATATTAGTCCTAGTGGCCTTAAAATCCTTGGCACTAGTTTTTATATTGAATCCCCCAGCTTTATGAACAATTTCTAATAGCTTGAAGGATCAAAAAGTGACTCAAATCCCCACTAGCTCACATTTGAGAAAAATTACATGAAAGTTTGAACTCATTGGAGTATGAGTAACATTTTTGAGTCTATAAGGGTATGTATAACCATTTAACACTTTCATCTTCCATCCTCTTGGCATGTGTGGCATTGGGAAGTGAGTAAAAGGTCTCCATAAGACATGGATGTAGGTTTACATTGCAGGGTTGGGAAGTTTCTATAGGTTTCAATGCATATCAATGATTATAAAAGGTTTTCATCATATTATCACCTTCCAATAATTAATATAATTTGATCATTTCATACATCACCTTCTAAGAGGCCACACCATAGCTCAACTTGAAGACTGTGCATAGGGGTTTACCTATATAAAATATAGTTGAAGAGGTATTACTCTACATTGTCAGGGTTATATGAGGTTCTTGAACTCATGAGAGAAGTAATAAACTAATGATTAAATATTATTAATAATGAAAAAGGATCAAACTTACATTTGAATAAGATCTAGGGAATCAAAATTTAGACCTATAGGTATGCAGACCTGTAATTCTACATTGTGTAAGAAATTGGTTGAAATGTGTATCTAAGATTAACGTTTGAAGGCATAAAGGATAGAATCAATTTAGTGTTTCATTGTTTGATTAAATTCAATACCAATAAAGAAAAGTGTGATCTTAAGGCTCAAGGTCAGGATAACTTAGTGACACCTACATGGAGAGGCAAAAAAGAGTATATATGCATGGTCAGGCAAAAGAAGGTGTTAATAACTTTGTAGGAAACTAGGTTTGAATTTGAAGAGATTTTAATGGATTTTAATTTATATCAAGGTGAAAATGATCTAACTCAATAATACTAAGTTCAAATCTTAATATTCAAGAGACTCTTAGTCATCACCTATAGCCAACTCTTAAGCAGATATAGAGAACATGTATGATCATTTGGAAGATGCAATTCATTAAAAAGGTGGCATATTTTCTAAGGAAGATACTAAACTCTCAATCTTGTGATGAGAATCATTTATATAATCAGTGACCTATGGAAGAGATCCCAAATTCTAGAATGTAGTCAAGATTCTATAACTACCTATAGGTCTATTGAAGTAGCTCAAGTTATTTTTCAAACTTGAGAAAAGAAGTGATGCAAAATAGTGAGGTGTAGCTTAGCTATAAATCTTGAAGTAAAAAAATAATTTGAGGACAAATATACCTAAAGATAAATTTCAGAGAGAATATGACTAAGCAAGATTCACTCTAACCCTGCAGACACAATCCATTGACACCTACAGGCTTATGTGAGAGCAAGGGGGAGACTTGAATGTAATGTGTGCATTTGAGGTTTGAATTTAGGATAATATAAAAAGTGTATAAAATTCTTGAATAAAAGAGAGTCTTGAAAACATTATAATATTTCCATTTCAAGTTAATTCAAGATATATTTCATTTCAAACTCACAGTCACTCAGCCCATAAGCACACAATCAGGGATGTTTCCAAGGAGCAAGAATTGAAAGACACATGGAGAGAATGTGAAAACATCATGGATATAATTGGAACTATTATAATATTTTTTTATTCAAATTAATACTTTATAAAACTTATATATCTTCAGGGTCTTTCCTTTAGACTTAATATGTCTGATTGAACATTCACAAACACACGAGCCTATGTGGGTAAAATTATGAAGAGAAAGCTTTGTAAGGATGATTTGAGAAATTATATACCCTTATAAATTTATAAATACTTCAAGGAAACATTATATTATGTCTTTAACCTTTCTACAGAGAGGAGAAAGGCTAAAATAGTCAGTTAAGGTCTCTTGTAGTGTTAGGCTCATAAACCCTAGCCTAAGCAAATGAAGGATATAATAGGGTCTAGAGAAGAAATATGGTAAGATTAAAATTGGAATATATCAATATGTAATATAAATACCTTACCAATATTACTAATCTCAAATCAAACATCAAAACACCACCTTTAGGCCTAAACATTTCTAGACCTCACAAAACGCAGTTTGCTAGCCCGAGAGACTATCTTCTCTTGCTCAGTATAGTAAGGATAAGTTGCATGGGATATTAGGATCTTAGGGAGATTTTGGTACCATATTTTAATTTTAACATGTTTCATTTATAGGATAATTAGATCCATGAACTCTATGAACGATCCTTAAGGATAAAAACTAGTTTGAAGCTACCAAAGAGCTCTCTAAAGACCTAATGAGAGAGAAGATGAATCTAAGTAATCCAGGTGGATTTAATGACCTATTAAATGACTTTAATGATATTTAAAACTCCCTTAATCAACATTAAAATCCATTGGTTGACATGTGCAGGCTACAGGTGTATAGAAAAGGACTAGAAAGAACTGATATAAGCTTATTTGTGAGGATTGGACAAGGTGTCAAACCCTCAAATTTAGAATGGAGTATTATTAGGATTTAATTGAACTAAATCACACGCTTTTTGTCATTTTTATGTGTTTTGGATTCCTATGGATTTAAAACTTAGTTTTTAGGTATAGAGGCCTAATTAAGGCTTAATTGGGGAAAGAGATCATATGAAAAAGTGTACTTACACTTGGTTTCAGGTCCTAAAACTTGGAATGAATTTTTAAGGGGATACTTAGTCCTCAAAAATATATTTTTTTTTCCAATATCCTCCATACACTGTCCTACACAAGGAGGTTTACATTTTTTTAGGGATACAAGGAATTGAGGCCAAATAAGAGCTTTAGGTACAAGATGGAATCTTAGGGGTTTTTTCATGGATAATGAGTTATTATAGGCCTATGGTGACATGAATATTCCTCTTATTGATAATAATTATCTATGAATGAAAACTCAAGTTTTGAGCCATTCGGGCAAGATTAGCGTAGTAAGACAAATTGAGCTTCAAGCCACCTAAGGAGTTGTAATCATCATGGTAGAATCAGTTATGAAGAATCCTAAACAATTTTAAGGTGTCAAAGAAAAGGGGCATAAGGTGACTCAAAATGAATTGATGATAATGTGTGTCATTTGTCCATCACAAGCTAAGAGAAGTGGTAGTTTTGAAGAATAGGGCAAGGTGTCAAGTAAGGTTTGAAAATCTTATGCTAATTGGAGTAAGAAATCATCTTCAAGAGATAAACACTTGTCTTTAATGACCTGATGAGACATTTTCATAACTCTCCTATTGCTTATAACTCATGAGACACGTGTCACCTCTCCCTCCTACACCCTTCTCTCTTATTATCTCACATTTCTCTATATATTCAACCTTGATAGGTTATGTTTGTATCCTCCACTTGGATATGGAGAATACCTACCCATTTTCAATACTTTGATCGATGAGAAAAGTCTGGTCTTACCTCTTTTTTTGATTGGTTTCAATGCGTGTGCATGACTAGTTTGATCTTATCAAGTGATTAGCTTTGCGTCCTTGGTATGTTGTCATTTTCTTGCATTCATAATCAGTTTGAAACTTATTTTTAGGTCTTGTGAAGTGTCAAAGGTTTAGTGAGTTGTCTAATCATTAGTGTCACCATATGACCTCTTGACTAGACCTACTAGCCCAAACATGTTTCACTACCACCATAATGAAGTGTTGATGTAAAGAGGCAGATTAGGAGTAGTGTTTATTTTAGGTTAGTCTCATGGTTGAAGTACATATGTAACCAGTTGGTTGTAGTCAAACTTATTTGTTACATCACCCCATTAGAGTATGTTTTTCTCTCTTTTCCAAACAAGTTGATAGAGTAGTGAATGAGCCTAAGTGATACATCATGGGAGCTATCCATTTAACCTATAGATTCAATCCAATATTAGGCCACCCATATCTTAGGATTGTCTCTATGTTATCCCAAATTTGGAAGGTTTGAACTACCTTCCAAGAGTGAAAATTTGGGTGATAACAGAACCCTAGATAAATAATATAATTATAGCACATATATAAGAGGTTTGAATAGACATCAACAATGGAAATAACATAGGGCTTGGAATCAATGGGAAATAATCAAAATGGAGGTTATGGCTATCGTATTTATGAACATGTAATATAATTAACCTAGAAAAATTAGATAAATACATATTTGACACTATACAAAACAATATCTAACTCTAATGGGTGCAAAAAAAATTATGAAACCCTAAACAATTATGTAATATAATGTGGGTTCACTAAAATTTAAAATCAATAAATGGATTACAACTAAATTGTGATAAAAATAATCAATTACTATTAAATAAGATAAATAATATATTCAAAAAAATTATAATACCTAATTAATTAATACAAGTCCAAAAATAGGACAAATACACAGAGTTTAGAGTCTCATCTTGAATATCATAAGATTTGGTGATAGTTATTAGATTTAAAACACAATAATGTGTGGCTAGTTTTAGGGTAACCACAACCTATAAATTTGGAGGTGATTATAAACTGTTACCATGAGCATGAGTGATGCTTCAAACATGATGCAAATATTTTGAGTGGCATTTCTAGTACATGATATGCATGCCAAAAAAGATTTGATGAATGTGTTCATTTAGTCTATATCTTCAATATCCATTTTTTTCAAATTGTGACATTTGTAACCTAAAAAATAAATATATCCTCCTTAGAAACACTATCTAAATATTATGGAAAGAAAATTAATGATTTAGGGTTTGTGTCACAAGTTGCCTAGGTTTTTATACATGATTTAATTATCAAGCCCTAAATAATAAACAATACCAAAAAAATTAAATTACATAATTGAAAACAATGTCAGTGAAATAAAAAGCCTAAGCTATACAAACATAGTGCACCATAATAAAGACTATCCTCGAATGTTCTTATGATTATTTGTTCGCTCTAGAATCCATGTGAGTGTTCAATATATTGTTATGAATGATAGATGGTTATTGGGTTTTTAAATAAACTATAATTCTTGTGTATATATACATGCTAAATTGAAACTAAAACCATGTTGATGCCCAAATTGACATCAAAATATCTACCCCTTAAATGTAAAACTAATAATGGATTATAGTTATGTATGACTAAATTACGACACAAATAGTCAAATAATATTAACTAGGATAAATAGTATACATAAAATAGAAAATAAAATCCTAATTAATAAATTCAAGTCAAGAAGTAAGACAAATACATAAGGTTTAGAGGCTTATCCTAAATATCAAAAGATATGATAATAATCATCAGAGTCAAAACACTAAAATTTACATCTAAATTCAAGATAACTGCAACCCATAAATTTGGTGACAATTAGATACTACTATAGGAGCACATGAATGATGCTCCAAATGATGCCAAGACTATGAGAGAAAGTTATAGGGGGTGACAAGCATGCCATAAATGATTTGATTACTATGGTATATCCTATTCTAGATGTATTTTCTCTATTTTCATGTTGTAATACATAGCTTGAAAAATAAATGTCTTTTTCTTACATTAGATTGGAAAGAATATCTGAAATGTAAGAAAAGAAAAAAAATGTGTTTAGGGTCTATGTTGTAAGTTGGTTGGGTTTCTAAGCATCATCTAATTATTAGGCCTCTAAACAATTAAAAATATCAAAAATAATAATTTACATAATTGAAAACAATTCTAGTGACATAGAAAACCTAGATTATGCATCAAAAGTGCTCCATAGGAAATACTAACTTCGAACAATGATAAATGTTCTAATGATTACTTAATCTTTCTAAAATTCTTGTGAGGGTTCAATAAGTTTTTGTGAATGATAGATAAATATTATATTTTCAGATGAACTATAATGCTTGTGTATTTATAGACAAATTGAATTCAAATTAAAACCTGATTTCCTCCCAAATCAACATCAAGCAATCAAAAAGTGAAAAATATAAGACAAGAATGGCACATACACATTAACTAAAAGGGGGTAACATAAGGGTCCAGGAGCATGAGTGATGCTTTGGCTAAAAGCTATGAAAATAGAAGATAGGGAAATGAACAATTGGGGGTGTTGAAAGGAGAGACAAGGACTATTAGAAGTCGACACACACACTAATTACACTTAAATTTGGACCAATATTCGACAAATACAAATACATTATAAACTCATATAATTTTACAATTAATAAGTAGCATGCATCTAGTTTTAAATGTATATAATATCTTATTTAAAACATCATAACTAAAGTGAGCCTATAATGTTGATTGTTCATCTCAAACAATAAACTTAATTTATTATTTTTTATTATACAAAATATTTTATTTTAAAATTATCACTATTTCTTATCAATAGTCATTATCTTGTATTCTTATATCTTAATAATAATAAAGGAGACCCACTAAAAAAAATACATATATTTTTAAAGAAACAAATTAGATTTAATTTAAATATTATAAAATAAGAGGTATTTTACCTTTTTATTTTTAATAATTTTAAATTTATAATTTTCATAATTTTAATATTTTTTTTCCTTAATTTTTAAAGAGAAAATTACAAATTTAAATTATGTAAAAATAAAATATATACAAATTTTATATGAAATAGAATTAAATGCCTCTATACTCAAATATAAACGATTCAACTACCTTATAAATAAACAAACATAACGCCTTGCATGTAAACTTAAAACCTTTCCTTATTTTCTCTCTTTTCAACACCAATAACCTTCCATATTGGTCAAAGATGTGTATATACTTTACTCCCTACCCGCATGTCACTCTGCAATCCTCCTGAGTTACTTGTTTTTAGTGTCCTATCCTTAATAAATGTAGACATTTTGTCTAATTCCTTCTCAATCAGTTAAAAGTTAAAACTACAGAATAGTATGAGTATTATAGCTATAAGTTAGTCCCTTTCTCAATCAGTTAAGACTACAGATTAGTATGAGTATTATAGCTATAAGTTAGCCCCTTTGAGCATAGTAGATATTTTGGGTTTGTGGTTTTTAAGCAGCCGTCTCAGTAGTTGGATGTTGGTGTCTCATAAAATGGTCCATGTGAAAAGGCCTGTTTGTTGGGAAGAGGACAGCACGAAAGATACAAAAACACACCAATGTCTCATAGAATGGTCCATGTGAAAAGGCATGTTAGTTGGGAACAGGACAGCACGAAAGGTACAAAAACACACTCTCTCTCTCCATAACAACATTACAATTGAAGTAGTTGTGAGTCATGTCTATTACCAATGGCAATTACATCACCGTCATATACCCGCTCTCTATCATTTTCTTCAACCATCTTATGTAGTTGTAAACCGCTATCAGTCATTTTCTAGTCCTCTTTCTTTGACATTTAAGAATTCAAAACAATGCAGTAGATGAACAGGTACTAGAAACAGTTATTTCAACCTGGTGCCTTTAGCCTGGACTTCACCACTCACTGCTTATATTAATGTGATTGAGTCCGTCCTAAGGTAGAAGAAACTGTGAAGAGGGCTGTTTTGTGTTTTGTGAAAAATGGCACTGAAATTGTGGGGTTTAGTTGTTTTGTTTTTATTGCCTGTGACGTCCATTGATGGCGTAGACTTGGGCTCCGTTCGAACAGCTCATTCTGTTCAAAATCTGCAAGGGATATGCGGGCTGTTTGTGTGGCCCAGAGGATATGACTGCCAGGAATTCATGGTGATTTTATTTCTGTTAATTTTTTAGGGTTTGCTGTGTTTTGTGAATCGTTTCATGAACTTTCACAAATTGATTTTTTCAGAAGTTTGTTGAATGATGATAATTATCGGTGCTGTTAGGTCCCTACAGAAGATGGGTTTTTGTTGTCGATGCAAAGGGTGTCAAAAGCAAAGGATGTCATAAGTGATAAAGAACCTGTTTTTCTATACCACGGCGTCATGCAGGTTATTGCACAATTTTAACTTCGAGTTTATTTTCATGTTATTTTAACTTGAAGTCTTTCATTTTTTTTTTTAATTTTCTTCTGGTTGGGTCTTTTAAGTTATCAAATGATGATCAGAAAAGTCGAGGCAAATAAAAACAAGATAAATTATACCTAAAAATTAAAAATTTAAACAACATAATAATTTCATTTAAATATAATAATTTCTCACATTTTTCAATCTACTTTGGTACTCTCTTTCAAGGATAATAATCTTGCAAAGCTAAACATTATGATGGAATGTATAATTGTCTGGCATTATTTCAATGGCAGGGTGGCGAAGGTTGGGTTTTGAACGAGCCCAACGAATCTCTCTCATTTATGCTTGCAGACTCAGGATATGATGTATGGATCGGAAACACACGCTCAACCATATTTAGCTATGGTCATACAACCTACAACAGATCTGAGGAGGTAAACTTATCTGCATTAATGCTGACTTATTTGTAAACATTAATAACGTTATAGACTTATTAACATCTATTGAAATAAATAATCCATGTAAATGTTGCAATCTCAGAAATTCTGGGACTGGGCGTGGGATGATATTGTAGCCTATGACCTCCCAGCAATGCTTCATTTTGTCAATTTCATGACACCAAAACCGATTCTCTACGTTGGCTATTCTCAGGTCATGTCAATGATACTATCTATCCTTATACACAACACTACAAATTCATACAATTACATTTTATTTCTGATAAATGAATTTCACAATTGCAGGGAACAATGACAGGATTTGCAGGATTTACAAATGTCAAGATTGCAAGCCTGGTGAAGAAGGCTGCCATGCTTTCTCCAATAGCTTATCTGGAACATGTTTCATCCCCATTATCCAGAATTTCAGCAGCACTATTTGTTGATCGGGTATTTTATTTGAAAAATTTATTTATATGAATTTTTTTGGATTGGAAAACGCACTTCTATTAATTTAATTAAAAAAAACTTATAATAAAACGATAATCATACCCAAAAATCATTTATATCATGATGCATATATTAAATTTGCATTTTTTTATCTCTCTTCGAACTTTCATTGCCACTCAATAACAATGTTTGTGCCTGCATACTCACACTCGCAGTTGGACACGACGCTGGGTATCTATGAATTCAGTTTTTCAGCGTAAGTTGAAACATCCTTCATGGCTCTTAAAACATTCCAAAAAAATTTTTTTTTTTTTACATCTTGAAGTTGTTAAGATACTATCACACTAGCTACTGCACCTCTCTATGCCACCACTGTAAGGCTTATAGGAAATATTTAAATCAAATAGAGATTAAGTGTATTAGATATTTAATCAAATATTTTGATTTTGAGATTAAATTTTTCAAAATATAATAATAAGTAGATAATAAATTTGATAGCTGATGCTTAAAGATAGCCACTGCATCTCTCTATATCATTGTAAGGTCTTATAAGAAATATTTAATTAAAAAATTAAATAGAGATTAGGTGCATTAGATAATTTAATTAAAACATTTTAAAATTAGTTTCTTCAAAATAATAGTGTATGGAAAATTCTTCTTAAATCAAGTTCAATGTCTCAACATAAATTGAAACATTTTCCATGGCTTTTAAAACATTTAATTTTTATTTTTCTAAATGTTCTAGTTGTTTAAGAGGCTATCCAATTAACGACTGCACCTCTCTATGCCATCACTGTAACTTTTATAGGGAATATAAATCAGATAGAGATTAAGTGTATTTGATATTTAATCAAATATTTTGATTTTGAGATTGGTTTTTTTTAAATGTAATAATGTGTAGATTTTTCTTCTCAAATGTGTGATAGTTATTGCATTTCTATGTTATTGTAAGGTTTTATAGGAAATACTAAATTAATATATTTAATTACATAATTAAATAGAAATTAAATATATTTAGATGATTTAATTAAATATTTTAATTTTGAGATGAGTTTATCAAAATAATAATATGTGTAGGATTTTTTTTGAATCAATAATGTTAAGTGTTTATGAATTCAACATCTCAACATAAATTATAACATTTTTTATGGCTCTTAAATATTCAATTTTTATTATTATCATTATTGTTATTGTTATTATTAGTATTAATGATTGGAGTTTTTAAAATCGAATTCATTTAAACAACAAAATGAATTTTATCATAAAAACTTTAATCATTAATGTTAATTTTATTTATTACAAATTTTCAATCTATATATATAAAAAGGGTTAATATTCTAGATGTCTAATTGTTTAAGACACTATCTGTAAACAAAATTCATTTAAACAATATAATAAATTTTATCATAAAACTTCTAATTATTAATGTCAATTTTATTCAGTGCAAATTCTCAACTAATATATATATAAGAGGTTAATGTTCTAGATGTTTAGTTGTTTAAGAAACTATCACACTAGCTACTGCACCTATCTATGCCATTGTAAGGTCTATGGGAAATATTTAATTATTTCCAAAATATATTATTTTATTTTTCTTACCAAAAAATTAATTTCCTTATCAGCCAAATTAACACAAACATGCAATGGACAGAGCCAGAAACAGCCATATGTTGGACACGGCATGCAGAAGGATCAATCTGGATATTACGGCTTGCTACGATAGTATGGTCGCACTATTTTCGGGTTAGTTCTAACCATTATCTATACTACATATTTCATATGCTGACTGTAAACAGCAGGCATCTGTTCTATACCTTTTTAACCCCCAATTTTTTTTAAAATAATCGACATGTTCTCGTAATCAACCAGAAAAGTAGTGACTCTATATATTATACCTGTTTGAGATGTATATATATTGTGAATCCAAGTAAAATAAGCTAGAAGTTAACAGTATAATGTACTTGTTCATGGTAACAGGGCCAGAATGCTGTACAAACAAGTCTAAGTTAGGCTATTATGGCAAATACGAGACACAATCTACCTCAGCCAGGAATTTGGGTCAATTGGCTCAGTGTAAGACATTAAATCTTTGTCCCCGTTGAGAAAAAAGTGATTAAATCGAAGCATCATGGTTATTTTCTTTTTCTATTTGAAACTATACTGACATTTTCTATATACTTTTTTTCTCGGTAGTATTAAGATCGGGCAGATTCTGCAAATACGACTATGGTTTGTATGGAAATGTGGAGAGATACGGAAGCATGTCTCCTCCATCCTATGATCTATCCTTGATTCCAACAAATTTGCCATTTTTGCTGGTATATGGCGGAAATGATACGCTGGCCGACGAGTTAGACGTTCATCATGTAGCCAGTGAATTACCAGGAAAAGTTGAGATGCTCTTTATGCCACACTACTCTCATATGGACATGCTACTTGCAACTTCTGCTCATGTTGAAGTCTATCCTCAGGTCATAAAATTCTTAGAGCAAGAGTAATATAGTGTAAACATATTAGTATTATGTTGTTTCTCCTCTACTTTGATATATGCCTTCATATGAAAGGGTGTATATTTGAAATGTTTACAGTATTTTTTTTATAATATAGTTATTTTTATCTAATGTTATGCCCTTAGCTTAATGGTTCTCAGCAAATTTTTAGATTAAAATAATGTTTATTTATGGAAATTTGTATAAAAATGTTAACTCTGTGTAAGGTAATTGATGGAACAATATGTTTATGAATAATTAACCAATTATTTCAGTCTTGTAGCAGTGATCAAATGGTAAAAAGGTCAGTTTTATCCAGTAAGTCCTATATTCGAGTTTTTTTGGTCATTGGTAGTTGGCTCCTTAAATAACAGTGTTCCCCACGAGTCTAGAAGGTTCTCCAAAATTTAAAAAAACCAATTACCAATATCTAAAAAAAATCAATCAACTACTTTACTAGAATGATGAGGTTAGTAGAAAAGCTATACTAAAATTCATTAATGAGATTGATAGGATGAAATTTGTATTATGTTTAATAAGCATATATTGTTTATAATAAACATATATTGCTTATAATAAACATATATTTTTTAATTAAGATTAAAGTTGCTAGAAGGTAAAAAATCCGTAGTGGTGAATTTACTAATAATTACCACTTCTCTTCCATAATAAAATTATGAAGTCTAATGTTGAAAAAGGATAAAAGGTGAGAAGCACAAAAGTATGAGTTACAGTCGCCATTCCTCTCTCTTTGATCAAAAAATATATGGGGTCCCTCAAGATTACTTTCTCAATGTGGTACTCTTGTCGAGCCTTATCAAATATAGAGTATTTTGCACCACATTTTGTACAATTTGGTAGGCATTCCCCAAATCACTAGATAAGTGTGAGTGAAACACCATTCAACACAATGTACCATTTGTGCGCCCCATGTAGCATGAGTAGTACATCATTACTCTAAATTAACTCATGTCATTTGAATGCCTTATATTAAATCAATAAGCATCACATTGAACTTTGTTTATTTTATGCTCCACTTGATTGGCACATCCTGAGGTAGCGCATGATACTAAGGATTTTTATACAGTTTGATCTTCACCAACTTTCATGTAATCATCCCAATAGATTGGTGTGTCCTTTGGCATGTATCTCTTAGCTCAATTGGCATGCCCCAAGTTGATACCAAAAGCTAAGGAATAGATTGCAAAATATCTCATGCAACATGTGCATTACTATAGAAGTGCATGACATTCACAACATCTTCATGTATTCTTTCACACTTGTATAATACATTACATACTATCACATAGCAGTATATGTTTGCATAGGCCTTTTTAAACTCCCTACCACTTGCACAGAGTTATGGTACACCTGTGTAGTTATAGAGCACATCAAAAACTCCAATGCTACACATAACTCTCCAGAACTCGAGAATGGATGCTAGTTCCATAATCTTCCTACCCTTCCACTATAGAGATTGCATGATCTCTCTAATTTTGAATTTTATCTCATTATTGTTTCTATATTGAATTCAATAATTATCAATAGGGGGCTAGACAACCTTAGATTATCTATATCTGCATGATTTATTTTACTTTAACATGTATGCATGCACACACATCAAAGTTGGGCATTATGCAGATACATAATTGTGATATGGGACGAGTTAATTGCTTTAGTGTTAGTGTATTAATATGTTTATTGACCATTGGTTCAAATTAGGCTCTTGTTGGTGAGTGTTTCTTGTGTTTACTTAACATTCAACATGTTCCTTGGATTTTTGTTTGACTTTTAACACTTTCAAATCTATGTGCCTCTAGTCAATTATCTATGTTTCTATCTTTTCTTCTTTGTTCTTCCTTGTTTTCTTCACATTCATCATGGTTTCCTTCCCTCTCTAATTTCCTCTCTCTTCCCCCTATTTTTCCTGTTGTGTTGGGATATATGCCAATAATGTATTAGTACATTTTTGGTATGCTAAAACCATACCACTATGGTTTTAGTATGTCAAAATCATAATACTACATTTTTTGATGTCATCTTGGTCAACGCTTCTGACCCTTTTTTTGGGTCCCCTAAGGTTAGTTTTCCACTTTTGTCAGCTTTTTCTACTTATACACATGTTATTATGTGTGTTAATAGGGTCTTGATATGAATTCAAGAAGTCTATAAATACATAAGTGCATGAGTACATTTAAGGACAAGGACATTCCCATAAGAGTTATCTATTGAATTTGTCAAAGCAAATATTTCATTTATTAGAGCAACAACTCGAAACCAAAAGCAAAAGTCAAGCATTTAAAGAAAGAGCATATATTATATAATACTTGTTGCACTCATTGAAGAGATAAGGATTGGGACACTTGTGTTACACATGATTGCTCGCTAAAATACATTATACATGAATGTTGAATGCTACATACATTCTCAAATTCATAGGGCCCTGATAATAATGGAGGAATAATACAAGCCCCCCATTTACCACTCTAGTTTTTATAATTTTTCAAGATGTTATGAGATGAGTAGGGTTTCAAGCAAGGAGACCAATTTTCCAGATATTTACGTAGAATTTAGGATAAGCCAGTAAGATTTTCGAAGCCTAGAAGCAAAGGAAAAAGTCGTTGAATCAAGTTTTTAGAATATAAAAGCTCCCAAAAACATAGTGGTACAGTTTTGGGAGTGTCAATCAAGAAATGCACATTTTTTATCATTTGTGAATTTTTTTAGTTTGCTTTGTGTTTTATTCACCTCAATGTTCGGTCATATTTTTCAATTTTTTTCTTCCCCTTGTATATTTTTATTATTCTAGAATATTCCTCATTGCAATTAAGTCTAATTTTATTAGAGTAGATTTAATTAAATATAAATTACATACTTTTATAGATAGATGTGTTATATTTTAATGTAAACCCACTTTTACTATAAAACAAACATGTTATTGAATAAATCATCACATATTCTCTTTAAAGATTTAGAAGTGTCAACAAACATGTTATTAAATAAATCGTCACATATTCTCTTTAAAGATTTGGTAGTGTCATTAGAGATAATATATCTAATTTAATGTTCATGGAAGAGGTCATGACCTCCTTAAAAAGGAAAAACGATGACCTTATCACTATAATATATTACAATTGTAATTCTAAAAAAAGAAGTATAAGATACTAAATAAATTACTTAAGAGAAAAGCAACTCCTACATATATATAATAATTAATCAATATTATTAATATTGATATTAATCTCTTAATTAAAAAATGAAGATTACAAAGGAAAAAATAATCAATTGTGACGATTAAATTGAAATAAAAATTCATAATTTAAACCTATAGAACCCCTCCACTAACATATAAACAAACAAACAGATGAAAAAGGAGGGGGGAAATTACAATTTAAAAAGGAAGAAAGAAAAATATATATCACAAATAAAAAATCTAACCCCAAAAACAAATAATACGCAATGTAAAACCATTTCCAAAGTCAAAGAGCCCCAACATGAAGAACATGCATACAGTATAGTGAGGGGAAGGCATATGGAAAACTTCCAACAAACATGGAAAAGCATGGGACCATTTTTTATTAAGGTTCTCATGTCCATCGTTACAATGACACCACCATTGTATATGTTTTGGTGTGTGGATTTTGATGTGTTGTTATCTTCTCTCTTTTAAATTATCAATATTGTCTATCAATAATTTTATTGATGTGTGATATGTTGGGTTTTTTTAATTTTATTTATTAAATATTTTAGTGGATATATATATTATTTGATAAGGTAAACAAAATTTAATTGGAGTAGTGAATTGGTATCGGGATACAATAAGAGATTCAATTTTCAAAAAAAGAAAAAAAAATTAAAGAGACAAGGATTTCAAATAGAAACTGCACCATCTATTCCATATAATCAAGAGTATCACTCTTCTAAAATGTTGTTAAACAAAAGAACAATAATGTACAAGTAATAAACAAGCTAAAACAGAAAGCATATTAGAAGTTGTGGACCTTCTGCTAGACCTCAGCAATCTTTGGCAGAAGAGACTCATCCACTGATAAGGGCCAGCCTCTTTCCTGCCAAGAGAGGAGGTCCTTTATCTTCCACAGGGAGCCATTGCACATGCAGAGAAGGGAAGTGGGGAGGAAACCTTCTAAGGGAAAGTAATCCTAATCGAGGGGGAACATCGTTGATGGAGAGGGCAAAACAGGGGTTGAAACCTTATAGAAAATATCATGATTGTGCCAGTGAAAATTAGGAGTGGAAGGACCTTCCTTCTTCTTCCAAAATTGAGAGGAGGAGGGGGCACAGAGAACAACTGAACACATCACACTCTATGACCCAAATGATTGCACCAAAAACAGTGAAAAGGGAGGCCTTCATAATTGAGGAATTGAATCCAACTACGTCAAGAAGAAGTCAAGAGGATCGAGTGAAAGAGGGGCTTGGATAGGTCCAAAAGAACATAAAGTCTTACAAATTTGCCTTCCAGCAAATTATCTTCAATCCTAATAAAGAAGTCCACTTTAGTAACAAAGTGTACTCTTTATTATGCAGAACAGGGAGAACATGGTACAATTTAATTCAATTAAGTGTTGCAGAAATTAATTGTATTATTGTATTGGGTTAGAGGGAAAAATTTGGAATGAAAAATTAGTCTCAAATTGTATTACATATTTAAGATATTATAATTTTTAAATTGCTTTTTCCAATTAAAAAAATAAAAAATTTATAACAATTAAATAAAAATTAAACTTAAATTTAATCATTTTATTGACATCTCACATTATTAAACTCATCTTCACATTCATTATTTAGAATTATAATACATCCCTCAATATAAATAATTTTATTTAAACAATAATGTGATGATTATACCCTTTTTAACAAGGAAATAAGGAAATTTCTATCTCATAATTTAAAAAATGTAAAACATGTATGTAGTATTTTAAATTACTATTAACCCTAATGCCCATTTAAGTGTTTTAGGCTTTCTTGTAGAGTTTTACAAAAGAACTAATTTTTCATTTATTTCATATACTCTATGCAATGGGCATACATACTCCATTTCACTCCATATGTTTATCTTTTGTATAGTCTTAAGTTCATTTGTGATGACATCCAAGTGATAAATCTATCCAAATAGATTTAGGCTTTCTATCTTCCAACGATACATTATAAAAAAGTGTCAAAAATAAATTAAATTGGATAGTTGAATGACACACATGAATAGGCCTATAAACAAATTTATCTAAAGGACATTACTATTGTTCATAGATTCATTACAAAACCTCAAGTAGATTTTTTATCTTCAAATCCACGGACATATTGAAAATTTGAGTATCTAACCAATTTGAAGTCCCCTAACCTGAAGTATTTGATCTATAAATTATGTGTTCTTTTGCTATATTGAAGGACTCTTTTTGTTACTAGCCATTGACTTTCTCTATGTTGTTGCAAGAATCAAGAAAAAACACTAATAATAAAATAAATATTTAGTCTAGTTGTGGTCACATAGATTAAACTTCCAATGAGTTGTTCGTATTTAGTAGCATCTAGTAATCTATGGTATCTTATGATATTAATTGCATATTTTATTCCATAGGCACACTAAGAGGCTTGCAATCTGTCATTAGAACTTGCTCAGAATTTCACCAATGTATTTTTGTTGAGTGATCATAATATACTTTGGTATTTGAATTACTTTAACACCCAAATTATAGTAATGAAGATAACCCAAATTTATCATTTCAAAAGACTTTCATTAACTCTAATTTTAATTCTGCATTGAATCTTTTATTGTTTCATGTGATTAAAAAATCATCAACATACACCACTAGAAATACAAGAAGTTTTTGAATAGTTTTGACAAAAGAAGTTACATCTTCAAACTCCAAATGTTTGAAGTTCATTCAAGAGGTGCTCAAAAATTTTATCACACCATTCTTATCGAGCTTGTTTCAAACCATAAAATGTTTTTTTCTAGTTTTCACACTTTGTGATATTGGCTAGTTATTGTAAAACCTTCAAACTATGTCGTGTACATTGTCTACTTGAGACCACCATTCAAACAAATGGATTCATACATAAGTGCAAAGGGTGCATTGTAATCATTCCTTCTTTTTGTATGAATCCATTTGTGACGAGCCTTGCTTTGTGCTTGTTAAGTGATCTATCTGCTTTGTACTTGTTTTGGTTTACAATGATTAGGGGATCAACCAGTTTTCAAGTTTTATTCTTGACCAACACATCATACTCACTTATCATTGCATTTTTCCATGCCTCAAACTTTTCAACTTGTTTGAAAGAAGTGGGTTCAATGTAAAAACAACATTGAATTCTTTAGGAGGGTCTTACAAGGTAAGATTTTTTTATCTTATCGTGAAGTTCATTTAAAAACTTGTTTGATTGTTGTGTAGCTATGTGTGCACTTCTTGTGTATGTTTTCCTGACCTCATCAGGTCTGATATCTTTTAATGTTTGTTAGACAAATTTTAGAATATTTTTCAATGTAGCTTGTTAAATCATAGATGCCTCAATTTCTAAATTTTAATTTTCTTCATTTTATACCATCAGACCATCCTTCGATGAAGTTTCAGTGTCTTTTGCAAGGGGAGTGTCATTTTCAGTTATAGGAATTAATAGAGATTCAAGTGTTTCCCAATTACATGTTGCCCCTTCATTATTTGGAACCTCCATATCAACTTCCTTGAAAACATCAAATTTGGCATATTTTTCCAATTGATTTAATTATCAACTAATGTTTGTGTTATCTTTTATATTCACAAAAGATGGCATCCCTTATGATGAGAAATCTCTTAGTGTTCTCATCAAATAACTTATATGATTTTGAAGACTCAGAGTATCCCAAAAGCATATATTTGTGACTCATGTGTTCAAGTTTATTTATTTTCTCCTTTATAATTGATGCACAACATGTGGATCCAAAAATCCAAAGATGTCACACTGAAGGGAGATGACCACACCTAACTTCATATGTAGTCTTCATATGTATGGTTGTTGATGTTGACCTATTATGGAGGTATATTATTGTTTGAGTTTATTTTACCTAGAAGAATACATTTACCCCTTTGAAGAATAACATTATCTGAACCATATTTATGACAGTTTGATTCATCCACTCAAATACTCCATTATGTTGTGGAGTGTTGTAATGTACCTAGAGGGGTATAATAGTATAGAGAATAATCCTACATGCATTAGAATATGGAGGGGAGTAGATAAGAAATAATATAAGTATAGGGGTATTTGATGTTATAAGCATCAAAGAGTTATTTTAATTGAGCCTAGCTCAAAGGAAGTAGCCCCATCGAAGTGGCCCATGATTCAGAGTTGATCCTTCCAAAAAAGAAACATATTTAATATAGTCATTATTTTCCATATTGCAGCATACGGGGTTTTAACATTGGTATAAGATTACTTTCCTAAGAAATTTTTTTCTTTCCATTACAATAAAATTAGAGAGACAGTTTTCTATCAATTACAGCCATCTACAGTATGTTAGTTTGCAATATTGTTAGTTGTGAAGATCTTCAATACTGTGTTCAATATTACAGTCAATCTTTGTGTCAAAATACAACACCAAAACCATGATTACTTTGAATATATTTTGTCAATCTCCACTTAGGAAGCTAGGTTATAGTAATTTTATTGTTGTGTGCAAATACAACCATGTGGTGTGGATTTACCCCATTGAGGGCTTTGTAGATCTGTATTTGTTAGCAGACAATCTTGTAGTCAACAATTAGTTATTTTTTGTTTTTCATATGAAATATCTTGTAGGGCTCGATCAAATTTATTTTTATTCATGGTTAGTTGTCACTTGTGTCAAAAACAAAAAACAAAAAGAGACAATATTGTCCTCAATCTATTTTGTAGATCTCTATTTAGGGAGAGAGTTTGAAATATTTTTGTTTATTGTAAATGCAGTCAGGTAGTCATAGTTATAACAATCATGGATGCTTGTAGTACCTATCCATTTAGTATATGACGGTTTCATCCACATCAGTTCTAGAAGCATGACAAATCAGTTCTTCATAACTTGATTTATATTCTTGGTAGATCAGTTTTACCAAGCTCTCTTTCACATCACAATAGCTCATGGTTTCCCATATTTAGCATGGTGTCTACAAGTTTGACTTAATATTTTCATTGATCTCCATGACACTTGGCTCAACCACATACTCCTTGATGGCCCTACTTTATTTTCTCTATAGATCCATGACTCAAAATTTGGTCTCTCACCCTAGTGTCATCAACGCTCAGCTTGATTACCCTTAGCTTTTGCATCAATAATTTGGATGGCCTTGGTCTTATCAAAACCTAAGTTTTCCTTTACCTCATATCTATCTCCATGCATAGATCTCCCTCTTGCTCAATTTTCATGGCACTATCCCTTAGCATATCTAACTTGTAGATCCACCATTGGCATCAATGTCTCAATCTAGCTTTGGTTCTATTGGATCTCCATTCTACACCCTACCTTCTCATCACCATAGCCTCCATCGATCAAAATATTGAAATATGCTACCTTATGTGATCAACATGTTTGAATTTGCCTTGCATAATTCCACTACGACCCTTTTATAATAGGCACCTCAGATCGGCCACAATCTGGTTCAAATCAATGATGGGTTTTCTCTCTCATAGCAATTGTACCTAAGATAATGGATTTACTCACCATTCACTCAACCTTTCATATTGAGTTTTCCACAGCCTTCTACATTTTGATAGGATCTACATTAACCCCATCAATTATTCAGCCTTTAGAATGATAATCCACCAAGTTACGTCTTTTATATTAGATCCATAGTTCTTGGCTCAATGATAACCAACCTCCACCTCACCATCAACCACTCAAATATCTCTTAGTCTCTTGATGTCACGGTTTTCTAAAGTATTGAGTGGTATTTTAGCTTTTAGGTTTAGTTTCATTGTTCTTATTTATTAGTTTTTAGATTATTTGGTTCTTAGTGGTGAATGTGCTCAAATTCATAGGTGTGATCATGTTCATGATAGTGTCCACTTATTATGTCTTTATAGACAATTTTTTTTTAGTTTAAAAGTTTTGGGTTATATTTTTTAGCATTGTTTAGTATATTCATAGTCCTTGTAGTTCTATTTGTTACATCTTTTCTATGTCATTACTAGTTCTAAGTGGTATTTTGTCTATTGTCATATGTTGGTTCAACACAACAATATTAGTCATAATTGTCTTTTTTTAGGTCAAGTATCTAGTCATGTTTATGTGTCATTATTTTTAAGATTTTTGGATCATAATTGGTCATAATAATTGTCATCTAGTTTTTTTAATGTTGTGTCAGTGTCAAAAAATAAAAAATAAAAATAGTGGTTGTATTATCGTGTGAGTAAGATATTGGTCATCTAGTCATCTTATCATAAAATATTGATCGTATTGTAAAAGACGCATTTTTAATTGAAGCTAATAGCCTCTCTTATCAATATTTTTAAAACTCTAGATTTTATGGGGACTCGTATTTTATCTAGAGGTAATTTTATTTTGGCATTGACTCAACTTCATCAAATAGGGACCATCTGAGAATATCAAGTAGCATTTTAATCAATCACCAACCAGACTGTAGGTTTATCTAATGAATTCTTCCCATGTTGCTTCATCAATGGTCTTAATGATACAATTTGACATGAGGTTAAAATATTCATTCCTCACACAATGATGGAAGCTATGGGTTTAGCCAAGATCACTGAAGACTACATCAACTAGCAATGTCTCAAAATAATGCCCCCTCAAACTACACAAGCACTAGAGCAAACACCAAAAGTTCTTGAGCACTCCTCTAATGAGTCCAATCAGGCAACCACCATGATTGAGTAGTCCTTAGATGAGCCCAAGATGACAATCATAGATCCCAAGTAGGGAATCAAGGCTTCACCTCCATCGGGAAACAATGCTAAGGGGGATGGCATGTACCCTCAGTTGGTTCATAGGAACAACTATTTTGTGTTCCCTTTTTTTAGATTTGAGCAAATGATTATCATGCTTCAAATCTCAATGCTAGATTCTAACCTCATGGCTGACCTGTCTTCCATTGAGGCTATTCCATACAAAGCTCTATATATACTTCCATCTCATGATATACTACTTAAATTCACACTATTCATGTCCATGTTCATATCTCAACATCGGTGGAAGAAGTGGAAGTAGAGATAAATGCATGGCAAAGCTTCCATCTAGTCTTTAACATATTTTTGGTCTAGCATTCATTTGGTCCTCCTATTTATTATCATGTTTTGAGGAAGAAACATATTTAAGGGGGGTGGAATGTAATGTACCTAGAGGGGTATAATAGTATAGTGAATAATCTCACATGCATTAGAATATGGAGTGGGGTAGGTAAGAAATAGTATAGGTATAGGGGGTATTTGATGTTATAAGCATCGAAGAGTTATTGTAATTTAGCCTGGCTCAAAGGAGGTAGCCCCCTTGAAGTGGCCCATGATTCAGATTTGCTCCTTCCACAAAAGGAACACATATTTAATATAGTCAATATTTTCCATATTGCAGCATACGAGGTCTTAACAAGTGTAAGGGACTGTGAGATGATGATTGATTCCATTTTTATTGAAATAGGTTTCAAACACCTGTGAAGTGAGCTCAAAACCAATATTAATTCTGAGTGTCTTGATTTTGGATTGGGCTTCATTTTCAACCATGGTTAAAAAAATTTGAAATGTTTCCAAGGCTTATGATTTATTCTTCAGAAAATATATCCATGTCATCTTGTTGTATTTATCAATGAACAACATGAAGTATTTATGACCACTAATAGAGAGGATTGGGAGAGAACATAGATCATAATGAACTAACTACAAATTCATTTCTACTTTCCATTCTCAATTTTGAAATGGTTCTCTTTCATTTTTCACCAATATGCAGGATTCACAATTTTTAATGTTTTTTGGCATATTTGACAAGCCTACAACACCATTTTTATGCATTATGTAGATGCTACATACTACGTATGCCTAAATATGGCATGCTAGATAAGAAAATTTGTTATTCCTTCTATGATATGATAAAAAATCCTTTGGCATTGAGTGCTCACCCCTGAGTTTCAACAATTTTCCTTCCCTATATCCAGTCAAAACAACTATGTTATCAAAATTTATTGTGACTTTCACCTCTCCATCATCAAGAAGAATGGAGTTGCCTTGTTGTTATATTATCACAAGAGAAAATAGGTCTATTTTTAACTGAGGAAGGTATAATACATTATATAAAATAAAATCTATATTGCTTGGTTACTTGAGTTGGATGGTACCCTTGCCTTGAGTCACAGACTAGTTTTATTTACCAAATACATTGGATCACAACTTTCTTCATGAAACTACTAAAAGAAGTCCCTTAAAAAAATCATATGTTATATGACACTTGTGTTTAAAACTAAGAATTATCCCAGGTTGAACTCTTTGAGGCATTCTTTACTTTGCAAGAGATGGAAATCGCACATTCACAATAGAATTGACTTGAATCTGGTTATGATTTTTCTTCTTCCTTTTAGGTTTTATGTTTTCCATATGATTAAATTTTATCCATGATGTGTTGTATTCATGGGTATCATGACTTATTTTTATATCTTAGTGTTTTAAATACAAGTGTTGTTTGTCATTATGCTTTTCTTGAAGTTTGCTATTATTTTTACCATTATTTATTCCTTGCCCTTTATTATTCCGTTTTCCATTATCATTTCCTATATTATTGAAAGAATTTTCATTTTGATTTGCATAAAAAATGCTTTCTCCATTGAACTTTATTTTCCTTTCAAAGATTTTTTCTCTTTCAACTAATTGATCAAATGTGAATCTTCAATAGATTGCTTGCTTGGAATGACTCCAAGTAGATTTATTATATATGAATAAGAAACTTTATTAAGGAATTCATATGTACATAAAATTTGATAGCATATACATTAACATCATGCTTCATTGTATGGATTTTAAAACCCAAACTCATGACATCTCCATTTTTTAACTCTATATTGAACAATGTCAACTGTAACTATATAAAATCTAATTTTGAGTGGAAATCTTATGGTTCCTTCAATTTTTGAAAATTCCCAAGGAGAGTTTCACCCTTGAATGTGAATAAATACCTTTGAATCAATTGAGGCCCTCATCAAGGCCAATGTTTTAGAGTTATTATAATTCCATGTTAGTATCTCTTTTGTATATTATATATTTGTGGGTTGATCATCATTGTCATATATGTTGAACCACAAGTCATTGAAGATAAGTGTGTTCTTCACCTGTCTAGACCATTCTAACCAAGTTTATTTATTAGTTAGATTTGTTCCAATAATAGTTTTGATACATTGAATGTTTGTTGTATCAGGAGATAGAATGCTTCCTTATCACTCTAAAAAGGTCCCCTTTTATATATATACCTCCATACTGATATACCAAACCTATATATATGCTTGCCCTTCATATATAATTATCATTACATGGAAGAATATTATCTTTTATATATACTTGATGATACGTGAAATAGAAGTTAAAACACATGCTAATAGAATAGTATGTGTTACCTCGATAATATGTGAAAAAAAATTGATCTATCTATGACACTCGCTTAATGAGAGGTCATTGTACATGGGTGTGATAACCCTATATACTTGGAATTCTTTTTTTTTAGATTTATGTTTAATGATAATTATAATTGAGCAACAAAGGGCATAGGAAAATGAGTTTTTTTCTTATTTGTCCCCAGTGATCTATAGGGATTAAGCCACAAACACCATTGTTGTATTTATGTTAGGCTATAAGTGTACTAATTCGATCACGATGAATTGAATCATAAATGTGAACCAGAGGCACTATTTATACTAAGTGCTATAAATTGGTTTTGTTTTATTTGTATAATTTGATTTTATTTAAAAAAATTATTAATTTCATAAAAATGAATTAAATGGTTTTATATAACTTGGACTTATGCCCCCCAAATTGGACTTGAGCGAAGATTAGAAAAATAATAATTTTTATATATTAAGAAATAAATTGTGTCCACACACAATATTTTTAAAACTTGATCATTTACTAATACTTTTTCTCTTGCAAAAACTTGTTGAGTTTAAATCTCTCTGAGAGCACATCTTAAAGGATGCACTGGGAAAGGGGTGGGTAGACCATTGGTGCTTCACAAGATTATTATGGATTTGTATCATTACTACCATTAGTCAAACTTATTAAGAGTGTCTATCCATTCACCTCCTATGATTTTTCCTTGAAATATTTAAATCCTAAAATATGGTTAAGTCTGAACTCATGAGACCCTAAAATATGGCTAAGTCTAAAATCTAGTAGGACCCTCCAAAATATAGAATTTGCATTATATCTCCTAGAAGATCCAAAACCACTCTCAAACATATTGAAACTATATATATATATATATATATATATATATATATATATATATATATATATATATATATATAAGTTGACATTTAGACATGGACATATGTCTAAATGTAAACTTATACTAATATATTGCCTATTTTAGCACTTTTAATTCCCTTATCCAACTCCCTAAGCAATATCCCTTTTCAAATAGCCCCTCACTAAGAAAAAACTCACTTTTCCAACTACATTGGCCAACACATACATAGTCAAACACTAAGTAAAAATACACTTTTATAACTATGTTGGCCAACACATACACAATCAACAACTTTACACCTATTTTTCCTACTAAGTTGATTGGGTCGACCTTATTTTAGAGTTTATATCTTAGTTATCAAATGTGTGTGTGTGTGTGTGTGTGTGTGTGTGTGTGTGTGTGTGTGTGTGTTGTGTGTGTGTTTATTTTTTGTATTTTTTTTTGTGTGTGTGATCAGATTTCAAATAATATAATCTAACATATCCAATAGAGTAAAGCCTATAGAAGATAAAATCTTTTAAAGAAAAGATTTATGATTTTATCAATGTTTTATCAATATTTGATATCCCTTTTATATATCTATAACTTAAAAGAGGGAAAAAGAAATGAAATGAAAGCAACCTAGAGAGAAAAATATTCAATGTACTTAATGTATACTTATAGATTAGTCTCTTATGTATCAATATCTTGATATCCCTTTTATATCTTAGATTAGTCTTTTGAAAGACTTACAGAGGTCTATACTTAATGTATACTAAGTAATGCACATGATCTTACCGTATGTACTACACAAAAAGAGCCTTGGAGAACCATAATTTTGGGACATGAAGGATAACAAAAACTATATTGATTTCAACCTCTCCCTCAAGCTCATTTTGAATCTTGATCATGTTAGATACATTTGTTTACTGATTTTGGCAAGGCTAAATATGATCAATATGTAGAAACAACTTTTAAAAATATTATATTAAAATAAAATTAATTACGAAAACATTAAAATCCATGTGTTTCCATAATTATTCAATAAAGTGTAAATCATTCAAACATATTATAATGTAGAAAATAAAATACTATCATGTATATATCAAATATACCAAAAATAATATTAACATACTTAAAAATATTATGATAGTATTTCATAAGTACCAAGTGTCAACAAAAATTTCAACACAAGAATTTAAGTTTTAACCAAAGTTTGCATCAAAAAATTAAATCTATCAAAGGGGAACCCTTATCAATCAAGTACTCAATATATTCCATGAAAATAGTGGGAAGTTCAATCAAACATGTCGAGACCCCTTCAAAATCATCTACCTCCAACTTAACTTTTTTTAACATTCTAACCTCCATATGTTGTGTTGTAGGGCTGCTAACATGTTTTTTGCTAGAAAAAGTAGGTTTTTCAAGATCAAAGGGTGGAATATTAGTGTTAAGTAGAATTATTTCATTGAGATGTAATTTTACAGTTAATTCAAGAATATTTTTAGGTGACTTGGGCAATGGAACATTATGCTTATTAAGTTGAATGACAGTGTGCATGTGTTGAGAGGGCTCATTTGCAGTGCCTCATCTATGAAGATGGTTCCTCCAATGTGTTCCCCTACATCCTCTATTTACACATAAATTTAAAGAGTTAGTAGGCAAAGAGTTGAGAACATTCCAAAAGACAGGGTCATTGGCATCAAAATGCAAGGAAACATGGGTTCCTTAGTTAAATGGTCTAGCAAATGTGTTAGCAACCCTGTGACCATGAATATATCAGTTGCCTTGAGAGCTACCCCATGAAGGAGTAGCCTCACTATGTTGATCATCATCATGACCCAAAAAATCTGTACCCAAATCATTTGAACTTGGATTCTAGCCTGACATCTAATAAAACATGCTAAAATAAGGATTTTATACGATTGAGCTCAAATACTTCATGATTTTCATGATATTAAAATATAATGGATCAAATTATTCAGTTTGAAACAAAATTAAAATAATACTTATATAACCATCATTGTGCATAAAAATTAATCATTCCATCCTCTTTACAATCATACTGAAATAGCAACTATCAGCCTAAGAAAACCATGCATTATTCTTTCACAATCCTCATGCCACTTTTAATAAAATGGTAAATAGGCCATAATCAAATACAATAAACTCAAATCCATACAAATTCTTAGCCCTATGAATTTCATATATATATATATTTCTAAAAATGCATGCAACTGTATCTTCAAATTTTTGAAACTAATATTTCCAATTTTGAACGTGCTAAATAATCAAATACTCATTTTGAATAAAATTTCCTCAAACATTTTAGAAAAAAATTTAATGAAGACAAACCACTATGTCAAAAATGATCATTTATATAATGTGCATTATCTTCAACAAGCTTTCTCAAAACCCTGATGTTTAATTTTCGTGTGTGTGTGTGTGTGTGTGTGTGTGTGTGTGTGTGTGTGTGTGTGTTATAAGGACCACTTAGGACACAATAAACTAAAGTAATAATTACATTTTAGTTTAGGGTTTAAGGTTTTGAAATAGAAAAAAATTGAGAGGCCAATATGGATATGTTCAAGATATTTTGGCAGACCTTATTATATAGTTTGTAATTTTAAAACTATAAAAATGTTTTGAATATTATTTGGCATAGTCAGTTTATTATTTATACATTTTGACAACTATGAAAAATGAGGATGACATTATTGAAAAATTATTCAAAATATTTCCATAGTTTTAAAATTATAAATTATATAATAAAGTATGCCAAAATGTCTTAACCACATCCATATTGGCCTTTCAAATATTTTTTTATTTCAATTAACAAACTATGACAACCATAATATAATTATTACTTTAAACATTTAAAAATAAAATATAGTATAATCATGAGGCTTTAGGACTCTTTTTGTGCAGTACATATGGTAAGATCATGTGTAGTACTTAATATAAATTAAGTATAAACCAGAACTCACACTTCAAACATTTTGGCAGACCTTCTTATTTAGTTTTTAATTTTAAAACTATGAGAATGTTTTAAATATTATTTGACACCATTTATAAAATTGAGTAAAACCAACATGTTTTTCCTTATATATGATTTTAATAACTAAAAAACTTAATAATAAACAATTTTCAAACCTAATATTTATTTTATTTTTGGCATTGAATGTGGTGTAATTGGAATTAAAGCTATGAGGATCGAGGTTGAGATATTACCCCATTTTTTATTTCACAATCTTCATACCACTTTCAAGAAAATGGTAAATGAGCCATAATCAAATACATGAAACACAAATCTATACAAATTCCTAGCCCTATGAGTTAGAATGGTCAAAATTGGAAATATTGATTTCAATTTTTTGAAGATACAATTGCATGTGTGTGTGTGTGTGTGTGTGTGTGTGTGTGTGTGTGTGTGTGCAATTGTATCTTCAAAATTTTGAAATCAATATTTCTAATTTTGACCATGCTAAATAATCAAATATTCATTTTGAACAAAAGTTCCTCAAACATTTAAACAAAATATTTAATGAAGATAAGCCATTATATCAAAATTTATCATTTATACACTCTGCATTATCTTCAACAAGATTTTTCAAATTTCAAAACCCATATATATATTTATACACTCTGCATTATCTTCAACAAGATTTTTCAAATTTCAAAACCCATATATATATATATATATATATATATATATATATATATAGACACACACACACACACACATTAGGGTTTTGAAATTTGAAAAAACTTGTTGAATTGACCATATATATATATATATATATATATATATATATATATATATATATATATATATATGAGGACCACTCAGGACACAATAAACTTAAGGTAATAATTATATTTTTTAAATTAAATAATCTTCACTTTTCATAGAAGTATCTTGCATGACATTATTTCTTGGATGAAATCAATTTTTTATTTGTTTAAAAGATGTGGTAAAGACCAACCAAATAATATATTAAATTGAGTATATCAAAAATTGTGACAAAAAAATAAGAGTATAAAGTATAAATAATAAAGTGACTATGGGGCCATAGGGAAACACTATATATATAATAACCACTTAAGACACAATAAATTTAAGGTAATAATTATATTTTTTTAGTTATGTAATCCTCATTTTTCATAGTTGTCTTTTCTTATGGCCCCATAATTGGTTTATTATTTATACTCTATACCTTGATTTTGTCATAATTTTTACTCAATTTAATATATTATTTAGTTGGTCTTTAGTTTTACCATATACTTCTTTTCAATAAACAAGAAATTAATTTTTTATGAAAAATAATGGCATGCAAGATACTTATTTTAAACAATGCTCAAAAAACAAAATGAAATATATTATGTGGTTGCTCTTTACCACATACTTCTTTTAAACAAACAAAAAACCGATTTCTTCTAAGAAATAATAGCATGCAAGATACTTATTTTACACAATGCACAAAGAATAAAATGAATTATATTATGTGGTTGGTTTTTATCACATACTTATTTGAAATAAATAAGAAACTGATTTTCTTTGAGAAATAATGGCATGCAAGATACTTCTTTTAAATAATTCACAAGGAATAAAATAAATTATATTATGTAGTTGGTTTTTACCATATACTTCTTTTAAACAAATAAGAAACTCATTTTCTCTAAAAAATAATGGCATGAAAGATACTTCTTTTAAACAAAATGAATAAATGCAATAGAGCCTCATGATCGTTTCAACTATTTTTTTTAATAACTTGAAAATATCTATTTTATAGATTTAGGGAACCTATTATTATATTTATTCATTTCAAGATAGACAATTGTGCATGTAAACAATTACTCTCAATCTTTAAAACTAAAAAAACACAAATCCATAATTTTCAATCACAAGGAAACTATCTTAGAAATTATTTATGCCTTCATTTCCAACCTCTCGTCCCAATCTTCTAACTACCAAAGCTTCACTTCCATCAATAACTTGCATAAATGACAAGAATTTTTGAGAAACGGTCACAAATTTATTTGAGAAACTTAAATTAATCTCGTAGGTGATGTGTTAGATCAATATTAAATTTTGCCTTGGGTCCCCCAATATGCCAGCACTAATTCACTAAAAAATAGGGAAAAATCTAAACCTTGATTCCCATAGCTTTAATTCCACCTACACTTCATTCAATGCTAGAAATAAAATAAATATTAGGTTTGAAAATTATTTATTATTAAGTTTTTTAGTTATTAAAACTATATAGAATGAAGAACATGTTTGTTTTACTCATTTCTATAAATGGTGCCAAAGAATATTTAAAATATTTTCATAGAGTAAATATAATTTTTACATTAAGTTTATTGTGTCCTAGGTGGTCCTTATCATATATATACACATATAAACACATAAATATATATAGTTAATAATGCAATATCATGGAAGTTATGGGGAACTAAAAAGAGCATTCAATGAGAAATAACCCCATATTGTATGATAACATCCACTCTCTAAGGAGTATCTGGATAAGCTAGCTGCTACAGTTAAGGATCACCATGTTATTTTGTCTCCAAGTAAGTTTATTGGCATTGCTCATAATCCTCTTTTTATTCTTGAAAATTCTCAACTCCTTGAAGTTCAGGTGACTCTTCTTGCCTTTGATAAAATTGAACATGTACCGAAAACACCTGTAAAGGACTTGGATAAACAAGAAAATCACTATTTTGCATCCAGAAAATAGTTTGAAAATAGAATCTTCCAAAGAAAATAAGAAAAAAAATCCTTCTACCTAGGCTTTGGGTACTAAACAAATCCAAAATAAAAAATAAGGGAGACATGATGCTTTCAAAATGGGTCATAAACTTGACCATGATAAGTCTAGTTGATTAGGAGAACACATGTTAGCTTCAGGTCTTCTAAATCCAATGAATCGAGTGGACTCTTATCTCCCTCATCTTTATTAATCATGATTATTTCTTGGAATGTAAGAAGGATTAACAGTAGACCCAGACATAATATTATGAAAAGATTGATTAAAGAATGTAACCCTTTTATGTTGTTAATTCAAGAAACTAAACTTCCCCAAGAAACTATTGAAACCTTCAGTTGCAACATGGGTATATATTGGGAAGGTAATTCTATTTCTTCCTTTGGTTTTTATTGAGGTCTTCTGTGTGATTGGGACTCTAGATATTTTTCTCTAAAAAATTGTTTGAGTTTCAATGGTGGTCTCTCGTTAGATGGGTTCTCACCTCTAGCAATCTCAGTGTCTTTATCACTAACTACTATGCTCCCCAGGATATTCAAGGTAAAATTAAACTTTGGGTTGATATAAATGTTCATACGGAAGTTTCTCCTCGTGATTTCCCTTGGATTATTGGAGGTGACTTCAGTGTTGTGTTATCTCTTAATAAAAAAATGGGAGGACTTCCTACCCTCCCTCTGACTAGTCATCTTCATCTTCACAACATTAATCAACTTTAGCTAATGAATATTCCTCTCAACAAAGGTTCCTTCACTTGGCATAATAGGATAATTTGAAATGAGTTCATTAAAGAACATTTAGATAGATTTTTGGTTAATAATTCTTAGCCTTCTCAATGTCTTTGGCTTACTTCCTCCATCCTGGGCAATGTGGGTTCAAATTGTTAGCTAGTAGCGTTGCTTTGGGAAGGATCTTTCAAACCTCAAATTTCCCTTTTTTTAATTTTAGAGGATAAAATAAAATGACTTGGAAGACAAGATTATACTTTGGTGGTAGGAAGGGAAACCTCATCATGGTACAACTCAATATGTTTTATTCTGGAAATTAAGCTTTGTCAAACAAAAAATCAAAGAGTGAAATTTCTCCGCATACGGTAATATTTTGCAAAAGAAAAGAGATATTTTGTCTAATTTTAAAAAGATCCATGATTATATTCAAGAATAGGTATTAAGTAAGCATTTCTTAATACTACAATCCAAACTTCAGAATGATTTAGAAAAAACTAATCTCTAGCAGGAAATCATGTGGAGACATAAATCTCATGCTAAATGGTTGCAGACAGGAGATCAGAATTCTTCCTTTTTCCATCACTCATTTGTGGCTCAAAAACAAGTTAATTCTTTTAAGGATATCCAAAGACATGATGGCTCTAGAATTGATTCCATTCAAGAAATCCAATTAGAGATTATCCCTCACTTTTGTGAATAATTCAAAGCCCCCACTAATTTATCTATTGATAATAGACGTATCATTTTGAATTATATTCCTAAACTTATCTCGACTCATGACAACTCCTTCCTCAATGGACCTATTTAAATGGAGTAATTATAGCAAGCTGTTTTATGATGAAAAAGGATAAAACTCTTGGCCCAGATGGATTTCTAGTTGAGATCTTTCAAGCTTTTTGGGACATTGTCAAAGATGACATTTTGGAGGCTTCATAAGAACTATGTACTTCAAAACAAATGATGAAGGCTCTTAATAATCCTTTTCTCACTCTAATTCCTAAGAAGGATCAAGTTTTGAATTTTTATGATGTTCAACACATAGCTCTTTGTAATACTATATATAATATTTTTTCTAAAACTATTGTTGAGAGATCAAATATTCCTTCCCTCCATCATTTCTCCTGAACAAGGGGGTTTTTATTCAAGGACACCAAATAATGTATGATGTTATTATTGTTTAGGAATCCATTTACTATATGCATGTTAATAATCAAATTTATATGTTCATGAAGCTTGATCTTTCTATGGCTTATGACAAAGTTTTCTAGAAATGTATGGAAAATATATTAAAATCCTTTAGTTTTGATGATAATTGGATACAATAGGTTATGGTTTGTTGTTCCTCTCCTTCCTTTTCAGTGATTATAAATGGTTCTCCTTTATCTATTTTTCATTCTAAGCGATGTCTTTATTAGGGGGATCCTCTTTCCCTGTATCTCTTTCTTATTCTACTAGAAGGATTGGGTAGGTTATAACAACATCTCAAGAGTTCTAGTCTTCTTTATATATTTCACATAGTGTAAGGTATGGATCCACTTTACAATCTGTAATTTGTGGATGGCACTTGTTTAATGGGAAGTTCCATTTTAGTAGAAGCTTTGGCTATTAGGCAAGCTCATGACATTTATATCACTACTTTAAAATAGATTTTGAATGATCATAAATCTCAAGTTTTCTTTTTCCATATTGAGCCTCATTTTTAGGATCAGATTGTTTTACTCAAATTTTACTTTTTATCTATTTATAAAAGAAAGGTAAAACTAAAAGATGGGTAGATGTTAGTATAACCTATGTGGTGTGCACTCCATAATCTAGATAGTTGTAGATACTCTTATTTAGCTTGAAAGGATGACCTGTAGTAAGAGAGAACTAGGAAAGGGTTGGTTAGTTAGGTAGATGGGTGGATTGTCTAGCAAGCTAAATCCAAGAAGTGTGAGCTATCTAAGAGGTTGTCGATCCACCTTTTGAGACAAGTTAATGTTGAAAAGAAAAGGCTGCATAAAATAAAAGTACTAGACCTAAATAAATAAATAATTTACAAATGAAATGCTAGTTTTCTAACAAAGTAACATTTAGGTGAATGTTAAATTATTAAAAAATGTTCAGGTCAGGTCAGGTTGATGTTTTTAGTCTGTGAGGTGACAGGGTTCAAGAAAATAGGGTTTGGTTGAGGTTTTGTTGGTGAAAATAGCTTGTTGGTTTTTGGTCAAAAAAGTTACATAGTGATTATTGGTGGTTAGTGTGATTCAACAATTGAGGTGATCATTGGTAGTTGAGGTGACCATCAATGGTTAATGTGATCATCAACAATCACTATGGGTTTGGATAGCTTATTGGTTCTGACTAGAATAGGTTATGGGTTAGTTATAGAAAGGTTTTTTGGGTTGTTGGAAGTTGGTTAATGGTCATGAGGGTAAAAGAGGGCCTTAGAAATATCAAGGGAAAAGGTTTGGTTTAGGTAGAGGTGTGAAAATGAAATAAATTAAATGAATACATGAAAACAAATACTTAGCTTTAAAGTTGGTTGAAGATGTTGGTAAAACGTGGAGGAATTTGGTAGAGTAACAGTGCCTATGGTTGCAAAGTAATTTTGGTAGAGTGTTAGGTCTCTATTATGATGGTTGGTTGGTTGGAAAGAATACCTGCAAAATAAAATATTGATGAAGAAGATCTGAGATGATAAATTATGTCCCCATTTCACCTCTTGCTCCCCTTTTTTTATAGGCAAATAGAGATGGAGGTAGAAGGTTCCATAAGAGGTTTTGGTTGATGATTTTGAAGCTTATGATGGATTATCAAATGGAGAATTTATAAATCTATATAATATTTTGATGTGTTATTTCGCACATCATGAGTTGTTTTTATTCAGGAGATGAGGACTTGACTGTTGACAGTCAAGATAATTGTTGATGGTTAGGGTGACCTTAAACGGTCGATAGGGCCAAGGTAGAAAGGTTAAGGTTGGGTTAGCTAGCTTGGTTTTAAAATGTTAAGTTGGGTTAAATTTTAAATGTGAATGGTTTAGGTTAAAGGTGGGTTAGTGGGTGAAGTTAGCCAAGGTGGGCATCCAGGGGCATTTTGACATTTAGAACCATCATATGCAAATTTTTGGTGTTTACATTTTTCCCCTTTTTATTATGTGGCTTTGAGTTAAAAAGATATTAAAAAATGGATTTTTAGTCAAAATTTTGATTACTCTAAATGTGGGAGGAGGTGCTCCCCCTCAAACTGAGAGTTGATGAGGTGAAGCCAAAATCAGGTCAAGATTTGATAAGTGATTGATGGTGAGTCACTAGGTGGTGATAAAGGAGTGGTTAGGCATTCAAAACGCAAACATACACACAAAATGTGACTAAGTGTGATATTTAAGATCACACACAAACTAAGGTCACCAATGTTGGTAAAAATAAGGTTGGTTCTAGAAAAATAAGTGATAAGGTAACCGATCCACAGTGTTGGTCATAGCTGATCAGGTGACTCTATAAGTCTCAAAGATAGGGTTAGTATTTTTTTAGGTATCTGAAGTAGGAAGTTCTCCCTTAAAAAACATAAATGGTTTGGTCATGCACTAGGTGGTGAAAATTTTGAATGGTCAATATGACAAGGTTGGTTGGTGTGATCAAAAGGACCAAGGCAAGGTCATCATAAATTATATGAATAGTTTGGGCTAAAAATGGCCAACATCAAGGTGGATGTGGCCAAATAGTTGGTTGGTTGGTTGGATAGGGTGTTCTCAAATAGTTCGTGGTTGGTTTGTAGAGAATAGGTGCTCTCTGAAGTGTTAGGTTGTGGAGCTAAAAGCTTCACTGATGCAAACAGAGGAGGAGGTTACAGAGAGGTTGTTGAGTGTCACAGACACCAGCATCGGTCAGGCCAACCGATGTCGGTAGGGTACAGATAGAAGAGCAACTAACGTCAGTCAGAAGTCAGCTGGCATCGGTCACCTCTAGGCAGATAGGGACCAATGTCGGTCACTTGTGCAGTTCAAAACTGCAAATTTTACAGGCAGTTAGTTAACGAACCAAGTGTTTGCATGTCAAGAGCCAAATTTAGACTAGAAGCTGTGGATCTAATTATTGTAATTAGATTTCTAATTATTGTTTAGATGAGATCTATTTAAGAGACTCATGGGTTGTAGTGTAAAGTGTTCTAGTTTGAGTTGAGCAAAGTTAGCTCCTTCTGTGTGTGAGGTGAGCAAGGGTGTTTCTCCTAGTTCCACAGCAGTACCAAGTGTGGGTGCTGGTTTTGGAGAATCAAAAGGGTTCTTCAGGGGTGTAGGATCTTGGTCAGCAGGTGTGCATGGCTACATTAGGAGATCTACATGGTAAGTAAGATCATTGATCTACAGGTGTATGTGTGTGCATGATCCAGGTTTGCAGGTGTGCAGAACCAAATTGATTTATAGGTGTGCAAGATCAAGGAGGATAGCAACACAACAAGGAGCAGGATCAGGTGGGATCTACTTGGAGTTCAGTGTGTACTTAGAAAGAGAGCAAAGAGGAAGGCAAGGAAGATCCTTCCATAAGTGAGATCATTTGGGTTGCAGGTTGTTGCAGTTTATGGGAGATTTATTTGAAGTATGATTGTGTACTTGTGGAGTGCATGGAACACTAGAGTACTGGGAGTAGTGGATACTGACTGGTTGGAGGTGAACACCAACTCTGTGTTTGAGTTGTGTGTTGGGACCATAAGAGAGAGAGCTTTGAGGGAAGATTTATTGTTTATGCTCTAGAGGTGTGAGAGCCCTAGAGGTGTGTAAGGAAGAAGATCTGTGGCAATATTTTTTGTTGTATTTCCTTCTGGAAGAGTTTAAATCAAGTTGTGTATTGTCTCTCATATTCTGTGTTATTTCTGAATTCTAGTTACTTGTGATTCTGATTTAATTCTGCATGTAAGTTGCTTGTATTTGGTAATCAATTGTGTGCTTCCATTATTTCCCAACAAGTGGTATCAGAGCTGAGGTTGCAGGGAGTAGGTTTGTGTTTGATTATAGGTCACTCTCAGGGGTTTTTGATTGAGTGGGAGTAGAGTAATGGCAGAAGAAAGTAAGCTAAGAATGGAGGAATTGAAAAGCACGAATGGTCAATTACAGTCCTATGGAAAGAAAGAGCAGGGAAAAGAAAATTGTTGGTTTGTGGAAGATCAGCATGAAGGAACTGAAGAAGTAGATGTTGCAGGTGTTGTTGCATAGGATGCTCTGGGATGTTTCTTAGATAAATTTGAATTTTGGTTAATAGATCCTGTTGCCTCTTTCCATGCAGCCCCAAGGAGAGGAGTTAGTGAGCCTTGTCAAAGAATTGGCAAAGGGGAAGTGAAGCTGAAATTGCAGGTGGCCAACACATGGGTGTTGAAGGAGGTCATGCAGGTCCCAGGCTTAGAGATGTCGCTAATTTCTTCAGGAAAGTTGGGTGATGAGAGATGCATAAGAACTCTCACAGTGGTTGCACTTGAATTAGGTGGTGGTAAAAAAGCAGGTACTCTTTATCTACTTGCTTATATTACTAATTTTTCTTCTATTATGGAGACGTGGCTTTGTAGGCTTGGTCACATGAGCAAGAAGGAGATGCATGTTCTTAAGAGGAAGTCAGATGTATTTGATAGACTTAAGAACTGAAAAGCCTTGGTGTTCTTGGAGGAGATGACAGACAGAGTTCAGTGGATGGGGCTAGATACTTCTGAGCAGGGCAGTTTGGACATGGGTTTTGATTCAAAGGAGCTCGCAGGTAAAAAGTCATCACTCACAGGCAAACACAGGTACCGACATCAGTTAGGAGGAACTGACGTTGAACAGATAGGTGCCGATGTCGGTCAAGTGCAGATCAAAGCTGGTGATGTCAGGCAGGGTAAGACCGACGTCGAATAGGAGGATCGATGTCGGCAATAGGTAAGACCAATGTCGGTCAAGAGGATCGACGTCGGCAATAGGGACACTGATGTCAGCAGAGTTGGTAGTCAGGATAGGTGCATGGAAACTAACGTCGGTCAGATGCAGACTGTGTGGTGACCGAGGTCAGTCACTGTAATAGATTTTGGGCAGACAACAAGCTGTCAAGGAGTCTCAAACGCCCATATGGAGGATTGAAGGTGGTAAGTAAGCCTCAAATTCATTGTTCCTCTTCTTTATACTAGTTGCTGACTGTAGAGTAGGAAGGATCTAGGAAACAGTGGGAGCATGGTAGGAATATGATGCAGGACCAAACGAGATATTTGGTAGGGTTACCAACTGATATGAAAGCACAGAGACGAATGGATACCTTAGTTAAATAATAGAGAGAACAAACACGTGAGACAGAAGGCCAGGTCATATGGTCTTGAGGAAGCTACAGGATAGTGGTACAGGTTTGACAGGTAGATAACAAAGTAGGGCTTTAGTCAATGTCAGTGTAACCATTGTGTTTGTCTTACCAGGTGGATGATGGTCATGATATTATCTTGTTACTGTATGTGGATGGTATGCTAGCTAGCAGGTTTGTACATACAGGGTTTTGTTGAGCTAAGGGTAAGGTTAGTTCAGTGGTTTGCCATGAAGAATTTGGAGTAGCAAAATTCTTTGGCATGAGAGACATGGAAGATCACAGGTTGATTTTGTCTCTAGTGGGAGCTGATGTGAATTAGGTGATGGCGAGGTTCAGGATGCAGAGTCAGAGCACACTAAGGGCTGGATAGTTTAGTGTCTGAAATCACATGAGGTCTGGTATAAACCTGAGTTTGCCCAAGTAGTGGGTGCTGTCAGAGAGTTAGGAGCCAATTCAAGGAAGTGGGTTCTCAGGTATTTGAGAGGGACCAGCAGTAGGTATACATGCTATGCAGGGTCAAGACTTCACTACATGGGTTTGTAGGTTCGGATGTGATAGGTTACTCGGATGATAGGAGGTGCACCACAGGTTGTGTGGTGGGTTGTCTTCAAGATTGATCTTGAAGAGGGATACAAGCTAGAAAATAGATTAGATAGGGTACAGGTACAGGTACAATGCAGCTATTTATCTCCAAATGGGAGATTGTTAGGTTATAGAGCTAAAAGCTTCATTGATGCAAACAGAGGAGGAGGTTGCTGAGAGGTTGCTGAGTGTCACAGACACCAGTGTCGCTCAAGCCAATCGATGTCAGTAGGGTACAGATAGAAGAATAATCGACGTCGGTCAGAAGTTGGCTGGTGTTGATCACCTCCAGGTAGACAGGGACCGATGTTGGTCACCTGTACGGTTCAAAATTGCAAGTTTTACAGGTAGTTAGTTAATGAACCAAGTGTTTGCATGTCAAGAGCCAAATTTAGACTAGAAGCTATGGATCTAATTATTGTAATTAGATGTCTAATTATTGTTTGGATGAAATCTATTTAAGAGACTCATGGGTTGTATTATAAAGCGTTCTAGTTTGAGTTGAGCAAAGTTAGCTCCTTCTGTGTGTGAGGTGAACAAGGGTGTTCCTCCTAGTTCCACAGCAGTACCAAGTGTGGGTGCTGGTTTTGGAGAATTAGAAGGGTTCTTCAGGGGTGTAGGATCTTGGTCAGCAGGTGTGCATGGCTAAATTAGGAGATCTACATGGTAAGTAAGATCATTGATTTGTAGGTGTATGTGTGTGCATGATCTAAGTTTGCAGGTGTGCAGAACCAGATTGATTTGTAGGTGTGCAAGATTAGGGAGGATAGCAACACAACAGGGAGTAGGATCAGGTGGGATCTACTTGGAGTATAGTGTGTACTCAGAAAGAGAGCAAAGAGGAAGGCAAGGAAGATCCTTCCATAAGTGAGATCATTTGGGTTGCAAGTTGTTGCAGTTCAAGGGAGATCTACTTGAAGTATGATTGTGTACTTGTGGAGTGCATGGAGAACTGGAGTACTGGCAGTAGTGGATACTAACTGGTTGGAGGTAAACACCAACTCTGTGTTTGAGTTGTGTGTTGGGACCATAAGAGAGAGAACTTTGAGGGAAGATTTACTGTTTATGCCCTAGAGGTGTGGGATCCCTAGAGGTGTGTAAGGAAGAAGATCTATGGCAATCTTCTTTGTTGAATTTCTTTTTGGAAGAGTTTTAATACAAGTTGTGTATTGTCTCTCATATTCTGTGTTATTTTTGAATTCTAGTTACTTGTGATTCTAGTTTAATTATGCATGTAAGTTGCTTGTATTTGGTAATCAATTGTGTGCTTCCGTTATTTTCCAATGAAGGTTGGTTAATGGTGTTTAAATGGGTTGCCCCATTTTGATGTACCACTTGCTTTGATTTGGTAAAAGGTTTGGTGGATAAGGGTAATCTTTAATGCTTTGGGTTGATGGAAATGTTTATCTCCAATGGTCCATGGTTAAGGTAAGGTGGGTTGGTTGGTGGCATTCAAATGGGTTTCCCCAATTTGGTGTACCACTTAGTTTGGTTTGGTTGATGGTTTGCAGAGACAGGTAATCTCTAAAAGTTAAATTTTTACAGAGAAAGATAATCTCCAAAGGTTGGGGGAGAAGGTGACTCCTTAATGGTTAGGTGGTGTTTCAAATTGGTTACCCCAATTTGATGTACCATTTGGTTTGGGTTTGGTAGGAGCAGGGTAATCTCCAATGGTTTATGGTTAGGTGGAGAAGGTGTTCTCTACATAGGTTCACTGATTAGTTAGTTTGATGGGTTGGTTTCAATGACTCAAAAGGGGGAAGAGACGTCTTCTTAAGTGGTCATGAAAGTATAAGGAGGAGGTTAAATGCTCTGATTGACAAATACCATGATGGCAAGATGGGTGGGCTTATGAACATAAACTCATGTCATGTTTTTACTTTGTTGTTAGTTCAATGGTTAAAAAAAAGTTGCTTGATCACATAGTGTCAAGTAAGCTCAAAAATCCCTTGATTTATGGAGGACAAAAGGGGAGATAGAGGATAGGTAGTAGGTGATAGGTAGGGTAACCTTATTATAGGGACATCTTTCCCCTTATATAGGTGACCTAAGAACCATGATCAACAAGTCTATGTTGTATATCAGGTGTAGACTAATCGATGTGGGAAGTCTATTGATGCTATTATGAAAGATAATTGTAGCTTTATTTGGATTTCTTGTTTTTTATTTTGATATATGGTCTACTATTACTCTATTTGATATGTTTGGGAAGTTGATCAATGTAGGAAGCATCAAATGATTAATTTTGACAAAGTTGACTTATCCATCTTTCAAGGGAGTGGTCTAAGTTTAGATTTTCTCATGTTTGATATTTATCCTTCAAAGGAGTAGTATACCTTAAATTCAAGCATGTTTGACTATTTTGGGGTAGTTATCCTTCAAAGGAGCAGTCTACATGCTAGAGATATTGACCCAAGTGATAGTTTGGTATTCCAAATTATTTATATGCTAGTTTAGACATGGACTATCTATATAAGCCTAAGGTTTTCCTTTATGGAGGTAAGGCCATAGCACAAGGACATTGATGATGGGTAAAAGAGGTTGTTTAAATGACAATGACCATGGGAATCTATTCTAAAAAGGTTGAAAAGTACCATGATGATCATGTTATGGGTAGAGCCATGGTATCCATGTTGAGGACTAAGATAAGTTGTGATGGATAATCACATGAACTTGTTTCAACTACTTATCATTAAAGATAAGGAGATGAAGGTGATTGAAAATAAGGGATGAGTTTAAGTTAGACACAAGATGACAAAAAACTTGGTTTAACCAAAGAACAAGTGCATAAATGCAAAATATTTGAGGAGGTTGAGGTTCTGATATGCCCCAAATCCATCCTTGCATAAAATTTTGATGTTAATTTAGGAAAGTAGATGTTCCCCAATTAATTTTTGACACTTGATTAGATGTGTAAAATATTTGGGTTGACAAAAATGTGATGTTGGTTAGGTGATATGTTGGTGGAGGAGGGTAATCTCCAATGGTTAGGGGAGAAGGTGACTCCCAAATAGGTTGGTGGAGAAGGGTAATATCCAATGGTTGGGGGGAAGTGACTCCCAAATAATTTGGCGATCACAAAAATTGTTAAAAAGGTAGCCCAAAATGACTAAGGTTAAAGTCATTTGGTTTGTTGGTTGGTTGATGGAGAAGGGTAATCTCTAATAGTTTTATGGTTAAGGTAATGTGGTTGGTTGGTGAGTTCTTGGGTATCCAAGGTAGGATGTGATCCTAAGAAAGCACAAATGGTTGATTGGGTTGAAAAGGTGAATAAGGGTAATCTCCAAAGGTTAGGTAGGTTGGTAGAGAAGGTGATTCTCTAATTAGTTTGATTGGGTGAAGGAGAAAGGTAATATCCAATAGTTCAGCGTTGGTTGGTTGATAGGTTGAGGGAAAAATGTCAAGGCTTAGTTTGGTTAATTGTTAAGGTTTGGTTCAGGTTGATAAATGGTCAAATCTTTATGGAGGGAAAATTCTCCTAGTTTACTCTTTCTATGGATGGTCGAAGATGGGAAAATGATCCCAAGGTGAGGTGTTGATTAATAAGAGGGTTTAGGAGGGGTGAAGATGACTTCATCCATCTTCCAAAGGGTTGTTAGTTGTTTTTGGTTAGTACGTCAAGTTTGTAGGTGGTGGTTCAAGTGGGATTTCCTCTATTGTACCAAGGCTAGGAAAATGTTATTAGACTTGATTTTGGTAGGTTAGGGTAGGTTTGGTTGGTTCAATGGGTTGATCTAGGTTTAGGTTAATAAATAAGTTGGTTATGATTGAGTTAAAAATATGTTGTTTGTCATTGATTGATTTGGTGTAGAGGTTGGTTTGGTTGGCTAAGAGAGCTAAGATAAATGGTTGAGTTGGTTTATTAGTTAGGTTAGTTTTATTTTTTGGTTTGGTTGGTGTGGTAAGGTTGGGTGGATGGTTATAGATAAGGTTAGGTCAATGGTAAGTTTGGTTGGGTTAATGGTAGGTTCAGTTTGGTTGATGGTAGGTGACGTAAAGTTAATGGTTGTTAATGTTGGGTTGATGGTAGGTGAGGTAGGGTTAATGGTTATTAAGGTTGGGTTGATGGTTGGTAAGGTAGGGTTGATGGTAAGTTCCACAAAATTGGTAAGTGGTAGAGGTAGGTTAGTTGGTTCCACATGGGTGAGTGAAAAAAGTTGATTGGTTAGTTCCACATGGGTAAGTGGCAAAGGTTTGTTGGTTGGTTCCACATGGGTGAGTGGAAAAGGTAGGTAGGTTGGTTCTACATGAGTAAGTGGAAGAGGTAGGTAGGTTGGTTCCACATGGGTAAGTGGAAGAGGTTGATTATTTCGTTCCACATGGGTGAGTGGAAAAGGTGGGTAGGTTGGTTCCACATAGGTGAGTGGAAAAGGTAGGTAGATTGGTTCCACATAGGTGAGTGGAAGAAGTTGGTTGGTTTCCTTGATTGAGATTTCAAAGGAAAGTTGAGAAGGTCCCACTTGGTTTAGAAGTGATTTAGTTAAGGGTTAAATTATGATTTTTTTAGTTATAAGTTGACTAAGAACCAAATCTAATGGATGGACCTCATTATGTTAAGGACTTTGGTTATTGGTGTGCACAAAAATGAGTGTAAAAAGAGGTTCAATGATGGATTTCTCTTGAGTTTGTGAGATAATCAATTATTTTTATGAGGTTAGTTGGTTTGATAGGTTTGGTTGAGTTAATAGGTTGGGTGGGTTTGATTGTTTGGAAAAGGTTGATAAGTTGGTTTGATAGTTGTTGGTTGGATGGAAAATAGGATAGACCAAATCTTAGTGTTGAGATAAAGAGGGCTGACTCAAAATAGGTTAGGGAAGTTGATATGATGGTTGGGGTAGGTGATCCAATGGTTGATGAGGTTGGATAGGTTGAGGTGTAGGTTGGTTATGATAATTGTTAAGTTGGTGTTGATTGATTGTTGGTTGGGTATGATGATGGTTAAATGGTCGTTGATAGGTTATTGGTTGGTTATAGTTGACATTTGATTGGTTTTTAGTGAGGATTGATTGGTTATGGATACTGAAAATAGATGACTCTACTTTTATTATTTGTCCATTAACATTATAACCATCTCAAGTGGTAGTTTATAGTTTGTTGGTTGGTTATATTTGAGGTTTGATAGGTGATAGGTAAGGTTTGATTGATTTTGAGTGAGGTTAGGTTGGTTTTAATGAAGTTAAGTTTTTTTTAATAAGGTTATGTTGGTGGTAGGTAAGGTTAGCAGCATAAGTGGCTCATGATGCAAGGTATTGCTCTAAGACGAGATGGTTGTTCTCTAAGATCCTAGCAAAGTTAGGATCTCCAAGAGAGAATATAGGTTGGTTCTCCATTGGACAAGGCAATGGAGACAAGATGGTGTAAGGTAGGTTTCTTACAACTCAAACAAAGAGAAGACAAGAAAAAGTTAAAAAGGCAAAACACACATTAAAGTATGTTACCTCCTAAGGTTATTTTTAGTCTCTCTTTTGGCTTATGCCTTAAGTTAGAAAGAATGTTGGAAGACTTGGCTTGTAGAGTAGGTACTAGAATAGAAGTGTATGGTTGGTTTCAAGTTAGTTATGGCTCTCAAAATTTATATTTAAATTCAGTATGTGGCTTGATATTGGGGCCTACCCCATAACTTCACACATCACAGTGATAAGGATGTTGGGTGCTTAACCAAGATATATTGATTTTTAGAGTTTAGATTCAACTAGAGAGCTAAGTTTTGATTTCTCTTCTTGGTAATGAAGTCCGAGTAAGATAGCCAAAAGGTGAAGGTTTACTGCTAGGTGATGAAATCCTAGTCAAACCTTATGTCAGGTGTTAAGATGTGTTGATTAATAAGTGGTTTGGTATGTGTGTGAGAAAGAGGTGAAGTTATGATTGATTACTTTTCTTTAATTTAACTAAGTGAGCTAAACATGCAAGCAAACAATGTATGCAAATAATTTTATACCCAAAAAAAATAGTTTCATTGTATGAGCATAGAATAAAGAAGAAAAGAGGACTAGATGTAACTCGGTCCCATCAGACGTGCCAGAATGTTTTACTCAAATTTTATTTTGTATCTATTTATAGAAGAAAGGTAAAACTAAAAGAGGGGTATAGGTTAGTAGAACTAGATGTGGTGTGTGTTATGTAATCCAAATAGTTGTAGATATTCTTCTTTGGCTTGGGAAGATGACTTACAATAATAGAGAACTAAGAAAGGTTTGGTTAGTTAGGTAGATGGGTGCAAGCTAGATCCAAGAAGCATGAGCTATCTAGAAGGCTATCAATCCACCTTTTGATACAAGTTAATGTTGAAAAGAAAAAGTCACATAACATAAAAGTAATAGATCTAAAGAAATAAATACTTTACAAATGAAATGCTAGTGTTCTAACAAAATAATATTTATGTGAATGATAAATTATAAAGAGATGTTTAGGTCAGGTCATGTTACTATTTTTGGTCTGTGAGGTGACAAGGGCTAAGAAAATAGCGTTTTGTTGGTGGAAATAGCTAGTTGGGTTTTGGTCAGAAAAGTTACATAGTGACTGTCAGTGGTCAGTGTGATCATCAAAGATTGAGGTGACCATCAGCGGTTGAGGTGACCATCAATGGTTAAGGTGATCGTCGATGGTTGAGGTGACTGTCAATGGTTGAGGTGACCATCAGCGATCACTATGAGTTTATTGGATAGCTTATTAGTTTCAGCCAATATAGGTTATGGGTTGGTTACAGAAAGGTTTTGTGGGTTTTTAGAGGTTGGTTAATGGTTGTGAGGGTAAGAGGGCCTTAGAAATATCAAGGGAAAAGGTTTGGTTTAGGTATAGGTGTTAAAATGAAATAAAGTAAATGAATACATGAAAACAAATACTTAGCTTTGAATTTGGTTGAAGATGTTGGTGAGACCTGGAGGAATTTGGTAGAGTAATGGTGTTTGTGCTTGCAAAGCAATTTTTGCATAGTGTTAGGTCTCTCTTATGTTGGTTGGTTGGAAGGAAGGAATACCTAAAAAATAAAATCTTGATGAAGAAGATCTGAGATGATGAATTGTCTCCCTATTTCACCTCCTGTTCCCCTCCTTTTATAGGCAAAGAGAGATGGAGGTAGAAGGTTCTATAGGAGGTTTTCATTGATGATTTCAAGGCTTATGATGCATTATCAAATGAAGAAGGTGGACATATAACTAAGATTTTGATGTGTTAACTCACACATCATGGGTTGTCTTTGTTCAGGAAGTGAGGACCTAACCACTGATGGTCAAGCTAACCATTGATGGTCAAGCTAACTATCGATGGTCAGGGTGACCCTCGATGGTTGATAGGGCCAAGGTAGAAAAGTTAAGGTTGGGTTATCTAGGTGGGTTTAAAAAGGTTATATTGGGTTAAATTTTGAAGGTGAATGGTTTAGGTTAAAGGTGGGTTAGTGGGTGAAGTTGGTCGAGGTGGGCATCTAGGGGTATTTTAACATTTAGAACCATCGTGTGTGGATTTTCGGTGTCTACATAGATTGTTAATATTTTTCATTTCTAGATTGCCTCTCCTCCTTTCAAATATTTGGGTATCCCCATTTTCCTTATTTGCTTGGGGAAAAAGACTTTAAGATTATGCATTAGAGTCACATATACCTTTCTTTGGAAGGCCATACAATGTTTCTTAAAGTTGTGATTCAAGTTCTCTTGATTTACAGATTTATGGCTCTTGCTACCCCAAAAGACATTCTTCATGATTTAGATCAGAAGATGAGATAGTTTCTATGGAAAGGAAATTCAGATAAAAATAAATGGTATTTAGTTAATTGGGACAAAATATGTCAACCTAAAGACCATGGTGGTTTAGGTTTGTGATCTTCCCTTCTTAATAATATAGTGCTTGCTACTAAATTTTACTGGAGGTGGTATGTGGAGGAACATACTTTATGGGGAATAATTATTAATCTTAAGTACTTGCATCTAGAGAATAATTATTTTATCCCTAAGATGTCAACCCTTGGCAAGGGGTATCAGACATGGAGAATAATGGAATTGGGAAGTAGTCTTATTAAAATGGGCCTTTTCTAGATTGTGGGAAAGGGTGATTGGACTCTTTTCTAATAAGTTGCTTAGAATCAACATAACCCTCTTTGTGTGGAATTTCCTAATCTTATATAATTAAAATATAAACACGTTGAATCAGGTTGGAGTCATGTATCTATTTTTTAGTATGCATTCAAGTAGGATGGAGTGGAAGTTTGGAAATGAAAACCTAAATATATTTGGCCTGGTCAACAGTTTCCTCATCTCATTGACCGACTAGATAGTATTCTTTCTTCTCTAAAAGTCTCATTGGATAAACATTCAGATTTCCTTTGATGGAGTTTACACAGTTTTGGATGTTACACAGTGCAAACTGGTTATAAAACTCTTTTGATCAAAACCCTGAAAGTTTATAATTATAAGCTTTGGAATTGAGTTTGGCACCCAAAATGTTGGCCTAAGGTGAATGATTTCATGTGGCTTGCAGCTCTATACAAGTTTATTCATCATGATAATCTTCAGAAAAGTAGGGTTCTTGGTCCAAATAAATGTATCATGTGTCTTCACTATGAGGAATCTAGAAGACATCTTCTTTTAGATTGCCCCTTTACTAATTTCCTTCATCATTTATGGTGTGATTTGATGGGAACTTCTTGGAAAAATTATGACTATATCTAATATTTTCTTGTGAATCAAATACGACCTTATTCAAAGCTAAAAGCCCTTAATTTGTTGCACAATATTGTTCATGATTTAATCTATTGGAATATTTAGTGGGAATAAAATCAAAGGATTTTTAATGGTACAACCAGGTATATAAGTCAAGTTTGGGGTAGAATAATGGCCAATTTAAAATAAAATTGTAAAGTCTGGATTCAAAATTTTCAAGAAAGTCCTTGGAGGGAATTCAGAGTCTTAATGAGACTCGGTATCTCTGGGACATCTCCCTCTTCTACTTCTTTCAATAGTTATCATCATCAACAACCCATTAAATGGGTTCATCCTCCTCCTAGCTTGGTTAAAATTAATGTTGATGGAGCTTCAAAATACAATCCTAGAAATGTAGGGATGGGAGGTGTTTGTCATGGTTATCATGACAATGTTAATTTTTGGTTTGCTGTTAGTCTTGGTGTTGCTTTTAATAACTATGTTAAGGCTATGGCCATTCACCAAGCTCTTATAATAGCTAATTCAAAGCACCTTACTGATATTATTTTAGAATCTAATTATAACATTTTGGTTGATCATTTCAATAAAAAGTCTTCCCCTCAATTCCAGTATTGGGAGTTGAATGAATGTAAGAAAGACATCAAAATACTCATTCAAGGTTTTAAGTGTGTTTCAATGGAATATACTAGAAAGGAAGGAAATCAACGTGCTGAATGTTTGGCCAAATCAGTGTCTAATCAAAATAACATCAAGCTTGATATTGGAGTTACTCAAGACAAACTTGTTTGGGATCTAAACAGAGCTTTTAGTGAATTCATGAATGTTGACTTAACTACTTCTATGGATTCTTGATCCCCATTTTTTTAATTTGACATGTCTTTATGTAATTCTGTTAAAGGAACAAGTGTTTATACCTTGTGTATGGGTATGGGAGGTTCTTCTTCCTACACTGATTATCTAGATTTAATCCTTCTTAGTCTTCTTGTTTCCCTAAATTTAATTTGTCAGGGTTCTCTTTGAGACTGGGTAATCATCTTTTTAATATGATATTGTTTTAATCTATTTTTTTGCCTTTTTTTTTTTTTTAAAAATCAATGATTTATAAAATAAAATGTCACTTATTTGCTTTCATATAACTTTTAAAGTATAAAAATATTAAGTTAAAAAGCCCTAAAATCCTAGTGCCACACCCACGACTGTTCCCTTTGCATACCCCAAATATTTTACATTCAAAACAAAATATCCTTGTCCAATTACAGTTGAGAATGTGTGAGTTCCATGTTATTATGAGTCTCTTAGAGATGCACAATATTTAGAGATGGAGTAATGGCACCATTGATGAAGGCGTGGATAAAGCAGTGGGTGCCTATCATCCTTATATTATAGTTGGAAGAATTAAAGGTCTCATCTACGGTCATTGAATCTCTCACTCTCGAGCCATATATTATGTCTATCAAGCCAAAAATCACTTCACTACCAAAGCTAGACGGGCCATATCTTGTTGGTGTGGCTTAGGCCCAAGAATCTGGGTGACTAGGTGGTTTGCAAATGTAAACATCGGCTTTGGAATTTTTATTATTTTTTAATTGTATTTTTTTGGTATATATATTATTTTTTATATAGATTTTTGAATATTGTGTTAGATTTTTTATTATCTCATATTATTTTTTTATAAGCAAAATGAATTTAAAAGAGGATGTCAGTTATTTTTCCTAACATAAGGACAACATCAAATCATCATCATCATCATCACTTATATAATATTTATATAGAATAGTATTACTAATAATATATTATACCATTATAATATGTATATATTGATAATGGGTATATGTGTTTACAAAGTTCAGAGCTATGAATTAGATAAATATTTTTTAGAGGAGCTAAAAATTATCAAAGAGGAGTTTTTATAGATACAAAATCTCCAAATCGGTGTTAGGACACAACAAGGGGCCCAGTCCCTAGAAACACTACTCTAGACAAGAACCACTCAAAATTGATGCATATAATAGGTCTCCATAAAGAAATAAAGTGAGAAGGAACTCTAAAAATGGAGAAAATATGACCAAAATGCTGATGAATAACAAACTGATAGCAAAAAATAGAAAAGATACCCCTAAAACATGGGAAACACTCCCTAAAAAAACAAAAACACATCTCACCAATACATAGAGGTCAGAACCATGAATTAAAGATGAAAGAAATCAACAACAAGCAGAAATCAATCTCACCCTCTAAGGGAAGTCCTCCAGCATCCTCTGACATCCATCTCTGATTAATTATTTAACTTCTTATCTCAACCTTTCTACTTTAGATCTATAACCTCTTCATTTAGCCATCTTATTATATTTGACATTAGGAATCCCACCTCTTGAGTTGGAAGTAGTAGGAATGTGAAAACATCCTCCAAAGAACCTTTGATCCCTTCATTCTAACTAATGACATCAGAGAAATGGGAGGCCAACTACCCTTCAAGGCTGAAATTCTCTTCCAACACCACCTATTTATGAGAAGGAGAAGGAGAAGGGGAGGGATTATATCAATAGGCAAAGGAAACCCCATGATTATGCAAGATAAAATCAGTATCTGGAAGGTTATCCTTCTTTTCCCTTATCATCTAATGGCTTAAAGAATCCTTAGATTGACAAAAAGTAGCATATCGACCAATCCAATTTTAGCTAAAACATATCAAAGGAAGGCCTTTATAACTAAATAATTGAATCCAAGAGCCTCTAGAAGAATCCACCTTGACCAATTGAACAAGAGATTTATATAAGTCAATAAAAACACAAACCTTTCCCTATTTGATGCCCCTAGAGCTCTTATTCAACTTAACGAAAGATCCCACCAAATTAGTCATCTGAATAAGAAAATACTCATTATAAAAAAAAGTGGGAGATTATAAAATCTAAGCCACATTGGAGTAGTTGACATGGCCATCTTATATGGGTCAATTAAGGGGGGCTAAGGGAAAAATAAGAACATGTGCTTGCCCCAAAACTAGGGTGCAAAATCCCTTACAAAAACATAGTCAGTAGAGCAATTGAAAATCACTTGAAATAAACCTCTACCCAACAAAGAGAAAGATGGGGATGAGATTGAGCTCCACTCAGAGGAAGCCGAATAAAAATTTTTGGATGAGGATAAAGATATACTCACACATTTCCCAAATAGAGATCTGCTACCAATGTCTAATTCCATCTCCAAAATGGATGCCTCATAGATAGAGAGAATGGGAGAATTACTAGAGAAGAGAACGAGAATATCCCCAACCAAAAAAAAAGTTTGGTTGTAGGAATTCACTTGAAAATAAGAATGGTTACCGAAATGCAATTAGAATGCATTTTATATTTGATCCACCCCTAAAAATGAACTGCAGAGCTCTTCAAAAGACCACAACCTCAAACCAGAGATGAAAGATTGTTGGGTAGGAAGGAAATCTAAGATAAGTAGAAGGTGAAATAGTTGAAAAATAAATTCACTATATTTTTTCACCCAAGGTACACCCATTGCTCAATAGATAATGCAACATCAACTTCTTTTAAACCAATAGATTTGGCATGCCCCGAACTATAACCCTTGCACACAAGAGATACATGAATGGGGGGTTTAAGAAATCCCCTAACCAATCCTTTGTCAATAGTGCCAAGCTTTGCACCAATTACCTTCCTATATCTATTAGAATCTAAAGGTTGAATATCATCATTTTCAAATGCAGACCCTACCTATACATGATCATCCTCATAGTCATGTTTGTGAACAAAATCTTTTGAAACCACACGTGTTGAAGCCCTAAAACCATGTTACTAATAGTAATATAATATATATTTAAACATATTTACTATATTAATTATTATTATTATTATATAATATAATAATACATTAGGAAAAGGCCACATTGATAAAGGTAACCCCAATACCTCTATTGTGCATTGAGTGTTACAATGTTCAACCCACACATTAGTATATTCAAGTTAAATGAGAAGAAGAAAAACTCTAGGGAAATTTTCAATTGATTTAGAGCTCATGATATATTCAATAGTGATTATTGATATTTTTGTCCAAAAAATATCATAACATATTAAACCTTAAGGGAGAGCCCTTTCATTTTTTAGAAAATCCTTTGAAAATACCAAAAACTTATTTTTCCCTTGCATTGTGGAATTCGTAATTCTGGATGCAATTTTCAATTTTTAAATTGCTTCACAAACTCTAGATCCTGCAATGCAACTAGGCTTCAAACCGATAGAATATGGAACTTGGCATGGAATTTATAATTTGCAAAATTATAATTTACATTCTAAGCTCTAGATCTCATGAACCTTTTAATCTTTGGAATGCAAAACTTGACAAATAATTTGCAATTTGCAAAATTGTAATTTGCATTATGATCTCTAGATCCCGCAAAATCCAAACACCCCTTCCTACGAGATCCAAAACTCTAGGAATAATTTACAATTTAAAAAAATTACAAGTTACATCACGAGCTCTGCCTCTTGCCTTTCAAGCCATTTAACCTAGCAGACATGGGACTTGCTCCAAACATCTTCTAGTTCTACCACCAATCGCCATTAGAACATTAATTGTAGGGGTTTTCTATTTAAACATATGAATTAGGTATTTTTTCAATTCATTCTTGAAATCATTAAACAAGTTTTGAGTTCTAATGACCTTCACCACACATTCAAACCTCGAGCCACATGCCAAACAAGTACTTGTAAGTTTAAGCCACGACTATAAACTGACTTATAAATCATTTATCTTCTATGCATATTATTCCCCTTATGTTTTTCACAATTTTTCTTACAATTTGAGACTTTTTTTAAGATTATTTCCATTTCCTATGAGAAGTTTTCAAGTTATTTTTTAGGGTTACCATTTCTTGTTTTATGACATCATTTTGGGGTGTCTCTATTGTTTAGACATTGGTAAAAAATGTTCTTTGTAAGTTCTTGTGTTTCTCCAAAATTGAGATCTTGGGTTTTTCTAGGGATTTCTAGGGTTTCTTTATAAAAGTTTCATGACTAAAACCTATTTTTTCCCCCAAGGATTCACATTCGAATCTAGGACATTATCATAAACCAGGTGAATACTCCTAAGTATACTCCATTTTCAAACCAGTGAATATTCTCCAAAAATCTTGTGAGGTCCCTATGGACATTGGACCTATCTAGAACACCTTTGATCCCCACAGGTTTTGCCATTGTTCCAAACACCTAAGATCATCATAAGTTTATAAGTCTTCATGGATAGTGGACATGTTTCAAACATTTCCCATCCCTGTGGGAATCCACATTGCTTCAAATACCTTCCCCTTCCATTAGAGATCCAACCTACTCAAAACACTTCTTAGCTCCATGAAGTTACCACCTACTCCAAACACTTGTTAGTTCTGCCAAAACTTTTACTTGCTTAAAGCACCATCCATTTTCGTCAAAGATCACACTTGTCCTAAGCCCCTGCAAACTCTATTAGCTCTCATATTTGGTTTCTCACAAGCATTAACTCTAGATTCCATGTCTTGAAAGGAAATGAACTTCAAATCAAAAGGCCCTAGAGTGACTCTTGTAGACACTAAAACTAGCCACCAATGACCTCCAACTAGGCTTTTGATCAATTTTTATTAAAATGCACAATTTGGCCTAAACACATTAAAATATTTGGAATTTTCATATACAAGTGCTGATTTTGGCCAATATATCCCTAAATGAGGAAACGCATTTTATGAGATAGCTAACTTTAGTTAGATCATTTTGAGTCAAAATGACATTTTCGTACCTAGGTGCTCTAGATTGTTCTTTTCTACCAATGTTCTTGCACAAGACACGTGCCTTTTTTATTTTGTGTTGGTATCATCTTAAATGGGATAAATGTTCCAATGCACTAACATCACATCCTAATTCCAATCCAATCAAATTTTGAGACAATAATATGATATTTTGACCAATTTGATTAATTTGTGCACCAATTGCCAAGATTTGCACCAAAATTGATAAATCATATTTAAGACTAATTAATTTGAATCAAGAGCCTAATTAAGAATTTCATGGATCTTTTTGAATATTTTTTTTTAAAATTGATTATGAGTTTCTGCATCAAGTGACATCATTATTAGGAAGGCATCCCTTGGCCATAAATGCAATAAATATCTAATTAAGCCCTCACATGCCTCTTTAATGCCTCTCTATCCCAAATATTTATGAGGTCATTTATTGATTTTAGCCTTCAAAATTGAATGGATTCTTAGCCACACATTTTCATCTTGAGATGGACAGTTTAGGTTCATTCTGATCATTTACAAAAATCTATAAATAGGAGGCCTCACACTCATAATTTTAAGCTCTTTTGGTGTAAAGTTATAATGCTAAAAAGTTCTCTCAAGCCATTGATGTAGTGTTATCATTCCCAATTATTGAGCCAATCCAAAGTCATCACAAGCCAAAGATATCAAGGATAAAGGGAGATATCCAAGACTCCTTTGATGAAGACTCATTGAGCACAAGTTTGAGCAAGCCACTTTAACAATCCATTTGGAGCATCCAAGGGAGGTGAAAGATCATTTGTCTTTTGCATTCTAGTTGGTTTTTTCATTTAGTTTTGTTATTATTCTCCCCCCTTGAGATAGGCTAAATGTGTTATCTATTAGTGTGTTATTTTGGATTTTGATTTCATACACTAACACTATACTAATCTCCCCTTATTGCAATCTTATGTTCACAAATGGCACACCTAGTGGGACTTAGCCCCACAAATTTGATAAAATAGCTCCTACAAGCAACCTACTAACCATTTTCATGTAAGATCTTGAATTTTGAGGCCAAAAAGAGTGAAAATTTGAGTAAAAACTCATTTTCTTGGGAGTCATGATTTCATCACTATGGAGTTGCGATGTTGTCCTTTGGACCATAACCCCACAACTGACATAGTCACAATTTTGTCTTAGTAGTGATATTGCATCTTAACTATGCTTTTAGACTAACATTTTTTGTCTGTAGGTCAAGTTACGATTACAATTTCATAATTTGTGATATTATAATACCATGACTCGATAGTCATGATATTGCAATACCATGACTCAACTGTCATGATATTACAAAACCATGATTTTTCTAATAGTGATATTATCAATCTAAGTCACCATATTATGGCTAAACCATTAACAATTAAGAAACAATATCGTAACTATTGTAGTTGTGATATTACATTGTAACTTACATTATTATCAATCCACGTAGCAATATTGTAAATTTTTATTGACTAACTCATGAGTTGCAATATTGTGTTAACCAATCATGGTTTTATAGAGTTGCAATATTGAACTGTGGAGTTACGAGATTGCACTATGTGAACTCAAGAGCTCAATTTGTAAAGTTATTTGTTCCATTTGAAAAAGTGCTTCAAGGCAAGATAAAATGCTGACCATTTTCTTGCAAGGCCTATTTGAAAAATTGTCAAATCATTTTAACCTCTTTTTGGGTGCTTAAAAAGGATTAGGAACTTTCATTTGGTGCTTAAGGAAACTTTTAGATGCTTATTTGAATGTTTTTGTGTTTTTTCATTAAAATTTTTGTAACTTAAGGCCAAGGGGATAAAGAACACCACCAAACCTTTCATTTAGTTCTTCAAAATTGAAATCACTTCAAAGTTTTTTTAAGTTGTTTATCATTGTTTGCTTAGTTAGCTTTTATTTTATCAAAAATTAAGGTGTGCATTTATGCTCTCCCCCCATCCCCTATAGGGAACTTGTGGGATCAAAAGCTTCATCTTCATCACAAATTTCCTTAGTTCAAAGGCATAAAAGAGATGTTGTGAAGGCTCTCCCCAAGACCTACATGGCTTGGGTGATCTAGAAACAACCATAGAACTCTTTTACTTATTTTTTATTTTATTGCATCTTGGCTTGTGAGGGGGACTTTATTACCTCCCATAAGTTCTATAGGGAAGCCTTGACTCAAGAATTCATCTCTCAACATTGTCTTCAACCCCTCTCTAAGGGGGGTATATAAATTAGGATCCCCTCACCGGGATGATGGTTTGAGCGGTTAAACCATCTTCTTTAGTAGATGCTAAGTCTGAGATGTTTGAGTATGTTAGACATTGCACTACACTGAGCGAGCAATGGATGTAGTGGTTGTGAAAAAGGCAAGACCTTTTTATAACAATCCATATGATGTAGACCCAAATGACATGTGTTTCTCTTGTATTTTGACATGAAAGTCTTCTGCATCTAATCCATCTAGACATTCAAAAACTTGTTAGTTTAGTTAACCCCACTTTGTCATACCTTGTCAATTTAGGGCTTAATATGATTAATTCGTTGATTTGTATTTGTCTTAAATTACTTGGTCTCATTTGAAGTAAAAACTATTTGTTAACAAAAGGGTTACTTAACCAAACACATTGTCCACCATTTCTTGAATAAGGAGGCATTATGCTTCCCAAGTAAAAATCATATTTTTCCTTGTTCAAAAATTTATCATAAACTTTGTGTCATATCTTCAATTTTAGTGCAATTATGCTTCCCATTAGAGTTTAGACCATTTTCCCAATTTTATTAAAGTTCATTGATAATTTAAATTCTAAATTTCACCTTTATAAGTTCATAAGGTTGATGTGTTAAGTGGGTTCCCCATTTTCACTAAACTTGAGGGAACTTAAGTTCAATTTCTAATTTGAATTGAGGGCCATTTTTAGACTCATAAATCAGTATTATCATTTGGTAGGATTCATATAATATTGTGTATCACTCATGCTTTGATTCCTAGGATACATTTTGTGTTACCCATTCTATTTACCATTTGTCTTGAGTCCATTTGATACCATACTTTTTGCCTTAGATATTTGTCAGACTTTGTGTGTGTGTGTGATTTGAGTTGAGGAGAGTAGTGTTATGTTGCCAAAATTTTGTCAAACCATTTTTCCTTAAGAGTCTTGATGCAAACATTTATCATAACTTTTGATAATTTTAACATTGTTATGCTACTCAAATTATTTTGAAACTTGCTTCATAGGCCTATTTTCATATAATCCAATTTTTTCCAAAATTCCAACCATTTTGAGATTTCCTTGTGAGCCTTTGTCTAGTGTAGTTACACCATTTACCTTTTTCTATCTTATTTATCAAAAGAGTCTAGTTTTGTACCATTATTTAAGAGAAAATAAACTATCTCCAAGTGCCTTTTGTTTCATACCTCATACCTATTGATCATGTTTATGTCCAAGAATCAAATGCCTAGTTTTTGTTAGAAGTATTTCAAATCTATTAGATTAAATATCTCATCTTTGTTTAAAGTCTAGCTTTTGATGCCATTTGGCCAAATGTATTAGCATGTACTATTGTCACCAAATATTGCACCCTAGAAGAGAGTGTTCAAGTCTCTTCTAGATTTGGGCAACATTGAAACATTTTTAGGCATGTGGGTATACCTATAGAGGAAATGAACCTCTAGATTTAAAGGGCTAGCTCCCTGAATGTATCTCTATAAAAAAAAAATTGTCTAAACCAATTTACTTGAAGGGAAAAGAGCTATAATTTGTATAAAAGGAAACCTGCTCTAAGAGTGGTGATGCACCAATATTATTTTCTATGTAAATATCATATTCTAGTGCAAAATACAACAACACACATACACTGTTATCAAGCTCTATGAGTGTTAACATAAGTGCTTCAGCATAGAGGTGAGATGCATAAAAAAACACAAGGTAAATAAACTGAAAGGTAGATTGCACATTCTAAGAATAGTTATACACTTACAACAATTTAACACACTTAAACACACTCTATATGACTTTTTAGACTAAGAAATTTTGCTCAGGTGTGAAATATAATGGACAGAAGGATGGAAAATCATCTCTTACATGTTCATACAATTGAAATAATAGACTATTATTAATTCTTAAAGGCAAAATGTGATATCAATCTAGTAGGGCTTCGCCATACATCATGTGGAACTTCTTTTCACTAGCCCAAGGGTTATATTTATAGCAGATTGGAAGTAAAAGGGAAGGTTTTTTGGTGTTAAAAAGAGGAATCAATTTGTTATAAGCCTCCAACTAAATTTGTAATTGTCTTTGCAAATGATGTTCATTCAGGCCATTCAATTGCTCCATGTCACCTCAAGTGATTACACAGTTATCTTATTTTCCTAGAGATGCTTCCCAGATGATTACACTAATAGAATCAAGATATTCTAAGCTAATTTTTTGGCATCAATATAGTTGCTTCAAATGGATCCATTTGTTATAAATTTGTCTTGATGCTAACAGCTTCTCATCAACTCATTGAGATGTGTAACGACATAGGGGAGAGTCCTTTTCATTCCATTTGGCCTCAGAGATGAAACCACCAAAGCCTACGTGTATGCCTTCATTACATTTTTCAAAATTTTGGCTCCACGTGTATGTCTGTAAATGTTCCTTGGAAGCTTGTTCCAACTTGACCTTGGTCAGATGTTCCATTCCCATGGAGTCCCTCAACCTCTCACCTTTTAATTGGCTATTGATAATGACTTAGATCCTCGAACCCTACACACCATTGAATCAATATGAGCATTCAAGTGAGGACCATCAATCTACTTGGGACCCACTATTCAAATTCTAACAACTAGCCCATGGCCTTGAAGTTGATGTTTGTGTAACTATCACTCTACTGGAATAATTATTTCAAGGTATTTTCATTGAACATATTTTCTTTAGACTTTTGCTTTGGCTCTTTCCTGAATAATTTTCCTATAAATAATTAATTCATCCATTCTCTCAAAAATTACCCTTCATATTTTGCTTTTGGCCCACTTTGTTATAGAGAGATACCTTTTGATAATTTGAAAAATGCCCTGCAAAAGTTTGGAACTACCCTTTTGAAATGTCCTTCAAAACTTCTATAATGAACCATTATTTTAGGCTTTCTAAAAGTGCCTTTCAACTTGGAATATGCCCTTTGACTTTGTTAAAGATGCCCCTTCAGAATAATTATTTAGGACACCTTCCCGAGAAAAGACCTTTCAGGAAAATGTGTAGGGCACTTGTATGAGAAATGATCCTTCAAACTTTTGCTAAAGGACTACTTTTGTTGAGAATAACCCTTCGAATTTTTAATAAAGGACCAATTTTTTTGAGAATAACCCTTCTTATTTTTTGTAAATGACCACTTTAACTAAGAAAGGTACCCTTTGGAATTCTTGTTTAGGGAATTTTATTATATAACAATTCTTTCAGAAAGATTGTGTGAACAACTTTCTTGAAAGAGACCTGACCCTTAGCCTGAGAAAGATCCTTTGAGAAAATTATTTTGGATAAAATGTTTGAAACAATTCCTGACACTTGAACAAAAATTTTGAAACATAACTTTGTCAAAAGAATTGGCACTTGGTTGAAAGATCAAACAAAAGATTCTAAAGGGAAATAACACTTGTGCATTTTGTTGTGGGCATAATGTGAAATGCTTCCTCCGATAGATAGATTATGAATGATGCATTTAGATAAAATGAAAAATGCAAAACTTGGGAGTGTAAATTGGCCAACATGTACCTTTGTTTGAGCCTATATTTTGACACTGCATTTGGCCAAAAGACCTATCAACTTTTTTTTTTCTAGATTAGACTCATTTGAAACACTTTTGATCCTAGAAATTGGCATTTTGATTTACAGTCATTTTACTTGACCTTTTTGTGTGAGATGTGTAACATTGGACATTTGATGTTAGATTATTTTATCACAAGTCATTACATCAACATTTTTTGGATATAAATATCCCTCCTTTTGACTAAATTAGATCAAGTTTAAACCTCTTTTTAAACATCACTTTTTGAAAGTTTGTAGAACTTTATTCTTTTTGGTTATGAAACATTTACCATGGATCCCAACATGTCTTCCTACACTCATAGTGGCCTCATTTATAATGTAGTATTTAGTAATGTAGCCTCACAAGAAGAAATGGTTCAAGAACCCTATGCAAATAATGTTGCTTATGAGACAAATCCTTATCCATCTTATAACACTCAAACAGGGGCATAAAACCAAGACCCATTAGCTCACTATTTTTTTAACACACCTCCATACTCAGAGAAGGATCAAACACACACAAATTATTACATAACTATGATACCTATAGTTGAAGAACCATTTCTTCAAAAATCATACTATATTACTACACCATCAATGTATGATCCTTATCTATTTGAGCGCCACTTATTAGAAAACAAGGATGATATTTTGGTTAGAGTTATAGAAGTATGGGATAAGTTTTTGGTAGACTTCCCCCATGATAATTTTCCAAGTCTAGTAAGAATGCCTCACAACATATTGTATAGTCAATAGGATTCTTATAACAAACCTTTAGCTCTAGTACAAATGACATATCAAGACCCTAATATGCTTGTCAAAGGAAAGGACCTCATGGAGGATCACTTTGTACAAATGTAGACAACATACCAAACTTACTTGAACCTAGCACAATTTTAATTAGATGACCATGACAAATAAACTTCTCATAGATTTAGTTCCTTCCAAAAGAGTTTTAATAGAATTGATTGGTCAAGATAATTAGGGTATAGACCCATTCATGAAAAACACTTTGATCGACAACTTGTTTCATATGCAAACCATCAAAGAAGTGTCTTTTGCTTCTACATATAGTACTGAGAAAAATGTAGTAGATAATGTGTAAGCAACGTCCAATCCAAACTAAAGTGGTGTAAGTACATAAATAGCTAGTTCACAAATAAGTGTACCTTTAGTTAACACCATGAGTGGTTCTCAAAATTAGGGAGTAGGAGTTTCTACATCCCAACCTCAACTAGTTACTACCACTAATCCTCAACTAATTACTTCTATAAGTGCTCAACCAATAGGGTTAGGTAGCTAACCAATAACCAATGCTATACCTCAATAATAAAATTTAAATAATCATACTCCTACCCAATAGGTAATGTGTAGTGTTATATAATAATAAGCACAATCAAACATACCAATGCAGTAGAGGTTAAACATATTACCACCTCAATAAGGGCAAATAATGTTCAGCCTCACTAGGTAGCAGCGAACATACCTCTTTCCTCACAAACCAATATACCAATTCAAAGCCAAATAATGCCTAATTAATAATGTATGACAATTGGTCAGAAACAAATGCCAAATATCCAACATGCATCCACTTCTCAATTGGGATTCATGCAACAAATAGGTTTTAAGTTTCCTCAATTATCGATCAGGCAACCTTTACCTTTTATGTAGAATATGCCACTAGTTCAAAGATAGGGTCTTGGGTCACAAGTACCCCCTCAATAGTAAGGTTTGATTAGTCAAAAACATGTCCCTATTTAACCTCAATAGGTATAGTATATTTATATTCCTCCATCCCAACCTCAAAATTCTCAAAATCAAGCCCATATATAAAACCCCAACCAGGATATTACACAATCATAAATACAATTTCAATAATTGCATTGTAATCTACACATGCATATTCTTGGTATGTTACCCAACCAAATCAACATAACCCAACAAATATATCCATCATACCTCAATCAAATTGCTTTTCTTGTGACTGCTCAACCATCTACCTAGGCTAATATTTCACCTCAAACTAGTATTCCCTCTAGTTTCTTAGCCCAAAAACTACAATAGATGAAGGATGTGATTGTTACCATCCAAGCTAGGAAACAAACCAAAAATTTTAAGATGATGTGTGTTCTTATCCATTTAACATGGAGTACTTACAGATACCATTTCCTTTAGGATATGAACCACCAAAATTTGATAAATACAAGGGCAAAGTTGAACCTAAGGCTCATTTGATTGAGTTATTTATTGCATGCCATCTAGTGGCATATAGTAACATATACCTTTTGTTGTTGTTCCTAAGGAGTCTACAAGGACAAGCCTTAGAGTGGTTTTTAAAGTTACCCAAGAATTTAGTGTCAGATTTTGATGATATTTCAAACAAGTTTGTGCAACATTTATCATACAATCTCAAGCATGAGATTTTATTGGTTAACTTGACACAAGCTAAAAAAAAGTTTGGTGAAAATTTTTTAAGTTATCTATAGTGATAGAGAGCCCTTGTAAGCCAATTCACTCATATTTTACCAGATAAACAATTATCCATTATGTTTATCAAAAATTTGCATAGTGAGATACTTATCATCAAGAACTATAGTGTGCACATACCTTTAGTGAGATCATTGATAAAGGTTTATTGAATGAGTGATCCATTATTAACAAAGGGATAATCAAGCTTACTTCAACAAATAAGAATCAAGGTACTAATCAAGGAAATGGCCAAAACTTTCATCAAGTCCAAGCACAAACATCATAACCAACATAGGCCAATAACAATGATAGACCAAAACAATTCAACTACAACAAAAATGTTATTGAAAATAGAGTAACAGAGTTGAGACATGTCCAAATGGAGAAAACACCATCTACTCATCCTATGTAGCATATGTAAATTATGTCTAACCCAAAACCTTATTAGCAATTATAGTAAGTGTAATAGCCCAGGCCCATGCAACAAATGCAACAACCTTTGCCATTACAAGCCCCTCCTCCAAGGAGAATAGTGCCTACCCATTGAATTTTTAATGACCTTAGAGAAACTATTAAATTTGTGTTTTGAAAAATCACTACCACTAATCTGATTAGTTGGCCTATACTAAAACATTATCCTAAGGGCATTCCTTATCTTGATTGGTACCACTGAAATGAATTCTCTGAATATCATCGGGTTAACGGGCATAATTTGAGTCATTATGTGCAAATCAAAAATTTGATTTAGAATATGTAGGATAATGGGGAGATAACATTAGATGGTGGTGATTCCACTTCCAATCAAAACCTTATAATATTTCAAAACCCTTTTGCATAACATAACGACCAACCATAACAATAGTAAAAATAATAATAACAATAACATCTAGTGCAACACTAACAATAACAAATTCAACAACCAAGGCCAAACCAATAGAATCAACAGAATCACCAACATCAAAACTAATAACATCCAAACAATGTACAAAACTAAGGTCAAAATGAAAACAACCAATAGACCTATCATGCAATCGCACATGACTACAACAGGGTTGTAGGTCATCGTGTAGGAGGTCACATTAACACCATAAATCTAAGACCAAATATCAATCAATCAAGACCTTTTATAAATAATTCCAATCCACCAACTCATATTGATAATCCTTCCTTGACTTAGGACTACATACAAGCATACCAGTAAGTAGGGATTACTAATTTTGGATCATATACCAATAACTCATCGTTGCCTCATGACCATGCACAATGCACTAGCAATCAAGACTTATCCTATGTAGTCCCCCACCATCACCATTATTTGTTAGAAATCATGATACTATGTTTAATCTTGATTGTGTAATCATAACTTGGAGGTTGAAGATTATCATCCCATGCCCATAGCCATCTGCCACTTTGCCCATCACCCAACCAACTATTATACCTTAGAATAAATCAATTAACACTGACCAAGAAAAAAAGTGTGATATTGTGGAATAATTACAAAATATGCCTACACACATCTCCATTTTATATTTTTACATACATTAACAATCCACAAAAATATTTTGAACAAGTTCCTTAGCCAATGCATTGTTTCAAGTGACATATCCCTTGATAAATTCCAAGATTTGGTTAGACAACTAGCTCTATCCCAACAAGTCACTTTCAACCAAAGTGATATGTCATCCCTTATCCTTTTGCATAATAATGTCTTGTACATTGAAGTTTAAATAAAGTGACACAAAGTGAAACATGTCCTTATAGACAATGTATCAGGTTTAAACATAATGTCTCTAAAGCTCATCAAGCTTTTTGGGCACATGATGGTAGATCTTCAATAAGAAATTATAACCATCAAAGCATATGACAATGAAGAATAAGAATCACAAGGCACCATTTATTTGATAGATATCCTTGGGCCCTTGACCCATGATACACTTTTCCATGTTCTAAATCTTGATTTGTCCTATAATATGCTTTTGGGTAGACCTTGGTTGCATGAAATTCATGCCATCCCATCAATGTTGCACCAATGTATCAAGTTATCCCACTCAATAATGGAAGTTTGTATACCAAGAGATTTGCATCCATACGAGCACTAAAAACACCTAGAGGTCAAGTTCAAAAGCTATAACTATCATTTCAGAAAGAATCAGTGGCCAAGCAGGATAAGGGAAAGGAAATACTCCTTGATTTAATAGAGGATAAATGCATTAATCCTAATCCCCTTGATTTCCTTTCTCACATGCTACCCCCTGAGATATCTAATCATTATACCATCTTGCCTAATGGCCCAATAGAGTATTTAACCCATGATACATTTCACATAGAAAACCTTACACAGAACCCAAAGTCCTTTGAAAAACCTAAATCCAAGCCACTTTGTTCAAAATGGCAATAAAAATACAAAGGTAAAAATTATAGTCCAGGACCCATCAATTTATACCAGCATCTAGCCTAGAGCAAGACCCTCTCAAAGGAGATGAATCATGGTTGTATAATGACAAGTAGGCCAATTTTTATGAGAATGCAAAGTATCATATTACTAATAGGATCATGAAGAATCAAGACTATGAAGGAGGTGACCTTAGACCAAATCAATAAGGAACATTTGAATTGATTTCCATGACCAGATATAAAGGGCCCTATAGACTTGGATTTGAACCACCTAGGGGTGACCTAATGTACCTTAGTCATGTTTCATCACCATCGACTAGTGATGATGATGTCAGTAATGAAGTAGAGTCTGATCATTACCTTGTTGATGACCTAATTGAGACCAACCTATTTAACCCTCATTTTGTTTGTACCCTTAGACCAGTCATTTGTCATAACCCACTATCATTATATTATCCCCAACTGATAGATTGGGACCAATAATAATCCAATGTGCCAATTGATGAGTTTTAAAATGATGAGGCTTCTTATTATTTTTTGGGCCTTAGAGACAATGTTCCATTGAGGGACCATAAATCAGGGTTCTCAATCAAGTTGGATCCTGAAGCCTATTTTAGAGAGCAAATGAACACCCTTAGCCAAAAACAAATAATTAAAACATTAAGATCCCAAAGTGAAAACCTCCTTGAGGTGATTTTTGACTAGGGAAAAAGTAAATAAAAAGGCTATTCTAGTGGTGAAAACCTGTTTTAGGTGCCATTAGATGGGGGTGTTCAGCCTTTCTCAAGCATAACTCAAGAGACCACCAATGACAAACTTGTCTATGAGTCTAAGTTTAGTTTTGAATAACAACAATCTTTTGATCAAATAATTTAGGAGTTTTCAATATATTTTGTTACATGGCCAAACCTCCCATTGGGGGATTCTGATTCATCACGCCTAGGAGAGCTTGTAGATCCAGTCCTAATAGAGGACTCTAATATTGCAAATTAGTTCAAATCTATACCCACTATCCTTGAAAATGGCTCAACCCTTATAGTAGAATATACAATAGAGGTTAAAATTGAGTCCCTAGATGACCCAAAGTGGATCAAGTTAAGTGCATCCCATACTGAGAAGGATATTGAAGTACTTATATCCCTTTTGAGGGAATTTGTAGATATATTTGTATGGCTATATTCTGACATGCTAATTTTGGATCCCACTTTGGTTTTACACCACTTTATTGTAAATATTGATGCCAAACCATTAAAATAAAATTTATGTAATATGAATCCTCACATTGTTGGATTAGTAATCAAAGAGTTGGAAAAACTTTTGGAAGCAAGATGTATTCGATCGATCAACTATTCAAAGTGGATCTCCAATGTTGTGTCAGTTGGTAAAAATCTAGAAGGAATTAGAATCTGTACTAATTTATGTGATATAAACAAATATTTCCCTAAGTATGATTTTCCATTTCAAAAAATTGACATGATAGTTGACTCCATAGTGGGTTATGAAATGCTTTCATTAATGGACAAATTTTCAAGGTATAACCAGATCAGAATAACACCAGAAGATCAACACAAAACAATGTTCACCACTTCATGGGGAGCATTTCTTTTATCAAGTTATGTCATTTGATCTTAAAAATTAAGGATATACCTATCAAAGAGCCATGAGTATCATATTTCATGATATAATGCATGACATTATTGAAGACTATGTCAATGACATTTTTGGTAAATCAAAGACTAGGGTCGATCATCCAACAGTGCTACACAGAATATTTGAAAGATTGCATGAGTAAAATGTTAGATTTAATCTTAAGAAGTGTATCTTTGGTGTCACTTCAATAAAATTACTAGGCTTCATTGTGTCCTATCGAGACATTAAAGTTAATCTAGCCAAAGTCCAAGCCATAACAAATGACCAACTAATTTGAAGTAGCTCTACAATTTCTAGGGCAAGATCTAGTCTATCTGATGCTTCATATCATAACTGGCCAACAAATTCCATCCTTTTATGCATCTTCTAAATAAAGGAGTCACATTTCATTGGGATGATCACTACCAGATAGCTTTTTAGTAGCTAAAGGTCTATCTAGAAAATTTACCTATTTTGTTACCTCATATGTAAAGAAATCCATTCTTGTTGTATATATCCTATGCTTACAATGCCCTGGGGGAAATTTTATCTCAACACTATGATAAGGGAAAGGATCATGTTGTATACTAATTAATTCATACACTAGTTGTGTATGAACATAATTATACACCCATAGAAAAACCTTGTTTAGCCATGGTCTTCACAACTCAGAAACTGCACCATTACATGTTAAACAATAAGACCATGGTTATTTCAAAAGTAGATCTACTCAAGTATATATTATATAAAAAAAAATTACAAGGCCACATGGACAAATAGATCATGCTTCTCAATAAATTTGACATCGATTATGTCAACCAAAAATCTATTAAGGGCAAGTTATTACATATCAGTTTGTTGAATCACCCCTTGCTAATACAAATCTGCTCACATTCTAATTTCTTGATGAATCTATAATAAATATCATTGACACACCTCTTAATTAGAGCACTAGAATCTATATTTTGATGGATCATTCACAACACATAAAAAGGGGGAAAGCTTTTTTATTTATTACACCACAGGGGAATCTAATCCCTAAATCATTCAGGATCAACTTTTCCTATACCAACATGGCCAAATATGAATCACTTATTATAGGGATTAGACTACTATTAAAATGGAACATATCTCATCTCAATTTTTATGGTGAGTCTCAGTAAATCATCAATTAGGTTATAGATCACTTTTAAACCAAAGATGACAAGCTGGTGCCATACAAGGCTATGGTCAACACTCAAACAATAGATTGTTAATGTATAATTTCAACATATACCAAGGGAAATTAAAAAAACCATAGATGTTATGGTTACTATTGGATCTTTGATTTGACAAACAAACATGGATAAAGAGTATTAGTTCCTTGTCAAGAATTTACTAACACCAATTCATGAACCTTGAACTATCATGATGATTTGTGATATTATTTGTCCTAGCTCTATCTAGTACTTAGACCTTTACAACTACCTCCACAACCAAATTATACCACCTAACCTATACAAAAATCAATCCAAATCCTTCATCCACTAAACCACTCATTATACCTTACTTGGATCAACCCTTTATTGTCATAGTTTTAATGGAACTCTACTTCATTATTTAACATTGACAGAATCTACACTAACATTATGGGAAGTTCATGAAGGAGTATGTAGAGCCCACACTACTAGGGAAGTCTTGTCCAAAAATCTCTTACATACTAATTATTATTGGCCCATGATGGATGCAAATGTAGATACATATGTGAATAAGTGTGACAAATGTCAATGGCATGCTAATATAATTCATGCTTCTACCAAGACTTTAAAACCAATGTTGATGCCATGTCCATTTGCTACATGGGGCCTTGACCTCATTGGGAAAATAAACCCCACCTCATAAAATGGCCATAAACACATACTCACCTCCACTGAATATTTCACTAAATGGGTCAAAGCTATACCCCTCATTTATGTAACTAGAAATCAAATTTCCAAGTTCATTTTTAACCATCTCATTTACCACTATGGTATCCCTTCTAACATTATATCTGATAATAGAGGATCATTCAAGAACAAGGATGTCAAAAAGTTATGTGTTGAATACAACATCACATAACAATTTTCTACAACATATTACCCTCAAGGTAATGGCCAACTTGAAGCATCAAACAAAACTATTATCAACATTCTCAAAAATATTATCAATGATACAAGTCATAATTGGCACCTTCAAGTATTCTGAGCCCTTTGGGTATACCGTACTAATCACCATACTCCCACAGGAGCCACTCCATATTCACTTGTTTATGGTATTGAGGTCATTCTTCCCATTGAGGTTGAGTTGCCTTCTCTTTCAAGCATTTCCTAGATGACAATGACTATCAAGTAGCTCACCTGAAAGAGATAGAGTTACTTGATGAGAAATGCATGAATGTAGTGAATAATCTCCAATCCTATCAAAACCAACTTTGAGGCTACTACAATCGGTGTGTAAGACATAGATAATTTGAACTTGGTGATCTAGTCCTTAAAGAAAACCAAAATAATACCATGACCGAAAAGAAGCATAAAGACAAGTTCAAACCCAACTGGGTTGGTCCTTTCATCATTACGACAAACTATGAAATAGGAGCATATAGGTTTGCCACACTAGATAGAAATTAACTTGATGAGTCAATGAACATTATCCACCTCAAGAAGTACTATTCTTGAGTGACTTTATGTATTGTCTATAAGGATCATTTCAAGTTGTATCATTTTATCAATCTTCTTCTTTGTATTATACCATTTTACCATTCTATCATCCTAATAACCTATCACTTTTTCCTATCGCATATTCATTCTACCATACCTTCCCCATTAATCAAGTTGTTTTCTCCCTCCCTAACTAGTATTATGACCTTGGTTTTATTTCATTTGGTTCCATCCACATTTTTATCAAAAGGATTTAGATTTGGTTTCAATAGTTCTTTTAAGAATTCCTGATAGAGGCAGTATTTTGGAGCAGTAAGACAATAGTTTGGTAGTTGCATCCTTCATTTCTTTTTTTTTTATCTATATCAAATGTGCCTAATTATAACCACCTATGGGAAAATCAGTCTCACTAGTCTTGCTACTAATTATAACCACCTATGTGACAATTAATATCATTGATCTATGTCATTGTTTCCTAGTTATAATCACCTATGGGAAAACTAGGGACAACATTTATTTTATCATGCCTTGATGTACCAACTAGCCATTTCCTATGCCATACTATGCCTTTATACCAGTGTGCCTATTTTTTTTGAATTAGCTACTACACTAGTTAGATTCCTCTATTGTAAGGAATAACTACAGTGACTTGAGGTCCCATCTTGGGATTATGTAGGCAGTGCTTGATACTTGTTGAGATCAACTCAATCACCTTAAGCCACACTCTCATTATTTTTTGAGCAACATAAGCCATGCTCTCACCATTTTGTGATCAACCTAATCCATGCTCTTTCTATTTTTCAATAAACCTAAGCCACACTCTCACCATTTTTCAAGCAACCTATGCCACACTCTCATTATTTTGCACACAAACTAAGTCACGTTTTCACCCTTTTATGAGTAACTTAAGCAAAGCTCTTGCCATTTCATGAGTAACCTAAGTAATGCTCTCACCATTTTCTGAGCTTGAACCCTTTAATATATTATAATTCTTGATTGAGTTGAGATATTCAAAAATTCTAAAAACATGTGTCAAATCATTTAGAAAAACCAGAAACATTGACCACTTATTTGCCTTAAGGATTCTGAGAACCCTTACTAAGTCACAAGCATATCACTTATCATTTAGTTTCCCCATCCTTTTTGGCCTTTTCTCCCATGTACTTACCTTTTTTCAATAGCATTCCTATTTTTATATCACATCCATTATGTTTTTTTTCATTAGTTATCATTTTCTTCCCATTTCCTGGGAGAACTACATTTGGCCTAAATTTTTTGTTGGATATTACATCCATGGAACTATATAGGCAGCATCTCCACTTGCCTAGTGCATACGGAGATAGTTTGGCCATCCCCTTCCTTTTCTTTTATTCCTCCAGTCATATTTGTTTGTTAAGTTGTTGCCTATTTTCTAGGGGCAATGTTCGTCATGTTGTTTGTACTACCATTAGGACTAACTGTTATTTATTTCTTTGTTTGTTTCTTTGCTTTTTTTAATCTATTATTTGTGTGCCTGTTTGCTTGCTTTTAGAATTATTGCCTTGATTCAATCTACATGCATTCATTGGGTGATTCCTTATGCACTTATACTTGAATCCATCCATATTCATATATCTACATTGCCATCATGGTTTTTATCATTGGTGCATTATTTTTTACTGAGTATTGGATCTTAGGAGTCAATCCTTATGAATATTTCAACCTAGTACTCATGATGTTCTATCATGATGCCTATTGTATAGTGATATAACAAAAATCATCTTTATGAAGTCTATTCAATAATGGTGGCATCAACATATCCTTGGTACTAGCATTAGCAACATCCCGATCATATTCCAAACAAATTAATTAACCATGAAAGAATTTCACCCTTTGTTAGTTAAAACAAGCATCTCCCTACTAGCAGGTTGTTCCAATTCATCATTACCCTCTATGTTAATTTATCATCATCATCAACTAATCAATCATGTTTTCCATAATGGGGTCCAATTATTATAACTGCCTATATGCAAATCATTGTACACCATCCCACTTGCATTTCTCAATGATTATAACCACCTTTGGGAAAATCATTCTATTATCACAAAATTTACTCTATTTTACCAAAATAGGGGCATGATTTTATCTTGTTTATCTATCCTAATTGGGGCAACTCCATATTCTCAATGATTATAACCACCCTTGGGCAAATCATTATGTTATCATACCACATTACCACTATTAGGGTACAATGCTTATAACTGCCTTTGGGCAAACCATTGTACACTATCCCACTTGTATCCTCAGTGATTTTGACTAATTTTTCAAACTCATTGTGTTCTCAACACATTATCTTTATATTTTGGTCCCTTCTTTTTGCTTCATTCTTTTGAGGGACCGTTTGTCAACCTAATTGTGCCAATCGTTCCCTTGAGGTGGAATCATATAGTTCATCCATTGTCATTGAAGTTTTAGGCATGCAATAACTTTTCATTATTTTAGATGTTACTATGATTATAACTTATAATGCCTTCCCAAATAGGGGCAAATTGTAGTCACCTAAAACTAGCCACTAATGATATCCAACTAGGTTTTTGAACAATTTCTATCAAAATGCACAATCTGGCCTAAAAACACTAAAACACATTAAAAGATTTGAAATTATCATATACAAGTTCCAATTTTGGCCAATATATCCCTAAATGGGGTAATGCATTTAATGAGATAGCTAACTTTGGTTAGATTATTTTGAGTCAAAATGACATTTTTGTACCTAGGTGTTCTAGATTGCTCTTTTATACCAATTTTGTTGCATGAGAAACATGCCTTTATTATTTTGTGTTGGCAGCATCTTAAATGGGATAAAGTTTCCAATACATCTAACATCATGTCTTAATTCAAATCTAGTTAAATTTTGAACCAATGATATGACATTTTGACCAATTTGATTAATTTATGCACCATTGCCAAGATTTACACCAAAATTGGTAAATCATATTTAAGACTAATTAATTTAAATCAAGATCCTAATTAAGACTTTAATGAAGCTTTTTGAATATTTATTTTTGGAAATTAATTATGAGTTTCTAAATCATTAAGTGACATCATTTATTAGGAAGGCATCCCTAGGCCATAAATGCAACACATATCTGATTAAGCCCTCACATGCCTCTTTAATACCTCTCTATCCCAAATATTTATGAGGTCATTTATTGATTTTATCCTTTAAAATTAAATGGATTATTAGCCACACATCTTCATCTTGAGATGGTTGGTTTAAGTTTATTCTGATTATTTACAAAAATCTATAAATAAGAGGCCTCATACTCATAATTTTAATCTCTTTTGGTGTAAAGTTATAATGCTAAAAAGCTCTCTCAAGCCATTGATGTAGTGTTATCATGCCAAATTGTTGAGCCAATCCAAATTCATCATAAGCCAAAGGTACCAAGGAGAAAGGGAGATAGCCAAGCCTTCTTTTGATGAAGACTCATTAAGCACAAGTTGAGCAAGCCACTTCGACAAGCCATTTGGAGCATTCAAGGAGGTGAAAAGTCATTTGTCTTTTGAATTTTAGTTATGTTTTCCATTTAGTTTTATTATATGCTCCCCCCTTAAGATAGGCTTAAGTTGTTATTTATTATTGTGTTATTTTGGATTTTGATTTCATACACTAACACTATACTAATATCCCCTTATTAAAATCTTATGTTCACAACGCTTAGCTTAGAGTCTAATACAATAGAGATAACAAACACTTATTTAGGTCACATTGACTTCGGGGACTTCTAGACCTAAATAGGTGTAGAGTTTAAGAATTATTAGATCCATAGTATTTATGACTCTAGCTTGCCCTAAGCTATAGTATTTTCATTGTCAGTCCAAAGCCTCAAGTTGGTGCTCACACTAGCCCAACATTATGATCTTGACAGAAGAGGTTTATTAAATGAAAAAGGGGAAGGCTTTTGAATCTAGACCCTGATTTTATTGATTTAGTGTTCCAATCCTAGAATTTGAGAGTTATCTTAACATAACTTTGCAAACATCCACACAATTTTTTGAAGACAATAGAAATAGATGTTAGAAGATGATTAAAAAATAGTGGTTTAAGTCCCCCAAGGACACCTCCACCAGATTACCAAAGAACTTTTACAGGTTTGATTTCATTGATGAGGTGGGAGATATTATCATATTGTTTCAAAGAATCACTGGTAGTCTTGATGCCAAGAGTTCCTAGGAGTGGATGTACTAATACATCTAGGTCATCTAACAAAACATCCAATAAAATCAATGGGCTCAACTCATAAGTGATTCCCTCCATAAGAAATTGATAGAGGTGCAAACAACTTGTAAGTTTTTCATGACTTCTTACTTGGTGTACATCTTGGCCAAAGGGAGATCTTTCCCAGGCCTCAACATAGTCCCTTGAGAAATAAATAGAGTATACAAGTACTATCTTAACCTCACATTGGAGGCTAGTAGATAATAGTTCAAAAGAGTAAATGATGTTTTCATCTATTGCATCATCATCATGTTTGATAAATAACTAGGGGAAATAATATTCTCACTAGTAGCAGTTGTAGAGATTGCTAAATGGGGCTCATATTTCATTTAGTTCCCCACCTTGTTTTATATCAAAGTAGCCAAAATTTAGTGGCTTCCCCTACACACTTCCCTGATATGTTAGTCATAAGTGGGCACTGATAGAGTTGGTCAGGCAACTTGTCAAGACCCATAATCTCTTTTCCAACAAGCACAAATCAAGAATTCACTTCCCAATTAGTATTGGTAGATACACATGCCCCTCCCTCCTCAAATCAAAATATACTAGAGTTAAAATGTGTCAAATGACTTTAAATACTTTGGAGTCCAAGCCATATTTTGATGTCTATGGGAAGATCACCAACATACTATCACTTTCAACATATGCTCACATTCCATATTATGAAGATTATTGGGAGGATTGTGAGGATGACAAGAGGGTCAGAATGAGGAATCTTTCTAGAATGACCCAAGAATAGATTAAGGATTATGATTTGGCACCAATCCTTGATGACTTGGTGGATGATGAGTTTAATATGAACCTAATTTATTACTAGCATATCATCACACAACCCATTCCACTAGTAAGGTGGTCAGCTCCATAATCTTATTATCCATTTATTAGAATAGTAGGTGTGATCAGTAGAATAATCAATTGGTTGAGGAGCAAGGGAGTATAAGTAATAAGACAAACAATAAGAGTTAGAGAGAATATCTTGAAGATTAAAGAAAAATGGATTTTTCCATTAGAAGAAGGTCCAATTGGAATATTAGGTGAAGCATCAGAGGAGCTAAATAAGAAGAAGATGATGAATATGAAGACTAAAGCTTAAAAAGAGAAATCAAGCATAGATGAGGAAATTGTATAATAATCAATTGACATCTTGTCAGAAGACACAACAACAACAAAAGCTTATATAGCTTCAATCCCCATGTCCATAATAGTTACAACCCTAATTTCCATGGTTAACCCTCCTCCTATCTATATTATTCTAGAGGCTTCAATAACTCCACCTCCTATCTCCACTCCTCCAACATCTCAGGTTTCCATTCCACCTCCTGTTTCCACTTCACCTATCATTCTTACCACATTGCCTACCAAAATAATCCAAGTACAACCATTATAATCAATTCAAGTGGATAGTCAGGGCCCCCTATCAATGGATTCTCAAGCTTCCAATCCACTTTCCCTTCCTTTAATTTCACCTTCCCCTTTCATTACACTCCCTCTTTCCATTCCTTCCATTTCATCCCCATTAATTTCTAACACTACTTAGTAGTACAAATCCACAAACTCAATTATCCTAACTTTCGTCTTATTAGCCATATCAAATCCTTGGATAAGTACTATTTCACTTTCATCCCCACTCACTTTCCTTACCTCATCAACCTTGAGTGGTCCAACACATTTTATTAATTCATTCAATGCTTTGGCTTCCACCCTCCCACTTGTTCCCAAATTCAAAAAAAAATGTGTCTACTCCATCTTCCACACCCTCAATAGACACAGTTGTTTCCATTGCCTCCACTTCATCCACCTCCACTATTTTAATAACACCTTCAGTTGAGATTGGAGCATCATAGGTTCTTGATGCAAATATAGATTTATAACCCATTGATGGGAGTGATATTTCATAGGTACCTCCCAAGCAACCAATGGTAATATCTACCCAGGAGTATATAATTGTCATAGTACCTACCAATGAAACAATGTCAATTATTGATTCTTCAGTGATAACATCCAAGCAACCAAATTTTATCCCTATCTAGTTATCATAATCAGTGGGAGAGAAGAGAAAATAAATGATTTTTGCGAGCACACTAGACTTTGTCCTGTCAAAGATCAAGAAGATGTCCAAGTATACTCCTTGGACCTTCTCTAGAATTCTCAATGATGATAAAGGAGAGAGATTTATTGATATTATATTACCCCTACTAGACAAATCAAAGGAAAATCTTAAGGTGGGAGATTATCAAATTTTAAGGATCCACCTTGGACAGCCAACAAGAGAGAGGCTAAAACATGATGTGCAATCTGGCATCAACTCCATTTTTGAGAGAATAGATAATGATAAGGCCACCAAGGATTAATTTAAGAATAAAGTGGATCAACTTATTGCTATATGAAACTAGTTCATAGAGCCCAGTGGATCATTGGAACAACCACAATTAGTACATCTAGTCAATCAAATTCTAGATCAAGCAATAATTGATATGGTTTAGGATATTTCTCATATAGGAATGGATACTAAGGAATTGTTAGAAGAGATTATTTTCTAAGGGAAATAAGGTTATTTATACAATGATGGACCAATATGAAATAATCAGAGAGAGAGAATATCTTGAGAGAACAAGTCAATAAATATGAAGGAGAAATTTAAACCTTGAATTTATATTATCCCAGATTGATAGTCGTGGGTTCAATTGATATAGATATCCTCATTACTTATAATATACTAAATAATGATTCTAAACATGAGGAATTACATATAGTAGCTCAATTTTGGATAAGGATACTCATGAAATCCACTCACAAGGCCAAGGTAGCACATGATAGGGCTATTGACATGTTGTATGATATTGAGGGAATGATGAGTATGATGTCATTCTAGCCATTAGATGATGTAGATAACCTAATTTAGGTAGAGTAAGTTTAGAATAATTTCAAGGAAGTGGTTGAAAAATAATCTACAAAGACTACAGTATTCACCATGAGTTTTATCCACATATTTATCAAGTATGAGAATGCACTGGATAAGATGAGAAAGGGAAGGCGGGGAATTAAGAATTTGAAAAAGGAATTATTTGACATTCAAGTAGATTGTGAAACATCCAACCTTTACTCATTCAAGCTATATGAATAATGAATACAAGAAATTTTTAGCACCTTTGATGCATATGTCCAGAAGCTACAGGCTGAGAATGACAAGAAAGTAGAGGAAGTTTTGAAAATTGATTAGTCCCTTCTGTTGAAGCATTTTCTTGAATTGTAATTTCATTTGCAAATACATTGAAAACTTATATATTATAAAATTGTAACTATCTTTTATATCTCTTTTGAGAAAGAGACACATGTATTTTATACTTTATATTTTTGACAGTGTAAAAGTTGTAAAAAGCACAATTACAAATTACATTTTATATTTTCACAAGTTATGATTGTTAAAAGTGTAAAAGCATGTATTGAAAATTGCAAGTTCTATTTTGACAAAGTGATATGACTTAAAAGTTGTAAAACTATCACTTGTGTTTTGCAAGTTAGGGTTTTGCAAAAGTAACTTTAGTTATCTTTATAAAATTCAAGTTCTATTTTGGGCATTGTCCATTTGCATGAGAATCTATTTCCAACTGCATAAAGATACCCAGGTGTTGTATGAAGATCTTCCAATTATATCCCAAGACATTCTAAGCAAAACATCATGCCCATCTCTTGCATGCTATTTTATAAAGCATCCTATAAGTGAAAGATGCCAAAAACAGAAGACCTCACCTCTTTTTGCATGAAGATTTTAGATCTACATGGTTCTCCTACTAGGCATTGAAGTTTTGATAACTGCATCTCATCTATGAGATATTTTTTTATAAATATGGGTAGACCCCATGGCCCAATCTATCTTTTTGTTGTTAGTGATATATTTTTGCATTTTGAATGTATTGTCTATAAACTGTAACCTTGAAAATGAAAATAAATTGAAGATTTGCCTTTCTTGTTTGAGAGATCCCTATGTATGCAGATTTATTTGAGTATTCATGGATATTATAGTTCTTATTTTAGTCACAAGAAATTCTTTTGTGGTATGTTACCCTTCTGAAATATTGTTTGATGAAAATAAGTGAATCTTGTCCCTTCTACAAAAAAATAGCAAATATTGTCATTGATTTCTTATTTGCATGAGCATGTGCTCAAAAAAATTTCAATTTATTTCTTATTCTATTGTGTTTATAAAGCAAGCATTAAGACCCACTTTTTTTTGGGTGAAATCACCATTTCAGTTTCACAAAATTTCATCCTTAACTCTTTTCCTAGTCAAAATTTAGTTTAAGAGAAAGAACACTAAAAACAAGTGAAATCTCTATAGAACCAATATCTTATCAGTTGTATTATATTTAGTGAAAGGAATATATCCTTCTCTAGAGGTTAACCTCAATTTTCCAAATTCCCATAGCTTGGAGGTTTTCCCATTGTATCATTAGGTATTACATAGTGAGCTATTTTACATCAAAAAATGAGTGCAAAACTTATGTGATAATAGTTTTTGGCATGATGGATGGGACCCAAAAATTATAAATAAATTGGTGTTATTCTTGGTGAAAATTGCATGATATTTTAACACATTCCAAAGGTACCTAGCGACTCCATTGGTTTACGATTTTAGGATTTCAAGGGTTACATATCCAAGCTGACAAATGAGATAAGCTAATTTTTTAAAATTGTCATTTTCACTTAAAAATAGATCAAAATCAATTGTATTTCATTATAAAGTATATCTATAAAAAAAATTGCATCACCTAAAATTAATCCTACTCCTATTAGTTTTATTCCTCCAACAATGGCTATAAATTTAAATTTCATAGCCTTTAATGGGGTCAACCCTCTCCAGTTGGATCAATATGATGATATACCAACCTAAAACTTAAAAAGCCTATCATATTTCAATAGAAAAACTTCCACTACTCCTATGGAAAACATACAAGATATCATCAATCTATGTGTAATCCACAACATGGTACAAGACAATATTACAATTAGGCTCCTAGTCTCCTCTTTCAAGGGTAAAGCCTTACAGTGGTACAGAAGTCTTGCTCCTAGCTCTATTTGAGCTTGGGATGATTTAGGCACCACAATATGTGCTCAATTTAAATATAATAGTGACCTCCTTTCCTTGGTTGAATAGTTGACCACCATTCAATGGGCTTCTCATGAGCTCATGACCAATTTCAATTTCCATTTCTAGAAGACATGGAATAGAATTTCATCACTAGTCAAGCAAACTACAAATAATGTTTTCCCATATTACTTGAGAGCCCTAAATAGTGATATAGCTATTATGATTCAGTCTATGGGTGGTACCACACTTCTTGGTACTTATGAAATTGTGATAAGGGTAGAGAATTATTTAATCCAAGCCAAAAAAAATTCCCCAAGACCACCAATTCCTATATTTCCATAAATAACTCCTACACCACCTATAATTTATCCAATTCCCACTATGATCAAGGCACCACCTTTGACCCCTGCTCTTACGGATGAACTATATGAGGTTAAGTCACTACTTAAGGGTTTTAGCAATGAGTTAGTAGCAATGAAGAGGCATCAATCTTAGAATTATAAGCCTTACCAACAAGCTAACCTAGAATACCATCCTAGTAGGAAATAATAACAAGGCAATTAGCAACTACAAGGTCAAAATGTGCAACTAAAGTCCCCAAATATCTATGCCTTACCTAGACCAAATACTTCTAAAGCCATTGTACCTATTCAAAATAACTAGGTTCAAGACTATGAGTGGTGTTATCCTTGTTCACAGCCACATAATCAAAATACTTATCCCAATAACATCATCAATCAAGATTTGGTGGTGCAAAGCATGACAAGTACATAGGGACAATAAGAAGAATCCACTTCCTAATAAGCAGACACACAATAACCTCCTTAAGGAGAGGCTAGCCTTCTGAATTGGCAAGAGGAGGAATTTTATGGAGTTAATCAAGAGGAGACACTTTTCAATGGTGGAGGTCCAATGGAAACCAATACATGATCAAAGAAAATATAAATTGATATTAAACAACCCCCAGAGTGAAACAAGCTACAACTTCTAAAGTTGTACCAGAACCTACAAAGAACAACACAATATAGAGACCACCCTTTGTATCCACTAGCCAGCCTAAAGTGAAAGTGCTGACTCCAAATATTTTTAAAGAGGATATAGTACCCAAAAAGGTATTGGAAAAGTTTGTAAATATCCCTTTTAGTATATTGGAGAAAATAAAGAAGATCAATCTGAATGTTACTATGTAGGTGACACTCTCTATACAATCACAAAGAGATTTTCTACAAGAGGCTTTGAAAATTTTCCAAATAGAAGATAAGGCTCCAGCCAAGGGGCCTAGTACTAAAATTAATTTATGTCAACCACAAACTAAAATGAAGATGGGTAAAAGTGGTAAGCCTCCCCCTTTCTATCTCTCACTAATAGTAAGGAAGCATCTATTTCATAATCGCATGGTAGATTTAGGGCCTAGTAGTTTTGTTATACCCAAAAATATAGTTGATGCTCTTGGAATAAAATATAAACCTATGAATAATGGATTGGTTTCGTTAGATGACACTATTTTTCAAAAAATAGGAATAATAAAATATTTAAATCTCACTATCCAGCTTGTCCAATCTTATCAATCTCTCAAGATATCTCAATTATCGACCTTCCTCCTTATTTCACCATTTACCTTTCATGAGATTTTACCAAGAAAATGGGAGGATATTTTTATATATATTGGTCTCACATGTTTCTTGGGACAAGGTATGGGACAAGAGTAACAATAAGATCTGAGCTAATAGCTAAGAACCATATTAAACCATACACTTCCCTCATGGACATGAATTGTTTATTACAAGACCAAGAAGATGAAAATGATCATGAAGACGCAACCATCATAGAAGATATTCCAAATATTATCTTATATGAATGGGGATCAGCTCTATAGTTTAATCCTTATGACCATGTACAAGAGACTAGGTTGGGTACATATTGCATACATGAGAATGATGCAGTCATTCTCAATATCCTAAAACTAGCTCAATATCTTCAAGGAATATGGTAACTATTCTTTGATGGTTCAATAAGTAAAAATGGAATGGGTGCAGGTGTTATCTTGATCTCTCCCCAAAATAAGAGTTATTTATATTCTTTTAGACTTACAATTTAGCTACACAAAAAATGTCATTGAATATGAAGCTTTGATTCGAGGACTACAATTGGCCAAAGAGAAAGGGATAGAATACCTATAGATATTTTGTGATAGTGAGCTGATTATTCACCAAATAATATCTAGAAGCATGACTAAGAGAAATTTATTGATATCTTATAAGCATAGGGTTTGGGACTTGTTTGAAGATTTCACTACTCTGAATATTCAAGCAATGTCAAGATCACAAAACAAAGATGTTGATTATATGGCCTCGATGAGCTCAAAATATAACTTACCTAAGGAAATAAACAAAGAAAATAGCCAACATGTAAAATTTGTGGTAAGGCCATCTATTTTTGATAATGTAACTAATTGGCAAGTCTTTGATAATCATCAACAAATTGTAAACTTCCTAAGAAAAGAAGCTGAATTATCAGATAGGAACCAACCAAAGCTATAGGATCAATATAGGGATCATATCATCTAGTTAAAGACAAAATATCTACCTTTGGGTCTTTTTACGTTGGAAAATATATTCAATTCAAATGATTAGCTGAAAGGTGAAAAGAAGAGCATTTCAATCAATGAAGAAGACTACGAGTCGGTGGTCATTTTAGAAGGTAAAACTCTAAAGCTAGGAAAGGTATGTAATGACTTTGAGAAGAAAATTTTTATTGAATTATGCTAAGAATTTGAGCATAATTTTTCTTGAGATTATCATGATCTAAGAGGGTTAGAACCTATTTTATCCTAGCATACAATAGAACTTGATCTAAATATCAAACCTTTCAGATAAAACCAGAGACTAATTAATTCAAAGATAGAACCCTTGATGTAAAGTAAGATATCCAAACTTAAAGAGGTTATCATAATTTTTCCTATCAAATACTCATCTTGGGTTACAAATTTGGTCCCTATAAGAAAGAATAATGGCAATTTTATACTTTGTGTGGATTTTAGAGACCTAAACAAAGCATCTCTAAAAGATCATCATCCTCTCCCACCCATGGAGTAAATTTTACAAACTATAGCAAGATATGAAAGGTTTTCCCTTCTAGACAGTTATTATGGATATAACCAAACCCTAGTACAAGTGTTAGACCAATACAAAATTGCCTTCACCATAAAATGGGGCACGTATGCATACAAAAATATGCCTTTTGGTTTGACTAATGTTGGGGCAACATTTTAGAGAGCCATGGATATGAAACTTAGAGGTCTAATAAATGAAATGATCTTGGTATACCTAGATGATATCACTATCTAATTAAAGCATGCTAAAGCACACCTATACCACCTTAGAAAAAAAATTAAAAGATGAAGAGAATTTGGGGTTTATTTAAACCCAAAGAAGTGTATTTTTGTGTTCCATAAAGGGAAACTATTATGGCATATAGTTTCAAAGGAAGGTCTTACAATGAACCCAGAAAGAGTTAGTGTTATATCTGCATTAGCACTACCAAGCCATAAAAAGGGACTACAGAGTTTCTTTGGAAATTTTGTGAGAAGATTTGTCCCAAATTTTGCCTCTCTAGTAAAAACCCTCATTGTAATTCTTGAGAAGGGTACCATTTTTAGTTGGACATGGGATGGAAGGGATAGCTTTTGGATCATCAAACAAGATATTTCTTAGGCTCCCACCCTAGCCAACCCAAACTAAAATAAATATTTTATTCTTTATGCTTTTGGAGGGGAAAGCATCATCTCAGCTATTCTAACCTAGCAAAATGAAAAACAATTAGAGCAACCAATATCTTTCTTTAGTCAATCCTTGAAGGGATATGAGGAAAATTATAGTTTTGTGGAGAAGTAGGTACATGTCATAATTAATTATCTCAATAATTTTAGGCATATGCTCTCTAATAATAAGATTTATCTGATGGTGAGTCACCCAAGTGTTAAAGAGTTTCTACTTAGCTGAGAGATAAATGATAAATGAGCAAGATGGATCGCCAAGGTCATGAAGTATGATATGACATTAAAGTTACCAAGATAGTAAGAGGAAAGGGTTTGTTTGAATAGTTGGCTTCTAATATTATAAATACTAAAACAACATCTGAAGTAGTATATGTTCAAAATGCACCTCATCCAACCAACCCACCTATTTTCAATAGCTAGATCCAAGACATGACCAACTTCTTGTAGGCATGTGAGTACCAATATAATCTTAAACAATCTAAGAAAAGGTATTATAGACTCTAGTTTATTCCTTTTTTTCATGTTTATGGAGTACTATTTAGAAAGGATATGAATGGATTTATTCTAAGATGTATTGAGCATGATCAATTTCCTAAGGTGCTTGAAGAATTTCATGATGACCCATCAAGAGGATATTTATTTACAAAGACCATGTCTATCAAGATAATGAGATTAGGCTATTACTGGCTTAAATTATTCAAAGATGCCCACCAATGGGTAAGTAATTGTGAAAAGTGTGTTTACTTTACCGGCAAGCAAAAGTTAGCAACCTTTCCTCTCAGGCCAATTCAAGCATATCAACCATTTTCTCAATGGGGATTAGATTTCATTGGTATGATCAATCCACCATCAAGTATAGGACATAAATGGGTCCTCACATCAATATATTGTTTCACATGATGGACCAAATTAGTTGCACTAAAAGATTCCATAGAAGCATCTATTCTAGATTTCATGGACATTATAGTGTCAATATTTGGTGTACTTCACACCATTATCTTTGATAACACTAAAGCATTTATGGGCACTCAAGTGAGTGAATGGGCTATCAAGCATAATGTTTATTTGAGTACGTATTCCAATTATTACCCATAGGGCAATGGCTTAGCTAAGTATACCAATAAGAACCTTATTAGAATTATCAAAAGAACAATGGAAGGTAACCAAAGAACTTGGCACACAAAGTTGAAATTAGCATTCTAGGTTGATAGCATCACTCTTAAGAAAGCCATTGGTAATTTTCCTTTCATGTTGGTATATGGAATAGAAGCTTAAGTCCCACTATCAATTGAGCTACCATCTCTAGATCTCGATCACCAATTAGATTTTATCGATAATGATGCAATGATAGTAATATTGGCTGAAATCATGGATCTCAAAGAAATCAGGAACTAATTAATGAAGGTCTTAGAATCTAATATGGCTCAAACAAATAAGACTTTCAACAAAATGGCATCTAAAAGGAGCTTCAATAAAGGAGATATGGTTCTTAAATGGGATGTAGATAGGGCTAAATTAGGCAAGCATACCAAGTTCAATGTAATATGGAACAATCCATATATTATAACTTAGTGAAAAAGAACTAATACATTTTAGCTCTCCAAGCTTGATGGATCAAAGTTACCTATCCCAACCAATGGGATATACCTCATGCTTTTGAGGTGTGAATTCATTCTAAAATTTAAAATTTTGTATATAGTAGGGTTAGTTGTGTTTTCAAATAAGTGATTTTATAGAGGTAAACTCATTAGGAGTTTTTGTGTCCTTATTTATGTGGTTTTCCCTTGTTTTTTTGTCTATTTTTTCTTTATTTTGTTAGGTAAATCCCAATTTGTTCTTCACTAGGTTAAATTTTGTCAAGACAAATTGACTCCATACCTATTGTTATAAAAGGCTATTGGATAAATATTTATTAGTAGGTAATCAACCCAAAAAGGTTACCAAAGATGTGATATTTTTGTCCCAAAAATAGCACATCTTAAACCCTAAGGGAGACCCCCTTCATTTTTAGAAAATCCCTTAAAAACACCAAAAACCCATTTTTTTCCTTGCATTGCAAAAACCAAAACTCTAGATATAATTTGCAAATTGCTTCATGAACTCCAAATCCCATAATGCAACTAGAAGTCAAACTAGTGGATTCTAAAACTCAAAACACAATTTGCAAATTTCAAAATTGTAATTTACATGTTGAGCTCTGGATCCCACAAACTTAGCAGACATGGGACTTATTCCAAGCATCTCCTAATTTCACCACCAACCACCATTAGAGATAATTAATTATAGGGTTTTTTATTTAAACATATGAATTAGGGATTTTTTTAATTCATTATTAAAATCCCTAAACAAGTTTTGAGCTTTGATGACCTTTGCCACATATTCAACCCTCAAACTATGCATCAAGCAAGTACTTGTAAGTTTAAGCCATGACTACAAACTAACTTCCACATCATTTATCTTCTATACATGGTATTCCCCTTGTGTTTTTTACAATTTCACTTAAAAATTGAGAGTTTTTTGAAGATTATTTTCATTTCCTATGAGAAGTTTTCAAGTTATTTTCTAGGGTTATCATTTTTTGTTTGTGGCATCATTTTAGGGTTTCTCTATTATTTAGATTTTAGTAAAAATATTATCTATAAGTTGGTGAATTTATCCAAAATTGAGGTATAGGGTTTTTCTAGGGCTTTATAGGTTTTATTTCTATAAGTTTCATCACTTAAACCTAGTTTTTTCCCTGAGATTTTGCATTTGAATCTAGGACATTACCACGAACCAAGTGAATATTCCCAATTATATTCCACTTTCAAACTAGTGAATATTCCATAAATATATTTTAAGGCCCCTACAAACATTGGACTTGTCTAGAACACCTTCGATCCCTACAGGTTTTACCATGGTTCCAAATACCTAAGATCCCTACAAGTTTCTAATTTTTTGTAGACATTGGACCTGTTTCAAACACTTCCCATCCCCATGGGAATCAACATTGCTTCAAACACCTTCTCTTTCCACCAAAGATCCAACCTACTCATAAAAATTCTTATCTCCATAGAGTTATCACCTACTCCAAACACTTGTTAGTTCCACTAGAACTCTTACTTTCTCAAAGCACCTTCCATTTCCACTAGAGGTCACACTTGTCCTTAGCATTTGTACACTCTGCCAGCTCTCATACTTGGTTTCTCACAAGCATTAACTCCAAATTCCATGTCTTCAAAGGAAATGAAGTTCAAATCAAAAGGCTCAGGAGTGACTCTTAGCTTAGAGTCCAATACAATAGAGATAATAGACATTGATTTAGGTCACATTGACCTAGGGGACTTTTAGACCCAAATAGGTGTAGAGTTCAAGAATGATTGGATCTAGAGTATTTATGAATCTGGCTTGCCCCAAGATGTAGCATTTCCATTTTCAATCTAAAGGCCTGAGTTGGTACTCACACTAGCCCAACACTATGATCCTGACAGAGGAGAAATCTTAAATGACAAAAGGGAAAGGATTTTAAATCTAGACCCTAATTTTATTGATTCAATATTTGCAATCCTAGAATTTGAGAGTTATCTTGACATAACTCTAAAAACATCCACACAATTCTTTGAAGATAATAGAGATGGATGTTAGAATATGATTAATAAATAGTGGCTCAAGTCCCCCAAGGATACCTCCACTAGATTACCAAATAACTTGTGTAGAATTGATTTCATTGATGAGGTGCGAGATATTATCATATTATTTCAAAGAATCACTAGCAGTCCTGATGCTTAGAGCTTTTAGGATTGAATATACTAGTACATCTAGGTCATCTGATCTAATACATTCACTAGGCTCATGTCATAAGTGATTCTCTCCACAACCAATTGATGGATGTACAAACAACTAGAAAGTTTTTCATGACTTCTTACTTGGTGTACATCTTGTAAAAAGGGAGATCTTTCCTAGGCCTCAACATAGTCCATGGAGAAATAAACAGAGTATATAACTACTATCTTTACCTCAAATTAGAGGCCAATAGACAATAGTTTAGAAGATTCAATTATGTTTTCATCTTTTACATCATTATCATGTTTGATAAAGAATAAGGGAAAAAAGATTCTCACCAGCAGCAGTTTTAGAGATTGTCAAATGGGACCATATTTCATTTAGTTCCCCACCTTTTCTTATATCAGAACAACCAGATTTAGTGGATATCCCTACACACGTCCCCAATATGTTAGTGACAAGTGGGCATTGATGGATTTGGTTAGGCAACTTGTCAAGACCCATAAGTTCCTTTTCAATAAGCAAAAATTTGGAATTCACTTTCCAATAGGAATTGGTAGATACACACACCCTTCCCTCTTCAAATCTAAATATACCAAAGCTAAAATGTGCTAAATGAATTTAAAGACTTTAGATTTTAGGACATATTTTGATGTCTATGGTAAAATCACTATCATACTGGCACTTTCAACATACACTCACGTTCCATATTATGAAGATTATTGGGAGGACTATAAGGATGAGGAGAGGGTCAGAATGAGAGATTATTCTAGAATGACCCTAGAACAGATTAAGGATTGTGATTTGGCACCAATCCCTAATGACTTGATGGATGATGATTCTAATGTGGACCTAATTTATTTCTAGTATATTATCACATAACCCCTTCCACCACTAAGGTGGTCAACTCTAGAATCATTTTCTCTATTTGATAGAATAGTAGGTATGATCAACAGAACAATAAATTGGCTGAGGAAAAAGGGAGTACAAATAATAATAGAAATAATAAGAGTTAGAGAAGCTCTTGAAGCTTAAATTAGAAAGGATTTATCCATTAGTAAAAGGCCTAAGTGGAACAACAAGTGAATCATCAAAGGATCTAGAGAAGAAGAAGAAGAAAACTAAATCTAAAAGGGGGAAATCAAGTAAGGATGGGGTAGTCACAGAACAACCAATTTACATCTCATTAGAAGAAACACTAATAACAAAATATTCTATAGCTTCAATCCCCATGTCCATAATAGTTACAACCCCAATTTTTATGGTTCACCCTCCCCCTATCTATATTGTTCCAGAGGCTCTAATACCTCCACCTCCTATCTCCACTCCCCCAACATCTCATGTTTCCATTCCACCCTCTATTTCCATTCCACCTATCATTCCTACCACATTGCCTACCATAATAATCCAAGTACAACCAATATAATCAATTCAAGTGGACACTTAGAGCCCCCCATCAATGGATTCTCAAGTTTTCAATCCACTTTCCCTTCCTCCAATTTTACCTTCCCATTTCATTCCACTCCCTCTTTCCATTCCATTCATAATTCTTTCCATTTTATCCCCATTAATTTCCAACACCAATCAACAATACAAGTCCATGGGCTCAGTCATCTTGAATTCAATCTTGTAGGCCATCCCAACTCTTGGGATAAGTACTATTTCACTTTCATCCCCACTCACTTTCCTTAAATCATCAACCCTAAGTGGTCCCACACATTTGATTCCTTCATTCAATGCTTTGGATTCCACCCTCCCACCTATTCCTAAATTCATAAAAACTATGTCTAATCCATCTTCCACACCCATGATAGGCATAGTTTTTTCCATTGCCTCCACTTCATCCACTTTCACTATTTCTACAACACCTTCAATTGAGATTGGAGAAACATAGGTTCTTGATACAAATATATATATTTTTAACTCATTGATGGGAGTGATATTTCATAAGCACCTCCTGAGAAACCAATGACAACATCTACCCAGGAGTCTACAATTGTAATAGTACCTACTAATGTAACAACATTAGTTGTTGATTCTTTGGTGATAATGTCCAAGTAACTAGATGTTATCCCTAGCTAGATGGCACAATTGGTGGGAAAGAAGAGAAAACAAATGATTTCCCCCAACACACTAGACTTTGGCCTATTAGAGGTCAAGAAGAAGTCCAAGTCTTCTCCTTAGACCTTCTCCATAATTCTCAATGATGATCAAGGAGAGAGATTTGTTGAGACTTTATTACTCCCACTAGACAAATTAAAGGAAAATCTTAAGGTGGAATATTATCAGATTTCAAAGAACTACCTTGGATGGCCAACAAGAGAGGGGATAAAACATGATGTAAAATATGGCATCAACTCCCTCTTTGAGATAATATATCACAATAATACCACCAAGGATGAATTGAATAATAAAGTGGATTAACATACTATTGCATTGAACTAGTTCATAGAGCCTAGTGTATCATTGGAACAACCAGTCAATCAAATTCTAGATCAAGTAGTGATTAATGTGGTTCAAAATATTGCTCATATGGGAAGGGCTACCAAATAATGGTCAAATGAGCTTATTTTTAATGACAATAAGGTTATTGCTATAATTATGGACCAATATGAAACAATCAAAGAGAGAAATAATATCTTGAGAGAACAAGATAATAAATATGGAGAAATTCAAAACTTGAATTTATATTATCCCAAATTGATATTTGTGGGTTCAATTAATAAATATATCCTCATTATTGATAAGATACTAAATAATGATGTTGAGCTTGAGGAATTACATAGAACATCTCAATTTTGGATAAGGATAGTGACAAAATTTGCTCATAAGGCCAAGGTAGCACATGGCATGGCTATTGATATATTGTCTGATATTGAGGGAATGATGAGTATGATGTCATACTAGCCATTAGATGATGTATATAACCTATTTTAGGTATATAAATTTTGGAATAAGTTTAAGTAAGTGGTTGAAAAAGAATCTATAAAGACTACAGTCTTCACCCTAAGTTTTATCCACATATTTATCAAGTATGAGAATGCACTAGATAAGATGGAAATGTAGGGAATTAAAACTTTTAGAAAGGAATTATTTGACATTCAAGCATATTTTGTAGCCTCCAACATTTAATCCTTTGGAATAGATGAATAATAAATATAGAAATCTTTTATGTCCTTAGATGCATATGTCCAAAAGCTGTAGGCTGAGAATGACAAGAAAGCATAGGAAGTTTTACAAATTGATTAGTCCCTTTTATTGAAACATTTTCATGAATTGTAATTTCATTTGAAAATACATTGAAAATTTTTATATTATAAAATTACAACTATCTTTTATAGCTCTTTTGAGAAAGAGACACATGTATTTTACACTTTATATTTTTTAAAGGTTGAAAGTTGTAAAAAGCACAATTATAATTTACACTTTCTATTTTGACAAGTTATTATTGTTAAAAGTGTAAAAGCATGTATTGAAAATTTCAAGTTCCTTTTTGAAAAAGTGATATGACTTAAAAGTTGTAAAGGTCTCACTTGTTTTTTCCAAGTTAGGGTTTTACAAAAGTAACTTTAGTTATCTTTTTGAAATTCAAGTTCTATTTTAGGCACCGTAAATTTGCATGAGAAGATGTTTCCAATTGCACAAAGAGACTTAAGTGTTTCATGAAGATATTTTAGTTCCATCCATGACATTCCAAGCAAATTATCACTCCCAATGCTTGTATGTTATTTTCTAAACCATCCTACAAGTGAAAGATGTCAAAAAATAGAATACATTACCTCTTTTTGAATGAATATTTTAGATCTACATGGTTTCTCCTACTGGGCATTGAAGTTTTGATAACTACATCTCATATATAAGATATTTTTGTATAAATATTGGTAGACCTTATGGCCCAATCTATCTTTTTATTGTTAGTGATATATTTTTGCATTTTGAATGTATTGTTTACAAGCTGTAACCTTAAGAATAAAAATAAATTGAAGATTTGCCTTTATTTTTTTAGAGATCCTTGTGTATGCAGAGTTATTGGAGTATTTATGGATAATATAGTTTGGTTTAGATCAACCCATTAATATTTCTCTATTTTTAGGTTTATATCCCTCACAAACACACCTAGGATTTCAAGGCAAAGGATATCAATTTTTATAGTTGTGCACATCATCAGGGTTCAAGATCACAAACAAAAAGCAAGCAAAGTGTAGGTCACCTACAATCACTATACCCTACCTTCACATATGTTAATACTAACCAATAGGTCAGTATCAAATGATAATATTTAACTATATTAGTAGAACCAACCCAATGCAAACATCAAATCAATTCTAAAATTGAATGAACCATAAGCCTATTTTATCCTAATGTTCACTTATAGAATATAGTCATAGATAAAAGGCAACCAAGAAAGCTAATTATTCATCACTTTGTTATACTCACTATATTTAGCATATGCCAAACTTTAAATTAAAATAGCTAGTCTTAGTCTTTTACATTCATATGTATGCCTGAATGCCATATCTTAATATCTAAATTACATTTCAAAGTTATAACTTAGTTATATTAAGCTCTTCACCTTAATCTAAATTAGGGTAACTCATACCATATACTTATACATCAAGTGGCCAAATAACTATACTTTGAGTTTAGTGTTCAAACTTTTAGGAGATCTTGATGACACTTCTATGGGAAGTGTTTCTATAGATGTTTTAAACATTTTGTGAGGGTGTGAACATGGATCAAATCTCTCAATTCTTATTTATGAATAATACGAATAACATGTAGACACAATATTTATTATCTAAAATTTAACTTGTAATAAAAATGTTATTTTATGTGACAATCCATAATGTAATATGGGTGGAAGGTAAATATTTTTTGATTGAGAGAGTTGACAATAAAGGAAGTCTTGCAATTATAGTGTAATAGTTTCATCTTAACAAACAAGTTAGGCAAGTGCACGTGACAAAAGCTTGGTTTAAGGGAAACTAAATTATGCTGGAAAGATTCAAGAAATAACTAGTGTGGGCATTCAAAATTTTCAATTCAGTTTTTCAATGCAAATGGTACTCATCCATTGATATATATATATATATATATATATATATATATATATATATATATATATAATGCTTGATATTCATAATGGTATGTATGAAATAGACTTATCAAAAGAGTTGTTAGACTGTAATGAACCTTATGTGCTACCATAACATGTGATCAGGTATATATCTTATGTTTAATATACTTATAAATGTTAATTTAATCACTAAGACTTTTACATTGTTTGTTATGGTGTATGTTTTATTTTATCCCAATTCTGAGATGCCTAGTTGAGAATTCAAAGTGCATTTTAAGCTAAGATCAGGACACATTTTCCAAGAAGGATTAGGGAAATACATAAAATAGGTAAAATAACTTGAAGATCAAGATGTACGTAAATACTATGTTCCTAAAAATGTTTCCAATGATGAATAATTTGAACTAGAAGTGTGCTTACAAATAGAGGATGACAAGGAGATAGGTGAATTAGGATAAAGGGACCTTAGGGATGTTAGGACTTGTTCCAAAGTCCTAACGTTAGGTTAGATTTTTGGTAGGTAATAAATAATTATTGTAAATGGGGCATGCATCTTTTAGTAAAGACACCCCCATAAAAATAAACTTAGTTTAATTATTAGGTAGTTTTAATGTCTTATATTTATTAATTAGAATTACTTTACGGGTTGTTTTCCCATATTTAGTTGGTTATAGGATTAGTTGTTTTTACCGGTCATTGGTAAAAACTATATAAATCCATGTTTGCATTGTAAAAGGGTTAACGGAGTAAAGGCACCCTTATGTACTTGATTTTTTGAAATTAATAAAATACTTGTGCACTCGCACTAAGTGGGAACAAGGTTCAACCTATTTTGGTTTTGGAGTTATCAGTGGTATCAGAGCATGGTTATTTTGGGAGCACGGTGAATTCAAAGAAGCAAGGTGAAAAATCAATTCACATGATATCTTTTGGCATGAAATAAGGTATGCCATATAAATTGAAATTTTTTTATTGGTTTAAATTTTTGAAAAATTATTAAATTATTTTAATTTTTCAAATATTATTCACATTTAAACCTGTATTTTCCATATCCCACAGTCTGGTCTTTTTGATCATTTGATACTCCATTGTTTTGTGTTCAAACCTCCTCATCTGACATAAAAATGAATTTTTAGCATTTTAATGTTATTAAATTCATTTTTTTTGGCCAAAATCAGATTTGTACGGCCTATTTGCTGTTGAAAACCTCTAAAAATTTCCATTCATGGTTGTTTTTGTTATTTCCATTCATTCTCAGGCTTCTTAATAGCTAAAACATCTACAAATGGTATTAAACCCCTATTTTTGCATTCAAATTGAAAATATAGAATTTTTTTGCACTTGTACAGCCTGTTGTACGGCCTTCCAATGGCCAGGCTTATTTTCAATTCATTCCCTGCAAAAAAATACTTTAAAAATCTGCCATAACTCAATTAAAATATGTTTTAGCATGATTGTATGGATTTGTATGGCCTGTGAGAGAGAAAATAGGTGAAAAGAAATCTCCAACAGCAACCATGGCGTCCCAGGCAAGCATGGCATAGGTATAATACAAGGAATTAATTTTTTGTTGTTTCTAAAGTTTTTTTCTATCAAATATTTGCCTTAGTGGGTCCCACGAGAGGAAGATTGAAAGAGAGGCTATAAAAAGGGAAAAAGAATTTGAATTTATTTACTCATGTAATTTTTTTTTATTTTCCCTCATACACAAAATTTGGAATAAGTATAAATTTCTGAGTGTAATGTTCTGTAAATGCTCTTAGAGCAATTGGTTAAGCTTATTTTGTTAGAAGCTTGCAAAGGAGGAGGTCAAGGGTTCAAATCCCTTCTTTTTGGAGAAAGTTATTTTTGCTTTGAAATATGCTTTTTTGAAAAAGGAATATTCATTTTTTAAATTAGAATATTTTAAAACACATACTTATTGTATTGTGTTATTTAATTTTTTGAAAAAGGGGCAGAATTCAATCATATTTCTTTTGCATTGTTGTGGTGAGATAAGGGTGTAATTGGTGAAATAAGGTTGTAATTTGGCAAAATAAGGGTGTAATCATTGATTTTTGGTGTGGTTAAGTGCAAAACCCATCAAAAATACTTGTTTTTTTCTTTTACGCTCTACGCGGAGGTTAAGTGCAAAACCCCGTAGAAGCAGTGTCTTGTGCATTGAGTGTGATATTTGTTTCATTTCTTTTGTATTTTGTCGCACATTTCTCTACTGCACTTACTTTCATTTCAAAATGCCAAAAATTCAAAATTTGCTTTTAGATGGTGATAGATTAACAATTTCCAATTATTCAGGTTGGAAATGATTGATGGAGGCTTCACTAGTGTTTAATGAATTATGGGATATTGTTAAGAATAAAAATCCCACATTGCCAACAGAGCAAGCTAAATTAGATATTTTTAATTTGCATGATTCTAAGGCCTTAGCTCTTATTAAATGTTGTTGTACTCATGATACGTATGTTCATATTGAAAATTCTCCTCATAGTTACACTGCATGGAAAACATTATCAAATTTGTATGATAAGAAACCTAAGCATAAGAAGATAGATATTCATATGTAGTTGTTTACTTTGTCATTATATGAAGATGGGGATATGGGAGAATATATGTCTAAGTTGAAAAATATCACTACTAAGTACACTAAGGTTGGTTTTGGAAAACTAGATGATGACCTCATAGTTATTGCTGCTTTGAAAGGACTACCAGGGTCCTATAGGAATTTTGTTGAAATGTTGCATGTCTCTGACAAGATCACAGGCATCACCTTTGATAAGTTGGCTGAGTTTCTCATCCAACATGACCTCTCTCTACCCAAGAAATCCAAGAAAACTGAAGAAGCCCATGTTTTAGAGTCAAAGCCTAGTTCATCTTCATTTGGGCATCAAAACAATAGAGGAAACAGTTATAGAAGGGGTCGAGGTTACAGAGGAGGTAGATATCAAAATAGAGGTAGGGTTCATTCAAATAATCAACAATCTAATCAATCACATTCACATGAAACAAGTGATCGAAGACATGGTCACAATTCATATAGGGGCAGAAGTCGAGGTAGATCAAACATTCAGTGTCATAATGTGGAAAATTTGGTCACATTGCCTCACAATGTAGGATTCCTTTTGATAAAATTTAGAGGCCACAAAAAGTGACTAAGACTAACTCTACTCAGTATGTTAATCATGACTATGATGAATCTGGTAATGTTGCCCATGAATTTGCATTCACTACTTTATGGCACATTGATTATATTGAATATGAGGCTAGAGATGAGCTCACAGATGTATGGGTTTTAGACACAGGAGCAACCAAACACATGACATTTAGGAGAGATTTCTTTTGGTCTTATAAGGAAGCTTCTCTCTCTCCAGTTGCCTTAGCAGATAAATCTATGCATACACCACTAAGACTTGGTTCTATTCAAATTCTTCTTCCTAATGGATCTATAAAATACTTGGAGGATGTTTGGTATGTTCCCACATTAAAGAAACACTTACTTTCTTTGGTAACTATTCGAAAGAAAGGTTATCAAATTGTGCTTGAAAATGGGCTCATTTACATCAATTCAATGAAGGATAATTATAAAACCATCTATACATGATATGAAGATGGAAACTTGGTTAGATTGCATTGTAAGGTGCTTCCTCTCAATATAGAACTTGCAGCAGTTGTTGACACAGGTACAGGTACTATGTCTACATAGTGGTTATGGCATCTCCGCTATGGACATTTGAATATCCACTCTTTAGTGGATTTGTAGAGATATGGTCTGGTGAATGGGTTGCCACTTTTTGTAAAGATAGTATTCTTTGTGAGTCATGTATTTTGGGTAAACAAAATCAGGAAAAATTTTCTAAACAGTCATCTTGGAGAGCTAACAGATGTTTATATTTAGTTCATAGTGATGTATGTGACATGAAAAAGTCATCCATTGGTGGGTGTAGATACTTTGTCTTGTTTATTGATGACTTTCCTAGGATGACTTGGGTATTCTTTATGAAAAATAAATCTAAAGTTTTCGCTAAGTTTGTTGATTCGTTACACTTAGTCAAAAAAGAAACAGGTTCACATTTGGCCACACTTCATTCAAATAATGGAGGTGAGTATACCTCTAATGAATTTTTAGATTATTGTCGAGAACATGGAATTCATCAACAATATAGTAATGCTTATACTCCATAACAAAATGGAGTATCTGAACGAATGAATAGAACTTTAGAGGGTACAACACATGCCATGTTACACTATAAATAGCTTGATGATAAATTTTGGGCCGAAGCTATTGGTACTGCAGTGTATTTGAGAAACAGGTCCCCCATAGTTGCACTTTTGGGACAAACTCCATATGAGGCATGGTATGGGTTTAAACCCAAAGTTAAACACTTGAAAGTGTTTGGATGTCTTTGTTTTTCTTTGGTTCCTCCTAAACATATAACTAAGTTGGAACCATGAAGTTGAAAATGCATCTTTCATGGTTATTCTGAAGATAAAAAGGGGTTTCGTTTGCTTGCACAAGATTCAAGCAAATTCATAGTAAGTTGAGATGTAATATTTGATGAGTTTGGGACTATGAACACTACAGAGATTGATTCTCAACTTGATAGATTAGAGAGGAAAAATGCAAAAAGAGATAAGGGTTTGAATAATGGGGATAACTCTTCAAAGTTATGGTATGAGACTCAAATTCCTTCACTTTCCTCTCCTTCATCTACAAGTTCACAGGTTGATGACTTAGAAATTGTTGAAAATTCTCTAAGTCCCCCTTCAAATGATACACATAATGAGAATTTTGGAGTCCCTGATTTGAATAATTTGTCTAAGTATCCAAAATGGGCTCAAAGTACTTTTTCTAACTTGACAGCAGATGAAGTTGGTTTAATAGAGCATAGGAATTCTCAAAAATAGGTGAACTATGCTATGGTTGTTACTACTTCCACTGAGCCATCCACTTTTGAGGAGGCATCTACTGAACATGTTTGGCAACAGGCAATGAAATGTGAGTATGATTCCATACTTAACAATAATACATGGGTTTTAGTTGATCCTCCTCCACATGTTAAACCCATCAGATGTAAATGGGTTTATAGGACTAAGTATAAATCAGATGGCTCCATTGATAAACATAAGGCATGACTTGTTGCAAAAGGATATGCACAACAAGAAGGTATTGACTATGAGGAAACATTTGTACCAACTGCCAAATGGCACACTATTCATATGGTACTTGCCTTAGCAACACAAAATGGTTGGAAAGTACATCAGTTGGATGTTAAAAGTGCTTTTTTAAATGGTGATTTATAGGAACAAGTCTATATGAAACAACCTCAGGGTTTTGAATAGGTGGGTGTTAAACACAAAGTGTGTAAATTGACAAAAGCTTTGTATGGGCTCAAACAGGCATTTAGGGCTTGGTATGAGAAAATGGATTCATACTTGAAATCCATTGGTTTTCATCATAGTGAATCAGATGATACTCTCTATTTTTGAGTGTAGGGTAAGAAAATGGTGATACTAGTTCTCTATGTTGACGACTTGTTTATTATAGGTAATGATGAAAACCATAACAAGTCTATGAAGAAGGAATTAAAAGATGGGTTTGAGATGACAGATCTTGGACTTCTTCACTACTATCTAGGCATAGAGGTAACTTAGAAAGAGCATAGTATTTTCATTTCACAAACTAAGTATATTTATGAGTTATTAGAGAGGTTTGGCATGAGTGATTGCAAACCTACCCTCACTCCCATGGAAAGTAACTTGAAATTGTCTAAGGATGATAGCAGTGCCTTTTTTGATGGCACCACATATAGACAATTGGTGGGAGGTTTGATATACTTGATGACTACCAGGCCTGATATTTCATTTTCAGTTGGAATTTTATCTAGGTTTATGCATGAGCCTAGAGAAATTCATTGGCATGTAGCAAAACGAGTACTTTGTTACCTTCAGGGAATGAAAACATATGGCCTTGAATACCACTGCAATAAGAACTTCAAACTTGTTGGATATTGTGATGCAGATTTTGGCAGATGTGTGGATGACAGAGTGTCAACCACAGGATACACTATGCATATGGGTTCAGCTACCATTGCTTGGTGTTGTAAGAAGCAGGATACAGTGGAAAATTCATCAGTAGAATCAGAGTATATTGCAGCATGGGATGCTTCTAGAGAAATTGTTTACCTTCATCGTATTCTTGAAGATCTTTAGGTTTCTTAGTTTGCTCCTACACAGTTATACATTGATAATCAGAGTGCAATCAAGATGTCCAAGAATCCAGTGTTTCATGCCAAAACAAAACATGTAGATGTCAAATACCATTATCTATGAATTCTGGTGGCAAAGAAAACTCTTGATCCAATATATTGCCCAACTGCCGATCAGACAGCTGATTTCTTCACAAAACCCCTTGACAGAATCAAATTTGAAAAATTCAGAAAAATGCTTGGTATGTGTCCAAAGACCTAACTTTGGCTCATAGTAGGGTTTGTTAGGACTTGTTCCGAAGTCTTAACATTAGGTTAGATTTTTGGTAGGTAATAAATAATTATTGTAAATGGGGCATGCATCTTTTAGTAAAGACACCCCCATAAAATAAACTTAGTTTAATTATTAGGTAGTTTAAATGTTTTATATTTATTAATTAAAATTACTTTACGGGTTGTTTTCCCATATTTAGTTGGTTATAGCATTAGTTATTTTTACCGGTCATTGGTAAAAACTATATAAATCCATGTTTGCATTGTAAAAGGGTTAACGGAGTAAAGGCACCCTTATGTACTTGATTTTTTTAAATTAATAAAATAATTGTGCACTCGCACTAAGCGGGGACAAGGTTCAACCTATTTTGGTTCTGGAGTTATCAAGGGATACTCAAATATTGAAAATAATATAAATGTGTAACATGAAACATTAAATGATATTGAAAAATATATAAATGAAAAATTCTAAACTTCTAATTACACTAGTTGTTTTTAAATTCTTATTCTTTGAGATTATATGTAGAAAATGTGGTTTTTTTAGATCATATGTATAAAATATGTTTGATTTACAAAATAGGGCTATTTGAGATGATACATAAAAAAATTATTGATTTTAAAAATGGGGAAAATTGAAATGGTTTTTAAGTATGCAATGTACTAACCCAAATAACAACATGGGTAAATGAAAGAACCATCAGGCCAAGATTGCCCAAATAAAGTGAATCAACCATTGCATATGGATTATAAGTAAAATTATAATGTTTCACTCAAGTTATTTCTATGTAAAAAACATGCATAATTAAATTGGAATGAACAACCATGAATGCATATTTGATTGTATAGTTTCAATCAATGAATAATTTAATGCATTATCGAAAGAGAATGGACAATGTCCATGCCCCTATCATGACCACAAATCTAATAAGTATAATGTTTAATGACAACCATTTTCCATTAAATTATAAATTATGTTGTTGTGTGTGTGCATGAACCAATATCATGCCCCCTGAATCTATACCAACTATTATAGATTGTTATGCACCTATATGTTGAATTTGAGAACCTATATCTCAAATGTATAGGTATATGTAAACCTATAATTTTTGTTCATGTAAATTGTATCCATGTGCCAATATATATAATTTAACAAAACCATCTAATATCTGAACCATTATGTACTTTATTCATAGAGGCTTATGTCTATATGACAAGTCCACTATAATGCCCCCCTTTTGAGATGAATGACGTATCATGTATATCACTCATGTAAAAAATAAAATTTAATTTTATCATGTCATGTATAAATATATCATCATGTAACATCATTTGATCATGTGGAGAGTATGTCAGCATAGTAATTTAGATATTGATCAAGGCATGTGTGTAACATATGCAATGTAGGGAATGTAAGTGTCATGTCTAGATATATGTATCAATGAATCATGTAATATAAGTATCTATGAATGATAATACATATTAAAAGTGTGGGATATATATCATGACACCACTCAATGTCAACAATTTTAAAAATCACAAGTTTAGTGTCACACATGAGGTCACAGGCTGCATACAAAGGACATGAAGATGTTGTAACAAATAATACCAATGGCCACACACAAGGAGACATAAAAAAAAAATCACATATAAGGGACATAAAATATGTCACATAAATAATTCCAAGGGCCACACACAATATTCAATTACACAGTAGCCTATCATGTAAAAGAGTAACAAGATCAATGGAGGATAGAATAAGGAACTAGACTACACCATCCATATGTATCAGTGTTACATCATAGTATAATAGAATATATTGTATTATTGTGTAATATATGAGTAAATATAAAGTCATTTTTTATTAATATAGGTATTTTAGAATGGCAAAAATTTCATACAAAGATATAAATTTTAATAATGAAACTTGTGGAGCAAGACACCCCCAATATCGACATAGCCACTAAATGGAGGAAAGTCAAATATATGTATGTCCATGTGCAACTTACATGTTATGCATAACACTCATATGCCATGACATGCATGTGTGTATTTAAATAATATTCCATATACCAAACATGTGATAAATAACATATGTAAATATTGTAATCTAAAATTCATGTCATGCTTAGGTCCTGATTTTAGATATTTTGAATATTTTGAATGTTTTTGTATATTCATATTATTTAATTTTTTTTGTATTTTGATTATTTTTTATTTTTTATTTTTTATTTATTGAAAATATGATATAATAAAGTGATAATAAGTATTAATGCTTTGGAAATATAATAATGGGAGGGATCCAAATAATCCACAACATGTATCAAGGCATAGTGTGCACTAGATGTGATAGCATGGCTATGAGGAAGATGTGAGAGAAAGTGATATTCCCCCCCATTTAATTAAGGCTCAAAGATATGTGGGCATGTAGGGGAATGTGTAGGAATAAATTTACACCCTCATTCCATACAATGTAAGTCTATAGTCATTCATGTATGCACAATGTCAAGCATAATTGTATTTGTCTTGAAATGATCATGTTTTGTAAATCATGTTTTTTTGTGACAATTATCAAATTTTATAAGCTTTGTTGTCTCATAAATGGGGATGACAAATGAATAAAATCTATTGAACATCTTAAATTATCCCAATATCATAACAAGAGAGCATATGGCAATAAATTTTTCAACCATGAATTTTATATTGGAGACTTAGTATTAAAAGAGAATCAAAAGAACAACAACATAGATAAAGAAAATAAAGGCAATTTTAAGCCTAACTTGTTGGGTTTATTTGTGGTTACAAATAATGTGTGTACATGAGCCTATTTATTAGCTACACTATAATGTAAACTTGTGAGTACACTATGAACATCATGAATTTACATCGATATTACACATAATTTTGAATATTTCAAAAATATAAATAATCATCAAATACAAAAACATTTAAATATTTAAAAAATACAAAATAAGATCTTGATTGCTATATTACACTATTTGTGTATGTTATTTATCATATGTTTGATATATGGAATATTTTTTACATATGTATGCATTTCACAGTCTATTAGTGTTATGTAATACATATAGGTTACACATGGACATACAGATGTTGGACCCTCCTCTACCCAGTGGTCATGTCAATACTAGCGGCATCTTGTTCCATAAGTTTCATATTATAGGTTATATCTTTATAATACATTTTTACTATGTTAATCTACCTACATGTTTACATATACATTTCCATTTATTTATATCTTACATAGTGATACATTGATATGTTATTATACTATGATGTGACATTTATACATATGGATAGTGTAGACTAGTTCATTTTTCTATGTTTCATTGATGTTGTTCCTTTATTACATGATATTATACATTTTGCTTGAATTTTATGTGTGGTCCTTGTTCCTTTCTTGATGTGACATATTTGATGTCCCTTGTTTGAAAAAATTTAATATCCCATTGTGTGTGGTCCTTGGCCTTGTTTATTGTGACATATTTATGTCCCTTGTATGTATCATGTGGCCTTATGTGTGACACTAACACTTTAAGTTATTGAGATTGTTGACAGTGAGTGGTATCATGATTCATATCACTCACTTTCTCTATGTAATCCTATTCATAGATTCTTATAATATGTTCTTTATTGATACATTTATCTAAACATGACATGCATTAATTATGTTACATATATGCCTTGATCGATTTATATCTTAATATGTTGGCATACTATCCACATGATCAAATGATATTACATGATGTTATCTATATACATGATATGATACAATTAACTCTTATTTTAAGATGAGTGACATACAAGATACATCCCCCATATCAAAAGGGGCACATTGTAGTGGGTTTATCATAGATACATAAGCCTCCATGAGCAGCAAATCAAATTAGAGTATAGATTTCAAATATTTTGAATGGTTCATATATCAAATGGCTTTGTTACATGATAAATATCAGTACATGAATACAGTGTATATTAATAAAAATTATAGGTTTTCATACAAATATACATTTCAGATAGAAGTTCTCAAATTCAACATATATGTGCACATATTTTTATATCATTTGATACATATTCAAGGGGATTGATATTGGTTGATTCACTTATCATACACAAAAATATAATTTATAGTTGAATATAAAATGGTTGTCATTCCACTTCATACATATTAGACATGCAGTCATGATGGGGGCATGGACATTGTTCATTCTCTTTCGATCATGCATTTCATTAAACATTGATCAAAACTACACAATCAAACTTACATTCATTATGGGGGCATGAACTTTGTTCTTCTATTTAAATCATGTATTTTATTTTACATGGATAAAACTTGATCGAAACATTGAAATTGAATCTATAATCCATCTACCATGGTTGATTAACTTTATTTGTGTGAATATAGCCTGATGGTTCTCTCATTTACTTGCATAGTTATTTGGGTTAATACATTGTGCCATTTTCCACACATTAAATAGGGTTGGGGAATTATGTCTTCCCAACCCAAGATGATGCATAGTAACATAAATTTAGGGCACAATCACCCTAATTCTCCACATTCCTCAGCAAGGAAGCACAATTTTCTCCAATGCTTCAACAAGGAAGAATAATCTCCAACAATTTGTAAGGGCAACATGGTTTTCACCAACACATGTGTAATCTAACCCTTGTTCTTTCAAAAAAAATGTTTTAGTTTAAAATAGTCATTCTATGGACATTGATCACACATGATAGTAGGTTATATTATTTAATAACCTACATAATTAGAGTTTCATACTAAATACAAAGTGTGTTGTGTACACTTATGTATATTTTATCCTTTTACTCTAGAAATTCCATTAATAGAATGGAAAGGGGGAGTTTGTGGATACTAAAATATAGTCTTTGATACTTGAAAATGATAAACTTGTGACACATTTACCACACATGACTTGAGCACTCAAACAAGGTCCTAATCTACCATTATCTCACACTTGCATGTTATCTTATGAGTCAACCCTTCCATTTTGATGTTACATTCTTATATAAACCTTGATATCCATTTAAATCCTACTAAATATCCTACATAGACATATTCAAACTCTCAGTTTAGTATACCTTTACACAAATTGGTTTGTCCAAATTTAATCAGTATCATCAATCAATACTAACTTGATTTGGTTGGTACCTACCCACTCTCAGCAACAAATTTTTTCTAGAATAAAAAATATCCTTAAGGTCAACCCATTAACATAGTGCGTTGGTGGATTTATAAATAATTCAATTTGATCCATATATAAATTAATCAAGGTCTCATTTAAAAAGGGACTAGGGACTTATTGATATACATTGATTCACTATTACAAATTGAGAAAATATACCTTATTCTTCCCAAATTTCAAATCTATAACTATGAGTAGTTATAAGCTAATTCTGAACCACTCCAAAGCTAATTTAAATTAAGCATCATCAACTATAAAATCTAGATCAATAGCTACATACATATATCAAAGGAGCATAATTGCACAATCACACTAGGTGGGAGAACTATGTGTGGCATGATTTGCCTCTTCAATGCATCATATATGTAGGCAATGGTCAATCATCAAATGGATTAATTGGGGTTATATCATCCCATTACATCTTCCTCTTTTTTCATTTTTCTATCCCTTACAATCACACCTAGGGTGTTAAGGCAAAGGAGACTAATTTTTGGAGTTGTGAACATCATCAAGGCTCAAGATCATAAACATAGATCAAGCAAAGAGAAGCACAAGTGATTATACCACACAGGTCACTATTAACTAGCATGTCAATATCAAATGGTGATACTGACCTAGATATGTGTAATCGACCCAAAGCAAACAAAAAATCAGTACTAAAACTAAATGGGCCACATGCCTACATCATCATGATTTTAAATTCCAAAATGCAATCACAGTCAGACAATCAACCATAAAAGGTAAGTATTCATCCTTTTATTGTACTTACTATATTTAGCATATGACACTTTTTAAATTAGAAGAATCAATCTCAATCATTTACATTCAAGTATATGCTTGAATTCCATATCTTAATATCCAAACTACATTATAAAGTTTTATCTTAATTAGATTAAGTTCATCACCTTAATCCAAATTAGGGTAAAACAACCACATGCCTTGACTGATACATGACTATACTTTTTTATTTCACCATCCATAGTACCATGACTATGATTTAGACATAATTACTATACCTACCATATATAGGTCATCTTTTGTATTCATTGAACACATCTTGCCTTGTTATTTAGGGGAAATATTTTGGCATATATCTCCTATCACTTATCATATATATCCTACATATTATAGGGCATTTATTTGGACACACTATTTAACCCTATCACCTTTTGAACATGTATGTATGTATATGTGTATATTATATATACATATAATATATGTATGTATATTATAATGTATGTATGTGTGTATATGTATATATATACATATATGTATATGCATACATAGATACATACATACATACATATGTATGTATGTATATAATAATATACATACATGTATATTCACATATATACATAGATAGATATACATATATATACGTGTATATATATATATATATATATATATATATATATATATATAAATGTATACATGTATACATATATACATATAAATATACATATACATACATACATATATACATACATACATACATATATACATATATATATATACATATATACATATATACATATATATATATATATATACATATATACATATATATGTATATCTTTCCACTTGATGGCCAACACAACATTATTACTTTTGGCATTACATTGATATTGAGTATCACATGATTGCACATAATATACATATATTTTATGCCTACAAAGGGGAATATCATATAAAATTACTATACTTTGGGCCATACTAATATTATCTCACTTCTTAGAGCCATTTGTCTTATGCGTTCCTTAAATTAATACAATAATGGGACCCATATGCCCTAGACACCTTATACTTCTTGGCACACCTTGATTGTCATACTTTTTATCCACAAGACTATATCTTACAAATTGATGTACATGATATATACATTACCAACAAGAACAATATATTATGAATTACTAATTGAGCATATTATATATAAAAAATAACAACTTATTTCTCATTTATGAGCTTTGATAACCACATCTTATATATACATTTTATGATGGGAAAATTACCCTGTGAGCTTTATGGACCACATCTTATATATACATTCACCAATGGGGGCATTTTACCCACTTGATTTCTCCCAATAATGGTTATTTCATAAATCTAAACCCATCCTTAGGTTTGGCCTACAATCCTAGTGTGTTGATGGCATTTGGAATAATTCAAATGGATCCCTATATAAAAAATCAAGGTCTCATTCAAAAAGGATATGGAAATTATATATGATACATATATACATTATTTCACACTAAAAAAATATGCCCTATTCTTCCCAATGTACATACCTACCACTAGGAATAGTCATAAGCCAGGTCTAAAGCACTCAAAATCTAGGTCAAAACAAGTATTTTCAAGTATGAAATCTAATCATTTGTTGCATACATGAAAAAGGAGCACAGTTGCACAATAAAACTAGGTTGGATAACTATGTGTGGCTCCATTTACCTCAGAGTATTGGATATGTAGTTAGTGTCCAATCATCAAACAAGGGTGATTGGGGGTAACTCAGCCCATTACACTTCCCCTATTTTTGTAATTTTCTATCCCTCATAAGCACATATAAGGTTTTAAGGCAAAGGAGGCTAATATTTGCATCTATGTGTGTCATTAGGGTTCATTATTTCAAACATAGATCAAGAAAATACATTCATAAGTGACCATATAATTGTTGTGTTGTACTCTCATGCAATTTAGTACCAACCAATAGGTTAATATCAACCAACAATACTGACCTAGTCCTGCAGAACTGACCCAATGCAAGTAGCAAATAAGTTCCTGAACCAAGTGAAATAAAGGCTTATTAATCCCTAATTTCCACTTTTCAAACATAGTCACAGTCAAATAGTGAAACAAAAAATCTAAGTATCATGATATTTTTATTACTTTCCATGTTTAGCATATGCTCTTATTGAATCAAAATAATCAGTTATCAATATTTTACATTCATGTGTATGGTTAAATGCCATATATATTTATTTGAATTACATTTCAAAGTTATATATTAATTAGATAAATCTATCTCATTAATCCATATTAGGGTAAAACATATTGGTGAACTATACACATATCAAACAATGCAAAGTCATAGGTTTTCCCTTAGGATTTTATCTTTCCTAGAATTTAGATTTTAGCTTTATGGTTTCTTATTTTTCCCTAATAATACATATTAATTGTGACTATGTTGAATGAACATTATTGTTAACACAACCAATTAAATTAATCTTTTCATATTGTTTTACATGGATAGTATATCTTTTTTCGATTAATTATTTATACAATTGGGTAAGTAAGATCAAGTCTAAATTCATTAATAAGTCTACAATTGCCAATGAATAATCCCAAGCCTTATTCCAAACTTATGATTGTAACATTAAATTTGATATGCCTATTATTACCACTAGATGTCAAATGGATTGCATGAATCCCTTTTCTCTTCCTACTATGGATTTAACAACATATAATAACCACCTATTGATGGAATCATCATGAATATTAAGACTAATGATACAACTTCTACATCAACAAAATGCCTTGGAAGATGAAAAAATCATTGAATATTTTAATACGAATCCACATCATATTGATGTTATGTTATATAGAAATAGATAATCATTAAATTTTAGCTCAAGCCTCTATATCAAGTATTCATACCACTACTACCAGTAATATTGTCATGCCTACACCTATAGTCACCTATGTGACACCCACACAAAATTTGGAGTGATCACTAGGATTTTAATAGATTTTTAGGCCTATTATTAAACTGATAACTTTAACCCCATCTAAGAAGGATATTCACATTCCATTTCCAGCCTATTCTAATGCACATGCTCTTGAACAAGTTGTTACAACTTTGTATACCAAGTTGTTGCAATTAGATCAAGGTGCATCAAGAGCTAGCCATATCATAGATTTGCATGCCTTGCTCCATAACCCATTAGCTTTGGAGATAAAACCATACCCTTTACTTATAGTATTTGTATATCCCAATATCCCATTAAAAAATGTAGAGGTAATCATAAAAAACATCTTAAATCATTCCACATAACTTGTTTAGATTATGCATGCAATGATAAGCTATTGACAAAATTATTTCCAAGAAGTCTTAAAGACTATGAATTGACATGGCTTTATTACCTACATTTTTAATCTATAACATCATTCAACCCCTTGGATGATAAATTATTAGCAAACTTTTCCATCAACATTGATGATAATTTATCTTATGCATAAATTGTTAAGTTAAAATAGGGATATAACAAATTAATCAGTGGCTATGTGCTTTGATATAAGACCATGCTAATAAAGATGACCAAATTTATGGTTGATAATGAACTAAAATACATTTTCAAAAAATGTTTGCTACTACCACTCCATGAAATCATCATATTCAAGAGATTCAAATCATTTTATGAGTTATGCCATATAATGAGGGACAAAGGGCTTAAACTAATTGTTTTGATTAAACTTAAGTATACATCTATTAGGAAATGATTAGTCCTCAAATTAATTTGTGTGAATAATTATGAAATTAATAATTCATTGTTAGATATATTTTGTTAGATTATATTATTCAGTTGTGATATTGTTGTGAATTACAGCAATATTATGATTATAGGTTTATGAGTAAGAATAGGGTGTGAGGAGATATTATGGGAGAGTATTTTGGTATGATAGAGAGATTGTTGGGATTTCAGATGATGATAGACTCCTATTATATAGGAGATCATTTTTTTATAAATATCTCTCAAGTTTGAATAAAACACATCTCAAACTTATTATTGAATATCATGTATGCTCTAAATGAATTGAGTAAAGCTTTAGTTTATGTTGGAACTATACAAATCTGAACAAGTTTCATTATCTAGTATCAAAGTAGGCTATTATTAGAGCATTTCATAATGAGAATCTTAAAAATATTTGTATGGCCTACATCCTTTGGAATCATCTCGTAGTTTTTGCACTTCATAACATCAAAGATCTATTAGACTCTTGTGTTGCCTTTACCATATAGTCAATCCCATCTTTATGATAGAGATGGGTGAACAAAGATGAGAGAAGATGTTTAATTTTGTGAAGCTAATCATTACTAACTATGTGAGCTATCAAAACATTTATTTAGGCATACATAATTGTGTCATTTAAGTCTTTGGTCAAATGTGTGCATTTCATGTACTAGTGATCCATGTGTTATTCTTCCATATTTTTGTGCAGATTTGAATCTTTACTATCACCAAATTATCTACCTAAGAAGTTTGAGAGTTATGAGATAATCTTTTAGATTCAATAATCAGAGTATCAACAAAAAATGCATGGATTTTACTCTATCATAGAAAATATAGAGCTACCTTTTCCATTTTACTCTGTCAACATGACATATTCCATCACCTACATTGACATGTTTCCAATAGTTTCCAACTATGGTGTGTGTTATCTTCTCATCATGTATTTTCATGGAAGTTCTACTTGTGAATGTTAATCCTGATTCACCTTAACTCGAGGCAAATCTTCATCAAGCTAAAAAAGGCAAAAGAACTTTTGTAATAAAATTCTACAGCTTTGTGTTTATTTTATTTGGTCTCATGTAAATAGATTTATTTATATAAGTTAGTTGTTTTAAAAGTTATTTCATAAAGTCCTTATAATAGTAAGTCAGGATTTATTAAGCTTTAGTTTATATTTCTATAAACTTGTTATTGCATAAGTTTTGTATTTTGGTTCTTTATAAAGTTTAAAATGTTGTGAGGATTTTAAATTTTGTCTATTGTTATAATCTTTGTATTAAGTCAAATAAGTGGTTTATCTCCACATTTATTATTGAGTAGTCCTAGGTTTGTATATCATTTTTTTTTTGGTTTAAACTAATATTTTATTGGTTTTTCTTATTAGGTTTAAAAAGTATGTGGTGTCACTATTTTTAAAGTCTAGTATGTCAATAAAAGTCAAAAATAGTAATTTTTAGTAGTCTTTTGTCATCAAGGTCAATATTATCTATATACATGTAATTGAATGCATTATCACTTGTACACAATGTCCAAATTGTGTGGGGTCATAATAGATAATTTGAACCACATTGAAAAGTTTAAAGGTAAATATTTTCACACATGGCAAGTAAAAACCTAGTTATTACTAATCAACAAAGATCTTTGGGATATTTTCAATGGAAAAGTGAAGAAACCAAAAGATGTAGAGGATGCATCAAAATGGGAGAGCAAATATTTAAAATCAATAGTAATTATTGGTTTAGGTTTATCTAATGCTTAATTGCATCATATTTAACTATCAAGAAGTTCAAATTCCATTTGGACTACATTGAACAAGCTATTTCGATCTCAAATAGGAAGTGAAATAGTGACTCTCAAACAAAAGTTGTTTGGAATCAAGATGGAGGAAAGTGACAACATGGTGCAACACATAAGTAAGTTGTACTCCATTATAAATCAGTTAGTAGGAATAAATCTAGATGTACATCATGATGATACAAAATCTATTTTACTAAATAGCATGCCAACTAGTTATTCCAACATGCTTTTTACACTAGGAAAAATAAATCCTAGTTTAGAAGATCTAATTTATTTATTGATATATGAAAAAAATAAGAATATTGATTCAAATGAAAGTATAATGTATGGTTAAAAGAAAGAGGATAAGTCATATGTTAAAATAATATCTAAATCTTCTTTTAAATAAGGATCAACTTCTAAGGATTTAAAGAAATGATTTATTTGTTTCTATTGTAAACAACCTAGCCATTTGGTTGTAAACTGCAAAAAGAGAGCTCAAGACTTGCTTGATGGGAAATTATAAGAAAATGCCATGGCTATTGATGAAGAAAAGAAAAATGATGAAGAAGAACCAATTAATGAGGAAATTGTTTATAATTATGAATATTTTAAATATCAAATAAGTAGATTTGCCTATTGGAAGTTGGAGGACATTAGAAGATGGAGGCTTTTTATGCCTCTCATTAGCCACTAATGAAGGGGTGTTTTTGCTATAGTGACACATATATTTTTTATTTTTGGAATTTATTTGTGTGTGATGAATAATAGGTGTATTTCTTATTTTTCCACCTAGTGTATTACATAAAAAAGGTGTTTAGGAGATACAAGAGTGAAAGTTGAATAGATGGTTTCTACATATAAGCTCCCACACTGTATAGGTTGTGTAGTTCCCTTAGTGAATGGTTGATGATAGATGTACCTATTTAAATTTCCCACACTGATTCTATTGTTGTGCTCTTGATAGTGAATGGTTGATGAGAGGTTGATGTGTTCCTTCTCTACTTTCATTAAGTCTTGTGAAACAAAAATTACCATGTAAGGCCTAAAGGGGGATGTTAGGAAATGACTAGTCCTCAAATTAATTTGTGTGAATAATTATGAAAGTAATAATTCACTGTTATATATATTTGGTTAGATTATATTATTTGGCTATGATATTGTTGTTAATTACAAAAAAATTACAATTATAGGTTTGTGAGTAAGAATAGGGTGTGAGGAGATATTATGGGAGAGTATTTTGGGATGATAGAGAGATTGGTGGGATTTCAAATGATGATAGACTCCTATTTTTTAGGAGATCATTTTTGTATAAATATCTCTCAAGTTTAAATAAAATACATTCTAAACTTATTATTTAATATCTTGTATGCTCCAAATGAATTAATTAAAGCTTCAGCGTGTGTTAGAACTATGCAAATTTGAACCAAATTCATTAACATCAACCCTTACAACTACCTTAACAGTGAAATTTCAAAGAAAATCAAATTATAAGGTCAAACTAAATGATAAAAATAATGAGGTGAATACTATAGTTAATAAAATATTGTAACCTATGAATGATTTATAATTAGCAACTCCACCAAAAAGGCAATTTTCATGATTACTATCACCTCTTCATGTGCTTCTAAAGAATTTATTATAGTGTAACCTTATCACACTCCTTCCTCCATAATATCATGATCCAAGCAAACGTAAACCAAGGGATTATGATGGCAATACATATTATGAATATCATTAGATTATAGAGCATTCAATGAACAAATGATCCAAGTTAACACAGAAGATAATGGATCTTATTGATAACAACATTATTGATTTGGACACCCATAAAGAGGAATCCCAAAAGTAGCACAATTGAAATAAAAATTTGAATATTTTTAAAAACCCATTTCCTAAACATGAGTCAACAAATACCAAGGACACTCTAGATGTACATCATGCATATAACATGCATCTTCTGCAAGTGGCATGTGATCATTCACTATATACTATCATTAATATAATCAATGAAACTCTGCTTCAATTTCCCATGATTACATTTGACGATATCAAGATAGTTGAGGATGATTCATATTTTCATGAATTATTCATACACATATACATTGATGAATAAATTATATACATTGTTATGATTGATAATGACTCAAGTGGAAAAAATTTAATGATGGAACTTTTCCAATCTCTTGGATACACTTGACATGATTTAGAAGATATAATTAAATCAATTAAAGGATTATATGGATAGAGACATCATACATCGAGATGCATATTATTACCTCTTTAGGTATGATTAACCATGTTAGCCATGTCATTCCTAGTAATACAAATTAATGTGGTCTTCAACATGTTGTTAGGACTCCCATGAATGTAGAGACATCATGCATTTGCATCCACATTACATTAATGACTAAGATACATATACTTTAATAGATTGGTTACAAACCAAAGAGTAAAATATGATTATACCCTACAACTAGTGATATCTCATCCTCTACCCCCACCACCACTATGATTGGTTGAGACACATATTTAGTATCATCATTTAGAGATGAATGGTACATATATTTAGGATCAACATACAAGGACAATTGTTACACATATACATGAACAATATATACAACCATTGATCCAATATAAATTACATAAGATAATTACTCATAAATAAGAGAGGGAACCACTTTCAACTACACATACTCAGTTAGCACCATAAATAATATAGTATATTCCATACCAAACAAAAGTAGCAAAACACCCTCTTATTACACAATGGATACCACAAATTCCTTAGTGTTCTAGATCCATTCATCATACCCTGACTTCCACAAGCATTGAACATGATAGACATGACACACCATATATATATATATATAAGATTCTAACCCATATCTAATTGATACATCCCATCCACGATAATTTATTCCTCCAACACATAATATAGGTACATCCCTTGGTCTTCCTCTTGAATGCATCATTGGTTAGTTTTTCCAAATTTCAAATATTCTAAAAAGATTGATAAAAAATCAAATAATCTAAAATACAAAATTAGGATCTAAGCATGACATGATGTCTAGTTTACATTTTTACATGTGTTATTTATCACATGTTTTGTGTATGGAATATCATTTACATACACATACGAATTTCATGAAATTTGAGTTCTATGCAAAACATACAAGTTATACATGGACATTCAGAGGTTGGTTTTCCCTCTATCATGTGGCCATATTGGGGGAATCCTACTTCACATGTTTCACTATTATAGATTATATATTTCCATGACCTTATACCACATTGAGCCACCTATATTTATTACACATTCCTTGCTAGTTACTCATTTCTTACACATTGACACACGATTTTCTATTTTACTACAATATGGCATGATACATATAGATGGTGTATACTAATTACTTGTTATATGTTCCATTGATGTAGTTACTCTTTAGCATGACATATTACTTTATGTGTGACTATTGAGTGTGGTCCTTAGGTTTATTTTATCTGACATCCATTGATCTTCCTTATTTGTGACATTTTTTATGTCACCCTACATGTGGCATTTTGTCTTGACCGTTGTGACATCTAATATCCCTTACATGTGGCCCTTAGGACTATGTATGACTACTAACATTTGTGTTTTTTAAGATGATTAGCATTGATGGGTGTCATGATATATAACATGCACTATTACTTTACAGTTTTATTCAAATATATTTATACTACATGATTCATTGATATACATATCTAGATATGACACTTACATTCCCTACTTCCATATGTTGCATACATGCCTTGATTAATACATACATTATTATAATGACATACTATCCACATGGTCAAGTGATATTACATGATGTTATCTTTATACATGACATGATATTATTCATTCTTATTTTGAGATGAGTGATATTTAAAATATACATCCCTAATCTCAAAATGGGGACATTATGGTGGGATTTTCTCAAATACATAGGCCTTCATGAATAAAAAATTAGAGCAGAGTACATATTTTATAGATTTTAGAGATTCAGATGGTTCAGATATCAAATTATTTCAAATACATGATATAAATTATCACATTGATACAGAGTACAAGTGCATATGTCATGCATGTGGATTTACTTTAAAAACACATGAATAAAAATTCATACACACTTGAGTACATATGCATGGGCCTATGCACAAAAATTTATAAAAACATAATTTTAGATTTTCACATCCATGTGTATTTAAAATTAAGGTTCTCAAATTCAACATACATATACATGACATCCTATATCAATGGTATAGATTTAGGGGGTATGATATTAGTTCGTGTGTATATACACAATAATATAGTTGCAGTTGAATGGAAAATGGTTGTCATTCCAATTCACACTCATCATATCTATGATCATGATGGGGGCATATAAATGGTCCATTCTCTTTTTATCATACATTATATTCTACATTGAGTGAAACTAAATAATTTAAACTATGTACATGATGGAGGCATGAACATTGTTCATTCCCTTGTGATCATGATTTTTTATTTTTACATGGATTGAATTTGATCAAACTAGAGAGAAACATTGAATTTAAATATATAAGCAATATATAGTGGTTGATTCATTTTTTGTGTGAAATTTTCATGATTTCTTCCCTTATTTTACCTATGTAACATTTTTTTTTGGAGTTGAAGTTAGTTGCATGGTTCTCTTTCTTTTTCCTTCACAATTATTTGGGTTAGTAAATTATATACTTTTTCCCATATTCATGATGGTTGAGGTATTTTTTATTCCCAACTCGAGATCCTACATAGTTACACATGTTTTAGGCATGGTCACCCCAACTCTCCAGTGCTTTAATGAGGAAGCATCATCTTCAAATGGGCTATGAAGGCAATATGGATTTCACCAACATCTAGGTTTATTCTAACTCTTGCTCTTTCAAATTTCAAATTATAAATTTCACATTTCACATATAGACATTAAATAATTCATTTTCATTATAGGTTACATAAAGCAAAGCTATACATTTGGAGCCATCTCCTAAAAGTCAATGTGTGTTTTACACACTCGTGTATATTTTGACCTTTTACTCTAGTGATTCCTTAACTAAAATAAAAGAGGGATATTTGTAGATAATAAAATTTGGTATTTGTACATGGAAATGACAATCTTGACACACTTTTGACACCCATGAATTTAACCCAAACAAGGTTCTAATTTACCATCCTCTCACACTTGCATGTTATCTTATGAGTCAACTCTTCTATTCTATAATTACACACCTATATGAACCTCATTATCTTTTTAAACTTGATAAATGTCATGCACAGACATCTCCATAATCTCATATCACTCCACCTATCATGGGTTAGTTCTAATGGTTATAGTCATTATCACCAATTGATAATGACCTACCTTGGAACCAACCCATTCCCAATAATGACTATATTCTAAAATCAAACCCATCCTTAAGGTCAGCTTATAAGCCTGACATGTTGGTGGTGTGATGAATTATTCAAATTCATCCCTATAAAGACAAAGCAAGGTCTCATTCAAAATGGATTTGGCACTGATTTTTTACACATCTATACATTATTACACAAAGAGAAAATCTACCCTATTCTTCTCAATTCACATATCTATCACTAGGAGTAGTCACAATCCAAGTCTCAAGCACTCAAAATCTAGGTAAAATTAAGCATTTTTAAGCACATAATGAAGGAGCATAATTATATAATCACATCAGGTGGGATAACTACGTGTGGCTTGATTTCCCTCCTTGGAGTATTGGATGTGCAGGTGGTGGTCAATCATTAGATGTGGGTGATTAGGGGTATCTTAGCCTATTAAACTACCCCCATTTTTTCAAGTTTATATCCCTCACAAGCACATCTAAGTTTTTAAGGTAAAGGAGGATAATTTATAAATCTACACACATCATTAGGGTTTAGGTCATAAACTTAGATTTTGCATACAAATGGACACAAACTACATAGTCATATTACAAGCTCAATTTTCTAAAAAAACTAGGTGTGATCATTCCAACTCATTTACTCTTCTTTATATTACATCTAGCATTTTTACACTACACTTGAGCTATGTTTTTTATTTTTACACTATAGTAGAATTGATTTCTATACTTTACAACTGTGTATTATTAGATCTATTTATAAGTGTAATTTATAAAACTAATTTTTATTAAAACCATACTTTGGGTAAATAGTAACCTCTCTCCTCCTCGCTTTTGCATTGTTATCATATCTAGTACTGTAACTTCTTCTTCAAGTCTTCTACATACACATTTTTATTTTTATTTGATATGTACATGCGCGCACACACACACACACACACACACACACAAAGTTTTTTTTTTTAAATTTATCTTTTTACATATATTTCTATGTTGGAAGAAGTGTTTTACCTGACTATGTTAAATCCTAGTAATTTAGAGTTGATAGAAAATACCATCGATTGATCCCTCCATAAATGTATGTTACACCTTTAGCCTATAACATGTCTTGGGATATTTGTAGCTAAATTATGGATAACATAACCTTTAATTAAGTCATATTATCATATATTTAGCTTAATATAGTGGTAGGTTGGCTTAAGGTGCTTACATAACATAGTTAAGGTATATATAGGAGGTAGGGGTTAGCATTTGATCATCATATTATGAATTTTGTTCTTATTTTAAGGATGTGGAGGTTTCCCCCTCGAAATAGCTTGTCATTTATTCATATGTTCTGCACTATTTCAATCATATTTTGATCTGCTATTATTGTTATACTTTATTTATGAAGTAATTTCATTACAAGTAATATAAAACCTTCAATTTGGGAATACTCAATATGTTGAAAATGTTGATAGAATGTTTTTAATGGAGTTAAATAATAACTCAAGGATATCATAGTAAATAAAATTAAGGTGGGAGGATCAGTTTTGTGTGAGTTATTTGGCTTTAGGGTTTTACATAAACTCACTCTTCACATCAAATTTTAAGTTTGCTCTAATTTATTTAAATTTTTAGAAAGATCTCAAAAATATAGTGGGGATTCATTCTTTAAATTTTTGGTTTTAAGGCTGAGATAAATATGAAACATCTTGGTCAAATTTTGGTCAAAGGTGAAAATAAAATTCAACATTGTCAAGCCTTATTATGGTAGGTCCAAAAACTAGGGGCCAAGGAAAGGGTTTCAAAACTCTAAGAAAAAATCCTAAAAAAGAGGAGATGGAGCCAGAAATGGGACTTAGTGGATATTTTGTTTCATAGTTTTATTTGATAAATCACAAGGTAAGCTGATTTGAGTATACTATGGAAATTATATAGTTTTATGTGGCCAACATCAATCACTAATTAGACGAGCTCAAATAGAGACTCAATCAAATTCTAAATTTTCAAATGAATCCCAAAATTTAGTGATAACTCACTAGTACTTGAACCAACCAGGGTGGATCTTTTAGTCAAACCAACGCACAACCCAACTAGGGTGGATCTTTCAACCAGCCCAATCCAAATCCAAGTACATCACAACTATGAAATATGATGAAAAAAGTGGAAATGTGTAACTTTTATTGGAGGATCTGGTCAGTTGCATCAACCAAATGGATAACTTTTTTGGTGTACATCAAATCCTATTTGGATAGAGGGTGATAATGACATCCTTTTATCTAAAACCTAAGTAATTCATTTGGTATCATTAATTATCTGCTCAAAATCCATAGAAAGCTCTTAGCATCACATGGATAGTTTTTATAAAAGAGATGTGAACACACTATAGTAGTAGTTTGGTATAAAATTATTTCAACAAATTGGAAAAGTTACAATAAATAGGCTTGATCAAGGGATTATTTTCATTAGTTATAAAACTTAACTTTGCATGTGGATAAGATTATCAATGAAATTTTGAATGACCTATTTATTGGAGGTATCAAGACCCACGTTGAACATGAGGTTTTAATTAACTTAATGTTTATGATTATATTATATTGGCACGTAGGGTAGAGGAAAAATTATTGCTATGGGGGGACATACTCTCACTAGCATCAATGATAATTACACCCTTACACCATTAACTCAGTAACTTACCAAGTTAACTCCTCAACAAAGTGAATAAATAGGTATAGACACTAAAATTTAATCAATAAATGTTTGATAATGCTTGTTCTTAACATCTTTAACTTGTTTGGTCAATTCACCATTCTAATAACCCACAAGCTCTATGAAAGCTGTAAAAGTCTTGAAATTACTATGCATATCTCCTATACTTCCCTATTTTATCTTTACTCATCCAAATTCAACAATTAATTCACTATTACTTTGGTTTCAAAAACCTCTATTCATTTTAGACAAGTGTGAACTATATAGACAAGGCCACATTGTGGCCTTGTCTATAGTGCTCCAACGGTCATCTTTTCAAAAATAAACACATCATATGAACTTTCCCAGGGAAACCAATGGGTCAGTAAATATTCAAAATATCTCTCTAAAAAATCACATCAAGGGTCACACTTAAATCCCTGAACTCTCTTACTATCTTTTACTGGTAGAAACATCTCTTTTATTATTCCTAAAAGAATATATCTTCTAATTAAATATTATTATTATAATTTTTTATGATACCATAGTCCTTGGCCAAGTGTAACATTATTTTATTATAAGTTAAGGGCATCATTTATCAAGCCTTCTAATCAAAACATTGTTATTTGTATTTACATGATCTTCCCTAAAGGGAGAACTACATCGTCCTGAGACCTTTGGGCTATGTAGGCAACACTCAGTCAATAAGGCATTTTTTTAGGATAGTTCGACCATTGCCACATCCCCCATTTTCTCCCATTTTAAATTTGATATATTTTATGTGCTTATGTAAGACTAGGTCATTTGTTTAAGAAGTCTTCCATGTGAAAAATAGAGCTTTACAAAAGAATAAGTCACATATAGACAAAGGCAAACAAGCCCATATTTTTAGATCCAACACATAAACTATTTGGATAAAATTGTAGTAGCAAATAGTAATGCACTATGACCTTGTTTGCCTCTTATGACCTTATCCAAATATACAAAAAAACACTGCTATCTAATGCATCTATGTTTTTAGGTTATTTAAATTAGTCACAACTCATAAAAGGTCAACATGATCTGAATTAATAAGTTTTCAAGGATAATTATCTAACCCTAACCTTAGTTTCTATTTTTAATAATTGAAAACTTCTATAAATATTTTAGATCTTTGTATTTATTATATTCTATTTTAACTTCATATATTATATTTCAATAGTTCACCTTTCTAATTAGAGTTAATTGTAACTCATAATTAATTCTAGTGTAAACATTTTGGTGAACTTGCATTTTATTTCTAACATTACTTGTTGCTTGTTGATTTTAGGCTTAGGGTTTTAGTTTAATTCTATAAATTACCATCACTAAAATAATACAGTCCTCAACCTTGGATATTATATGTTACATAACTTTTTTGACCATGGAGTAATCCAGCATTGAAAAAGGTTTGTCTTGTCACCTTGGATAAATATCAACATAGAGGCTCTTTTTTTTGAATTCAAGTTAAATTTTGTTGTTTTCCTACTCAAAAATATTCTACGTTTAATTTTAATTTGGTTTCATTATTTTTGCTTGTATTAAAAATTATGTTCTAATAGTTTTTAAACTACTTAGCTATTGTCGTGAAGGGATATGCATTGTTCTATCTATAAACATTGTGGCATGAGGGGCTTAGCCCAATGATCATAGCCACAGTACAAAGATAAACATAGAATTTAGTTTATATGTGCCTCACAGTATATTATAAATGCCTAATATCCCTTTATTTTCACCAATAAATAACATTTACCACCTATTTGATTATGTTGTGCATCGGTAAGCAATTAGCCATAGCAAGTTACTCTCAACTTGCCCTCAAAATTGAGTTTATGGGCTACATGTATGGTTCTACCTCAGTAGTTATTACTATGAAACATTAGGACAACACTATCCAATGGATGAGAAAGTATCTCTAAGAGCCTAAAAATCATTCAAACCCTTGCCTAGATCACCCTTTATCCTTAATTTTTTCTTGGATTATCTTCTTACATATTAACTTTGCTTAATTTATCTTGTATTCATAATCATTCATTCTATTACATCGTATCATAGTGTATGCCTCTAAGGTGTAGTGCTAGATTAAAGGGTACTCATTTTCATATATGGAGATCCCTTTTGTTTATTCTATAATGGTAAGTCATGATGAAAATTAAGTTTGCATTGAGACTAATACTGATAGTACTAAAGAGGAATATGATAATGGGGTTGAGATAAACATAGATACATATGAGCATAATGAAGTCAATCAAGAGCAAGTGAAAGAGTCATCTAAATTTCATCAAGGTCTCCAAAACTACCCTAATGATGTGGATAACATCATTATCATACTTATTAAATCTAAAGATGAGAGTCAAGAAAATGTATCCTCCTCATCCTTTGCCCTTTCATGTTCTAAAGACCCATACTCCCAATGTTATTATGTATACCATTGACCCTATTCTTGTTTTTCACCCTTAGTCACTTCTACACCTTTTGATAAAGGAACATCTCCTACTTTCCCTCAGTTATCTTTGCCTATGGATACATATGCTACCTATACCCTTCCCATTACTATAACCACTACTTCTCTTAAGAAAGCCCTTCTTCTATTACAAGCCAAACTACCTAATATTGAGCAAACCATTTCTCATGCTAGCCCTTCTTTAGATTTTGATACCTTATTGCATAACCCTTTGGCTCATCACATTGCATTTTATAATATTCCAAATGTGTTTGTGACTCCTAAGTTTCCTCTCTATGAAGTAAAAGGTGATCCTAAACAACATTAGTGTGTTTTCCATGTAGCTTTTCTAGATTATGCAGATAATGACATATTTTTAACTAAGATTTTTCCATGAAGTCTTAGAGATTATGGTCTTAGATGGTTTTATTATCTTCCTCTCTAATAAATTTTAGCTTTCAATCCTTTGTAAAATCAATTTTTCACACATTTTCTATCAATATTGGTGAGAAATTATCTTGTTGAGAAAATGCTTATTAGTTCTCACATTGGTTTGTTAAATTGATGGTATATTTACTAATATTGTAATTAGGAAATATTATTATTTTTATTTGTTGAGATGATAATATATCTCACATATAGATATTAGCCTATGAGATATTATAGGGGAGAAAGATAGCTAATATGTTAGATATGATTGATTAGTTAGAGTAACCCCCTTATTTATAGGAGTGGCTTCTCTTAATATGTAAACTCTATATGGATTTAGTACATAAAAGTGTTTACCTTGGATCCTTATAGTAAATTAATTTAACACCAAATATTAATCCATAAATAAATCAACTTAAATAAAATTAATGCAAGAAAATACACACCATGACAAGCACATCTCCAAATTACATAAGAGTTGATTACAGAGTTTGGAAAATTCCTACAACTATGGGTTCGCTTATAGTATGAACTGATCCATTTCCTTTAAAATTTAGTACATGGCATAACCTCAAATTTTTAAAATGTATACTCTGAGACTGCTTATAATTTTGGCAACAGATCTAAAATATTGAAAGCTGTGGACCACGAATAGATCTTCCAATCCTCTGCTGATAATACAATATCGCAATTCTATGGATTTTTTGCCAAAAGTATAAAATACATACTTATAATATGGTCTAAAAAAATCATCATAGGTATTTCAACACACCATTGAAGTCATCTTGGATTCTAGGACAAATCCCTAGTTTACACCAAGAAGTGAAAACCTCTCCAAGTACTTCAAAACTTAAGAATTTGGCAAACTAGTCTATTATAGCCCTTATACATAGTCTACCAAGGCTTAAGTTTGAGGTATTAACAAATGACCTCATATATAGACACTCAACATATGGATGGAACTATCTAACTATGGTTCTTAACTCTTGACTCTCAGCTCTCATCTCTTGCTCTTCGACTCTTGGCTCTTCAGCTCTCAACTCTTTAACTCTAGATCTTGATGAGAGATTTGAAACTTGAATGGAATGAAATGAACCTATGAACCCTTTATATACTTATTATTGGTCCAATTTTTTTTATTGGGATGATTATCCACAATCTATTTAAATAAATTTCATAATTATCCCATACTAAATTTTTATGGGATTTTAAATTATCCATCATATTTTAAAAATATGAGGTGATAATTATTCCCCAATATATGGTGGAATATTTTTATCCCCAAATATTAAATACTTGGTTCAAATCATATTTCCACATCACTTAATTGCCACATCATCAAGTTTGACCATAACTTTGACTGGTCATAACTTCTGCATATGGACTTCATTTTTCAAATTGTAAAATACATCAAAAAGATTAAGATAAGATATACATCATGAAACTATATTTTAAATATTATATGATTTTTAATATTTTTACTTTGACCAGCTTTGACCACCTATTGACTAGATTTTATTGGAACTTTGACCAGCTACATAAGGAGCATACAAGCTTCATTTTTCACATTTTACATACCATTAAAAGGGTCTCAATGGGACATACATAATGGTGCAGGTTTCAGTTTGATCTAGGACCTTTTTCAAATTTACCTCTAGATCAATCCTCCCTATTGAGAAGGTTTTTGGTTCACCAAAAGTTGGTACTATATTTGGTACTTCATATTGTCTTGTGAAGATCTCGATAATGGACTCTGTGGTCTCTAAAACTGCTACTTCACAACTGGAAGCTATATTGATCCTTTAAAATTCCATACAATTGGAATCTATATTGATCCTTTGAAACTGATGAATTCCAATTGGTCTTTATCAATCTACTCAAATTTTGCAGTTATATCTACTTGGAACAATCGATTGATCACATCTTCAAAAAAAATTGTTGTTGTTGCATGGCCATAAATAGCCTTTACACAGAACTAGGATGTGATGGCTTCCTCTATTACACAGCTTTAGAAGAGCCTCTACATATATAAGCCATGATATCCTCTGCTACAACATATCAAGTACAAAACCCAAATCATAGCATAGAGATAATAGTGGCAAAATATGATTCATAACTCCAAAATGTAATAAGCCTAAAATTAAAGCATGAGTTACATTAAATCTTGCAACTACCAATAAGGTCACAATATATCAAAATATCTTCTCACTTTCACATCATGTAAGTGGTGAACTACCAAACACTACAACAATCACCAATATAACTACAAGACAAGTTTGTTAATGTAAAAAAAATACATTAATTGTTGCGACCATGTTGCAATACACTACCCAAAAATGGGTCTTAATATGCTAAACCACTATGGAAATAATAAATAGTGTATAATGTCTAGCATTTCAAACATGCCCAATGGGGTCTTATAAATGCATCTGATTATACACATGTCACAAATAGATGCATCCCAAAATAGCAGTTATTCTAAAACAAGTACTATAAGAAAACTAAATAATTTCTAATAGCCTATTATTAATTCCCCAAACTGATCAATGAGTTAGATAATTCAACAAGAAACTCATAAAGCTAATATTGGAGATTCTAAAAATAGAGCTTTTCAAATACAGGTGTGAGAATTAAAAACTTTGTATGATAAACCTATCTCGAAGTGTTCCCACCATAGTAGCTCCAAGAATGCATATATCAATCCACTAATCATGACATCATGAAATTCAAAAACTATTTACTAACACTCTTAATCAAACTCTCCTATTTAGGGTGTTCAATTTCCTTAGTGGATTTACTAACATATGCATGGGTTTTTTGAATAAAAACTCCATTAATTACCTTATCAATAGGTTTATAGACCATCTTCTTATTACCATTACCAAGATTTTGGGATGGTTAGAGTTTTTAACACTACTCAACCTGATGTCCACTCACGTGACAATGTGTACAGACATCCCTCTTCTTAGGTGAGATCACCTGTTTACCATTTCTTGCTTTGCCAGTATGACAATGGTCTTTAACACCTACAAGCTGCTTCAGTAAAGCTTGTCTTTTCCAACAATATGTGACACAATGGTTACTTTATCCATAAAATGTACAAGGAAAAGAATGCAACATCTTTTGAATATTAAATCCAAATTTATTAAATGGCAAAGAGGAATCAGAGGTCTTGGAATTCACATTCTTATTGGTAATTTTTCTAGTGTAAGAATGAGGAGGTGGAATTTCAATACCTCTTTTACTTGATTTCTTACATTGTTCACCATTCCTTCACAAGGAAGAATTATGCTCTACTAATGGCCTTAAATCTTGGTTGTTAGAAGATTTTCCTCTTTTAGCAATGGAAGAAGTCTCTCCAACATCCACTTTCTCACTCGCATAACCCAATCTTGCATGGCAAGGTCTATGCTCTACCTGTATTGGGTTAGCAATACCTTGGACATTCTTTCCAAGCCCTCTTCCATCAAATCTGATTTTCAATAATAGTTTAGATCCAATGCCCTTAGTGTGTTTTTTAAAACTACCAAAAGTAACATCTGCAACTAAAGGGAAGGATTTACTAAATGAATAACTTATAGTACACTCATCAATTATAGTGCCTACATCTGCAATAGAAGGTAATTGATGAATATAGTGTCTTTCTTCATCCTACATCTATGCCAAGAGTTCATCCTTGGCTTGTAGCTCGGATTTTAAATGGGCAATCTCCTCTTCCAAGGAGTAAAAATGAGCTCTCAAAAAAGCATTTTCTTCTTAGATCTGTCGATTAATTGCTTCGAGCTCATTAAGCCTCTCTCTTTTCAAGGCTTTGCCCATAGCTTTCTATTTCCTAAAAATAACCTAATTTCACAAATTTCACACTAAAAAGGGAATATTAATAGGCCCAAACAGTCTATAATAATACTAGAAACCAAACTAGGAAGGATGCATCCTTGCCTGGGGTAGGAGCTTCTGGTCTGGAATAGTTTTATAGCAGTAAGCACTCAAGACTGAGCAAAATGAATGGTTGCCTTTTACATAGACAAGACCGACTAGTCCTGGTCATTCCACCTAAAGCAATTCAGGAGGATGTTGACTATCTGACATCTCACACCCTAATTTGTAAATTTTTGGGAATCAAAATCTCCCTGGCAGCCCTGGATGCTTGGATTCGGTGTTCCTAGCAAATTGATGGGGATTTCAACATCATGCTAGTAGGTAATAGTTATTTCTTGGTGAACTTCTCCTCTATCTCTGACTAGAATAAGGTGTTTGAAGGAGGCCCCTACTTTTATGAGTGTGTGGGGCTCTTTCTTAAACCCTGGCATGCGGGGTTTAACTCGGTGGATGAGCTTCCAGCTTGTGTACCGGTCTGGGTTTGGCTTCCTAGGCTACCCCTAGAATTTTAGCGGGAGGACATCCTCAGGCAGATAGCTGCCATGCTGGGTAAACCAACTGCGATAGCTCATTAGTCGCTGGACAAAAAGGTAATGTCATATGCCCGTGTTTGTGTAGACATTGATTTGAATAATCCTCTTCCAGACTCTTTGGAAATTTGTATGGGGTCTTCATCCTAAATACAACAAATAGATTATGAATCTATCCTGTTTCATTGTTGTATCTATCATATCTATGGACACATACACCGACAATGTCCTCAGGCTGCTAAAGACAATGTGACAGGACCTGAGCCCTCCACGCCAAATCCAGTACTTGTTGGTAAAAGGATGGGGCATGCTACCTTCACTGATAATGTAAAAACCCAGCTGGACAGAGGGGATAAAGGGAAAAATCCTATGAGTAATGCCAGTTTGGCATAGGGATCAGCCGAGCAAGGTGCTACTGAGAAGGATGGTTTTATACCAGTTAGGCACTGAGGAAAAAGCTGGGGTTTAAAGTGCAGGAACACGGATAGGCAAGTTGATTTGGGCTTCAACAGATTTGAAGCCCTGGATAGCATGGCCATCGAGGATGGCATTCCAATTGAGACCTAGGGAGAAGCGTTGGAGGAGGATAATCTAATTTCAACCCCAAATGAAATACAGGATATGTTAATCTAGACAAATTTAGGAACATCTTTAAGGCTGGAGATGGAATCACAGGTGGCTGGTTTTGATATACAAGAGAAGGAAACTAGATGGGCTGATTTGGTGAAGGAGGTGGAGGCAGGTAGGAAAGACAAAGGCCCTTCCTTAGCACTTGGGTTAATGCAACGACCATTCAAGAAGGGCACCTCTTCCATTCCTTCCAAAGCTAGGAGAAGAAAAGATCAAGAGAGACTCAGACTTACAGGGGATTTGTTGGTGTAATCAGGGGTTGTTAAAACCCTGGATGAACATTTCCCCCAGCCCAATCAATGATTGTTATTTCATGGAATGTGAGGGGTTTAAATAGCCTCCCCAAACAAAAAGCTATGCGAAGATTAGTGAAGGATCACTCTCTAGATATCTTATGTATTCAGGAGACCAAACTAGTTGTTGACTCAATGTTTGCTTGTTTGCCAAATATCTAGTTATTTGGCCAATGTCAGTGTATAGGTGCGTTGGGGAACTCAGGGGGAGTTGCCATGTGCTAGGATCCAAGGAAATTTCTTCCAATCCATTAGATTTCATCCCTTTCAGCCCTCTCAATGGTGGCATCCTCCCTTGAAACTGGCGAGATAATTCTAGTTACAATTGTTTATGCACCAACTGTTATAGATGGACAAATTCAACTTTGGGAACATATTCATTATGTTAGAAACTGTCATCTGTACCTACCATGGATAGTTACAGGGGACTTTAATGTGGTGCTGAGCTTGGAGGAGAAAAGAGGTGGATTGACTCGATTAGGCCCCTCTTCAGATTATCTGCGTCACAATGCTGAAGTGCTACACCTGTCGGATGTTAAACCTTCAAACGGCCTTTTCACATGGAGTAACAGAAGAACGGGTGATGTTGCCATTTCTAAACGCTTGGATAGATTTCTAGTGTCTTGTTTTTGGTAGTCTAATGCAGTTACTCTTATCTCAAAAATCTTGGATTGGAGAGGATCTGATCATTGGCCTATCAAGCTATCCACCAGTTATATTGAGGGACCCAAAAAGCCACCCTTCAAATTTTAGTTGATGTGGCTTCGTGACCCGTCTCTTCATGATTTTGTGCAACAGTGGTGGAGACAAGGGAGTCTTGCTTATGGAACAACTATGTATTCTTTTCAGAAAAAGCTTCAGTACGTTAAAAGAAAGTTGCAAATTTGGAACCGAACCAGCTTTGGTAACTTACATTACATGAAGAAGAAGGCTCAAGATTGGCTTGATGGGATAACTAGGCAAATAAGAGATTGTGGTTTCACGAAAGAGCTCCGTATAGAGGAGGCTAAAGCTATAATGAATTTAGCAGAGTGGGACCTTTGGGAGGAAATAAATTGGAAGCAGAAGTCCTGCATTGATTGGCTTTAGGCAAGAGATAAAAACATGGCATTTTTCCATAATTCAGTGTAAGGAAGGTGTAATAGCAATTTCATTTCATTCCTGACTACTCAAGAGGGGATGTGCCTTACCTCTACTCCTGACATTACCAGGGAAGCTGTCTGGTTCTTTTCAAAACTTTTTACAAGTGATCCTCTGCCTGCAGAGATGGCTAAAAATTCTATTTTATCGTGCATACCTCCCCTGGTGACTGGAAAAATGAACGAGTTCCTCATGAGGCTGATTAGTATAAATGAGATAGAGGAGGTTGTGTTCAGCATGAAGAGAGGCAAAGCCCCTGGCCCAGATGGTTTTCCAGTTGAATTCTTCCAGGACTTTTGGGATATCATTAACCAAGATCTTATGAATGTGATTCAGGAATCTTTCTCTAACAAAGAGATGCTGAGAGCCTTGAATGCCACATTCTTGGTGCTTATTCTAAAGAAAGAGTAGGCTCATAGGCTAGATTTGTTTAGGCCCATTACGCTTTACAATGTGGTTTATAAAATCATTACTAAGCTCATTGCCTAGAGGCTGAAAGGGTACCTTCCCAGGCTCATTTCTGAGGAGCAAGGTGGTTTTGTGGTAGGCAAACAGATTTTGGATGGAGTGGTGATCACCTCGGAAGCCATCCATTCCATGAGTACTTCACAAGAGCGTGCTATGTTTATCAAGCTGGATCTTGCCAAAGCCTATGATAGAGTCAGTTGGAGATTCCTACACAAAGTCCTTCTGACGTTTGGCTTTGAACAGGAGTGGATTGCTTGGGTGTTAAGTTGTGTTACCATGTCTTCCTTTTCGGTCCTGATCAACGGAGCACCATCTGAGCTTTTTGGTGCCACGAGAGGCCTTCGGCAAGGAGACCCGCTATCACCATACCTATTTATTATTTTGGCAGAGGGACTTGGGCAGCTTTTCAAACTTCGAGCAACTCAAAATGCCCTGCATGGGTGGAGATGGGGGAATGAGGCTACTACACTGACCCATCTTCAGTTTGTTGACGACACTATCCTGGTTGGTAGAGCTCAAATACGGGAGGTGAAATCTTTTCGGTGTACCCTTGACTGTTATTTGGTAGCTTCAGGGCAAAAAATTAATGACCATAAGTCCTCAATCTTCTTCTTCAATACTCCTGCTCCTATTTAGAGAAGGATTGATACCATATTAAGGTTTCAGATTCACACCCTCCCAGTGATTTATCTTGGTATTCCCATTGTCATAGGGAGGCAGCCTAGGCTTTTCTAGAAGAATACTCTGGATAAACTTAGGCAAAAATTTAGCCATTGGACCCATAGGTGGCTTTCTACAGTGGGTAGAGTGATCCTTCTTTAGTCTGTTATTCAAGTGCTGCCCATATATCACTGTATGGTGCAGGCTACCCCTGTGTATTTCCCGAAGGAGTTCAATGCCCTAGCCAGACAATTTTTGTGGAGTGGTAATTTATAGAGTACAAAATGGAGCCTTATCAATTGGGCTATGTTTTGCCAGCCCAAGAAAGAAGGAGGACTTGGATTGCGGTCAGCTATTCTGGCTAGTCAAGCCCTTGTGGCCAAGCTCTATTGGAGGTGGTGTTCCAACCCATCTTCTCTTTGGGCTTGTATTCTCTCAGGTAAGTACTTTTCTGGTGTTGATTCTCATGATATCCCTGGGCTCCCACTGGAGGGGAGAGGTTCTATGATTTGGAAAACTCTCAAGCTTGGAGCTCAGCTTGTGAAAAATAGTTTATTCTAGGTCTGCAATAGTTGTATGGAGGTGATATTCTAGAGTGATTCTTGGGATGGTGCACCACCCCTATTATCCTCTCATCCACACTTACAATAGCTTAGTATTGTCTTTCATTCTGTAGGATGGTATAATGTGGCACATTACAAGGAATAATTTAATATGGGTTTGACTATTGGTTACAGGTGGAAAAGTCCCTCAGTCTGGCCACAGGGGGGCTCGAAAGAGGAGAGAAGGGAATTATCTCAGCTGATTGGCTCCAGAAGGTGCAGCTCCCTTTAGGGACGGGATGATCTTGCTTGGGGGGGATGCCACTGGGCAGTATACTGTGGTTGCTGGATATAAGGTCCTAGCTAAACATTTCTATGAAGAGGGGCAGTTCCTTTGGGGGAAGAATATTTGGAACAGGGCAGCTTGGCCCAAGTGTAATTTCTTCTTGTGGCTACTCACCTATAATAGATGTCTTACCTGGGATAATTTGTGCAAGAGAGGTTTTTAGGGGCCTTCTGTATGGGTCCTATGTCATAACAATGAGGAGATTGCCTCCCATATTTTTTTCCAATGTGTGTATGCAAAATAGATTTGGCATTGGTGGTGGGAAGCCTAGAAGTCTCCTTGTTGGCATGCTCGGTCTTTGGTTGATTTTTGGAGTCATCTTGGGCAGGCTCCCTCTAAAATCTCTCTGTTACAAAATGCCTGGCAGATTGGGCCCTCCTTTATATGCTAGAACCTGTGGATTGAAAGGAACAGGAGGGTCTTCAGGGGTGCCCAGCTGGAGGTGTGGGCTCTATGGAGTAATATTACTAATGTGTTACAAGAAACATTACAGGCTAAGATCACATGGGAAGGTCACTTGGAATCGGAGGCAGCAGGATTCTACTCCCATCTTGGCTTGAACTTGACCTTGACCAGCGTGGCATTGGTTAACTCCCATTCAATGCTTGGCAACAGACATTCTTTGCAGCCTGTGAACAGAGTTGGCCATTGGATGCCCCCGCCTGTTGGTGTGATTAAAATTAATTTGGACGGCTCTTCCCATGGCAACCCAGGGGAGGCTGGCATTAGGGGAGTCGTTCGAGATAGCACGGGTAAAATTTAGTTCCTTTTTTCAATTCATAAAGGTCATCAAACTAACAACCTCATGGAAGCCATGGCTATCCTAGAGGTGATCCACTACTATTGTCAAAAAGGATGGAATAACATTATCTGTGAATCAGATTCATAGGTAGTGATTAATCTATTGAATAGATGTGTCCCTAAGAAGATGGATTGGCAAATTCAGGTTGTTATTCAATAAATCTTGTAATTAAGTACTTTGTTGCATTCAATTTTGTTCAACCATGTTCCTCGTGAGTGGAAAAAGGTTGCAGATTGCCTTGCTAAGTGGGCCTCAGAGAATGGGCCTACGTGGAATATTACTGAGTTACGAATGCTTCTTATGTCTTTATATCAGAAACTGGTCCAACTAGTGGACCAGGATAATGAGTTGTAACTATTGTTTTGATGTTCTTAATAAATTTTTACCCCTCTCTAAATATTAATCTATAAAATAATTAACTTAAAGAAAAGCAATGCAAGAAAATACACACCATGGCAAGCACATCTCCACACTACACAAGATTTGATTACAGAGTTCGGTAAATGCCTATGTCTCTGCGTTCATTTATAGTACAAACTGGTCCATTTCCTAGAAAAGTGAGTACATGGCCTACCCTCATGATTTTCAAATGGATACTCTGAGACTACTTATAATTTTGGCAACATATCTAAAATCTTGAAAGCTCTGGACCATGAACAGATCTTCTAATCCTCTATGGATAATATAATCTCGCAATCCTATCAAATTTTTTTTAAAAGTCTTGAATACAAATTTATAATATGGTCTTAAAAAATCATCATAGGGATTTCAACACACCATTGAAATCATCTTAGAGTCTAGGACAAATCCCTAGTTTACATCAAGAAGTGAAAACCTCTCCAAGTGCTTCAAAACTTGAGAATTCATAAAACTAGTCTATTATAGCCCTTATAAACAATCTACCATGGCTTCACTTTGAGGTATTAACAGATGACCTCATATCTAGACACTCAACATATGGTTATAACTATCGAGCTCTAGCTCTTAGCTCTGGCTCTTCGGCTCTATCTCTCAGCTCTTCGGCTCTAGCTCTTAATGAGAGATTTGAAACTTGAATGGAATGAAATGAACCTCTGACCCCTTTATATGCTTTTTATGGGTCTATTTTTTTTTATTGGGATGATTATCCATAATCTATTTAAATAAATTTCATAATTATCCCATACTCAATTTTTATGAGATTTTAAATTATCCATCATATTTTAAAAATATAGGGTGATAATTATTCCCTAATATATAATGGAATATGTTTATCCCCAACTATTAAAGACTTGGGTCAAATCATATTGCCACATCACTTAATTGCCACATCATCAAGTTTGACCATAACGTTGACTGGTCATAACTTCTACATACAGACTTCATTTTTCAAACCATAAAATATGTCAAAAAGATTAATACGAGATCTAAATCATGAAACTAGATTTTCAATATTCCATGATGGTCAATTTTTTTATTTTGACCAGATTTGACCACTTATTGAGTATTTTTTATTGGAACTTTGACCAGCTACACAAGGAGCATATGAGCTCTATTTTTCACATTCTACATACCATTAGAAAGGTCTCAATGGGCTCTATGCAATGGTATAGGTTCATTATAATCTAGGGCCTTTACTGAATTGACCTCTGGATCATCTCTATATGTATACAATTAATCCATTAAATATGTTGGGCCTTTTTCCTTTAAACCAACATGTATTCTCCCTAGTTATGCACCTAAGTAAATAAGAGTTCCAACATGTTAGTGTGCCAACATTTTTGGAAAGAACAAGTTCTCACGTGCTCACTCAAAGCATGCAACTTAAGACTAGTTCCCACTAGTTTTATCGCACGATGGTGTATTTCTCTAATTTCCTAGATAAGGGAACTCAAACAAGTACTTAGTACTAAACTCATCCTTAGTCCTATATTTAATTCAGTTTATTTGTTTATCACTTAATAATCAAAAAAAAAATTGGCATAAATTGATAATAGATAATATCAACCCCATTATTACCATAGACAAATGAACACAAGCATTATGTCAACACAGGCTTCTTTCCATTATATTCATAAAGTATATCAAAGAGTACAATGATTCCAAAGTTACAATGATAACCAATTTTTTAACAACTCATCAAAAACAATAAAAATTAGATGAAGGGGGTATTTATACTTGATTTACCCTAACCAATCAGTTATAGAAGTAAATACAATTAAGATGACCCACCACCGATCATCAATATAATTGATTTGTGGTAGCTATTTAAAATAAATTCTTATGAACCTATAATTATTTGCCCTTATATTCTCTCTCGATGTTAGATCCTTGTCATCGAGTGATTATCTTCCCATAGGTCGGTGTTGGATTCATGCTTTGACTTAGTCTTATCTACCATTCCTACAAATAGTTCCATAACCATCTATGATTTCTATGTTTTTCCCAAGTTGTCCATTAATATTTGAGTCCTACATTCCCAAGTTCTTTATTTAACATATGTCTTTACTCCATAGAGATTGTTTCTTATATTCCATGGAATCCCATGCCATGTTCTTCCATGTCATGGTCTTCCACACCATGTCTCTCTGCACTTCTTGTTTACCAAAAAGTACTTAGCCAAAATAGTCTTCAATTAGGGTCCCAACATCACCCCACACTAAGCCAATAGTCTATCTTTGACTATGCATCATTTTTAGGTCCCTCCAAAATTTAGGTCCCATCTACTCAATCTACTTATTTAGTTCTCCTAATGATTTAATGCATTCTATACTTGGGACATGATTTCTTCTATCACCTCCTTAAGCTTCTTTGTCTCCTTAGGCTGCTCAAGAAAATCACTTGCTTGAATGACCAAACACTCAAGGGATATAGAGGCATTCTTATAAACATCTTTGAGTAAGGTGACCTTTGTTATAAGCTATCCTTAGAGTACTATGAAACTTAAATTAATATCCTAGAAGTGAGTACTTATTTTATTTTCCATAGCCTCCACATCTTCAAATGTTTTGGCATGATAAGTGTGGTCTTTTATTACTAAATCATTATTAGCCAATTTTTGGCATTGAAGCTCCTCTACCTAAAGCCTTATTTCCAAATTTTTATCAAGTTATGCCAACTTCACAAACACCCCATCCAAGATTGGAATCATGTCACCAATCCTATTCAAAAATATCTTGTAGACCTCCACGGCTTAAGTAAATTATTTCATTTCCCATGTTTGATTATGTCAAGGACTAGTTTGGTCCTTGTATCTATTTAATAAAAGTTCTAATAGGGTCTATAATTTGTTAATTTCCTCTCTAATAAGGGATACCCCATCTACAAGATTTGGATCTTGGTTTAAAATTGTCTTATAGAGGGTTAGTGTCTTTACCCAAGCCACCATTTCTATCTCTAATTAGCACTTGACCTTGACCAGCTCCTCTTCAAGTTTTATTCTCATGGTGTAGTCATTGTGATATAGAGTAACCATTTATGAATAATTCTTATGAAGTCACCTTAAATTGTATTAAACAAAGGAATTCTACCTATTTACCTCATGTGCAAACCTTAAGAATGTCATTCTTGCCTATGTCAAAGTGCACATCTGACTATCTACCCAAAGTGTGTCTCAAAGTTCCATCTTTCTTGGTGTTAAAATTAGGATTCTTGATGGTAGATCAAAATTGTATTATTAATTATAGATATCTTTATAAAATGACATTTCTCACTAATTTTTCTTGATCAATTCCTCTGGTGAAAAATCTTCCCACATAAACAAATGTTTATCTAGCACTCCCTTTTGGTATTAAGCACATAGGGTCATGGTTGTATATGTAGTCTTCATATTCTATTGGATTGATTCATCAACTAGCTCCTTCCCCTTATAAGGGTGTCACTCAAGTATGTTGACATCCATGTCTTCACTATGGTGGTTGGGCCCAATGTTAAGATAACTCATTCCCAAGGTGGTGTCTAAGCCATCCCTCTCTTCACTAGTGGGATTTTCAATACCCACTTGTGTTTCCTCAAGGGTGGTTTGTTCATGACACACTATAAAAGGTGTCTTCTCTTATACTAGGGTGACTTGTTCCTCCTATTCCACTTCAAAATTTCTTCTTTCTAATGTTGCCTCTGGGGTTGCTATCTTTTATTCTAGGTCATCATCCTTAGGCACTAAAGTTTCATCTTCTAAAGGAATAGATTGAATTTCTAGTTTTTTGCCTTTTGATCAACATACAGGTATAGTATCCTTGGGTGGTGTATGGGTAGACCTTTACCACTTATCTTGTTCTATTTGAGTTATAGTGTTGGCATCATGACCTTTTCTCTTCTACTTCTTCTGCCTTCCTATCTCTAACAGGGGTAGAATTACTTCCTTCTTATTGTCTACACTCCATGATGTCTTCTTTCATGGCCTCAAAATATAAAATGAAAAATGAATGAAATCACCAACAAAAATCTATTGGACCTTAATGTTAGTATTATCCAACCCCAACTTCTCCCTATATACCTTTTTCCCTGGGTAAATATACATTTGATAGAAAGTGTGAGTCTTAACGTCAATTTTCTTAGCATCAATGTATATAAAGCACATGTCATGGATCATGTTGATGGTGTTCATGAAATATATAGTAGTGAAGGCATCTGGTAATTTAATCCATCTAAATAAATCACTTGAGGAAACCATTTGGATGTGTGCTAGAGATTAGTGTTGCTTAATTACAAACCTAGTTTGGTATTTGAGTTGTCCAAGAAAGTCTTTGGGAACACTCCACTTATTCCCAAAGGTTTAATTCATGCCATCATACCACCCCTTCATATTAACCTTATAGGAGGGAATTATCATGATAGGGCAAGTGAACACTTTAAACCTCTCTCCAAGGAATTTATGCTCAGGAGGGTAAGCCCATTTCAATTCACTAGTTGTGTACTTTGGTACACCAATATCATAAAAACTAATAAAAAAGGATATCATCCCATGCAAATTTTTGGTTTGGTAGGCATTAGGCCTTTTCTACAGCTATAATAATCTTTTCCATAAAAAACTATTATCAGTTATACTTTACTCCAAGGGTAGCCTAATGGGTGAGATATAGATGTTTCATGTCCATCTCTTTCCATCTATCCATGCATCCAACCTTGGTCATTATCAAGCACACAACCACTCTAAGGTTGATATCTCGGAGACTTGTTATGTGCATTGCATGACTTCTTTTCTATACTCAAGTTTCATTTCATTCTTTTCAATCTCTCCCTAGTCTTCCAAGTCTAAAGTGAGGTCAAGGCCTGAGCATTGCAAACCTATAACTTTGCTTACCCTATGGGATGTGATCAGCATTTGGTGTCTAGAAAAATAAAAATAGTCCTCATGCACCATGAAATAAAAACCTTGACTACTTCCACAGGCTTCCTAAAATATGAAAGATTAAATAACTAAAATAGTCCTACATCATTAAACTTATTTAAAATAATTAATTCGTACACAAGCTCATTCTAGGTGTTTTGGCACTCTACTAGTAGTCACACTATACTTATAACTCATTTCCTATCTGGTGATATTATAGTCAAAAATATTATAGGTTGGCACAATTGAATCCGACTTCTTGGCATGCAACACAATTTTTGAATATTGCATTTCCTCAATAAACATTGAGGGTGGAAGTCGTACTATAACTTTATTCTTAGCCTAGTGCACCATCCCTAATTCTAGTTTTTCCCTTTCCTCAACTTGTTATGATAAACCTTCCTCATTCATGCCAAACTCACCAAGTACCTCTTCCCCTATCAAAACTAGTTAAACATCCATGCTCTCAGATTCCTCTTCCTTATGGATCACAAGTATGGTTTCATTGTGTTGGTCCTTTTTCTTTAACTACATCACCCTCTGAAGAGCCCAAAGTTTGAGGCATGATCATCTGACCTTTTTGAATGAATACATGATTACTTATCTGATTCTCTTGACTCTCTTATTTTAATGCCCTCTAATAGTATATGTCAACCTCTGTAACTTGTAATTCCTTAGACCTGCACTTCCTCAATCACTCTTTCATCACTCTCCCTATTCACTACAATTGATTCACTCCACAATGCTCAAATTAGTCATAAATAGTCAATATATACTCTTTTGGTAGCTTAAAAGCATTCCTCTAGTAGCTTGATAATGCTCCTTTGGCTTTGTAAATTTATGAATTTGACAATAGTAAAATGTAAAATGATATGTGTTTAACCTTTTATAGCCTTGATGGGGTAATTCACATTTACTTCCCCACTACCTCATCTATCACTTCATGTAATTAATGCTCTACTGGTATTGCCATAATTCATATTTGGTAGACTTGCCATTATTATTGTTTTCCTTGTATTTAATACATAGGTGCCACCTTGTGCTTTTCTTAAAGTGCATGATAGTTGTAAATAATTTCAAAATTTTCCATTTTCAAAGTGGGAACCTCACTTATTTACCTTGACTCATCTTATTGGTTATGAGCCACATCTTTCATACCCATTTATCCTCATACACTTCCACTTACACACCTCTTTTTCCACGTGCATTCCCATTCAGCATTTCCTTGGCATGTTATAATTTTTACTTCTTTCACCCTTCTTAACCCACACTAAAAGTTTTTTGTGGTCCTCCATGACATTAAAAATAAATAGAGTTACAAAGAACAAAGTGTTGACCTAAAACTAATAAATGGTTTACAACCAATACCACGCCTTACTAAAAATAACCAAAATTTTACACTAAACTAGTGGCATATTCCTTATTACTTAAAGAGGAAAAAACATTACTTAGAATAGTATGGTTGCAGCTGACTACCATTAAAATGTTAAGGAAGGAACTAGCCATCTAACTGATTCAATTTGCATGTGTTAGTGGGATGAATACTATGAATAATAAATAGACAATCCCAGTGGATGTGAAACTTTCCTGAATGGCATTCAAACTTAGTGTCCTAAACCAAAACCCATTCTAGGAGAAAAAGTCTTGTTCTTCAAATAATGATCATGTCAAGCCTTTTATTTCCACTTCTCCAGTCCTTGACTCCAATGCACTAGAAACTAAGTTTCATTTAATTGAATCAAAGTATCCAAGCATGCTTTCAATGATTCCTCATCATCTAATTGACCAATGTATGTAATACATAAAGAAGGGACAAGTAATTCAACTAGGAAAATGGCTTTGGTACCAAACACAAGATTAAAAGGTGGTATCATGTTCAATCATTTGTATGTGGTCCAATACACCCATAATACCATAGAAACATGATCATCCCAATTATTTCATCCAATATTACAAATCTTAGTCAATGTATTACCCAATATCTTATTGAATGCTTTAGCTATACCATTGGCTTAAGGATGGTAAGGTGTAGTCTTATGATGCATGATTATGAACTCAACCAAAAGGATGTGGATGGTCTTGTTAAGGAAATGGGTTATTTGATACTAGTCAAACTTAATAGACATCCATACTGTGTAATAATATTCTCCCAAAAAAACCTAGCAATAGTGTTAGTGGTACAATCCCAAGTTAGCATGGCTTTAGCCCAGTGAATAAGGTAATCAGTAGCGGTAATGACATAGTGCACACCAATATGCCTTCTTACTAGATTAATGGGGCTAACAAAATAAATAGACTATTTATCAAAGGGTTTATATTCTAGGATCAGATGAAAGGGCATAACATCCCTACTTTTTAGTTTACCCATGCACTAGAAAATATCACATTGGTGCACATAAATTGTAACATATTTAAATAAAGTAGGCCACCACAAACCAATTAATTGAACATTTCATGTTGTATCATCACTAGCATAATATCCTCCAATGACACTTTCATGAACCTCTTGAAGAACCTTAGTGCACTCATGTTGCATGATGTAGTGGCATAAAACTTCATCCCATCTAAGATTATAAAGGTCACCCCTATGATCTAGAAGGGAGATACATGAATAGCCATTACTTCTTGTCTTGAGTGTTGAGGTGGGATGGTGATGAACTTGTATTCAAAAACATTCTGATATCTTAATAATCTTTAGGCATGTGCATGACTTGGAAAAGTTGCATGTTAACTAAGTCATATTCAATGACACACAACATTTCACCAAATTTAATGTATGATAAATGATCAGGGCCATAATTATCCTTACCAGGTTTCACCATTATTAATAACTAGAATTCTTGAAAAAGCACAATCTACTATCAAATGCATCCATGCAATACTAGTTTATTTATTAGGTACTTAAATGATTCATGGTCCATAAATAAAATTAACATTATGGCTAGAAAATATTGAAAAAACTTTTGAAGCATGTAAATCATGAAAAAGCTTCATGTTTTGTAGTCAAATAGTTTCATTCAACTAGAATGATATTCTTACTTACAAAATAAATAGGATGATCAAGGTTATCATTACCAAGTTGAGCAAGGACAACACCTATATACATGCCTAAAGCATCAACATGCACATGAAAAGGCTTCATTAAGTATGGAAACTAGAGAATATGGGTAGTAATGAGCTTATCCTTGAGTACAATGAATCTTGTTGATGAGCATCGATCTAGAAAAATTGAGCATTATGTTTCAACAATTTCTTTAATGGTGCAATGATCTTAGCATAACGTTGAATAAACTTCTTATAGTATCATGTGTGTCCCGATAAGACATGAACCTCTTGTTGGGTGGTCATCATTGGAAGGTGAATAATAATTTCAATCTTGGTTTAATCCACTAAGCTTCCATCATGACAAATAACATGACCTATTAAAATGCCAAATAGGGTAATAAAAACACATTTTTTTAGATTTAAAGAAATCTAAAGGTTTTGGTAGTGCTCAAGCATAAGGTGGAAATTATAATAGTGGTCCCACACTAAACCATAGATGTTCCAATCATCTAGGTAGACTTGAAGGAATATATGAATAAAATCCTTGAAAGCCTCGACCATAATCCATGAAAACACAATAGGAGCATTCTTCAACCCAAAAGGCATCACATTATAAGTGAACAAACCTTATTCAATTGTAAAAGAGGTCTTTGGTTTATCCTCTTCCATGATCTATAATTTATGATATCTAGATAATCCATTAGTGAAAGTATAGATCTCACAACCAGTAACTCCTTCTAGAATATCCTTAATTAAGGGCATCAAAAAGGGGTCGGTTATGTAAGCAACATTGAGTACCCAATAGTCAAATATGAATGAGACCATCCTTATTGATAATAAATACCATGGGTATCACCCATTAAAACTTATCCATAGGATTGATGACTCTTTCATGTAGCATGTTATCAATCTCCTCCTTGAATTGAGCACACATGTTAGGATTCATATGATAGGGCCTCTTACTAATAAGTTGAGCACACTCTACCAACTTGATGTGCATATTGATTAAGGAAAAATGCACTCCTTTCATTTCATTTTAATTATATGGAGAGATGCATTGATACACCATTAATAGTTCAAAAACCTTGGAGATCTATGTATCAAACTAATAATTTCCCATAATAGCCATCTTGGGCACTTCCTCTATGCCAATATTATGCTAGGTCATCTGAAATAGATATAAATATAGATGTTGATCATCTTATATGGTGTCTTAGACATTGAATTTTCCATACTTTATATTCAAATAAAAGTGATTAATAGATGGATCAGGTGGATCAGAATTGGCACCTTCATCAACCTAGTACACAACCTTTTGTTTGTCTTTCTAGATCTATTCTCTTAATTCATGGTCTAGTTTAGTTTCAGGTGATGGAAATTATTATTATGTATTAGGTTCATGTAAAATTTTCAATCTCTCCTCCCACACACCATGTAAATGGCTAATGAGATCTTGAATTAGTGTTTGGTCAGCTATATTAGACTGATACATGGCTTGCAAGGTGAGGCATAAATCCATCTGACAAGATGAGTAAGATGACACCATAATCATATTACTCTTAAGTAAATGACAAGAATATATCTCCATATGTCTCTCTTCACTTACATACTATGCTCTAGCCCAAGTGCACAGAGAGCCATATAATGCATGAACCCATAGATACTCAGGCAAAAACATCTCATTTGTCTGCCACATATTTTCCTAGCCTTCAAGAGGAGTTTCTAGAGCACTAATTCCTTCATAACTTATTATGTTATGAATTTGGTTATCATGATGAAAATTATGGTGCAAATCAGAGTGAACTCAGTCCTAAGTAATCAAGTTATAATGGTGAGTTATCCACCATCGAGTAACTATGTCATCAAAAATATAGATAATCAAATGTACCCAATCATATTCAAACACATAAAAGGCCTCTAATTGCTAAAAAAAATATCAAAATTATATATTACTATGAAATATAGGATCTTTATTGATCCAAAACTTAGAACTTTTGGTTGATAAATATTTTAGGAACATAGAAATAACAAAGTAACAATGAATACTTTGAGAAGAGATGTAGTATTACTCAAGATCACAATACAATTATATGATTATCTCTAGGAAGAGATGTTTGTCTTCACATCTCAGGTTACCTCTTCATTTATAGAAATTTTGAAATCATTGGGAGGATGTGGAAGGTCACCAATCTCAAGGGAGATTAAGTGGTTTGACTTCCAAGATTTAAAACAATACAGAATTTGAAGAATTACTATTTTTAGAAACTTACTATTTTTAGATTGCACTACTAAAATTTAAATTTATGGCACTTCCATTGGGTTTTCTAGGGTAAAACTTCATTAAGAATATATCTATTCCATCTCATTATTTTCTCCTCATTATTATCTTTCCAACCGTTCAAACGGCGAGGCAATTGGAGCTACGATGCAAAAGTTATAGCTCTTGAAAGTTTCATCATCAATTGGGGTGGAACTATCACCCAAATTGTCACCTAAATTATTTCCCAGATCATTCATCCCTCCTTGAAAATAAATGGTCCCCATTACATCAATGTTCCTCATCAGGTGTGATAGTTGTGTCTTGATTTGATTCTCTATGAGCCACTCACCTTGGTGGCTAAGCTGGCCCATTTTGACGACTCAATAAAGCGGAATAGAGCATCCTCTTGTTGTCTTCATCTAGGTGTCCACAATCTGATCCTCCTCCATTGGAACAAAACTCTATGTATTAAGCTCATCAATGTCTATTTGTTCTACTACAACTGAAGTGTCTAATATAGGTGGATGATATGGTTTGAGGAACTCCACATTGAATATTAGATGCAAACCAAGGTAGGCAAGTAGGTTCAACTCAAAAGCATTTTCTCCAACTTTTCTGGTGATGGTGTAGGGACCATATCGTAGAGACTAATTTTTTTGTGTGGGCCTGCAAGTCATTATTTTTGAAGCCATAACCAAACCTTGTCACACATAGCAAAATGGTGTGCAATCCTATGTTTGTCATGGCATTGCTTATACTATTGATTCATCTTCTCCAGGATGTCATGAACTTGTTGTTGGATGTGTTGCATTTGTTCAATAAAATTTGTTGCTTTCGATGCCTTAGATATTCCATGAGGTGTGTATTCCATGGTATAAAATGGAATAGCTATATCAATTGGTGCCATGGGTTGGAACCAAAAACATACTCGAAATGGACTGTGCTTGGTTGAGTTGTGCAACACCTGATTATATCCATGTTGTATAAAAAGAACTCCCTCATCCCATGTGCATGGATGTTTAGAGTGATACATTTGAATCATGTGAATAATCAAGTAGTTTACCACCTCTATCTGACCATCAATCTATGGATGGAAGGATGTGGACTTCATCAGCTTGGTATCCATCATCTTCCATTGAGTGGACCAGAAGATGCTCAGGAACCTGCTATCTCGATCTGAGACAATGGACTTGGGGAGACCAAAATGGAGCCATACATGACTAAAATATAGTTGAGTAGTTTTCTCAGCAGATATATTTTTCTTACAAGTAATCATGATAGCCATTTTTTAAAAATGATCAACTACCACAAAAATATAGTCATTATCATGTTTTGAAGTGGGAAAACCTAAGAGAAAATCCATTGAGATGGATTCCCAAGGCCTGGTTGGTTCTGGCAATGGCGTGTACAATCCTTGCTTCTTATTTATTGGCTTGGATATCACACATGGAGTATAATATTTGAGATATATTTCCACATCCCTTCACATATGGAGCTAGTATAAGTGTTTTTGAAGAACTGCCAATGTTTTTTCTATACCAAAGTGTCCAGCTATCCTACTGAAGTGTGCTTCCCATATCATATTTTGTTGCTCTATAGCTAGAACATAGATGTACCCCATATGATAGAGGACATTATCTTGTAAATATAAATCAAAAACATGTTTACCTTTTTGAAGTATTTGATATGTATCAGGAAAGGTAGGATCTGCTTCATATAGAGCACCCCAAGTGGTAGTCTCATGTCCACATAGGTCAAGAACTATTGTGAGTGTAGTAATTGGTGGGTGGCTCAAACAATTTGTAGCTATATTTGATCCGCCCTTTTTGTGTTTGATTATTAGGTGGAATTGCTAAAGATATGTGGCCCACTTTTGGTGCCTCTCATTTCATAATTTGCTCTATGTCTGGATGAATTCCAATGGTATGTGGTCAGTGTGGATGACCATCTCTTTCCCTAAGATGTAGTTTTTCCATTATTTGCAGGCTTACACAATGGCATAGATCTTCTTATCATATGTTGTATATTTCCTAACTGTATCAGTGAAAGTTTCACTATGATATGCAACAAGGTGGCCATGTTTCATGATGACAACTCCCATGGCATATTTAGATGCATCTGTCATCAACTCAAAAGGTTGATGCAAATCTAGTAAGGCAAAGTTTGTTCTTTAAATTCTCAAATTCCCTTTGTTGTATTTCACCCCACTGAAATGCAGCTTTAGCTCCTCCTTTAGTCACTTAGGTTAGTGACCAAGCAACATGTGAAAATCTAAAAACAAACATATGGTAGAAATTTGCAAGACCCAAAAAGTTGTGAAGCTCTGTGAGGGTCCTTGGTGTGGGCAATTCTTGAATAACCCAAATATTTTTTGGATTAACATGGACCCCTTCCTCATTCACAATGTACCTGAGGTACTAAATTGTTGTCATCCTAAAGTGCATTTGTCAAGATTTGCATACAACTTGTGCTCTGAAGAGTTTGAAGCACCTTATGAACATGTTCCAAATGTTCTTCCCATGTTCTGCTATAGATGAGTATGTCATCTAAGTAGACAACCATGAATGAGTTAGTGAAGGGTTATAGGATGTCAGCCATCATCCTCATGAAGGTTACAGGTGCGTTAGTTAAGCCAAAAGGCATAACAAACCATTCAAATAGCCCCTCCTTAGATTTGAATGTAGTCTTCCAAAAATCAGTGGGATTGATGGGAATTTGGTGATAACCAGATTTGAGATCAATTTGGTGAACTTCACACCATGAAGTTGGTCTAGCAGGTCATCAATCCTAAGGAAGGGGTAGCAATTCTTCACAAAGATTTTATTCAGGGCTCAATAGTCAATGAAAAGCCTCCATGTTCCATATTTCTTCAATGCGAAGACAATTGGGCTACCACAGGGTGAATAGCTTGGTCTGATGTGACTCTTTTGGATCAATTCTTAGATCTATCTTTTTATCTCATCATTCTCTAAAATGGATATGTGATACACAGGACTGTTAGGCAAAGGTGATCCTAGGATCAAATCGATAGAATGTTTTACCTAGCAATGCAATGGAACTCTTGTGGGTGACTTGAATAAGTCATCATAGTCTCTTATGATTCATCTTATCTACTTTTGTTATTGTGTTGATTGTGTAGTCAAGACTGCAACATCAGCCTTCTTGGATTTTTATGGTTTGACAACCATGAGAACAAATTGTTTTATCTTTTCCACCAATCTCTTGCATTGCTTAGCATTGATCAGGGAGATAGATGTGGGAGATGGTACCTTTGGTACCCTATAGTGTCATGTTCCAAGAGTGAGGGTGATTCTTTGAGTTTGTGATTCATAGATGCCATGTCTCTCATACATGAATGGCTGACTAAGGAATACATCACAAACATCTAGATTAACCACATCACACAAGACTTCACCTTGGAATGGTTTTATTGCATATGAAAGAAGACACTGATGGGTGACATGGAGGTCTCTCCCTAGGCTCAACCATCTAATACTGTAGGGCTTTGGATGAGGCTTCATGGATAGATTTAGACTTTTCATAACTTTAGCAGAGATTAAATTCTTTTGACTCCCACTATCAAGAATGAAATGCAAAGGCTTACCTTTTACACATAATTTGGAGTGAAATAATATTTCCTTGTCATCTGGTCTTTCCCCATGGGTTTGTGATGAAGTGATGATGGTGTCAGGCTCAGTATCTACAATTTCTTCTTCATCCTCTTCAACTATGGGTTGTGTATGAGGTAGAGTAGTAGATGTCGAGTATTGTGACTCAAAAAGTAGTGACTTGATGGCTCGACATTCTTCTTTGGAGTGAGTTCCAATTTTTTGGTAATCACACCATTTTCCAGCATTCCCCTTTTAGGTTTTCTTATCCTAAAACTCCTTTTGCTTCCAATTTTTGCCTTGTGTTTGACCTTCCTTGTCACTTTTCCATTTTGAGGGTTGACTCTTCATATTTTTTCTACCATGCTTCTACTCAATCTTCACTACAAAATTGTATGCCTCACTGAGGGTTTATAAATTGAAGAGTTCCATTTCCCCCCATATGTACCATTCTAGTCCACCATGATATTTGAAAGTCTTATGTTTATCACTTTCTTAGATGCCCAATCTTGCAAACAAAGAATGAAAAATGTCTATGTAATCTTAAACAGATTGGTCCTTACCTTGGGAAAGTTATTGCCATTGTATGTATAAATCATCATATGCTCTGATGTGATAGTATTCTTCTTTCACCACTTTCATGAAATCATCCTAGGTAGGCTCCACCTCAAGGCTAATGTCATCTGTATTGAACCTCTTTTTGTACACTTCCCACCAATTTTTCACAGGCAATGATGCTTTCAAAAGAGCAAAAGTGATCTTTTCTCCATTGGTGAACTTATTTATAGAGAAGTAGGAAGACAGTTGATCCAACCAATTTTATACTGCATCAGCATTGATTTTGCCTTATAATGTAGGTATATCAAAATTTACCTAAACCTTGAAGGGTGTTGTGGCACTGAATGAGGAGCCAGGAACTGCAGCTATAGAGCTAGAATTTTCCATCAAGAGTGTTTGAAGAATTTGGGTAAATTATTGTAGCATATGTGCTTGTTACCATTAGATGGCTTCATTCACCTTTTCCTTAAAAGGATCAGATGTCTTAGTGTTGTCTACCATTTGAAGTCATTTGGAGTGAACAGGTGGAAATTTTGGAAGCTCCATTATTTCTCACCCAAGATTCTTCTAGCTTGACTCGAGATCATACACTCTCAAGACAAACTGCTCTGATACCACTGATCAAAAAATCAGAAGTTCTGGTTGATAAATATTTTAGGAACATAGAAATAACATAGTAATAATGAATTCTCTAAGAAGAGATGTAGTATTACTCAAGATCTTAATACAATTATATGCTTATCTCTGGGAAGAGATGTATGTCTTCACATTTTAGGTTACATCTTCATTTATACACATTTTGAAAGCATGGGGATGATGTGGAAGGTCACCAATCTCAAGGGAGATTAAGTGGTTTGACTTCTAAGATAAACAATACAGAATTTGAGGAATTATTATTTTTAGAAACTTATTATTTTTAGACTGCACTACTAAAATTGAAATTTGGGGCACTTCCATTGAGTTTTTAAGGGCCAAATTTCACTAAGCAGAGCTCCATGCCATTTCACTATGTTCTCCTCATTCTTATCTTTCGAACAATTCAAACGGCGAGTCAATTGGAGCTACAGTGCAAAAGTTATGGCTCCCAGAAGTTCTATCATCAATTGGGGTGGAACTATCACCCGAATTGTCACCTGAATTGTTGCTCGGATCATTAATCTAACCACATGGGTGGCATATTCATAATACATCCATGAATAAGACTAAAATACTTATGACATTTATGGTGCTTTTATGGAGCATCTTCTTGACTACTTATAGCTCCATAGATTCTTCCAATAAGATAATACTCACCATGAGCCCAATATTAATAATATTTACTAATAATTTCATGTCCTATCCCCATACTAAAATTAATATCAAAAATTTAATATTTATAATTAACTTTATATTAGGAATAATTACTATAAAATTTATGCCTTTCTCTATACTAGCTAGTGAACCCAAATTTTGGTAATTTTTGTGGAATAAAACATTAATTACAAACCAATGCCTATTGGAACTTGTATTTCACAAATTAAGTCTAAAAAAATTATAAATTATTTAAATAGTCACTCCACAATAGTTTTGGAGTAGAATATAAAGTTTGGGCAAAAACCCTTGCTAGAACTACACAATAACACTGCAAACATTACTCAAATAGAGCATAAATTCATAACACTAATAAGTTGATTATCTAACATTAGATAATAATAAAATAACCTAAAAATAATTCCAATATATACTTACTATCTACTGTAACAAACCCACAAATCTGAAAATGTTTTGATACTCTCTACTCACACCAACTATCTTAATAAAATACTAAACACTAACTAAAATTTATACTCCTTAAAGCTCTGTAACAACTCCTGTATGGAATTGTATATTTTTATCATAGGGGTTTCATCCTAAAATCCTTAGAATCCTTGGATTTTTATCTAAATACCATCCTTCATCCAATATTTTTCATTCTAAGATGATCTAACAAACACTGCATGCACATTTTTCCACAAGAGAAAATCATTAGTTTGGCAAAAGATCCTTCAAAATGGAATTATGGATTATAAATAACCAACAAAAGAGTCAAAAATAGGAACCCAAATACATCTCATAGCTTTATAAAGATAAAAATATAATTAAAAAAATCCATTAGTCATCATCTTCCTCCACTTTCCATAACCTACTTTAATTTTGTTTTTCCTGCTTTTGTCCTATTCCAAAAAATTTCCAAATTTGCCAACTTTTCTAGAGGATAAAACTAAAAAATTAATTTATTAATTTTATTTAAATCCAAAAACATTATCCTTCTCCTTAAAATACCACACCCCACTTTGGCTCATAAATCAGTCAATAATAATATGTTATTAATTTATTGGCTCTTATTATCAAAATTAATAAATAATGAATATTTCAGGTCCAAATATTCAATATTAAATAAAATTATTTTCCTAACTCTTTTAATCCATGTAAAATATTAAAATGGGCATTTTTTACAAAAAATTAAATTAATTAAAAATGTGACATGACAATTCCATTCTTCCCAAAATTATTTCTCCTCAAGCAATTGCAACCTAAGTTGCTTAGGAATCACCATGCCAATGTGATGATTTATACCATGTTGTCCATAGAGTATAAATCTTGTACCTATGAGATGATTTATTTTATACCAAGGAACATTTTTAAAACCAAAATACTCAAGTATCTCCATGTTAATCAAACTATTTTGCCTATGTAATCTAAAACATGTACTTGTCAAGTGAGACATTTCCTGCCAAAATACACTAAAAACTTTATTCTCTCTATCATCCATAGCATTATAGTACAAGTCATATATTTTAATCAACTCTTTGAAGAACAACTTTTTCTCATGAGAATACATATCATATAAATGTGCAATACTTATCAAATCATAGGTGTAATTCTACAATAAATCTACAATGAAATGCATGATTACACCTTTCCATTCTTGACTTGAATCAAGCAATGAAGAAAACCAACATATTGTATATTCTTTGATATGTAGGAGAATTATCTCTTCTCTCCAATTCTCAAGTTGATCTACATTCCCCTAAAGATATTTTGTAAATTTTCTAATTTTAGCTTTATCCAACTTCATTCCTAGCTCTTTGGTAAATCTCGAAGCAGTGGACCTGATCTAAGTGACATGGTTGTAGTGATCTTCAAGGTATAATAAATTTATCCATGCTACTTCAACTTGAGATATGTTAATTTCAGCTTCATGGACTGACCTAGAATAATAGGAATATAGTATATGAACATCAATTAGCACCCTATAGCAACAACATTTACACCGCCAAACTCTAATTCCAAATATGCAAACAATAACCTATTCTGATGGAAGATGGTAAACTTCCTGAGACCATCCACTAGCACATACTTGTCACCCTTCATAATTTTATCTAAAATGTCAATGGCAAAAAATTCATTAGCATAATATACCATGATGGGAAACCTCCAATCTTTATGAATGGTAGAAACATACCAAAAAGTAATCATTTTGAAAAATACATCAATATCTACATTATTTTCTCTTACCCATTTATGTGACTCCTCACTCCAATAATATAGATCCAAGAGGAGCTTGAATCTTGTGTAATCTATCTCTGCTAAACATTTACCAAAAACTTGATGATGTCTGAATTCTTTCAAAGTATACATGATGAAAAACATCTCCTCATAATAACTAGGGAAATTCTCTTTTGAATATTTAAACTTCATGCTTTCTTTTTTATGGAATTCTTCATTTGCATTGTAACCAAAGCAACTCCCTTTCCTATAGCATCACATTTTGTAACAACTGTTTATGAAAAATCTAAAATAATAAAGACATGAAATAAGCTTAATACCTTCTCTCACTTATCAAAGTCTTCTAGTGTGGTACTTTACTACATGCATATATCACTAATGACATGGCCCAAGTATAGAAGCTTTATAACCTCAAAATCATATAAAACTTCCTTTGAATCTAGAGAATGTTACTCTAAAACTTCATTATTCAATGTCATGTGCCACACATGATCTTCACAAACTTTACTACACATAAAAATGCTATCAAAAAACATCAAATGATCAATAAATGTCTAATTTGCCCCGGTGGATAGTGCATTAGTTAAATCACCTAACATGATCATGAACTCAAAGTTCCTAAAGTGGCTCTTGAATGTTATCATGTGCAAACCCATATCCCTTACCTAAATCCAATGGTATCCTATCCTAAAATTAATCCCTGAACAAGTTCTTTAACCCTAGGAATCTTGTTCAAAGCTTCATTGATGGTACACATCCTATTTTTGTCATATTTTTCCTTCATAAAGTGGTTAGAATGTCCAATAAACCCCATATGATTCCTTAAAAACTCTCTTTCAATCCAAATACAAGAGATGGAGAACTCATGGTAATATCAATGCCTCTATACACTTTGAATCTCAAAAGATCACCCCAATCCCATATGCAAAAAAATATTGAATTTGAATTAAAGAGTCATCACACCTTATACTATAAGTTATATCCCTTACTTTATCATCATTGTTAGCGTGCTTTCCATGATGACCTAAATTTTACAGTGACATAAGAGGAAATAATAAATATAAAATATGATCATTATTTTCATACCTTAGGCTGCCAATAATAATCTCATCCACCTTTTCTAAGGTTGGAATTGTTGAGATACCTTTAACATCTCTATCCTTGCAACTCAGAATATCTTCTTCAAATGCATATCCATCCACCACACTACTCTAAAAACCAATCATTTTCTCACCCTTTGAAATTTTGGAGGTTAGTACATGTTCCTCCATATTTAACTCTTTGCATCCATCAAATAAATCCCTTAATTCCTTGACTTCATCACCTTTGTGCTAACACATGCAATTATTAGAAGTCAACAAAACATCTTATATTACTAAAGAATTTTTACCTTCAGTTTGTATGTTGTATTTGGCTAAAACATTTGGATCCCATACCATCATGTATAAAACATTTTTATGTTGAGGTAAAGGATCTCCCTTCCACTTTTCACCCTTAATATTTCCAATATTGTTAGAATACTTCTCATCATGACATAAACATTGTAATGACATCATATGAAAATGATGCAATAAATCCTTGATTCTACCAATATCCTTATTTCTCAAATAAGTAATCAAAATCTTTACCTTCATTAGCTGATTTGAAAATATCTAAGGGATTTGTAGTAGTACAACCCTTCTCATTAATAATATCATCAAATAAAATAAGTCTCAATTAGGGCATCCTTCCCAAAAACACAATCATTAATACAACTATCTTTTTGACTATTGTCATATGGCATTGGGTCTTTCTTTGCAATCCTTAGAGTCTTAATAGGTGTCTCTTGGATCCCATCATAAATAATTGGGACATTCTCTTCAATTATTAAATCTTCATCTTCAACATGTAAAGTTGATTTCTTGTTGAATTCACTGAGACAAACATTTTCCTAATAATTAAACTCATTAGTAACCACTAAAATATCTTCTTTAGATAAAGAATCTTTACCTTCAACCTCTATGGCTCGGTGTTATTTTGGTTCCAAGTTCTCTTCATTTCTAAGCTCAAATATATCAAGTATATTTTGATTAAAATATTAAAAAGTACATACCTAATCATATCCTTATGTTTCCATACCATGTTTCCACTAGGAATAAAAATTTCCCTCAAGATGCAAAGTAGCATACTGGATGACATACTTCTCCTTCATAAGATTAAGATAAAGATATGTTTGTAATTATTACAACAAAGCTCAAGTTGAAATCTTCTCACTACCATCAAAATTGGGTGCTATAATTTCACTCAGTTTATTTTTAAGTTATCTCTCACTCATAATATCAACATAATCTCTACATGAGATGGTAGCCTTGAATGACTCATCATGATTGTTGTAATTTTCTTGCCATTTAGCCATTCTTCCTAGTTTGTCCATCAGCCCCATGTTCTTAATTAGATATTAAAATAAACCTCCCATTATTTCACATCAATAGGAAAAATTTACCATGATAAAACTAACATGAAATCACAAAAACTAACATGCAATGGTTGATACCACACATGCAACCATTAAAACATGACATGCAACATAAATAAACCAAAAAAATGGTTATCTTCCCCAATAGGATAATAATATCTCAGATCTGAAACAATTTTCATGTCCCCATACTAAAATTAATATAAAAAAAATTTATAACTGAAATTAACTTTATATTAAGAACAATTACCGTAAAATTTATGTCTTTCTCTACATAAGCTAGTGAACCCAAATTTTGGCAATTTTTGTGGAATAATATAGTAATTACAAACCAAAACTTATGGTAACTTTTATTTCAACAAATTAAGTCTTAAAAAATTACAACTTACTTAAATAATCACTCTACAATAGTTCTGTAGTAGAATATAAAGCTTGGGCAAAACCCTTGCCAGAACTACATAGTAACATTGCAAACACTACTGAAATAGAGCACAAATTCACAAAACTAATATGTTGATTAAATAAAATTTTATAATATTTAAATAATATATAAATAACTCTAAAATACACTTACTATCTATTGTAATAAACCCATAAATATTAAAATAGTTTTATACTCTCTACTCACACCAATTATTTGCATAAAATACTGAACACTAGCTGAAATTTGTACTCCTTGAAGCTCTATAACAACTCTTATATAGAATTATATCTCTAGATAATAGGGGTTATGTCTTTAAAAAAAATAATCCCTGTTTTTTCATCCAAATATTACCTTCATCCAAGATTTTTCATTCTAAGATGATCTAAAGAACATTGCATGCACATTGTTCCACAAGAGAAAACCATTAGTTTGGCAAAAGATCCTTTAGAATGGAATTATGGAATATAAATAACTAAGAGGTCCCAAAATTGGTGCCCAAATATATCTCATATCTTTATAAATATAAAAATATAATTTAAAAAATCCATTAGTTGTCATCTTCCTCCACTTTCCATAACCTGCTTTAATTCAGCTTTTCTTGATTTTATCCTATTCTAGGAATTTTCTAAATTTACTAGCTCTTCTAGAGGATAAGAATGAAAATTTAATTTTTTAATTTGTTTTAAAACCCACATCATTATCCTTCTCCTTAAAATACCATGCCCCACTTTGGATAATAAATCATTCAATAATAATATTTTATTAATTACTTGGCTCTTATTATCAAAATTAAGAAATAATGAATATTTCAGGTCCAAATAATTAGTATTAAATAAAATTATTTTTCTAGCTCCTTTATTTCATGGAAAATATTGGAATGATAATTTTTTTTTTTAAATTAAACTAATTAAAAATGGGACATGACATGTCAGATATAGATTGTGCATATGCCCAATGTAATATACCATCCAAACTAGGATCAAAGCATTCAATACCCCAAATTATGACATTTTAGATATGGTTAATGTCCTCATTAGAGTTAACTTACTCAACATATGGAGGTCCTTGAGCATTCTCTAATGGGATTAAAATGCATTTCTCATCATTCAAAAAGATGATGTAGTGCTTATTGAAGCCCAAGTCAGCATTATTCGCATAAAACCAAGGATGACCCAAAAGAGATGGAAAGTCATCATCTTCAACCAGCTAAATTACCTCAAAGTTGTATTTTAAATTGACACCTAAGATATCCATAATGGCATATTTAATTAATCAAATAGGTAGAGCACGATTCTTGTTGTCCATAAACAACACATGAGGACAAGGCTACAAAGCAGGGTTTTCCATCTTCTTCCAAGCATCCTTAGGAAATTTACTTCAACACTGGTATCAACTAGGATATCTTGAATGACCCATCCATAAATAATGGTGTTAACTAATATCTCTTTATCCCCGTCTATACTAGGTTGGATATGAGTCTCTTGTCACGTGTATTATTTAACTAATAATCCTCTATAGGCCTAGGTGTATGATGCCTTAAAGAATTTTGTAAAATGGGTATAATATCTTCATCAAGGAATCACTTACACAACTCATGGAACTCATCATGATCCAAGTCATGAAGATCCATCACTTTTTCATGTTAGCATGTGTTATAACATCTTGATCTTTGAGGAATTAGATCTCTCTTTTTAGCTCCCTCACCAAATTCATGGTGTAGTATAACAATTCTTTCTATTGTTAAGAATCTGGATAGTGAATTGCATGAGGCTCTTCACATTGAACCTTTTCATTGGTTTGGTTGGATACAGACTGTGACTAGGCACCACTTTGTATAGTAATGTTGATTTTGGGACCAGTCAGAGTTACATGGCACAGTATCCATTGAGTCTTTTAAATTTGTATCATTTTGGCACCCTTTTCATTTCTCTCCTTTGTGATAGCAATATACAGGTCTGGGAAATCCTCTAGATGATGTTCATTTCTACAAAAATCACATGTGGGATACATGAGGCAATCAAGCTAGTAGTGCTCTGGGAACCACACTTTTAATAGGTTCCTCATGAAAAACATCCACCTCTACATCCTCAACTATGACCTCTAAAAGAGCAGCCTCCACCATTATCTTGGTTATTGACAACATAAGTTTGATGAGTACCATGCACACACTCCTCATGAATTTCTCTAATAAGATAGTAATCATTGGTATCGTGAGTATATACATCACATATCTTAAAATATGTAGATATATTTGATTGTTTGGTTCATTGAAGTAGGTAATAATCCCTCACATCATGCTCTTCTTGGAAAATCTCACATGATTACCTCATCACACTGCAAATACTAGATGACTCATCAATGATCATCAATAAAATTGAGTTGTGGTAGCCATTTATAATAAATTCCTATAGACCCATGTCTATCTACCCCTATATTCTCTATCGATGTTGGAACCTCATCATCAAGAACCTATCTTCTTGCTATTCGATGTTGGATTCATTTTTTGACTTATTCTTCTCTATTATTCATGGGAACTGTTCCATAACCATCTTTGCTTTCCATGATTTTCCCAAGTCTTCCACTAATATTTGAGTCCTACATTCTTGAGTTATCCATTTAACATACATATTTACTCCATATGACTTGCTTCTTCCATGCCATAGACTCCCATTCCATGGTCTTCCCCACCATGGTCTTCCAAATCATGTCTCTTCACACCGCTTGTTTACCAAAAAGTACTTAGCCAAAATAGTCTTCAAAATTGGAGGCCAAACAAAATAAATTAATTGAAGATGATTGAGTCATAATTTGTGTTGTGTACACTTTAAGCCTTTGGTTCTTACATTCATTATTAGATAAACTTAACATGTCATATGTTCAAATTACAAAGATCAAACATGATCTAAATAGGATGCTTAGTGATTATATCCTAAGATACAAGACTATGCTTGCCAAAATAACAAATTAAATGGCTAATAATGAGATTAATATATTTTTACTCAAAGTTTTTGTACTCCTCTTTAAGAGTCTATCATGTTTTATAAGTTTAAATTATTTAATGAACTATGCCATACATTTAAATAATAGGAGGTCAAATTAATTACATTGTATAAGCTCAAGTATAGCTTCAATGTTCCTTCTACTTTGATTGTCAAGTTTCAAGGCAATCCTAATTATAAGATCAAAACTAATGATAGCAAAAATGAGGCTAAAGTTATAATAAATTATATATCACAACTACCACACAAGCTTCAACTATAAGCTCCACTAAGGAGGCAATTTTGAATGTTACATTCACCTCCTCATGTGTTATTACAAAATCTCCTTGAATGTAAGCTTATTATACTTCCTCCACAATTTTAAGTAGATCTATCTAGACCTCAATCTATAAGCTTTAATGGAAATTAATTTCATGATTATCCTAGATGTGTTGGCCTTTACAACAATATATTTATGAAACTCAAGCACAAAATTCAAGACCTCATTGATGAGAATATTATTGGCATTGTTACACTTAATGAAGAGGCTAATCCACAAACAAATGGCAATAAAAAACTCAAAATGTATAAAGATCCCTTTCCCAATAATTAAGCACAATATCACAAGAATTTTTTTGAAGTACATTAAGCACAATATCCCTTTCCCATATAATACATGTGGACATCCACTTGATAGCATTATTGGTACAGTTACAAACAATCTAGCATCACACCCATATATTACATTTGATTATTATGAAATTTTTAATGATGATTCTGATAGACATGCATTATTCATTAGAACATATGTTAGCATAAAACCAATCCATAGTGTCATGATAGACATTGGATCGAGTGAAAATGTGTGCACCACAACACTTCTACATTCTCTTGATTATCAGGGGAAAGATATAAAACATACACCTAGAGTTATGAAAGTATTTAATAGTCATACACAATATACTTTTAGACATATCATATTACCTCTATAAGTGGGACCTCTCACATTACACACTCCTTTCTTAGTTTTACCAAGTACATTTATCTTTGACATGTTATTGGGAAGGCTTTGGTTACAAAAGATTGGATTAGTTCCTTTTATAGTTCAAAAATGTCTAAAGTATATTCATGATAAAATTTTAGGCAATCAATATGAATATCGTATAAAACCAATAACACCTACTCCTATTCTACAATAATTGATTGGCATTATTATTGATAAAATTGGTAATGAATTAGTTTATACAACTATTCAAGATCATGATTTACATTCAAAGAAGTAAATTTCAAAATCAGTTTGTGTAGGTCTACTTATGAGCATGATCATATTTTAGTTTCTTCATGTAGTCATGAACATGAACATATTGTATTTTTTCCATCTATTATTGATCATAATATGATTACATATGAACATGGTAATTTGGTTAGAAAAAGCAAGACATCTACTCTAAATAAGGACATGGCACATAATATAGGGTCTTTATCTAGCATTGCATCACAAGTTGTTTAAAAGGTTACTATATGGGTAAAATTTGTTGCATAATCTTCTCACATGCATAAGGATACAAGTTTAGACATATATGTGAGCAGTGATTTAGAGGGTTATTTTACATCACATGGTTCTTATTTAGATTCATAAGTTTATACATTTGGTACATACTTTATGACACAAGAGCTTGCTCCTTCTTATCAAGGAGTTAGATACACATATGAGCATCTTATTGATGGAATCATTGGTTTGACACATGGTTGATTCAATCACCTTGATTAGCTTTATTTCATAGTACCTACTTGTACATAACTTCTTTTTTATTTTGTTTCTTATTCATCTACACCTAATTCATTCCTTATTCTAGATCTTGGCTTTATTTTCATTATGGGGGAATTTCACTTGCATTCATCCTTGTCTTACTTTACTTCACCACTTTGTTTAGGTTTGTTTGAATCTCCCCCTCCTTCCATTTCAAAACTTTTCTACTTACTATGTATTTATAATCTTTTCAGAATTTCACTTATGCATACTTTATTTTCTAGAAATGGAAACATACAAAAACATTCATATATCCTAAAAAGGTATAAAAATATTAGAATATTTTCAAAAAATAAAAATGAGGAAATGTAGGCATAATTTCATATTGTTGAATTACATATTTTCATATATCATATATCTTTATGTTCAGTATATAACATACTTCATTAGATTTTCAATACATAATGCTTCTCATAAGGTATCTGAGTGTGAAATAAGACACATTTATGCATAAATAGAAAATATTCACACACAAAATAAGTTATCTTGATCAAAAAAATATCTCATATAATCAATCAAGATAGACTTGCAATATTCAGACAACAATACATTAGGCCCTGTCCACCACTGTGTTCCTGCACTATGTATTTTACATCTCTAATTTTAACTACAACATAGTCATAGGAACTTATTCTACAATTTTTTATGATAGAACATAGAATATACTCAAATATCATTCATATTCAAGATTAAAGCATTTTTTTCCATGGTTTCAATGTTGGGATAGTCTTTTACCTAACAACCTTATTTATTTGGGGGCATGTCATTATTCTATACAAACACTCTTATGGGTTTTATTGATCTAAAACTTTTCCATGTCATGTTATAATGAAAATATATGTATTTTATTTCACTCATATTTTACATGCATTATGAAGAATATGTTATTTTCTAACATGAACATAGATACATATGCTCTAAATATGTTATTTTTAGTTTACTTATACTTATTTCAAATGCTTATTTTACTATAATTACATCTTTTAGCTTGTTTTCTTATCATATGGGGCTATTGTCCTTGTGTATGTTCACCATACACCTTACTTGTATGTCATCATCATGCCTTGTGTCTCAAGCCCTTGGCCTTCTATGTTTGTGTGACATTCACATGTCCCTTATATTTAGCCTTTCAGCCTTATGTGTCATATTTATGTAAGCTTTGTTAACTCTTATGAAACATTTCACATGTCCCTTGTATGAAACATTTTTGCCTTCTTGTGTGGCATTTTATGACTTTTATTACATGTTCTTTAATTATTAATATGGTGCCATGATGTTTATCGTGCACTACTAAGTAACTAATTACATATATATGTGGTGCCAGATACATATCATGCACATAATATTTATGTTCTTCAATGCTTCATCTATGCTTACAAAACATATACAATAATTGTAAGTTCTTTACATGTTTCAGAAACTACTTCAACGTTATATTCAATTATAATAATTTAATATAATATTCAAACTTTTCACATGCTTCATTGTTACATATCTTAGATTCCAATAAAATTCGCATATGCAACATGTTATTACATGATTATATCTTACACAAATGCTCACTTTTTCTTTGGAGATAAGTTATTTGTAGGTAATCTCCCTCATCTCAAAAGGGGAACATCATAATGGCTTATCTCCAAATTTTCACAAGCAATAGATTTTAGATTTGAATATTTACAATATGAAAAAATCATAATTTTTATATTATGGGGGCATTCATCTTGCTTATGTAATCCATTTTTATAGATACTCGAGCACATACATGCTTGTGCAAAGATAGTATAAGGTTTCAAATATTTTTCAAAAGATCAAATTAATACTCTATACAGTATAGTGGGAATGATATGAATTCATGTTATGTACCTAGGTATATGATATATTAATATATATGGATTGATGAAGATGTCAACATGTGGCACACATCCCCCTTAGTTATTTATATGGGTCCAATTTATTAGAATAAATGAGTAACTTGTAGAATTAGTGCATTGGATAATGGTCAGCCTATGTTGGGATTAGGAAGTTACCCATCCATTTTTAGTTATATATATATATATATATATATATATATATATATATATATATATGATGTGAATATCATTTTAAAGGAATGAAAGTAAGCATTGAGTTTTCTATTATAACAAGATATTGGAGGTTATCCCCTCGAAGAGGCATTGTGGAGTTATTCCTTCCTAAAGGAGTATTGTATGGTGTTCCCTACCTTAAGGGTATTATTATATTTATACATATATTAAATATTTGGGCATATTGGCCCACCAATATCTATTATGTTGTGTTTATCTACCTTATATTATATATATTTCTAATTATTATAAGTGTGGATACTAACAAGTGGTATCAGGGTTTCGATTTGGGCAATTTGTGTGGGGTGAAACCCTAGTTTTTTACAATCATTAATATCTTAAAATAAGTTTCAAATTTGTTCATAATTATTTTACTAGATCTGAATAATATTTTAATGAAGTCACAGTAAAAAAATCAAGGTTTTTTTATTAGTTTTGAGGGAGTTATTGATATTTTAGGGTTTGTAATAATTTCATCATTTATACCAAAATATTAAGATTTTTTTTGTGAATTTTTTATTAATATTATATAAGAATAAAATACATGTACAGTCGAAATTTTATAATTTTTCAAAACGTTTTGAGTGATTTATTGTGATTTTATGATTTTTCATAGCTTCGCTCTATAAGCCACAATTTTTAGAATTTTTTCACAAAATTTTCACTGAAGTTACTATTGTCACCAAATATTTCACCCTAAAGGATTTTTTTTATGATTACTCTAAGATTTTGGCAACATTGGAATACCTCTAGGCCTATGGGTTGCCTATAGTAAAGGTAGACCTCTAGGATTAAGGGTTAGCTCCTTGAATTGGCCTTTAAATACTTATCACCTATACTAACTAATTTCTTGTGGGAAAAGGGGAAGAAATATGAATGAAATGAAACTAATCTAAGTATATGATACACCATAAGTATTTACACAATATCATCATAATTATTTCACTAAAAAACAAGACCTACAACACTAGTTTCAAAGTCTTAAGATGTTCTAACATTAGTATTTCAATATAGAACTGATATGCATGAGACAACTTAAGGTAAGTGTACAAAAGATAAGATTATAGACTCTAAGGAAACTTTCACGCTTTAATCGATCCAAACACACTAGCTACACTCCATATGACCTATTATAATTAGAACTTCTTGCACTAGACATGAAAGGACAAGGAAAAGTAAGGATATAAGTTTATCACTAGACTCTACCATTCATCAATTTGCACACTTAGAAAATATGTTTTTGAACTTAAAACTAGATTAATTGTAATAATCAAAGAAAAATTAAAACATCAAACCAACAAGGATTCACCATACATGGTGTGAAATTATTGAAACATGAGCCAAAATGGCTAGTACTTATAGAATGTGAGTGAGGAGAGAGAAGAATGAAGTTCAAGAGTCACTCAAAACAAGTCTCAAGATAAGAGATAGAGTTATGTTTGTAGGAAAATGTAGTATTTAAAATACCATGCAAGGTCTCTTTAGAAAAATGTCCCTTAGAGACATCAAACTCCCTAAACATGGCGTACAGGTCTCTTAGCTACCTTTTTTGATACTACCCTCATAATTGGCCCTTATTGAGTGCTCTAAAGTAGACTAGGAATATATGACATAATTTCAATGTTAATGGGGGTTATAAATAGGCTCCAACATGTATTGTATATGTCCCTAATCATCAATCTTATTTTGGATAAGTGTTCTCATTGTCTATAGTCATAATCACCTTTCTTTCACTCATCCTTCACACTTGGTACCATGGTGGTCTTCAATTTCTCAAAAAAATCAATACATGGTATGGTATGACACTTTTCAAGAGTCCTCATGTCCTTATATTCATTAGGTAGACCTTAAAATGTCTCCCAATTAAAGTTATCACCTTCTCACCTGGTGATCACTCTCTATTCACTATGCCAATGTGGGCTGCCTAAAGTGAAGGTGCTTGTAGAGGTACTTTAGTGATTTTTTGAATAAATGAATGGATATTATGAGTTATATTTGGTATCATTATATCTCCTAAAGTGATCCTCATCCTTTGACTCTCCTTTGAACATGTAATACATCAAAAACTATCAAGAAAACTAGTCTTGTATCATGTTCATAAAAATAAGGTAGAATATAAATTGATGAGAATAATATTGAGGGAGTTATATGGAATTTCAAATCATCTTCCAAGTCATACTAGCTCATCTGGATGCATTTCCTTCTTTGTTTTCTCCATCGGGTTAGTAGCAAGGGTTTTGGAGGGTTTTGAGTAGTTTTACCCCTTAAAGATTGTTCATAAATGTTTGATGTTGAACCTATAAAAAAATTACACTAAAATAAATTTTATGACCCTATCAAACATATACTAACTCCTTATGCTCCCATGATAAGCATCCATACTATTGTGAGCTTTAAAACAAAGCCCCTCGAACTCTCCTTTGCATTTTGTGCACCCTGTCATGTTCTTGAGCTAAGAAAATGGATTTATCATGTCTTTATCTACATTATAAATGCTCACACTCACCTTATATCTCCTAATGAATGTCCTTATAAGTTTTCCATAGTCATTAACTCATATCTCTAACCTTTTCATTTTAGGCTTGCAGGATATATCCTTCTAGGAGTGCCCTTTATTTGAGACAGAATAGAGGGCACTTCCCCTATTGTCCCAAGAAATATGAAGAGATAAGGGGATTAAATATGTCCTGGGGACCTTTTGTATAATATTTAAATGTTTTATCACACCTACCACACCTTCAAACATTCCAGAACCCAAGACAGACTTATGTAGAACTTACTGACTATGCAAGGTTAGTGAGTTTGGTTGTAGGTTACATATTGAAACCTTCCATGTTTTATCTCCTTAGCCTAAGAATATCATGATATAATCACTATAATTTTGAAGGATTTATCACACCTATCAACACTCAACCTTATTTTCTAATTCCTCATATATCTCCAAACTTAGGCCTAATCTATGGACAGTATATTGTGTATTGACTATGACTACATGTCTTAGAGCTTTCCTATAGGTATCATCTATGTTAAGACTTGTATCTCCCACTCCAATATATTTTTTAGCTATTAAATGCCATTTTCCATCTATTTAAACTTGTTCTCATCATACACGTGTTAGGCCAACATCAAGATATTTATGTTTTAGTGTATTTTCATATTATAGTCAACTGTAGATGACCATTTTTGGAGAAAAAGAGGTCTTGTAGATGATCTACAACCCTTGAAACCTATGTTACATAGTATATGATCTCTTTGAGGTCTTTGGATGCATATCTAACTTTAAAATTTTCATATTTGTATGTGTCCATGTCTAGGTCCCTATCATAAGCTTGCAAGTACCTACTGTCATAATGTAAATGAGGTTTTTGAGGGCAAGGCACACCTGTAGATGATGATATATGTCAATACCTTATAATTAAACCTCTCTCAAAGTTCCTTGAATAACTAGTGTATTTATCACCCCAATAACATCACTTTCCATGAGTATATGTTCCTATTGTGCCACCTTAGACTATGAGATCATCTAAAAGTTCAAGATACTCTAGAAAACACTGAAAACCTTTAGCGAAAGAATGTATGAATTGGGATCCCTCTAGCATTATACTCCTTTGGATAATCAACCACTTGCCACATCAAAATATTGACCCTATGATTTTAGCACCTCGTGAAAACATTCAAACTCATATAGGCTTCACTTTACCATATAATGTGATAGCACAAATGTGGACAAGGCTCTATTTCAGAGGAATTAAGGTAACAAGTCCCTAAACTTAGTTTCTCCAATCATGAATCATTTCTCAAGTATGTATGCCACTCTATAGTTTCACCATTAAATTTTATGGAATTTTCCAACTTCTCAACCCTCTATGAGGGTCTCAAACATATTTAGACTCTTCCATGCAACACCTTTAAGCCTCTATGAGAGCCACCTATAGGTTCATATGCAGGGTATAGGGAAATGAATAGAGATATGGGCAATGTGTATGGTGTATGGATATCCAACTAGTTATAGACCTTCTCAAAGTCTTTAATTGGATCCTTTTAACCTTTAATAACTTGAAACTAGTTTTAATGTTCTCATTTCAATGTGGTTATTCTCTTTTAGGGCACTTGTAGGTGTACATTATACTACAAGACTATGTATATAGGAAAAATAGTTGTCACATTCAATAAAATGTCACTTGAGAAATTAGTTTGATTACTCATTCTTCAAGAGTGTGTCTGACACCTCTTTAGAATCCTCATTACATCCCCATAGATGTTATGCAAGCCTTCATACACCTGACTATACATGAATTCATATAGAGAACTAATTATGTTAAACATGGTTGTATTCTTGATCATTGTATGACGTTCATGTGAAACCTTTGATACTAATATTTTCAAGTAAGGTGATTTTTATGACTTATGAGAAACATGAAACATCAATATACCTTTGCTTGAAACCACTAGAAGAGATGAAAACCTCTAGAATTAATAATCATGCATGTAACTCCATTAGTGTACCCAACCTACAACTTGAGATGTTTGGTTGATCCACTCACCTCCAAACATGAAAAAAAAGATTAAAACCATAAGACAAATGTTTCCATACCTTATAGAATCACTTTAATCCATTTTTTTGTATGGACTAGCTTAGACAAGGAGAAAACCTATAGGGTATGGGGATTAGAATGTAAAAAAAGGTAATTTAACTTCTTAGCATTGGTTCATAAATCATGGAAAACCAATATTTGAACTCCTACCATGAAATTTAATTGGACCAAGTGTGATAACATCCCTCAGAGGCATTTGACTTGAAATAACTTTTGTTGTCTATACCATGAGAAAAATGTTGACCATTTTTATATGCCTAGTGGAATGATGGAGGAGTAGAATGGTTTTAGGCCAGTTTTGAGACTTCTAGAGTAGATAAAATGTGTAAATAAACTTAGAGAAGATGAATATTCATTTCAAAACCTTCCATACATGCCACAACATTTTCATAGGTCATACAACTACCAAAACTCCCTCTTTTCTAATTATTTTCTTGATCTGACTTAATACCTACAAGTTTTTCAATTATTAATGACATAAATGATAGATACATAACATAGGAGATATTTATAAATAGTTTTAAACACTTTTCTTACATGAAAAATTGTACAACCTTCATTAATGGCTCAAAAAGTGACTTTAAATGACATGAAATAACTTGGGACTAAATTTGACTATGACCAAGGTTAATATCACATTAAATGACATAGTTTAGGACCATTAAACACCCTATTACATCTTAATAGACTCTTATATCAATTTTTTTGCTATAAGGGGTTGAACTATTTTGATTTGTGGTCAAAATAGTCAACATTCTTGATAATTTCCTAGGGGTGGTATGCTTGTTATGCCAAGACTAGTAGCCTATTCCCATTAATTGGGATATATAGTCACCTATGAACAAGTTTTACACTCAATTTTCCTTTTAAACCACACCAAAAAACAAAAAAATACACACAATACAATACACACCAAAGGAAGAACACATGTTTTCTCAAGAACACTTATGGAACACACATGCAACTGAAACAAAGACACACACCTAACCTAATATTTAAAAGACCTCACTCTTGAGGTGAAAAAAAACCTACCATGATTTAACAAAGGTCAAATATGGTTCTTCTTGCATCTTTATCACTCCATGAAAGCAAATTTTCATGTGAAGTATGTTCATCATCAAACGCTTGACTAGGTAGATGGTGAAATGACTTACCATCCTTGTATCTTCTCATGCCTGCAAGTAGACTACTTTGGTCTTTAATGAATATCTCTTGCCTTCCAAATACCTTATTTGGATTTGAAAATAGCTCGATATTTATCATATCCATTTGATATTCTTCAAACTATAGATTGGAAGACATGATAGTTGCCTCAACTTTACTTCCTTCTAGGATAGAATGTACTTGATGTGTACGATCATCAAGTTCCTCTTCACCATGTTCCAAAACATTTGAATGTGTCTCTACCTTATATTGAGCTCTTAATTTTTATTTAGGTAAAAAGACTTTTTCCTTCCCTCTACTAGGCTTCTCTATGACTATAGACCCTTGGATAGTAGATTGATGTTCACCCTCATTCATAACATGACACTTACTTTCATGCTTGATGAACGTTTATCTTTCTTTCTCAATAAAACAATTAGCATCATAAATTTAGGCTCATTATCAAACATATTATCAGACTCACACTTCTTTGAATGAGGAATAGTCTTACCTAGTTGCTCAAATTCTTGACTTATGACATTAAACTTCCTTCATAAGTCATATTCTTCCTCGTGAATGTCATATTCAAGGGTTGATTCATCAAGTTTAGGTAGAATTACATGGTTCTTCTCATCATAGTGATCTATTATCCACTTAAAATTATCATCATCATACACATGGATCAAATAGTTACCTTTAGAAGCCTGTGAGAGAGAATGTTATACACTTACCTCAGCTTTCTCAAATGTTCCTTCATGGATGATATAGGTGCCAACATTAGTTTGTTCAAAATAGGTGTATGGATCATGTTCATAATAATCTACACCATACTCATCTAGAAACAAGTCAGATATACCTTCAAGCTTAGAAGAATCACCATCATCTACAATAGACTCTTCTTTTTCATTGATGACACTATTCAAGTTAGAGCTTGCTTCTACATAGGGCTCAATGTGGAATCTAGCAAGTGGTTGAGTCCTTATGGTTAATTTTATTCCATATCTCTTCCTAAAGGCTAAGGACCAATCAACTGAGAGGTAGCCTCCTATCTTAGCTGTAGAATCTCTTGAAAGGTAGATTGCAAAGTGGGCAGTGAAGTCAACAATAATAATGTCTTAGAGGTTAGGGAAATAAGGATAATCATGAAACATAACCTTAAACCCTTTGTTAAATCATACTAACTTAGAAGGTGTAAACATATAATCACTCCTTTATTATTTGGTTCAAACTATAGGCACAATTTATCAGCTAGAACCTTAGGCATCACCATGGTGTTAGCTCCACTATCAACTATACAGTTGTGGACTAGTTTGTCACCCACAATGAGAGTGAGATAGAAAGTTGGAGGCATCTCAGCTTTAGTAGATGGTTCCAAAATGTTTTTAGGGGAATTAGTAATAGCTACATTAACATGACCATTGCTTTATTATGGAGGACTAACATGGATAGTGGAAATCTATTTTTGTAAGAGTTCTCTTTGGCTAAGCATATGAAGAACATCCCAAAGGGAAATAGATGCCTTAGCATTCTTCAATGATTCCACTATGTTTAAGGTATAATTACTTACTTTTTCTTGAGTCCTTAGAGGTGAGGAATTGTTTGTATCTTGAGTAATTGAATCACTTTGAATATACCTTCATATATTCTGATTTGGAGGAGATGTAGGAGTGTTAGGGAGTACCATGATTACAGTCATGCCTTACTGTCAGGACTTAGGAAGCACAATTGATTACCATATACAAGCAACTAAACATGTAAAATTAAACCAAAAGCAATAAGTAACTAGAAATCAAAAACAACACAAAATATGAGAGAGACAATACCCAATTGTATTAATACTCTTCCAAAAAGAAAATACAATAAAGAAGTGCCACAGTCTTCTTCCCATACCTCTAGGGCTTCCCACACCTCTAGGGCATACAGATATTTTCCCTCAAGAGCTCACTCTCTCTCAATTATAGTCCCAACAAACAACTCAAACACAGAGTTTTTTTTCACCTCCACCAGCTAGTAATAATATTGCCAATCCACCAGTCAATAACAATACTGCCGGTCCACCAAGTACTCCACATAATCCAAGTCTAAGTATACACACATACTCTAAGTACTCAATGTACTCCAAGTAGATCTCACATGATCTTGCTACCTATTGTGTTGCTGACCTCCCTGATCTTGCACACCTGCAAATCAACCTAGTTTTGCACACCTGCAAACTTAGATCTTGCACACACACACACCTGCAGATCAACCAACCTTACTTACCACATGTAGATCTTCTACCTGATCTTGCACACCTACAGACCAACCTAATCTTACATACCATGAATAACCCTTGTCTTCCAAACCAGCACCCCTGTGGATCTTCTACCAGACCTTACACAACCTGTAGATCTACCTGATCATACACACTTGGAACTATGGCACTATGAGGAGCCAACCTTGCTCTCTTTCTTCTGAAGGAGCTAACCTTGCTCTCTCTATCTAGCACCTTGGGAATCCCTGCTTTGATCCCTCACACTTTACAATATAGCCCATGAGTCTATTATATAGATCTCATGCAAACAATAATTAGACATCCAATTAAAATAATTAGATCCACAGTTCAAGACTAAAATTGGCCTTTAACATGCAAACAACCGGTTCGTTGACAAACTATTCATGAACTAGCAGTTCTAAAACCAGACAAGCGATCGACGTCGGTCCCTATCTACCTAGAGATGACCAATGTTAGCCAACCTGACCAATGTCAACAGCTTCTTGTCCTCCCCTGATTGATGTTGATTGGCCTGATCGACGCTGGTGACTATGACTTTTAGCAACCTCCTCTATTTGCATCTGGGTGAAGCTTTTAACTCCACAACCTAACAATCTCCCACTTGGAGATAAATAGTTACACTTGTACCTATACCTATACATCATCTAATCTATTTTTTGGCTTGTATCCCTCTTCAAGCTCAATCTTGAAGACCAACCACCACACATCCTGTGGTGCACCGCATGTCATCCAAGTAACCTACCACATCTGCATCTACAAACCCATGTAGAAAAGAACTTGACCCTGCATAGCATGTTAACCTACTACTGGTCCCTCTCAGATACCTGAGAACCCATTAAACTACTTTCTAGTGCTTCTTTTCTAGATTGACTATGAACTTGCTAATAGCACCCACTACTGGGGCAATATTAGGGAGTACACATGTACTCAACCTCATCATGTGATTGGGGACCCTATTCTGTGAACTATCCATCCATAGGTGTGCTAACTGGCTCTACATCCTACATCTTCAACCTCACAACTACCTTATTCACAAAATCATCCTATGACAACATCAACTTATGATCTTCCCTATCTCTAGGATTACTCATGCCAAAGAATTTTGTTGCTCCCAAATCCTTCATGGCAAACCTCTGAACTAACCTTACCTTTAGCTCAGAAAAACCCTAGATGTCTAAACCTGCAACAAGCATATCATCCACATATAGTAATAGGAGAATGTCATGACCATCATCCAACCTGGTAAGATAAACATAATGGCTACACTGACATTGACTAAAGCCCTGCTTTATCATACACATGTCAAACCTGTACCACTGTCATGCAGCTTGCTCAAGACCATATGACCTAGCCTTCCATCTCACGTGTCCATTCTCTCTATTCTTTAACTTTGGAATCCATTTGTCTTTCAATGCTTTCATCCCACCTAGAAACTCTACCAAATCTACCGTTTGGTTCTCCAATGAATCAAATTCCTCATCCATGCCATGCTCCCACTATTTCCTGGATTCTACCTGCATTGCTTCTTTAAAAAACTTCCTAGTTCTTGACCATCAGTGAGCAACAAGTAGTATAAAGAAGAGAAATAATGAATTTGAGGCTTACTTACCCTTTCAATCCTCCACATGGGTGTTTGAGACTCCTTGACAGCTTGTTGTCTTCCCAAATTTTGTTCTAGTGACCGATGTTAGTCACCACCCAGTCTACATTCGACCGACATCGATTCCATGTGACTGACCTGACTGCTGAAGCCAGTTCCCTAACCAACGTCAGTGTCTACCTACCTGACACCACTGACTCCTCTGGTCTACACATGATTGATGTTGGTACCTGCCTATTCGACGTCGATTCCCCCTAATCGACATCGGTACCTGTGTTCTCCTGTGAGAGATGACTTTTTACCTGCAAGCTTACTTTGAATCAAAACCCTATCCAAATTGCCCTACTCAGAAGTATCTAGCCCCATCTACTAATCTCTATCCATCATCTCCTCCATGAACACCAAGACTTTCCAGTGCTTAAGTTTGTCAAATACATCAGACTTCCTTTTCCTTCAATAAATCCAATCCTTTCTTGTAGCATCCCACTGCTCACAGAAATCTTGGTCTATGCTCTCTGAAGCTGAACTCTTACCATTTGACTTAAGAACATCCATTCCCTTCTCACTCATGTGACCAAGCCTACAAATCCACATCTCTGCAATAGAAGTAGAATCAATAATACAAGTAGATAGATAAAGAGTACCTACTTTCTTACCACATGCTAATTCAAGTGCATCCTTGGAAACATTCCAAGAGTCCGCTATGAGAGTTACTGTGCATCTCTCATCACCCAACTTTCTTATATAAATTAGTCACATCTTCAGGACTGGGACCTGCATGACATCCTTCAACACCCATGTGTTGACCATTTGCAATTTCAGCCACACTTCCTCTTTGCCAATACTTTGTAAAGGCTCACCAACCCCTCTATTTGGGGCCACATGGAAAGAGGCAACATAATCTATAAACCAAGATTCTACTTTATCCAAGGAACATATAAGAGCAACTAGTGCAATAATCCATGCAATAATATCTGCTTCTTTATTTCCTTCATGCTGATCTACTACCAACCAACAATCTTCTTTACCTACTCTTTCTTTCCATAACACCGTAATTGACCATTCGTGCATTTGAATTCCTCCATTCTTAGTGTAATTTATTTTGCCATTGCTTTACTCCCACTCAATCAAAAACCCCTGAGAGTGACCTATAATCAAACACAAACCTGCTCCCTACAACCTTAGCTTTGATACCACTTTGTCATGACCTAGGAAGCACAATTGATTACCATATACAAGCAACTAAACATGCGGAATTAAACCAAAAGCAATAAGTAACTAGAAATCAAAAATAGCATAGAATATGAGATATACAATACCCAATTGTATTAATACTCTTCCAGAAAGAAAATACAATAAAGAAGTGCCACAGTCTTCTTCCCACACCTCTAGGGCTTCCCACACCTCTAGGGCATATAGATATTTTCCCTCAATAGCTCACTCTCTCTCAATTACGGTCCCAACAAACAACTCAAACACAGAGTTGTTGTTCACCTCCACCAGCTAGTAATAATACTACCAGTCCACCAGTCATTAATAATACTGTTGGTCCACCAAGTACTCCATGTACTCCAAGTCTGAGTATACACACATACTCCAAGTACTCAAGGTACTCCAAGTAGATCGCACCTAATCTTGCTACCTGTTGTGTTTCTAACCTCCCTAAACTTACACACCTACAAATCAACTTGGTTTTGCACACCTACAAACCTAGATCTCGCACACGCACACACACACACACACACACACACACACACACCTGTAGATCAACTGACCTTACTTACCACATGTAGATCTTCTAGCTGATCTTGCACACCTACAGACCAACCTGATCTTACATACCATGAAGAACCCTTGTCCTCCAAACTAGCACCCCTATGGATCTTCTACCAGACCTTACACAACCTATAGATCTACCTGATCATACACACTTGGCACTATGACACTATGAGGAGCCAACCTTTCTCTCTTTCTTCTGAAGGAGCTAACCTTGCTCTCTCTATCTAGCACCCTAGGAATCCCTGCTTTGATCCCTCATGCTTTACAATACAGCCCATGAGTCTATTATATAGATCTCATGCAAACAATAATTAGACATCCAATTACAATAATTAGATCCACAGCTCAAGACTAAAATTGGCCTTTAACATGCAAACAACCGATTCGTTAACAAATTGTTCGTGAACTAGCAGTTCTGGAACCACACAGGCGACCGACGTCGGTCCCCGTCTACCTAGAGATGACTGACATCGGTCGATCTTGACTGATGTTGGTAGCTTCCTATCCACCCCTGATCGACGTTGGTTGGCTTGATCGATGCTGGTGACTGTGACTTTCAGCAACCTCCTCTGTTTGCATTCGGGTGAAGCTTTTAGCTCCACAACCTAACACTTACTACCTTGTAGGATGATTAGATGAAGTTGTAGGCACACTATTATAATCCCCTAAATCCTTTATATTATCTCTTTTATTGTCTAAAATAGAATTTCCTTGATTAATAACATAATTATCTTCAATTAAGAAGTTAGTGAAGCTGTCTCCTTGAGGCTACCAACCTTCACTTGCTTGCATTAGGACCTCATCTTCTACTGATAGTAGAAGAGTGACTCCTCTTTAAGAAACTAGAGCTTGTTCTCCTCCTTAATTTACATCCATGAATTAGCCTTGTTGAAACTCTTATCCTTGGATTAGATTGCTATATACCAGTACCATTTCTATTGTGTTGGAGGTAGAATTAGGAGTGTATGCACTGGTAGGCTTATTCAAACTAGGTTGTTTTTGACCTTTCCCTCACCCATTCCCTCACCCATATTGTTGACCATATTTTTGATTATAGTGTTTCATGTAAATTCTCACTTTAATTTTTGAAGAGAGAAAATAAACTCAATACGGGTGTGGTTAAAAAACCTATTTGGTTGTGCATGTGTTGAATCCAAATGATTGTGAGAGCTTATCTTTGGCTTGGGAGGAAAAATGAAGATAAGAAAGCACTAAAGCAAACTTGTTTATTAGACAGATAGTTGGGTGGATTTCCTAGTGATAGCTAGATCCCAAAAGCAAGAGCTTCCTTAGGGGCTATTAATCCACATATTTTAAACAATGAAGTTCACAAAATTAGAAAGAATGGAATTGCATCAATTAAAGAATATTACTAAAACTAAACACAAGAATGCTTGCTAAGAAAATAGACTAGAAATGATCAAATTACTGATAAACTAATTAATACTAGTGTTAAGGGGTCAAGTTCTACTTCAAAAAAAATTAAATGGATTTGTGACTGGTCAAAAACACAAAAAATCAAGTTTGGTTGAGAGTAGGTGGGTGAAAATAACTTACTAGTTTTTTACTACCATAGGTGACCATCGGCAGTTAGGGTGACCATTGGTGGTTAAGGTGAATTTTTGTGGTTAAGGTGGTTGTCGATGATTGAGTAGACCATTGGTGATTGATTCAACCATCGACGATTACTATGTAGGTTACAGGTTTGATAAATAGTTGAATAATAGGATCTAAAAGATGGATTTTGGGAGTTATGCATGGGCTGGATTGATTACAAAATAGAAATAAATTATGTTAATATTGAAAAACAATTACTTGTCTTATAATAAGTTGATTGGGTGGGTGGTTGATGTATTTAGCATGTTAGTGGAATCTAGTTTAATTTTGATAGAGTAATAGTACATGAGAGCTTGGTTAAGAAGTGACGATAAGTCAAATCTCAATAAGATGGTTGATGATGATTGATAATATTGATGATGTTGATTGACCTACAAGAGAAAAATCTTGAACACCTAAGCTCTTGATAATTATTTTAGATGGATTTTACCTCCTAGGCCTCTCTCTCTTATAGGCACAAGCAAGAGGTGGAAGTGAAGGTGTAACTAGGCCATCTAGTTATATAATATGTTAATGCAAAGGCTCATAGCAAGAATTAGATGAGTTATTTTTAGAAAAGTAACATAGGTGGTTGTATGATTTTGGTTAAGAGGTAGATCTTAACTGTCAATGGTCAGGGGTTCCTAGGTGTGACCATGAATGGTCACCCTGATCATCAACTATCAGGTCCTAAAGGAAAATGGTCCTAAAGGTCAAGTTGAGATAATTTGTGAAACTAACTATGGATGAGCTTGATGAAGCCATATTGGTATAGGTTGGTCCCAAGGGGGTCCTAAGTAGGTCTAGAGGGATTTTCAACATTCAAAAATGCAGGTGTACAAATTTTTGGTGTCTACAATTTGCCCCTTTTTATTGTACGACTTGTGTGAATGAGCTACAAAACAAAAATGAAGTATGGGTCAAGGTTCTATTTTTATTGAGAGTAGGAGGAGGTATTCCCCCTCAAATCAAGATTCAATGAGTTGAAACTAAAATGGGTACAATTTTGATAAGTGGTATATGGTGAGTCATGAGGTCTAACATTTGAAACACAAATTGGCACACAAAGTGTGACAAAAAGGTATGATAGCCAAGATCATGTAAAAGACTAAAATTACCAAAATTGGTAAAAATAAGGGCCAATAATAAGAAGGAAAAGTGACAAGTAAACCACATGACTACCTGTAGGTATGGTGGTTGGGAACACTTGTAAACACAAGTCTCCTAAGAAATCTCTATGTTTCTAATGGGTATCCAAGGTAGGAAGTGCTCTTGTGGAAAACACAAATAGGTCAAGTGTCACGGGTATCTAAGGTAGGAAATGATCTCAATGAGACACAAGCAAGTCAATATGCATGAGGTGGCAAAAAAATTGAAAGGGTTCAACATGGCAATGTTGTCATTATGGTCAAAGGACCAGAAAAAAAGATGTCTTTAAATTGCACTCTAGATGGGCCAAAATAGACCAATAGAAAGGTGATGAGGTGGTTGGGTTGGTGGGAGAAGGGCATCTCCAAAAGTAGGTAAAAACCTAGAAAATTTATGCTAGGAATAGATTATTTTTTAAAAAGTGAAATTTGGGTTTCCTGATCGTTAACGGTCAAGGTCCCCAAAAGGTGGTCATCAATGATCACCCTAATCATCGAAGGTCAAGGTAACCCTAAAAATAATTTATAAGTCAGAAGTAAAAAATAAAATTCACTTTTACCACTATCACTTTCATGCTTGGTTGACCTTGGTTCTAAAAATTTCAAAACTATATGAGGAAGGTGACTACTAAGGTGGTGAGTGCTTATTGGTTAGAGGCATGTGTAGTGATTGCATGGGCTCAAGATGTAGGGACCATGAAGGCACAATTGGGTAGTTATTAATGGTCTCAAACCATGGAGGTGCTTAAGGAATGAGGTAGGGGGTGAAATTAAATTGATAGTGTAGTGTTGTTTTTTCTATATAAATTTAGTTGGGTGGTCTAGATTATGTAGGGAATATCCTATTTGGGTTGTATGTCTTAGGTAGGTTTTGAGGGTTTTTGGGTAAATTTATTTTTAAAATGTCAAATTGATGGGTGAGGGGGTAATTTGGTTTGTTATTAAGTTGTAGGATAGGTACTAAAATAGTTTATTACATGCTTAGATGGCATTTTATGGTGGTTAGGGTTTGGCCATTCTAGGTATGGAACACCCATAGTGACCATCGATGATCGACATCCCATGACATAAGGGAGTCAGATCATTAGCAGTCAGCATGATCACTAGTAGTTGGGTAAAGTGGGTAAGTGTTTAGGGTTAAGTGTTTTTAAGGGTTTGGGTAAGTGTTTAGGATTAAGTTATAGGGTTAGAACATGGATAGGCTGGCCTTGACTATTAGGGGTGATGTAGCCAAGATGAGATAGTTGGGTAAGAATTATAGAGGAATAGGTCAGGTATGAAAAAAAAGGGTAGATGAGACTAGTGTCAATAATTAATACAATTATGTGATATGATATAGGCCAGGGAGTAGATCCAGATGCATGATCATGTGTCATGTATCTTCTTTGAGCTTCATAATGGGATGACCATAGAGGATTGCGTACACATGGAGGAGGTAGGGCTTGGGGTGATGAGGCACTACTAGCATATGCTTAGAGATGCATCCATGATTTTAACACTCATTAAGAGATGGGATCCTACTATGAACACCTTATTACCAACTGGGGAGATGACTATTCTCCCTGAGGACATGCACAGGATCACTCATCTCCTACTACATGGTGAGGTGATATATTAGATTGAGTAAGAGGAGTGAGATGGATTGGTTGAGTATTTATATGGGGATGATAGTGACTAATTCTAATGGCACTCTAGAGTATTTAGCTACTCATCATTGTATGAGAGAGCTCCAAAGGAGAGGAAACTGATGATGATGCTTATGATTATGGTGATGTTCTTTAGGCTCTTAGATTCGAGTAGTGAGAGGTTTCCTTATGTGTTATTGGGTGTATTGGTGGAGTTATTGCTTGGTATTATTTTGTTTGTTTGGGTCCCAGTGTTGTTTGTATATATATATATAGGGAGTTATAGGGTTTTAGGCACCATAGGAGATACAACATTAGCATTGGCCTAGTTCTTCATTGTTGGGCTTATGAGAATATTCAGGTTTTGAGACCTATAGAATTTTTTTGGGTAAGGTACATTTATATTGAGTTCTTGGTTGGTTTCATGAGATGGAGGGATGATTTGGCTACATCAGGTACAGGTGGTGGTGTCATTGATGTTGACTAGTTCAAGGGTGCAATAGGTGTATTAGTAGCTAAGGATATTACCTAGAGGTTGTATATTCAGATTTTGATATGGATAGGCTACAAGAGGTAGATCTTATCCCTTTAAATTTATAGGTGTATAGTGGGTAGATGAGAGGGTGAGGTTGAGTTGATTCTATTTAACAAGGTGCATTGCTAGTTTATCTTGGTACAGGGTATCCCAAGTCCATTTGCCTGAATAGGAGGCAAGATTCAAAGGGTCAATTACCAGTACCCCAACCTACTCTAATAGTTTGGTGGTTATGAAGAGACTCTAGTTAGGGCTCCTATAGATGATGTTAGGTATGAATATGGTTATATGTCTTGGTACCAAGTGATATATTCAGTTGTAGATGTTGGTGGGGATGATAGAGGTGTGAGGCCTATGGCTATAAACCCTGTAGGCCATGATGGATAGACAGGGGTAGCATTGGTTGTAGTGTAGGCATAGGAATAGGATTTATAAGGATAGGTTTCCATGTTATGGGGTCATATTTCCATATTATAGGGTTATCTAGCCATTATTATAGGTGAGAGGGATCAAGCACATGCATCCCTTGGGATAGTCACTTAAGAGAGGGATCTAATGAGATAGAGGGATGGAGCAGTCATAATAGTAGTAGGAGGGCCATCATACATAGTGTCATGGGCATGATATCTAATTATTGTGGAGGATCTCAGATATTATGAGGTAATGGTGTTAGCTTAGTTTCCCCAAGCTTTGTGATATGTGGAGTATAGAGCTAGTTTGGTCAGTGGTTGATCGGTAGCCACTCTAGGATAATGGGTTGCTATAGTTGGTTAGGTAGGGGTCCCAATGGGACCACCACTAGGTATAGTTATAGGTATAGGTATAACTGGATCCATTGGTATTGGTGCACCATGACCATGTTTAGATATGTTTTTATATTGATAGCAATAGATGTACACTATTTTGATATCGGTCTACATGATGATGCAATAAGATGTATATTTTTTGAGAGAGAGTTTGATGCATTGGCACTTGTATTATTTATGATGACTCTATGTATATAATGTATGGATTATGATGATGTATATGATGTATGATGTTCATGTTTTATGGTTTATGCTCTATGACCTCTTACATATGCTTTATGAGATGTTTGACCTAGAAGCTTAAGCATGTGTTGCCAGACAAATAATTATGATATTTTAATTTTTTTCATGGTTGTGTTATTGATGGATGTATGTCATATGATAACATAACGGATTTTTTTATGGTTACGTGATGTGTTGTTTGTAAGACAAATTTTGGTAGTGTCCTAATAAATTGGTAGATTGGTAGATGGTATATGCTATGCTCCATGATGTTTTATTCATTGATTTAGTTTGTTTTTATGATGATGAATGGTGTAATTAGTATTTTTTATGAATTGATATATGCTCACATGATTTTATGATGGTTGATATATATGATGATGTTGATGATATGTTTTCATTGTGTTTTGATCATAGGTAGAGAGATGGTATAGTTTGTGGACATGGTTCATGATGTTTACGCTTTGAATATGATGAATTTTGTTGATGATCATGAGGATAAAAAATATAAGTATGGGAGCATGTGTAATGAAAATACATAAAGTAAGTGAATAACAAACTAAATGTTTAGGAAAGTGATAAGAATCATGAGAGGTATGTCTACATGGACTAACCAAAAGATGATAAAAGAAACACAATGCCTTTTCATTGATAAGGACCAAAACAAAATCTGAAATTGGATTGGCTTAGTGAAAATAAGCCTTTTAAATTCTTTGCATTAGCATACTTAGGTTGATAAATAGGTATTTTGATCATATTATGTCAAGTAAGCTCATAATACCATGTATATGATATGTGGGGGGGAGAATGGGTGAAACTATAACCTTTTGTAAGACTATCATGCCTCTTTTGTAGGTTTATAAGAGTATACGCAAACCTATGCTCATATATAAAGTGTAGACTAATTGATGCAAGAAGTCTACCAAGGAGAGCTGATTACGGCCATCTAAGATTATTGATTTTATGAGAGCCAATTCCAGTTTCTCATTACTTTTACTTTTGCTTAGGGGTTTTTCTATTTTTTATTTTTCCTGGGGTTGGGGAAGCTAATTGATGCAATAAGCTTCCAAAACATTACTAGCTTTGACAAATTCTCCACTCCCCCATCCTTCGAGGGATTGGTCCAAGTTTATATGCTTAGTCTAAATGATTTTGATAGCTATCCCTCAAGGGAGCAGTCCACCTTACATTTTGTAATTTCAACTAAGTCTTCCATAGCTATCCTTCAAGGGAGGAGTCTACTCATGGTAAGCATGGCCCATGATGTGTTTTTGACTATTTTGATATTTATTTTTTGTGTTTGTTTGATTTTTGATTGACATAAACTTGCTTATACATGCTCAAGGGGTTACCTTTATGGAGGTAGAGCTAAAGGTACAAGAAGGTTTAGTAGGTGAAAAAAGTTTTAGGTGACAAAAACCATGGGAATCTATCCCAAAGAGGGATAGAAAGTACCATGAGAATCATACCATGGGTAAAGCCATGATACCCATAGTTCAAGTTTAGGTGATGAGTATGACAGTCATTTACCCCTAAAAAGAGGGAGATGAATGTGGGTGCAATGGGATGAGCTTAAGTTAGATAAATGATGAGTGTGATCCCTATTTAACAATAGAAGGGATGTAGATATGAAGCATTGAGAGGCTCAGGGTCTGGTTTGCCTTCGAGAGAGGAAAAAAAATAAGCTCTTGATCCATATGTATGGGTTATGATATAGGGTCCAAGCCAATTGAAATCAAATTTTTCCCCTTTTGCCTTTATCCATATTAGTGACATGTTGATTTTCTTTGAGAACAAGATCTCCACTATTGAATTCTTGCACTTTCAAGTGTTTTTTATATGCACACTTGATTCATTCTTGATAGACACAGAGATGGGAAAGAGTGGCCAAATGACGCTTGTCAAGTATCTCAAGTTGGGATAGATGTTCTTAATGGTAATCATCTTCCAAAATAAGGTCACATAAAGATATGAAAATAGAGGGTATTTGGACCTCGAGAGGCAACACAGCTTTAGCTTCAAACATGAGGGAAAAAAGGTGTAGCACCTATAAGGGTTTGGATGCTAGTACGATATGCCCATAAGGCAAAAGGGATGTGTATGTGCCAATCCTAACCTAAGGCATTGACCATTTTGGTAAATATGTTGTTAAGAGTTTTGTTAGAGGCTTTTGCTTGTGCATTTTCTTATGGCCAATAGGGTGATGAAAATCTAAGTTTAATACCAAATACATGACAAAGGCCCTAAACTTGTTTATTTTTGAAGGATTTGCTATTATCAGTGATGATCTTATGGTGAACACCGAAATAGTAGATGATGTGATAGGTGATAAATTTGATAATTTTGTCATATTTTATCAAGATAAGAGGAATGGCCTCCACCCATTTGGTTAAATATTTGATTGCAATGATGATAGAGTGATGTCACTATGAAGAGTGAGGGTTAATCTCACCAATAAGGTCTAGACCCTATTGTGAGAAGGACCAAAATTTAGTAGAAACTGGAAGGCTATGGTTGGGTGTGTGATGCAAATTAGTGTGTTGTTGACACTTGACACACTTTTTCACATAGTCATAATAGTCTTAGTTAAGGGTAGGCTAGTAATAGCCTAGGTGGAGGATGCACTTAGCCACAACAAGTCCACTAAAGTGGCCCCCATAGATACCATCATGCATTTCCTTGATAGTGTAAGAGGCTTCTAGACCATGGAGGCAATAGAATAAAAGGCTATCAAGATTGTGTTTATAGAGGATGCCTCCCAAAATGGTATAATGGGAGGTGCTCTGGATAAACACTCAATAGGCATTCCTAGAGAAGTCAAATTAAACTATGCCAAGGTTAAGGTAGTTGAAGGTTTATTGATACCAAAGGTCAGTTTAGGTCTCCTCTACACTAAAAATGGTTGGAGTATCTGACTTGACATAGGAAGGTTTAGTGAGGTGATGGATAATGACTGATAACTTTAAGTCTAAGGGTGTTGATGGGATATAGGAAGTGAAAGAAGCTATGGTGTTGGCAAACTTATTGGTAGATCATGGGGTGTTTTGAATAGGGTAATATTTGAATGATGTCAGGATTTCTACAACTAACTATTTGTATAGTTGTAAAATCTCATTCTTACATTGGTAAATGCCATTGACTTAATTGACCACAAATTGGGAGTCACCAAATATGCTGATCATTTTGACTCCCAAGGCTAACACAGTTTGGAGACCTATTACTAGGGTTTCATATTCGACCATATTGTTGATACATTCAAAGTCAAGTATAAAAGATAAAGGAAGTGGTTCACTAATAAGGGAGATAATGATTATACTGGCTCCCCTACCATATTGATATTTGGAACCATCAAAGAACATGGTTATATGATCGGTGAAGTCTACTTAGGATAGGTCTATAATGGACTCATCTATAAATTCGAGAGGAGGAGGTTGGTTGCTTGGAAGGGGTGCATTGGCTAACTGGTCAATAATGACTTTCCCCTTAATTAACTTTTACTAGAGGAACTAAAGGTCAAACTCAACTAAAAGCATGAGCCACTTAGCCATACACTAATTTTGGTATGGTTTGAAGTGCATGTACTTGAGTGGATCAGTATTAGTTATAACAAAAAATTTGTGGTTAAGAAGGTAGTGGAAAAGTTTGGTGGTCATGAAGACTAAAGCCAATCATAGTTTTTCAATACATGTATACTGAGTTTTGTAGTCTACAAAGGTGTGGCTTATGTAATAGATGGTTTGTTCTTTGTGTTGTTCACCCTTATGGGCAAGAATTTCCCCTAAGGAATGGTTAGTGGTAGAGATATAAAGGTAGAAAGTTTGGTCATCCTTAGGAGGTGTGAGGAAAGGTGGAGATAGAAGGTACTCTTTGAGTGCTTCAAAGGCCTTTTGACAATCAACATTCCACTTAAAAGAGATGTCCTTTTTCAATAGGTGGTGGAAGGGTTGACATCAATCAAAGAGCTAGGAGATGAAGCAGTGAATGGATTGGAGCTTCCCTTACAAATTGTAGAGTTGTTTAAGATTGGTTGGAGGTAGCATCTTACGGATAGCTTTAATTTTGAATCACCCTCGATTCCTCTAAGGGAAATGATAAAACCAAGAATTTTAGCTGATAAAACCCCAAAAATACATTTTTTGGGATTAAGGTGGACATAATAATTGATAAGTTGCTTAAAAATAATATTGAGAATGACTAAGTGGTCTTTATGAAGTTTAGACTTCTCGATAAGGTCATCCACATAGTCTTTGACAATTGTATGGATAAAGCCATGAAAAATATAAGTCATGGCACATTGGTAGGTTGCACTAGAATTTTTAAGACCAAAGGGAATGACCCTATAACAAAAATTCCCCATGGAGTTATAAAGGTAGTTTTGTGTTGATCTTTAGGGGCAATCAAAATTTGATTATAACCCAAGAATCCATACATGAGAGACAACATCTCATGGCCTATCTTAAGATCAATAAGTTGGCCAATGATAGGTAGAAGAAATTCATCCTTTGGGTAGGTGAGGTTGAGGTCATGAAAATCCACATAGATACATAGTCCCCTTATGGCTTTTGTGATAGGCATGATGTTTGAAACCCATTGGGGATAATCAATGGGTTGAATGAAGTCGATAAAGAGGAGGCATTGAAGCTCTTCTTTGATAAGAAAGGCTATGTGAAGATGCATTCATCAAAGTTTATATCTGACAAGCTTGGCATCATGATTGCTTATAGCATTATGGGTGGTAATGACTAGGTCAATACTAGGCATGTCATCATATGAAGAAGGGAATATAACACTATGATCCTATAAAAAGGTAGATAAGTCCTATAGTTCCTCAAGAGTGAGAGATTGGCCCAATTTGATGATATTAGGATTACCCAAAGTGCCTATGTCAATAATCATAGTGGATTCATTTAATATGGTTAAGGTTTCAAGAGGTTAGGATTTGTGGATGGAGGAATCAGGTGCACCAAGGTAGGTAAGAATAGAATCATCATCCTAGCACTGAACCATGTTAAAGGTACGAAAGTCCTCTCCCACAAGTTTAGGATGGATCAAATGGATGGATATGGTTGCCCCATCCTTTTGATAATTCAGGGGTCCAAGGGTAATCATGTTGAAAAAAAATTAGGTGGGATGATGTCCTCATCCTCACACTCAGCTAAAGGGGGTGTTGGTGAGGAAGAGGTATCTTCTTTAAAAATGGTAATAGTAGTTTATTTGGATTTCTTCTTATTGGGTAGAATGAAGCCAATTTCATGCTTCTCATGAGGTTTTTGGGTCTCAATCAAGATTAATGTGTGTGGTCCATGCTCGTATTTCCCTAAGTTGAATCCTTTCCAAGCACACCTATGGAGGTATACTTTGACAAAGTCTAGGTTGTCCAAGTAAGAGAATGTAGAGGTGAATGGTTACAGTGAAGAGGGGGTTACAATAGCACTAAGGAGCTTGTCTATCCCCCCATAGATAATGTGGGTGTGATATTTTGGAGGCCCCAAATGGGTAATGGTTCTAATGTTGGGATCATAACCTAGTTGATTGTTGAGTTTCCCATACTCTTGGGGAGTAGGGAAAACATCGAGGGTAAGGAGATGGTATTCTCCAAGGGTAAGGTGTTAGAATTTATATTCTAAGGGATTAGTGGTGGGTATTTGGTCTATAAGAATAGATGAATGGGTATATGCCTCTGTGGAAGGGGAAGTAATAGCTTCAGCTTCCATGGGTGAGGGCTTTAAGGTGGATGTTTGTGGTGCCTTAGATGGAGGCAGGAGAATGTCATTAGGTCAATAGGTCATATTGCATGCTATAAAAGGGATAGGTTCAGCTTGTATAGTAATAACCTGACCTTCATGCTCAAATTTGATAAAATAATGGAGGGTAGAAGCTGCACAACCCATAGCTCAGATCTAAGGTCTCCTTAACAAAACATTGTACTAAAATTCACCTTTGACCACATAGAAAATTTTGGGGAGCATGCATGGTCCAAGATGAATGTGGAGGACAATAGTTCCTAAGGTAGTGGTTGTGGTGTCATTAAAGGATCAAAGCACAGTTGAAGTTTGGGACATGACATTGTCTGATAATTTGAGTTGGTCATAGGCATAAGAGGAAATGATGTTGATGTTAGCTCCCCATCAATCATAAACTATTTGATATGGGTTTGGTTGATCTAGGAAATAATAAAGAGGGGAGGATCTAGATATTTAGGGTGGATAGAGGGAATCTTTGATTCCTTGAAGGTAATAAGGGTGGAGAGTTGAAGAGTACCTACAAATGCCTCTATAGGTGGGGAGTTGTCTGGTCCAGCCTTTATAGCTTACATAGCTTCTATCATGGCCTAATGATGGTGAGGTGAGGTGGAAATGAGCTCATAGAGGTTTATCTTAGTTGGAGTTTAGTGGAGTTGCTTAAGAATGACCCTCCTAATGTATTCAGATGGGTTAGCCTTAGAGGTGCCTAAGATGGTAAATTTGGGCTTAACTAAAGATGAAGAGGTTAGGATCTGGTGTGGTTTAGAATGATTTGGTGGGTATGTCCATGGGATGGACACTTTGGTCTTCCCTTTATCCTTTTCTTGTGATCACGTCACCACATTAATGGTATGGATAGAGGGGAAAGATGTGATGGTAGGTTGGGTAGATTCTCCATCAATTTGAGGTGAGAGTGGAGGATTAGGAATGTGTGGGCAAATGGTTATTGGGTGTATTGGTAGAGGAATGGATGGAATTTCATCTATTAAAGGATAATCCTTATCATAGAGTTGATGGATAATGTCTTAGAGATATTTTTAATTCTTTGTGTCATGCCTAAGTGTCCTATGATAGGAGCAGATTTGATGGTTGTTATACTAGGTCAGCTCCAAACCAAGAGGATTAAAAAGTCTAATAAGAGGTAATGTGAGGCAGGAGGTCTATAATAATCTTTTAAGGATGGTCATAAAATATTATTCTAGAGGTGGGAAATTTTTATGGATTGTATTTTTTGTTGGTAATATGGGTGTGTTGATGGCAATAAGTCTAGTGACAGATGGTTTGTGTAAGATGGTGCTTCTGGTTGATGGTTTTGGTTTGGGTATGTTAGTGGTTGGGGTGTCCAAGTTTGATGGCCTATATTTTGGTAATCTGAGAAGGATTAAAGCATCAGATAATAAGTGGGTTGGTGTGACCAATGGTAGCGGATGACATATATTAACAGGAGGTTGTGTTTTAGGCATAGTGGAAGGGTGAGGCCCTAAGATAGAGGGCAAGGTAGAAGGAGGTAGAATCCGAGCCATGTGGCCCTTCAATGGTTTCATCAACTTGGTTGGTGTGGGTTAAAACTTGGGTATAGTCTTGGGTGAGGTTAATTCCACTTTTAAGGATGGATGAACCAAACTATGAGTAGGGAAGGCACCAAGAGTTTTGAAAGGTTTGGTTGGTGATGTGGTAGTTGGAGAGGTAGTTGTTTTGGTTGACTGAGAAGGTGGGGGGTTGGTAGAAGTTTTGATTGGGTTGAGAGGTTGTGGAAAAATTATGGATTGGTTGGTTAGAGTTGTGATAGAAGGTTCAAGTTTGTTGATGTAAGGAAGCCCTAATTGTTTCCAAAAAGTGGTTTGATCTATGTCTAGTTTTGTAACCATACCTAACTTTTGAAAGAGTTTGGAAAAAGGTTTGTATACTAGTTTGGCCTCTTAGGTAGTCAATCTCAAGGATACGCTTATGGGTTGAGGAGGAGGTTTGATATCCTCATTCATTTGCTCAAGAAATGGAGGTAAGTTTAGGTTGGCTAGCTAATGCATGAGGGATGTTTGTGAAAAAGTAGCTCCCCTAGGCATGATGTTTATAATTGTGATTTGTCCTATAGTTATAGGGAATGGTTGGTTAGGAATGGTTGTTGGTTCAGATAGGATATCCAAAGGTGTTTTTGATGATTCCAAAACCTATATGAGTGAATCTAAGGAAAAAGGAACCTCCTCAGTTTGGGCCTTCAAAGGAAGGGAAAAAGACTCTACCACCTCAGAAGATGAAGGGGAGAAAATCAGGTGGGTTGGATGATAGGTTCCCCATTAACAAGCATATCAAGGACCATATTTACTATGTGAGCATCATGAGAATATTCACCTTGTGTGTCCTCAATTTTGAAAGGGTCATGGTTGGGAAATAGCTTCCTAAAGATATCAAGAGCTTAATTTTTTGAGGGGCATTGAGATTATCCAACACGAGTTCCTCCTTGTCGATAAGGCTCTGAACAACATTCTTGAAAGTATTACATTGATTGACATTGTGTCCAATTACCTAATTAAAATCACAAATTCCATTCTCATTGTATCAAGTAGGTGTTGGATGGGAAGAATCAACTCGCTAAGGAGGTTTGTGGGGGAAGCTATATGAGGTTAGCTTTTAGTAGTTTCTCCAAAACTAAGGCATAATATTCTCCAAGTGGAGTGACCTATTTTTTGTTGCTTTATTTTGGGTTATTTGTGTTTTATTGGAAGGTAATGGGAGAACTTTGTTGGTTGACATTGGGTGGAGGGGTGGTTTTAAGGACAATTGCATTTGTAGTTCCCTTGCTCTTAGTTCCAATGTTGTCTTGGTTTCTTGGTTTGGAGGAAGAGGTTTTGTTGGTCTTGAAGGTGGAGTTCTTGTTTCATAAATTTAATTGTCCCTCATCTCTGGCCTATTTTTATAGCTTATGCACCATGGTAAAAGCTTCATCAAAAGTTCTAAAGGTTTGGACACATAGTGTAGAAGATATATGTTTAGCACAGGCTTGAACAAAAAGCTCTATAAGCTTAAGCTAAGGAAAGGAAAATGAAAGCTGATTAATCAAGCTTCTCCAGTGAGAAATGAAATAATTAATGGAATCATCATTGAATTGTCTAATATAATAGAGATCAGTGATAGATATCTTGTAAAGGTTAATGGAAAAGTGATCCAAGAAGACCTGGGCTTGTTGGGTGAAAGAAAAGATTGAATGCTTGGTGATGAAACTATACTAGTCAAGTGATAGGTTGGATAAAGACATGAGGTAAGTTCAAAGGAGAAGGGCATCATCATAAGCAATCATGTAACTACATACTTGAAATCCCTAAGGTGTTGTTGGGGGTTTTCCTTCCCCTAAAATTTGGTAAATTTTAAAAGCTCCCATTGAGGAGGGTAAGGTCTAATAGGGATAGAGGGATGAATAGGTTCGTTATAAATTTGATCATAGGATAAAATGTTATGATCCCCTAAAATGGATGACTCAAGTTTTTTCATCTTATCCAAGAGCATCTTTATTAGGTCAATTTGAGGTGATGGACCAAAAGGATTGTAAGTTTGATATTGTAGTGAAGGTTATGTAACATATTGGTAATTGTTTGGCAATTGAGAGGTTTTCACATTTTAGAATGTGGATGCTAAAGGTTGGGTAGGTGGTATGTAAGGGTAGTTAGATGATGGTGGTTGGGTAGTGGGTACATACCCTTGTGGGTTAGGGATGTAACGTAGGTTGGGTGTGATGGATACTTGTTGAGGTATTCCTATGGGTTGGGTATGGGTGGTAGTTGGGTTTGTGACAAGAGGTGAGGTAGTGACCTTTTTTCTAATGGGTGATAAAGTAGAAGGTATAGATACCCCTAAGCTTGGTGAAGGGGTATTGACCAATGGGTTAGGTTTGATAGAGAGAAGGTTAGTAGTGCTGGTGGTAGATGTTCCAACTATAAGTGGATCATGATGGGTTAATGGTAAGGTTGCTCCTAAAGTGGAGTCATTGGTAGGGGTGGAAGGTGCAAGGGTATTGGTTGGTTGGGTAGGTTAGTTTTCAGTTGTGGCATCAAAGGGGTTAGTAGACGAAGATGCTTGGGTAATTGAAGGTTGGGTGGTGATCATGGAAATAGGGATACCTTTCATAAAGTGGGATGGCATGCCATAAAGAGGATCCTAATGTGGATTTTAATTCAAGATATGGTGAGGGGAGGTGTTAAGGTAGTGTTGAATGGAAACTAGATTGTTGTCTAAAAAAGTGGTAAAATCCACATCTCATTGGATAAATACTCAAGGAAATGTAGGGATTCCCAACGAATGAGGTGAATCTTCTACCTTGAAGATGTACTCCATAGATGAGGAGGTAAAAGAGGTTGATTTAAGTGATGAGTTCTACTCTACTAGGTCTCTTCACTGATGGCAAGTGAAAACCATACAATAAAGGGGGAGAGAAAATAAGAAAAAACTCACCACTCAAATAAGAAAAAGACAAAAAAATGATCAAGGCAATCAAGACACACACTATAAATTATGTTAAGCTTGTTAAGTTGTGGAGCTAAAAGCTTCACTGATGTAAATGGTGGAGGTTGTTGAGTGTCAAAGTAACCGACGTCGATCATATTTAGTTACACAGTAACCGACATCGGTTAGTAGTTGGCTGACATTGGTCAGACAGGAACCGACATCAGTCACCTGTGTGTTTCCAGAACTGGTCTAATTTTAGACAGACAGTTAGTTTGCATGTAAAGACTAATTTTAGTCTTGAGTCTGCATTTCTAATTATTGTTTGTTTGGGATCTATTTAAGAGACCCATGGGTCTGTATTGTAATTAAGGACTAAGAAGGATTAGATCCTCAAGTGTAAGATCAATTGATCTGCAAGGTGTGCAAGATCAGGAAGATCTACATGGTAAGCAAGACTAGTTAGATCTGCAAGTGTGCAAGATCAAGAAGGTCTGTTTGGTAAGTAAGGTCAATTAGATCTACAAGGTGCAAGATTAAGGAGATCTATTGTAAGGTAGGCAAAACAACCATTGAGTTGATTGTCACCAGTGGAGGGAACAACAACTCGGTATTGAGTTGATTATTGATTGTAATTGTGAGAGAGAGAACTCTTGAAGGAGAATTACTGTACACCCAAGAGGTGTGGGAAGAGTGAGATTTCTTCATTGTATTTCCTTTTGGAAGAGTGTTAATATAGATTGTATTGTTTCTCGTATCATCTATTATTTATTATTTTTGAATTCTAGTTACTTATTACTTTTGGTTTAATTCTGTGTTTAGTTGCTTATACAAAGGTAATCAATTGTACTCTTAGGAGTGGATCCTAACAAGTGGTATCAGAGCTTGGTTAACTAACAAGTGGTATCAGAGCTTGGTTCACTAACACCTTGGTTTCAGAGTGTGTTAAGCGTTTGTTGATTACAGATCACTCATAGGGGTTTCTATTTGAGTGGGAGTATAGCAATGGCAGAAGAAAGTATGCTAAGAATGGAGAAATTCAATGGCAAGAATTATCAATTATGGAGGATGCAGATAGAGGATTATCTATATGGTGAGCCTTGTCAAATGGTTGGCAAAGGGGAAGTGCAGCTGAAGTTGCAGACTAAAAACACATGGGTGTTGAAGGATGTCATGCATGTACCCATCCTGAAGAGAAATTTAATTTTTGTAGGGAATTTGGGTGATGAGGGTTGCACAGTAACTCTCACAGTGGAATCTTGGAAAATTTCCAAGGGTGCACTTGTATTAGCTAGAGATAAGAAAGTAGGTACACTTTATCTATCTACTTGTATTACTGATTCTCCTTCTAGTTTATCTACTTCAGATGTAGATGCAAAGATGTGGCTCTATAGGCTTGGTCACATGAGTGAGAAGGGAATGGATGTTCTTAAGTCAAAAGGTATGCTTTCAGATTTGATAAACCGAGATTTCTGTGAGCATTGTATGTTTGGGAAATATGAGAAAGTGAGGTTTCTAAAAACTGGGTCAACAAAAAAGAAGCACAGGTTGGAGCTTGTTCATGCAGATGTGTGGGGACCAGCACAGGGAGATTCTATTGGAGGATCACAGTATGATGTTTCTTTCATTGATGATGCTACAAGAAAGGATTGGGTTTATTGCATAAAGATGAAATTTGATGTTTTTGACATATACTGATGTCAGTCAGGTGAGAACTAACATCAATCAGGCAAGAACTGACATCGGTCCAGTGGAGACCGAAGTCAGTGATGTCAAGCAGGTGAAAACTAACGTCAGTCAGGTAGGAACTGACATCGATCAGGTTGGTCACATGGAACCGACATCGATCAGGTGTAGACTAAGAGATGACTAGGATCAGTCACTGTTAGAACAAAATTTGGGTGGACAGCAAGCTGTCAATGAGTCCCAAATGCCCATGAGGAGGTTTGAAAGGGTAAGTAAGCCTCAAATTCATTATTTCCCTTCTTTATACTACTTGTTGCTCACTGATGGTGGAAAACTAGGAAGTTTTGAAGAGGCAATGCAGGTAGAATCGAGGAAATAGTGGGAGCATGGCATGAATGAGGAAATTGATTCCTTGAAAGAGAACCAAATGGGAGATTTGGTTTAGTTGCTAGCCAAAAAGAAAGCACTGAAAGACGAATGGATTCACAAGTTAAAGAAAGGAGAGAATGGACAGGTGAGATAGAAGGCCAGGTTATATGGTATTGAGCAAGCTCCAGGACAGTGGTATAGGTTTGACAAGTTTATGACAAAGCATGGCTTTAGTCAATGTCAAGGTGACCATTGTGTTTATTTTACCAGGTTGGATAATGATAGCTACATTATCTTATTTCTGTATGTAGTGTATATGCTTGTTGCAGGGTCACACATGCAGAGAATTGATGAGCTAAAGGTAAAATTAGCTCAAACATGTGCCAGGAAGGATTTAGGAGCAGCGATCCTTGGCATGAGTATTTCTAGAGATAGGGAAAATCATAGGTTGATTTTGTCTCTAGAGGATTATGTGAATAAGGTAGTGGAGAGATTTAATTTACAGGATGCAAAATCGATAAACACACATATGGTTGGGCAGTTCAAATTGAGATATGAATAGTGTCCTAAATTACATGATGAGGTTGAGTACATGGTATGTACTAGACCTGATATTACCCAAGCAGTGGGAGTTGTCAACAAGTTTATGGCCAATCTAGAAAAGAAGCACTAGAAAGTAGTTCAGTGGATTCTCAGATATCTGAGAGGGACCAACAGCAGGTATTTATGTTATGCAGGGTCAAACGCTTCTCTACATGGGTATGTAGATTCAGATATGGTAGGTTACTTGGATGACAGGAGAAGCACCACAAGATATGTGTTCATTGTTAGTGGTACGGCGGTTAGCTGGATTTTAGAGTTTCAAAAGGTTATTGCAATCACGGTGACTAGCAAGGATATGAACCCTACAGGTATGTTAACAAAGCTGGGAACAAAGGAGAAGTTGAATCTTCATTCAACTTCTATTAGTCTTCAATATTGAAATTGAAGAGGAATACAAGCCAAAAATAAATTAGAGGATGTACAGGTACAGGTATAGATGCAGCTATTTATCTCCAAGTGGGAGATTGTTAAGTTATGGACCTAAAAGCTTCACTGATGTAAATGGTGGAGGTTGCTGAGTGTCAAAGTAACCGATGTTGGCCAGGCCAACCAACATCAGTCATATTCAGTTACATAGTAACCGACATCGATTAGTAGTCGGCTGGCATCGGTCAAACAGGAACTGATGTCAGTCACCTGTGTGTTTCTAAAACTGGTCTAATTTTAGACAGACAGTTAGTTTGCATGTAAAGACTAATTTTAGTCTTGAGTCTATGTTTCTAATTATTGTTTGTTTGGGATCTATTTAAGAGAACCATGGGGTTGTATTGTAATTAAGGACTAAGAAGGATTAGATCCTCAAGTGTAAGATCAGTTGATCTGCAGGGTGTGCAAGATCAGGAAGATCTACATGGTAAGCAAGACCAGTTAGATCTACAAGTGTGCAAGATCAAGAAGGTTTGTTTGGTAAGCAAGGTCAATTAGATTTGCAAGGTGCAAGATTAAGGAGATCTACTATAAGGTAGGCAAAACAACCATTGAGTTGATTGTCACCGGTGGAGGGAACAATAACTCGGTATTGAGTTGATTGTTGATTGTAATTGTGAGAGAGAGAACTCTTGAGGGAGAATTACTGTACACCCAAGAGGTGTGGGAAGAGTGATATTTCTTCATTGTATTTCATTCTAGAAGAGTGTTAATATAGATTGTATTGTTTCTCGTATCATCTATTCTTTGTTATTTCTGAATTTTAGTTACTTATTACTTCTGATTTAATTCTGTGTTTAGTTGCTTATACAAAGGTAATCCATTGTAGTCTTAGGAGTGGATCCTAACAAAGTTTAGAGGTTATTTTTAATCTTGATTCTAGCTTATGTCTTAGTTTGTGAGAATGTGTGATAGAAGTTGGCATGTAGATTAGATACTATAAAAGCATTCTATGGTTGGTTTTAGGTTGTTTAGGTACTCAAAAGAATCTATATTGGAATCAATATGTGGCTTGGTATTGAGGCCTACCCCCTCATGTCACAGTCCCATGGTGATAAGGGTGTCAGATGCTTAGAGCCAATATATATTGATATCCATAATTTATACTCGACCAAATAGATATTGATATCCATAGTGGTTCTCCCCTTGGTAATGATCACCAAGTAGGATCATCAGGAATGGGTGAGGTAATTGCTAGGTGAAGAAATCTCAGTCGGGCTTTGTCTCAAATTGTTTTGATATTTGATTGATGAAAGTGGTTTGGCTAATGTGTGTAACAAAGGTGGTGCTATAATAAGATTATTGTGCTTTAATTCAAAGTGAACTAATATTAAAATCAAGTAATGGATGCAGTTGATTTTAATCCCAAAATAAATTTCAATTTTAATTATGAGCATAGATAGAGAGAAGAGCATACAAATACAAAGAAAATGTGAGTAAAGACTCTAGGTCCCACCTGGCGTGTTAGAATGTTCATGTAAATTTTCATTTTTAAGTTCTGAAGAAAGAGAGAAAAGAAACTCAATATGGGTGTGGTTGAAAAACCTATTTGGTTATGTGCATGTTAAATCCAAATGATTGTGACAGCTCCTCTTTGGCTTGGGAGGAAGACCTATAGATAAGAAATCACTAAAGCAAACTTGTTTGTTAGACAGGTAGTTAGGTGGATTGCCTAGAAATAGCTAGATCCTAAAAGCAAGTGTTTCTGTAGGGGATATAAATCCACACATTTTAAACAATAGTGTTCACAAAACTGAAAAGAATGGACTTGCATAAATTAAAGAAGATTACTAAATTTGAACACAAAAATGCTTGCTAAGAAAATAGACTATAAATGATCAAATTAGAGATAAACTAATTAATATTAGTATTAAAGGGCCATGATCTGCTTCAAAAAATCTGAAATGGGTTTATGAGTGATCAAAAACACAAAAAATTAGGTTTGATTAGGGTAGGTAGGTGAAAATAGCTTGTTGGTTTTTACTACCACAAGTGACCGTCAACAGTTAAGGTGACCATAGATGGTTAAGATGACCATCAGCAGTCAGGGTGACCATCAATGGTTGAGTAGACTATCAGTGGTTGAGTCAACCATCAGCAGTTATTGTGTAAGTTTTGGGTTGTATAAATAGTTAAATGATAGGATCCAAAATATGGATTTTGGGAGTTGGGTAAAGGCTAGATTGATTACAAAATGGAAATAAAGTACATGAATATTGACAAACAAGTTCTTGTCTTACTAAAAGTTGATTTGATGGGTGGTTGGTGTAGTTAGCCTATTAGTGGAATCTATTTTGATTTTGATAGAGTAATGATACCTAAGATCTTGGTTGAGAGGTGATGATAAGTCATCTCTCAATAATATGGTTGATGATGCTTGATAATGTTAATGACACTAATTGACCTATAAAAGAAAACTCCTAAACATTTGAGCTCCTGATAATTATTACAGATGGATTTGACCTCTCAGGCCTCTTTCTTTTATAGACACAAGTAAGAGGTAGAAGTGAAGATGTAACTAGGCTATCTAAATATAATATGTCCATGTAAAGGTTCACAACAAGAATTAGATGAGTTATTTTTAGAAAATCAATGTGGGTGGTTGCATGCTTTTGGTTAAGAGGTGGATCCTGACCGTCAACAGTCAGGGGTTCCTAGGTGTAACCATCATAGTCACCCTAACCGTCGATGATTAGGTCCCATAGGAAAATGGTCTTGAAGATTAGGTTGAGATAGTTTGTGAAATTAATTATGGATGACCCTGGTGAGGCCAGATTGGTGTAAGTTGGTCTTAAGGGAGACCTAAGTAGGTCTAGGGTGATTTTTGACATTCATAAATGTAGGTGTGCAACTTTTTTATGTCTAAAGATAGGGATAATTATTTTGATGAGCACCTTGTTCCATATTGGATTGCCTAGTTTGAGCCTCTAAGGCTTGGTATCTTGCCCTCTAATCAATATCATATCCTACCTTCTTAGGAACAGTGATAGGCTTGGTATTTGCACTTAGAACTTGGCAATATTTGGAGCAATAGTATAAGTGTTTCAAATTAGAGGCATAGACACTTTTGGAAGAAACTTTCCTACTTGAATGAGGCCATTACCAGCCCTAATGTCAAGGTCATATGCTTTAGGTAGAGTAAAACCACCCATGGATTGTAGCATTATGGCAAAATCAATACCAATGGCCCTTAAGTATGTAGGAAAGACAAAGTTAGTAGGTGGTCTCATGGGAGGAGGTAACATGTACCAAGTCTTTTGGAACCTCTCATTGAAGTCCTACATTATCTACTGGGGGGATCTTTGGATCACATTGAGTTGGTTGATGAATGAAGTCTGGTCATTCTTATCCTCAAATCTTAATGTTAATAGTACCCCAAAGTCATACATGGTTATGATGCAACCACAAGGCAAATTCCTATACCAATCAAGTGATTTCCCTCTAAGGGACATGGTAAGGAGTCTAATGGCAATATTGACCTCAGTGACATTGTGAAAACTAAATAAATTTGAGATATCCCTGATGTGTTTGTTAGGTGTGACATGACCTTCACCATTGAATGTAGGAAAACTCTTTATCGCATTATAGGGAATGTCATCATAGGCTTCAATATGGATTGGATTTTTAGTATTAAAAGATGGGAAAGCATGTTGCCATTCAAATTATTCCTCACTTTCTTGGTCTTCTTATCTAGCAAAGTCCTCTTGCTCTTCAAAGCATAGAATAGGTTAAGGGTGTTGAATTTCAAAATGAAGTTCAGGTTGAAGATGTGGATTAAAGGATACAAAACTCTACTATAAGTTGACCTAATAAGGACCATGAAGTGTGAGCATAAATATATGAAAACCAATGGTTTAAAACTAGATTTTACCTTGAATGGAGTTGCCAAATGTTGAGTAGCACACCAATATGTATTTGATGTTATCAAGACTGACATTCACCTTGGCAAGTTATCTTTAGGTCAGTGGTCCCACCGGTGTGCCAGAACTATTGTCACAAAATATTTCACCCTAGAGGATGTTGTTTAAGCTTACTCTAATATTTGGAAAACATTAGAATACGTATAGTCTTGTAAGTTGTCTATAGTAGAGGTAGAGTTCTAGGTTTAAGGGATAACTCCCTAAATTAACCTTTAAGTGTTTATCATCTATACTAATTAATTTCTTATGGCAAAGGGGGAAGAAATATGCATGAAATAAAACTACTCTAATGGGGTGATACACCATATGTATTTCCACCATATGAAAGAGAATGGAGTATGTAATATACCATGTAAGGTCTCTTTGGACAAATGTCCCTTAGAAACAACAAACTCCTTAAACTTGGCATAGAGGTCTTGTCAGGAATCTAGAACAACAAACATGCTCTGATCCCACTTGTCAGGATGCAAAACTGGAAACATACAATTGATTACCAAACTTCAAGCAACTTAATATGCGGAAATAAACCAGATTCACCAAGTAACTAGAATTCAGAATAACACAGCATATGAGAGACAATACACAACTTGTATTAACACTTTATACAGAAAAGAATACAATAAAGAAGATGCCACTTCTTCTCCACCACCTTACAGAGGTTTCCCACACCTCAAGTGAACAGTACTTCTTCTCCCCAAAGCTCTCCCTCTCACAGGTCCCAACACCCAACTCAAATACAGAGTTGGTGTTCACCTCCCATGCTCCACGCACAACACAAGTGCTCCACGCACTCCACAAGCACTCCACGTGCTCCACAAGTACTCAAAGTACTTCAAGTAGATCTCCCATGAACCTGCAACAACCTACAATTCAACAGACCATACTTATGGAAGGAACTTCCTTGCCTTCTTCTTGCTCTATCCGAGTACACACCTGTACTCCAAGTAGATCTTGCCTAATACTGCTCCCTGTTGTGTTGCTGTCTATATGACCTTGCACACCTGCAAATCAAACAACGGTTCTGCTCACCTGTGAACCTCGACCTTGCACACACATACACCTGAAGATCAATGATCTTACTTACCATGTAGATCTCCTATATAGGCCATGCAATTGTGACCAAGATCCTACACTCCTGAAGAACCCAGCTGGCTCTCCAATCCAGCACCAACACACCTGGTACTGTGGCACTAGGAGGAACGCACCATTGCTCTACCTCACACACAGAAGGAGCTTATAATTATGCTCTCTTACTCCCTAGCACACTTTTCCAATACAACCATCAGTCTATTATATAGATCTCATCCAAACAATAATTAGACATCTAATTACAATAATTAGATCTGCAGCTCTCAGTCTAAAAATAGATCTCTTCATGCAAACACTTGGTTCGTTAGCTAACTGCCCGTAAATAGCTCGCAGTCGAACCACACAGGCGACCGACGCTGGTCCCTGTCCGCCTGGGGGTTGTCGACGCCGGTCGATCTCTGACCGACGTCGGTTGCCTTCCTGCCCTTTCCTACCGACGTCGGTTGGCCTGACCGACGCCGGTGTCTCTGACACTCAGCAACTCTCCTGCAACCTCCTCTGTATCTGCATCAGTGAAGCTTTTAGCTCCACAATCCTAACAATCTCCCACTTGGAGATAAACAGTTACACTGTACCTGTACCTGTACTCTGTCTAATCTATTTCCTGGTTTGTATTCCTCTTCAAGCTCCAACCTGAAGACAACCCACCACACAACCTGTGATGTACCTCTTGTCATCCGAGTACCCTGCCACATCCGAACCTACAACACCTGTAGTGAAGTCCTGACCCTGCATAGCAACACCTGCTGCTGGTCCCTCTCAGAAAACCTGAGAACCCACTTCCCCGAATTGGCTCCTAACTCTGACAGCTCCCACTGCATGGGAATACTCAGGTCTATACCAGACCTCATGTGATTTCGGACACTGTACCTGTCCAGCCCTTAGTGTGCTCCGGTTCTGCATCCCAAACCTCACCAACACCTGATTCACATCAGCTCCCACTCGAGACAAAATCAACCTGTGATCTCCATGCCTCCCATGTCAAAGAATTCCGCTGCTCCAAACTCCTCATGACATGCCACTGAACTAATCTTACCCTTAACTCAGCAAAACCCTGTATGTACTAACCTTGCTAGCAAATATACCATCCACATACAGCAACAGAATGATGTCGCGACTCATCATCCACCTGGTAAGGCAAACCATAGTAGTTACCTGACACTGACTAAAGCCATGCTTCGTCCTCCACCTGTCAAACCTGGTACCACTATCCTGCAGCTCCTCAAGACCATATCCCTGGTCTTCCGTCTCACGTATCCGTTCTCTCTATTCTTCTACTAAGGAATCCATTCGTCTCTGTGCTTTCATCCAGCTGGCAAACCTATCAAGACTCCCGTCTGGTTCTGCATCATAATCCTGCCTAGCTCACACCTGTTTCCTGGATCCTTCCTGCTCTACAATCAGCAACAAGTATGAAGAAGAGGAACACGAATTTGAGGACCTACTTACGCCTTCAGTCCTCCGTATGGGTGTTTGAGACTCCTTGACAGCATGCTGTCCACCCAAAATTTGTTACAGTGACCGACCTCGGTCACTCCACAGTCTGCATCTGACCGACGTCGGTTCCATGCGTCTGTACCTGACTACCAACCTGCCAGCGCTGGTGTCCCTGCTGCCGATGTCGGTCCTCCTGACCGACATCGGTCTTACATACTGCCGACGTCGGTCCCATGACTGACGCCAGTCTTACCCTGCCCGACACTGCCGGCTTTGGTCTGCACATGACCAACATCGGCACCTGTCTGTTCGACGCCGGTTCCTCCTGACTGACGCCGGTGTCTGTGTTCGCCTGTGAGTGATGACTTTTTACCCGCGAGCTCCTTTGGATCAAAACACATGTCCAAACTGCTCTGCTCAGATGTATCCAGCCTCATCCACTGAACTCTGTCCGCCATCTCCTCCAAGAACACCAAGGCTTTCTAGTTCTTAAGCCTATCAAATATATCTGTCTTCCGCTTAAGAACATGCATCTCCTTCCTGCTCATGTGACCAAGCCTACGAAGCCACGTCTCCGCAACAGAAGAAGAATCAGTAATATAAACAAGTAGATAAAGAATACCTATTTTCTTACCACCAGCTAATTCAAGTGCTACCGCTGTGAGAGTTCTTGTGCATCTCTCATCACCCAATCTTTCTGAAGAAATTAGCCATATCTCCAAACCTGGGACCTGCATGACCTTCATCAACACCTGTGTGTTGGCCGCCTGCAATTTTAGCTTCACTTCCCCTTTGCCAATTCTTTGGCAAGGCTTACCAGCTCCTCTACCTGGGGCTGCATGAAAAGAGGCAACCGAATCTTTTATCCAAGATTCAACTTTATCCAAGAAACCTGCAAACACATCCTGTGCAACAACACCTGCAACATCTGTATCTTCAGTTTCTTCATGCTGATCTGTTACCAACCAACAATCTTCTTTTACCTGCTCTTTCTTTCCATCGGACCGTGAGTAACCGTCTGTGCTTTTCAACTCCTCCATTCTCAGCTTACTTTGATCTGTCGTTGCTCTACTCCCACTCAATCAGAAACCCCTGAGAGTGCCCTGTAACCAAAACACAACCTACTTCCTGCAACCTTAGCTCTGATACCACTTGTCAGGAATCTAGAACAACAAACATGCTCTGATCCCACTTGTCAGGATGCAAAACCGGAAACATACAATTGATTACCAAACTTCAAGCAACTTAATATGCAGAAATAAACCAGATTCACCAAGTAACTAGAATTCAGAATAACACAGCATATGAGAGACAATACACAACTTGTATTAACACTTTATACAGAAAAGAATACAATAAAGAAGATGCCACTTCTTCTCCACCACCTTACAGAGGTTTCCCACACCTCAAGTGAACAGTACTTCTTCTCCCCAAAGCTCTCCCTCTCACAGGTCCCAACACCCAACTCAAATACAGAGTTGGTGTTCACCTCCCATGCTCCACGCACAACACAAGTGCTCCACGCACTCCACAAGCACTCCACGTGCTCCACAAGTACTCAAAGTACTTCAAGTAGATCTCCCATGAACCTGCAACAACCTGCAATTCAATAGACCGTACTTATGGAAGGAACTTCCTTGCCTTCCTCTTGCTCTATCCGAGTACACACCTGTACTCCAAGTAGATCCTGCCTGATACTGCTCCCTGTTGTGTTGCTGTCTATATGACCTTACACACCTGCAAATCAAACAACGGTTCTGCTCACCTGTGAACCTCGACCTTGCACACACATACACCTGCAGATCAACGATCTTACTTACCATGTAGATCTCCTATATAGGCCATGCAATTGTGACCAAGATCCTACACTCCTGAAGAACCCAGCTGGCTCTCCAATCCAGCACCAACACACCTGGTACTGTGGCACTAGGAGGAACGCACCATTGCTCTACCTCACACACAGAAGGAGCTTATAATTATGCTCTCTTACTCCCTAGCACACTTTTCCAATACAACCATGAGTCTATTATATAGATCTCATCCAAACAATAATTAGACATCTAATTACAATAATTAGATCCGCAGCTCTCAGTCTAAAAATAGATCTCTTCATGCAAACACTTGGTTCGTTAGCTAACTGCCCGTAAATAGCTCACAGTCAAACCACACAGGCGACCGACGCCGGTCCCTGTCCGCCTGGGGGTTGCCGACGCCGGCCGATCTCTGACCGACGTCGGTTGCCTTCCTGCCCTTTCCTGCCGACGTCGGTTGGCCTGACCGACGCCGGTGTCTCTGACACTCAGCAACTCTCCTGCAACCTCCTCTGTATCTGCATCAGTGAAGCTTTTAGCTCCACAATCCTAACAGGTCTCTCAGCGACCTTCAAAACTGCCCTCATCATTTGATCCTTCTTGAGTGCTCCAAGGTAGACTAAGAATAGATGGCATAATTACACTATGAAGGTGGGGTTAGAAATAGGATCCAACATGCATTGGATATGTCCCTAATCATCAATCTTCTTTTAGTTAAGTGTTCTCACTATCTATTTTCTTCCATTCATCCTTCACACTTGGCACCAAGGTGGTCTTTAGTTTCTTAAACCAATCCATGCAGGGGATGGTATGACACTTTTCAAGAGTCCTCAAGTCCATAGATTCATTAGGAAGACCTTAAAATGTCTTCCAACTAAAGTTATCACCTTCTCACTTGGTGATCACACTATTCACTATGCCAGTTTAGACTAACTAAAGTGATCTCTAACAAACCTTGAAACATTTTTGGAGCAAAAGAGGCCATGTAGATGATATACAACCCTTGAAACATGTGTTACATAGTATATGGATTCTTTGAGGTGTTTGGAGGCATATTCAAATTTAAAATTTTCATGTTTCCATGTTTAAGTCCCTATCATAAGCTTGTAGGTACCTACAATGAGACTGTAGATGAACTTTTTAAGGTCAAGACACACCTTTAGATGATGATATAGGTCAATACCTTATAATTCAACCTTTCTCCAAGTTCCTTGAATCACTAATGTCTTTCTCACCCCAATAGGATCACTTTCCATGATTATATGTTCTTATTGTGCCACCTTGGACTATGAGATCATTTGAAAGTTCAAGATACTCTAGAAAACACTAAAAACCTTCAATGAAAGAATGCTAGAATTAGGATCCCTCTATAATTATACTCTTTTGGATAAATAACCACTTTTCATGTCAACATCCTGCCCTTATAATTGGATCACCTCATGGAAACATTAAAACTCATCTAGACATCATATTACCTTATTATGTGATAGCACCAAATGTGGACAAGGCTCTAGTTTGAAAGAATTAAGGTAACAAGTCCCTAAACTTAGTTTTTCCAATCATGAATCATTTCTCAAGTCTGCCTGCCACTCTATAGTTTCACCATTGACTTTTATGGCATTCTCCAACTTCTCAATCCTCTATGAAGATCTAAAACATGCTCAAAATCTTCCATGCAACACCTTCAAGCCTCTATGAGAGTCACCTGTAGGTGCATATGCAAGATATAGGGTAGTGAATAGAGATATGGACAATGTGCACAGTGTATGGTTCTCCAACTAGTTTTAGACCTTCTCAAATTTTTTAATTGGATCCTTTTAACCTTGAATTACTTGAAACCAGTTCTAATGTTCTCATTTCAACATATTTATTTTCCTATATGGCACCTTTAGGTGTACATTAGACTACAAGACTATGTATATAGGATAAATAGTTTTCAAATTCAATCAAATGTCACTTGAGAACTCAGTTTGATTGCTCATTCTTCAAGAGTGTGTACAACACCTCTTTAAACTCCTCATTAAATCTCCATAGATTTTATGTAAGCCTTCATACACCTGATTGTAGGTTAATGCATATAGAAAATTGATTGTGTTAGGCATAATTGTATTCTTGATCATTGTATGACCTTCATGTGAGACCCTTGATATTGAAATTTATAACTAAGTTGATTTTTATGACTTATGATAAATATTAAAAATTAATATACCTTTGCTTGAAACCACTAGAGGAGATGAAAACCTCTACAGTTAATGGTCATTCCTACAACTCCATTAGTGTACCCAACCTACAACTTGAGATGTTTGATTGATCCAATCACCTCCAAACATGAAAAAAAATATTTAAACCATAAGATAAATGTTTCCACACCTTATATAAGAACTTTCATTCATTGGTTTGTATGGACCATCTCAGACAAGGAGAAAACCTGTAGGGTATGGGGATTAGCATGCAAAAAGAGGCAATTAACTTCTTAGCACTGGTTCATAAATCATGGTAAACCAATTTTTGAAATCCTACCATGAAATTAAAGTATACCAAGTGTCCTAACATCCCTCAAATTCATTTAACCTGAGACAACTCTTGTTATCTGTACCATAAGAAAACTTGACCATTTCTACATGCCTAGTAGAGTGATGGAGAATCAGAATGGTTTTAGAATAGGTTTGAAAATTTCAAAGTAGATCAAACATTGAAATTAACTCAAGGAATATGAAGAGTCATTTCACAACCTTCCATATGTGCACAACACTTGCATAGGTCGTGCAACTACCAAAACTTCCTCTTTTCTAACTATTTTCTTGATCTGACTTAATACCTGGAAGTTTTTAAGTTGGTACTAGCATGAATAATACAAAGAGGACAAAGAGTACATTGATAAATAGTTTTAAATAATTTTTTTACATGAAAAATCATACAACCTTCATTAATGGCTCAAAAAGTGACTTTAAATGACATGAAATGACTTAGGACTAAATTTCACTATGACCAAGGTTAATAACACATTAAATCACAACAATTAGGACCATGACACACCCTATTACATCCTAATATACCCCTATATAAAAAATTTTACTATAGGGGGTTGATATATTTTTACTTGTCATCAAAATAATCAATAGTTACATTATCATACATGGAAGATATAGTAAAATTTTGGACTGTTTGGATCAGTTTTGCATCAGTTATTGAAATTTTAGGATTTTCTTAAACCCTAGTTTTTGTGAATCATGAAGTTATAAGTATTTTCAGGGGAGGATGATATTGATGCTAAAGAGTGGTGGCTCCTTTTTAAGGAGAATAATGTTTGAAAAAAATTGTGGGAAAGACATTTCGATAGTTTTCTTTATGGTCTTGCAGCATTTTAAGGGAATAGTTGGGATTAAAATGATAGAAGTTTTCATGGGAAGAAATAGAATAGGTTTTTCTAAATCAATGGGATATAAAATAAAAATATAACGAAGTGGAGAAAAAAAATAATGATGATGAAGAGAACATAGGTGATGAAGAATAAAAAATAAAGGAATAAAATGAGAGCAAAGAGGAAGAGATTCATACGATGAAGAAGGAAAAAAATGTATAATGATGATGATGATGATGAGGCTACAGATGGTGAAAAATGAGAGGTAGAAGATATCGAAGAGGAATAATGATTGGATGATAATCATTTAAATAATTTGGCTCCAAATAAATCAGAGTCAATTTTTCATTTTCTTGGATGCATTCAAAATAAGAAGGTCTTTATGTCCATAAACCTTAGCAGCAAGTATAATTTCATCAATATGGATGTGGCTCAACATTTACATGTTCAAGCAAAGATTATCAATGTGAAATAACTCTAAAAAAATTTATTGTCCCTTATTTCAGAGTTCACAGTGGAAAAATTGAAATGGTTTATTACATATAACTTGGTCTTATATAACCTACCACAATCCCCATAACCACATTTACATATATACAACCCTTATCTAAGGTAACTACCCTTAGAAGATTCTATATGGAAGATTATTTCCCTAAGGAAACCTTCAAGTAGTTCAGGGCATATTGATATGCAATCTATAGCAATAATCTCAAAATTGTATGGTTGTAGATGTCTTCCTAATAGGACCACCTAGGTGTCATATCCTATCTAAGAGACTCACATATGTGTAAGTCTAGGTATTGGTTAGGGTAGATTATTTTCCCCTTTATTGTACTTATGATTCTAGGGAATAATCATCCTAATAGGGAATCATTTCTGATTCATACAATATCCTTTTGTAAGCTAAGGTTTTTAATAAATAAAATGTATTTGGTTTAGCTAACTTAATTAAAGACGTAACCTAAATAAATTAATCAATTTAGAAATACACTTATCTACAAAAATAAATTTTGAGCGTCCCTTCTTTTAGAGTTTACAACAAAAAAAGTGAAATGGTTTATTACATGTAACTTAGTTTCACATGACCTACCACAATCCCCACAACCACATTTATGTACATTAAACCCTTAGCTAGGGTAATTACCCCTAGAATATTCTATCGAGAAGATTATTACCCTAGGGAAACCTTCATATAGTTCAAGGTGTATCGATATGCAATCCATAGCAATAATCTCAAAACTATATGGTAACAGACACCTTCCCAATAGGACCATCTAGGTGTCATTATCCTATTTAAAAGACTTACATCTACATAAGTCTAGGTATAGATCAGGGTAGATTATTCACCCTTTCATTGTAATTGGGATGCTATGGAAGTATCATCCTAATAGGGAGTCATTTTCGATTCATACAACATCTTTATTAAAAATGTTTATAATGAATAAAACATATTTATTTTAGCTAACTTAATTAAAAATGTAATATGAATAAGTTAAAAAGTTTAGAAATACACGTATAACTCATGAAATTATAATAAGAATTTATATTTAATATGTTTCAAGTAAACAAAGAGCCCATTGTATTACTATCCCTAATTAGATCATTATACCATGATCTATAGTTTAGGGAATCCTCATACTAGATGCCTTCATTCAAAATGTAACCATAGGCTACTTAAATTAAATTTAATTGTTATAATCTTCATCAAGGTCATAAATGACTATTGTGCTTTTAATTATGGTGGATACTTATTCTTACTAGACCATCCTATAATTAGCCACTTAGAGATTTAAATCTCTCAAATGTTAATCACTTGTTAGTTAATTTTGACGTAAGTAAAGTATACCACTTAATCATAATTTGTATTATTTATAAATTTGTTGTGTTCCACTATAGATTCCATGATTTATTCCTTTAGGAACATCATATTGTTATACTAACAATTTAGAATTTAAGCAACTATTAACAAGTGTTATTTAAGACACTAATAGGGTTTTAAACCCAAGCATGATTTTTAAGTTTCCATGAGATGATCAACTAATTTATCATACTCATCCAAGTTATTTTAAGGATCATAATGTTATACATATTGAATAGTTCAATTCTATGAAGTGGTAACAACTACTCAATATATGTTGAAAGTAGCTTGAATGTATATTGACACTCTAATGTCATTTTAAAAAATTGAATTATGTTATTAAGAATAAGAACAACAATTTAAAATAAGTGACTTGTACTATTAAACTAATTCTCTCTCCTCTTTATAAGCTCAATAACATAATTCTGACATATAAAAAGGATTATGCGAACTACAAGATTTCCAAGTATTCCTACATCCTTCTTTTGACAAGTAGAAAAATAACCTAAATCATTTAAATTCAATGACTAATTTAATCCCACAATAATTATTAAACATACTTAGCAAATGAAAATATAATTTTGTTCCTTATAATGATTTTAAACCTTACAATGATAAGTTTTAGAATAGATAACAACTTATGCAATCAAATTACTTAAACTAGTTGTGATAAAGATTAATTTAGAAACTTATTATATGGCTAAAATGTGCCCAAAGGAGTCAAGAACATCAGTTCAAACAATAATTTCCTAGCATGCCATAAATTAATTATATGGTTGGAAATTTTTCACATGCATAGTGCCTTTTTAGAACTCACAAAGAACTCAGAATTTATGTTATAAATGTGTTAGTACAACAATAAATAACTCACAAATAATCAAATAGAATAACTTGAAATTAGTATACAAGTGCATCCATTAAGTTCTGTGCTTGTATATAATCAATAACATAGTCTTAAGAACTAGTTTATGAAATATGAAATTGAATTGTTAACTGATAATCACTAATGAACTGTTAACACTATAGCAATTACATTCACTGAAATGTAAATAGCAATTCAACTTGTAATAATTAAACTTTCATCTACTTGGAGGTATACAACCATCCACTCAACTTAACCAACTGAAACACTTAATCAACAAAATAATAGTACTAAAATAAATAAATGAACAAAAGTATAAAATTAGCATGTTTCTATCTTGTACATCAATCTAAATGATTATTATCCATTTATAAACATGTTATAATACAATAATAACTGGTAAAATAATTAAATAATATAATAAATCATTTGATTACACCAATACTCAATTGAGCAATATAACTTCTTCGCATGATCCATCTCGATTCAACCCATTTTATGAGCCCCTCAATTGGTGGCTCTTACCACCTCCAACCATCAGTTAGGAGGTGGAGTCCAGTTTTTAGGTCTTTGGGATAAGAGTATGAGAAATAAGGAATAAGAACCCTCACTAATTTTTAGCAATTACTTCAACCAACAATCATGTCATAATTGAAAATTTAGTACACAAAGACCAACAAACATAAAAGAATTTGACACTTTTTGATCTACCTCTGAAAGTTTTCAAGTATCAACTAGAATTTCAATTGAACTTAGTCAACCCTCATCCTAGATTCCAGGTGTACCAAAATTAAAATCCACCGCTATAAGTGATATAAAATAATGTGCTAGATTCAATAATAAAATAATAAATATTCACATAATGTATATATGAGAAAATAGATAAAATAACACCAAGCTTTTAGATGTTTTGTCCTTTTTACCAATTAGTCAGATATATTAATTTCATCACCTATAAGTGGTGAAATCACTATATCTGACCCTTTTGTATGACTGAGTCAACCCTTAAAAAATATTGGTGTAATAATATCAATGATATTTCAAAAATTTGAAATAAGAATAGATGTTACAACTGTAAACTCATTTTAAAACTTATAAACATTAGGTAATGTTTTTACATCAAAATATAAATGTACCCTACCCAAAAATGGTGAACCAGTTGGTTATAAAACCCTAAATAAAATCAGCCCAACCACCCTATCAGGTAAATAAAATAATCTAAAATATTTTTTGATGATGAATAAAATTCATCCATAAAAGAATATTTTATTCAAGCAAAATAATCTCCAAAATTGTCATTCTAACTAGCTACCTCAACAAATAAGAAAAAAATAGACATCTAAATGAAGCATCCTCCTCTATAGGGTTGAAATACCCAACATGAAAAAATGCAAAAATAAATCACCAACCCCAGCTCAAACCCTACGACCAAGCAATAGAAGTAGAAAATATATTTAGTTGATCCTTTTACTATGGCCAAGTAAGAATATGAATAAAATATATTAGGGTTATGAGAAATAAAAGTTTATTTTAATAATAAATAAAAACCTAGAATTTATATTAACTAAAAATCAAAACTCAATCGACCCATGCAAAAATGAAATATAAATATTCATTTTAGACTACTATAGAACCTTTGCAACCTTATCAGAAAGTCTATTGACTTCCTTATGAGCCTATAAACAATCATGTATTATTTGTATCTAGAAAAGAAATCAAAACCCTTCATTTTTTCACAAAATAAAAATCAACAAAACTTACTTGTATGCTTCCCACACAAAGGGAAAGAAAAAAATTAGAACTTGCTTACTTGTCAGCTTCCTCTTCTCACCAAGTGTCATGCCCAACATTTTGTAGTTGTGAGCCAAGCTGGTATTTCTCCCTCCTCAATTATTTCTCCTTCACTCGCAAATATCCTTCCACATTTTCTCCCAAATCTCCTCAACTACTCATCCTCAACCAAATATCCTAGCCACTGCACACCATCTCCTCCATACAACAAACTCAAAAAATGAAATGATTTTACTCAAAGACTAAAAAATTAGATTTTGATAACTATTTGGTTGAGATTCAAAACCCAATGCCCCTACCAAACATTATTATTTCCCCCAAATCAAATATTTGATTTGAAAATTAATACCATGCCAAATAATTTTTGGTCCTAACATGGGTGTAAAAACATTAATTAAACATTAACATTAAACCTTTTACCACTACGCCTAAGTCACTTAGGCTTATAAAACAAAACAAAATATTATCCATTTTACCACTATGCCTAAGTTATTTAGGCTATAAGACAAAACAAAAAAAAAAATCATTTATTATGCATGCTAAGGCAATACAAAATTTAAATGTTTTTATAAACATCAAGACAAACTAATGGTTTGGCAGTAAGTGCAAGCTTGTGTTGCTCAAGCTCATAACTTAACAAACCTACCTCATTTATTAAGCATTTAACAACATTAAAGACACAATTAGCTATAATTAAATGGTGGGATATTAAAAAACAAAGATAAAGATTATGCATAGCACAACAAGATAAATATATCAAAGTCTAGCAATAGCTAAAGCAAACAAAATCAGATAATGAACTCAGTCAAGAAACTAATGCTAAGTGGTCAATGATAGAAAAATCAAGTCAAACTTAATATAAATCAAGAATATTATCAAAATAAGAATAAGAGTAAAGGATGATTAAAAGTGATAGAATAACAAAATGGATAGATTACCACATAGTGACTATGACTCAAGTATAACATCCCTTTTTACCTATGTCAGTTACCCGATTACTCATTACCATTGTCCCTTATCCCTTGATCATCATAGTCCACCACCAGCCTAGCTCATGTTATCTATACCTACACCTACAAATGAGCATTAGTAACAATTATATAATATAATAATATATAGCTGAATTGAATACTACAAGTACATAAAACTAAATGTTGTAAGCAAATTAACCCATATGAAAAATAAACTATAACTATAGTATTTAGTCTAATGTCAAAAATAACCAATGAGATATAGTCTAAATTATATTATGACATCACTTGACATAGTACTAACAAAATAATAGCTCAAAAATATATCCAAAAAATATAAAAGAATGCTAGAAACATATATCAGTTCATGAAAATAAGGTATGCAAGCTGGGTTATAATATCCTCCTCCCCTTAAAGAGGATCTGTCCCAATGATATATCAAAATAATCAAGCATAGTATTATTTAAACAAATATGTATCCTCCCAAGTGGCATTCTTGGTGCTTAATGGATCCCATTGTATCGGGACCTATTGGATTTCTTTGTTTCTTAATTTTATGTTGCGATGGCCTAATATTTTCACTAGATCTAGCTACATCTTTTTCTCTTTCGTAACTTGAAAAAAATTTCAATCCAACACATGAGATAGATTAGGTAAATATTTACTTAATAATTCAATATGTAACACATCATAAATTTTTAATAGAAAAGGAGATAAAGCCAATCAATAGGCAACAGGGTTGATTTTATCTAGAATGTTGAATGGGCCAATAAAGCAGGGAGCTAGCTTGGAGGTTTTCCTAAACTTGATGGAACTCTTTTGTGGTATTACACATAGAAAAACCTTTTTTCCAATAATAAATTCATGAGGCATTCTCTTCAAATAATCATAACTCTTTTTTTATCAAAAGCAAGCTTCAAGTTTTTATCAATTTTCTAGGCTATCCCAGCCAAGTGTTGTTCCACATTTCTACCCATATAAATATTCAAAAGGATCTATCTAATTTTAAAATGATAAGACTTATTACAGGTAAACTCAAATAAATGGAGATAATCTTCCCCTTTGATCTGTTGATCCATTTCTAGGTGGTATGAAGAACTAAAATTTAATTGAGTGCTAAAGGCTATGGTCAAAGTTCACCAGAACCTTGATGTGAATAGCTTATCTCTATAGGATATAATGACCTCTGGCATGTCATGCAACTAAACCCTTTCTTTCACAAAGTGTTCAACAAAAATAGCAACATCATCAATCAAATTCCTAGTAATAAAGTGACCAATCTTGGTTGCTTTATCTATTATCACCAAGATAGTGTCATGTCAACTGTAAGATTTAGGTAGTCTTGCAATAAAATCAAGTGAAACCACTACCTATTTTTATTTTAGTATGTCATGTGGGTATATCAAATCCCTAGAATGGTAGTGTTTAGCCTTTGCACACTGACATTCTAGACATCTTTCCATAAAGTTAGCAACATCTTTATTCAAACTAGGCCAAAATAGAGCCTTTGCAGTTCATGGGTCATTTTGGTGACCCCTAAATGGGAAAAATGGGGTGTTTTATGTAATTTTAATAGTACAATATTTCACATCCCACTTGATTTAGGTGAAAAAATTATTTTGATGCCTTACAAGGCCATCTTTCTCAATATAAAAATTAAAAAATTCTTTTGTCAAACGCTCGTCAACCATCCATAAACTTACTTCTAGGTAGAAATTATCAGCAAGCTTTTATTTTAGGACAACAATCCTAAAATTTCCTTGTAAAATAGACAAGGCAATAAGGTATGTATGTCTATTGAGTGCATCATCTATGCAATTTTCCTTGCCCTTCACATAAGACATGTCCATGTCAAAATTGCTAATAAATTCTATCCATATACCCTGGTGAGCATTCAAATCATCTTGTGAGAATAGGTGTTCTAGGCTATGTTGATCAGATTTCACCTTGAAATGTTTGCCTAGTAAAAATTTCTTTCATGTTTTAATGTGTGCACTATGGAAAGAAGCTCTAAATCATGTGTGGGATAGTTATTTTCAACTTTCTTAAGCTTGAGAGATTCATATGTGACTAATTTCCCCTCTTGAGTCAATATGTCATTGAAGCTTTCCTTAGAAATGAAAACCCATACCTCAAAATGACTGTTTGGATCAATTATAATCATAACAAGAGTTGTTAACAATTCTTTGAGATTTTTCAAAGCCTCTTCCTATTGAAGTGTCTATATAATTTTTTTGATTTTACATTGCAAGGATATAATGGGGCTGGCTAGGTGAAATAATTTTTTACAAAACATCGATAGTATCTAGCCCAGCCCATGAAATTGTGAACTTCTTACATGTTAGATAGAGAAGGCCACTCTTGAATGGCTTCAATATATGTTGGATCTACAACAATTCTTTTCTTCAAGATCACATGCCCAAGTATTGTATTTCTATTTAGCAAAAGGTGTATTTGGATAGCTTACCAAATAACTTGTGATGTCTTAATCTTTTCAAAACTAGTCTTAAATATTGATCATGTTCATCTTCAATCTTGGAGTAGATAAGAATGTCATACAAGAACTTTAGTATAAATTTGTCTAAAAAATCTCTAAAAATGTTATTCATTAGATTCATGAATGCATTATGTGTGTTTGTGAGGCCAAAAGGTGGAACAATAAACTCGTAGTGGCCATATTGAGTTCAATAGGTTATTTTATATATGTCTTCCTCTTTGATCCTTAACTGATGTTAGTTGAATCTTAGATTAATTTTTGAAAATATTGTTGCATCATTCATTTGATCAAACAAATCATCAATTTAGGGTTATGGGTAATGACTCTTGATAAACAATTCTTTGATCATATGATAGTTAATGCACAACCATAAAGTGTCATCTTTCTTTCTCATGAAGACTATCAGAGCACCTCAAGGCAACACACTTGGATGAATGTTTCTATTGTCAAAATTTTCTTGCAACTAAACTTTCAACTCTTGCATATTTACCACATTCATTTTATAAAGAGCTTGTGATACAAGGGTAGCCCCTGACATAACCTCAATAGAGAAGTCAAACTCCTATTTTGGTGGCAAATCAAGTAATTTTTTAGGAAATAAGTCCACAAATTCCCATAAAATAAAAAAATCTAAACACAACTATTTTTCCTCTTTGGAAAATTTTTTAGTTAGATTGCATAGAGCTTACACAAACTCCTATTAAAGAGCTCAAAAAGCTTCCCCCAGCTACCTTTTTAGGTGAATAATCAAAAGGAGATACTTCCTTGAATGCTTACTCCCCTACTTATCTAGTTTCTAATCAAGGGACTTCTTCATGAGGAGCACCCTCAATATTGTTTAACTTTCACTCTTAATTTTCAATCTTGCCTTGAATGACATTCAAAGTGCACAAGATTCCATGGAAGACTTCTTGCTTATCAATTGGATTTTTCCCAACTATATTATCATTTGGTGTTTCATTATTGTTATTAGCATTGTCATTGTGGGGAAGAGTTTCATCTTTATTTTGGTTTAGATTTTAGGTAGCAGAGCCCTACCTCATCATCTACCTCTACCTCAACCTCTACCTCTTAATACTAGCCTATCAATTCCTTGATCATTGTCAATTTCATTGTTGCCAACCTTAGTATTAACTATTTTCCCTAAAAAGTTACCAATTAGTTTTTTAAGCAATTTTTAACAGAAATATTTTTTTTTATTTTTATTTAGAGATATGTTTTAGAATTTATAACTTATCATAGGCCTTGATGCCAGGTGAAATAACCCCCCTAAAAAAAATTGAGTGTCCCTTCTTTCAGAGTTCACAATGGAAAAAGTGAAATGGTTTATTACATGTAACTTAGCTTTGTATAACCTACCACAATTCCCATAAACACATAAATGTACATGAAACCCTTAGCCAGAGTAATTACCTCTTGAATATTATATGGGAAAGATTATTTTCCTAAGGAAACTTTCATGCAATTTGGGGTGTATCAATATGCAATCCATAGTGATAAGCCCAAAAATGTATGGTGATAGATACATTCCCAATAGGAACACCTAGGTGTCCTTATCCTATCTAAAAGACTCACATCTATATAAGTGTGGGTATAAGTTAGGGTAGATTATTCATCCCTTCATTATACTTGGGATGTTAGGGAAGTATCATCCTAACAGGGAGTCATTCCTGATTCATATAATGTCATTTTGTAAGTTAAGGTTTGTAATGAAGAAAACATATTTTTTTTAGATAATTAAAGACATAATCTAAATAAGTTAATTAGTTTAAAAATACACTTATAACTCATGAAATTACAATAAAAAATTACATTTAATAGGTTTCAGGTAAATGAAGAGCCCATTGTAGTACTATCCTTAATTAGATCAGTATACCATGATCTATAGTTCAAAGAATCCTCATACTACATGCCTTCATTAAACACATAACCATAGGATAATAAAATTAAATTTAATTGTTATAATCTTTATCAATGTCATAAATGACTATTATGATTTTAATTATAATGGTTACTTATTCTTACTAGTCCATCCCATAATTAGCCACTTAGAGATTTAAATCTCTCAAATGTTAATCACTTGTCAATTGGTTTTAATGTAAGGAAAGTATGTCACTTAATCATAGTTTATATGATTTATTAATTTTTTGTGTTTCACTTTAGATTTCATGATTTTTTTTTTTAGGAACATCAAGTTATTATACTAACAATTTAGAATTTCAGCAATTATTAACAAGTGTTATTTAAGACACTAACATGTTTTTAAACCCAAACATGATTTTTAAGTTTTCATGAAATGATCAACTAATTTATCATACCCATCCAAGTTATTTTAAGGATCATAATGCTATACAGATTGAATAGTTCAATTCTATGAAGTGGTAACAACTACTCAATATAAGTTGAAAGTAGCTTGAGTGTATATTGACACTCTAATGTCATTTTAGAAACCTGCATTATGTTATTAAGAATAAGAATAATAGTTTGAAATAAGTGACTTGAACTATTAAATTGATTTTTTCTCCTCTTTAGAAGTTCAATAACATAATTCCAACATATAAAAAGGATTATGCGAACTACAAGATTTTCAAGTATTCCTACATCCTTCTTTTGACAAGTAGAAAACTAACTTAAATCATCTAAATTCAAGGACTAATTTAATCCCACATTAATTCTTAAATATACTTATAAAATGAAAATACAATTTTGTTCCTTATAAGGATTTTAAACCTTGAAATGATAAGTTTTAAAATAGACAACAACTTATGCAATCAAATTGCTTGAATTGTTTTTGATAAGATTAACTTGAAAACTTATTATATGGCTAAATTGTGCCCAAAGGAGTCATGAACAACAATTCAAACAAAAATTTCTTAGCATGCCATAAATTAATTGTATGGTTAAAAAAAAATCACATGTATAGTGACTTTTTAGAACTCACAAAGAACTCAAAAATTGTGTTATAAATGTGTTGGTACAGTAGTAAAGAACTCATAAATAATCAAATAAAATAACTTGAAATTAGTATACAAGTGCATCCATTAAGTTATATGCTTGTATATAAGTAATAACATAGTCTTAAGAACTAGTTCATGAAATATAAAATTGAATTGTTTATTGATAATCAGTAATGAACTGTTAACACTATAACAACTACATTCACTGGAATGTTAATAGCAATTCAACTTGTAACAGTTAATCTTTCATATATTTGGAGATATAAAACCATCCATTCAACTTAACCAATTGAAACACTTAATCAACAACATAATAGTACTGAAATAAATAAATGAATAACAATATAAAATTATAATGCTTCTATCTTGTACATCAATCTAAGTGATTATTGTTCATTTCTAAACATGTTATAATAAAACAATAATTGGTAAAATAATTCAATAATTCAATAAATAACTTGATTGCATCAATATTCAACTAAATAATATAGCTTATTTACATGATCCATCCTAACCTAACCTATTTTATGAGCCCCCCAATTGGTGGCCCTTACCACCCCCAACCGTTAGTTGGGAGGTGGAGTCTAGTTTTCAAGTCTTTAACAAGTGTTATTTAAGACACTAACAGGTTATTTAAGACATGGATAACTTGATAACTTAAAATTATATACAATTATGTCTACTTTAAAGATGTATTTAGTATTGATATTTGGCTCAGATTTCTAATTAATTGTTTAGCTTCAGTGGATTTGATCGAATGAAAATATTTTTATAAAGGATACCCACTACAGACCACGACATTTTACCAAATATTTAAATCCGGTTATGGGGTAGATGCACGAACCATGCATGCCATCTGCACCCTTTCTAACACTTGTCAGACCCATTCCACCATCTATTTGTGACATACACATTATATATATACATCCCTTCCTCCCCGTCCTCATCCATCCAAGCTTGCCTTTGTAATTTATATAATCTACTTGTTGAAAGTTCTTTGCCCTGTAATATGTATCATGTCTGGACTACTGAAGAAATGCAGCGGTGTATATGATCAGTGTTTACAAGATTTTCCAAAGCATTTTCACAGATAAATGGAGCAACAAATTCTCCACTTGTTGGAAGATATTGAGTGTATGGGAAAAATACAAGAAGATGAAGAGTCCAGTGCCAGTGCGAGTGAGAAGGTGGTTACTGGAGTTATGAAGGGTCTCCAAGAAGAATTGAGCTAACACGTTTTTCATTTTATGAGGGTTGCAACGACTGCTCCGAATTGAGTAGAGATAAATTGTTAGCATCTGAAATGACAAGTGGCTTCAGAACCACCGAGGGAGGGATTGATCGGTGCTATCTTTTGGGAGCCTCGGATGATGAGCTTGGGATACCACCTAGCTCTGTCTAGCCTATTTTTTCATGGGAGGAGGGTTCGTGTTCTGGTTTAGATTTTTCCACAAATATAGAGCTAAAGAGCTTTGTTGACGACTGGCATTTTGAAGACGATTTTGTGGACTACACACCAGTGCCTTGGATGTTGTGAGCCAAGGGCTATTTATTGAAAGAATTGGAGATTATTCTTCGCCATGATATTACATTTTAATTTCAGCAACTATTAACAAGTGTTATTTTAGACACTAATAGGTTTTTAAACCCAAACATGATTTTTAAGTTTTCATGAAATGATCAACTAATTTATCATACTCATCCAAGTTATTTTAAGGATCATAATGCTATACAGATTGAATAGTTCAATTCTATGAAGTGGTAACAACTACTCAATATAAGTTGAAAGTAGCTTGAGTGTATATTGACACTCTAATGTCATTTTAGAAACTTGCATTATGTTATTAAGAATAAGAATAATAGTTTGAAATAAGTGACTTGAACTATTAAATTGATTTTTTCTCCTCTTTAGAAGTTCAAGAACATAATTCCAACATATAAAAAGGATTATGCGAACTACAAGATTTCCAAGTATTCCTACATCCTTCTTTTGACAAGTAGCAAAATATCTTAAATCATCTAAATTCAAGGACTAATTTAATCCCACATTAATTCTTAAATATACTTAGAAAATGAAAATACAATTTTGTTCCTTATAAGGATTTTAAACCTTGCAATGATAAGTTTTAAAATAGACAACAACTTATGCAATCAAATTGCTTGAATTGGTTGTGATAAGATTAACTTGAAAACTTATTATATGGCTAAATTGTGCCCAAAGGAGTCAAGAACATCAATTCAAACAACAATTTCTTAGCATGCCATAAAGTAATTGTATGGTTAAAAAAAATTCACATGCATAGTGACTTTTTAGAACTCACAAAGAACTCAAAAATTGTGTTATAAATGTGTTGGTACAGCAGTAAAGAACTCATAAATAATCAAATAAGACAACTTGAAATTAGTATACAAGTGCATCCATTAAGTTATATGCTTGTATATAAGTAATAACATAGTCTTAAGAACTAGTTCATGAAATATAAAATTGAATTGTTTATTGATAATCAGTAATGAACTGTTAACACTATAACAACTACATTCACTGGAATGTTAATAGCAATTCAACTTGTAACAGTTAATCTTTCATATATTTGGAGATATAAAACCATCCATTCAACTTAACCAATTGAAACACTTAATCAACAACATAATAGTACTAAAATAAATAAATGAATAACAATATAAAATTATCATGCTTCTATCTTGTACATCAATCTAAGTGATTATTGTTCATTTCTAAACATGTTATAATAAAACAATAATTGGTAAAATAATTCAATAATTCAATAAATAACTTGATTGCATCAATATTCAATTAAATAATATAACTTATTTACATGATCCATCCTAACCTGACCTATTTTATGAGCCCCCCAATCAGTGGTCCTTACCACCCCCAACCTTTAGTTGGGAGGTGGAGTCCAATTTTCAAGTCTTTGGGATAAGAGTATAAGAAATAAGGGATAAGAGTCATCATTATATTTGTAGAAATTAATTTAACCAACAATCATGCCATAACTAAAAATTTAGTACACAAATACCAACAAACATAGAAGGATTTGACACTTTTTGTTTTACCTCTGAAGATTTTTAAGTATCAACTATAATTTTAGTTGAACTTAGTCAACCCTCATCCTATGTTCTAGGTGTATCATACTTAAAATCTACCACTATAAGTGATATAAAATCATTTACTACAACCAATAATAAAATAATGAATATTTATATAATGCATGTATGAAAAAATAGATAAAATAACACCAAGCTTTTAGATGCTTTGCCCTTTTTGCCAATTAGTCAAGTATAGTCATTTCACCACCTATAAGTGGTTAAATCACTATATTTGACCCTTTTGTATGACTTGGTCAACATTAAAAAAAAAAAATTGTAATACTATCAATGAGATTTCAAGGATTTGAAATAAGAATGAATGTTACAACTATGAACTTATTTTAAAACTTATAAATACTAGGTAAGATTTTTTCATCAAAATACAAATGTACCCTACCCAAAAAAGCTAAACTAGCTAGTTATAAAACCCCAAATAAAATTAGTCCAGCCACCCTATCAAGTAAATAAAATAATCCAAAATATTTTTTGGTGATGAATAAAATTCAGCCATAAAAAGATATTTTATTCAAGCAAAATAATCTCCAAAATTGCCATTCTAATTGGCTGCCTCAATAGATAAGAAAAAAAAATAGCCATCTAAATGAGGCATCCTCTTTTACAAGTTTTAAATACCCAACATAAAAAAATCAAAAATAAATCACTAACCCCAGCTCAAACCCTACAGCTAGGCAATGGAAGTATATATACATATATATATATATATATATATATATATATATATGATCCTTTTGCTAAGGCCATGCAAGAATATGAATAAAATAGCTTAGGTATTTTTAGAAATAAAATTTCAAATTCTAATTTTAAAAACCAAAAATTTATATTAACCAAAAATCAAAACTCGATCAAACTATGCTAAAATGAAAGCTAAATATCCATTTTAGACCAGTATAAAACCTTTACAGCCTCATCAAAAAATTTATTAACTTTATTATGAGCCTGTAAATAATCTTTTATTATTTAGAGATAGAAAGAAATCAAAACCCTTCATTTTTTCACAAAATAAAAATCAATAGAAGTTACTTGTTCACTGCCCACATATAGGGGAATAAAAAAATTAAAACTTTCTTACTTTCTAGCTTCCTCTTCTCCCCAAGTGCCATGCCCAGCCTTTTGTATTTGTGGACAAAGTTGGTCTTTCTCCCTCCATTATTTATCCTTATCTGTCAAATCTCCATCCATCTTTTTCCCTAAATCTCTTCAACTACTCACTCTTAGCCAAATATTTCAGTCATTGCACCCCATCTTGTCCATACACCAAACTCAAAAAATGAAATAATTTTACTCAAAGACCAAAAAAATAGGGCTTGATAGTTGTTTGGTTAGGAGTCAAAACCCCACACAATCAATAAACATTATGATTTCCCTCAAATCAAATATTTGATTTTAAAATTAATATCATGCCAAACTATTTGTGGCCCTAACATGGATTAAAGAACATTAATTAAAAATTAACATTAAACCTTTTAGCACTATGCCTAAGTCATTTAGGTTTATAAAACAAAACAAAACATTAAACTTTTTACCATGACACCTAAGTCATTTAGTCTATAATAAAAGACAAAAATAAATCCTTTATTAGGCATGTCAAGTTAATGCCAGATTTAAATGCTTTTATAAACATCAAGGCAAGCTTATGGTTTGGAAACAAGTGGGGGATTGTGTTGCTCAATCTCATAATTTAATGGGTCTAACTCATTTATTAAACATTCAACAATATTATGGGCACAATTATCTATAATCCAATGATGGACTATAGGCAAACAAAGATAACAATTATGCATAACATAATGAGATAAATATATCAAAATCTAGCAATAGTTAAAGCAACCAAAATTAAATAATAAACTTGATCAAGTAACTAATGTCAAGTAGTCAATGATAAAACGTCAAGTTAAACTTAATAGAAGTCAATAATATGATCGAAACAAGAATAATATTAAAAGATAATTAGAAGTGATAGAATAACAAATTAGACAGACTGTTGCATAATGACTATGGCTCATGTATAGCATCCATTTTTACTTATGTTAGCTATCCAACTACTCATTGCCCTTATCCCTTGACCATCAGAGTCCACCACTAGCCTAGATCATGTTACTTATACTTACACCCACAAATGGGCATCAGTAGCACCTATACAATATAATAATATATAGCTGAACTAAATAGTATAAGTATAGAAAACTAAATGTTGTAATTGAATCAACACATATGCAAAATAGACTATATCTATATTATTTAGACCAATGTCAACAATAGCCAACTAAATATGATCTAAAATAAATTATGGTATCACTTAGCACAATATCGATAAAATAATAATTCAAAAGTATAGCAAAACAGTATAAAAGCATGATGGAAACATATATCAATCCATGAAAATAAGATATGTAGGTTGGGTTATAACACAAGGAGGCTGAAATAGATGGTCAAAATATTCAAGTTTTTGAATATTTGAAGCTTGTTATGGACAAATATATTTTGTATTCATATTTTTATGCTTTAGATATGGATAGTTTGGATATGGTTCTTGGATATCCATGACTAGAGACTTTGGGAATAATCAATATTAATGTTCATAAGAAGTTCATGAAGTTTTAGTATAGAAAAAAGAAGGTCACTTTACAAGATATCATAGTTAAAAGGCACAAATAATGTCCAAGGTAGAGCATGAGGATGAGATTGAAATAGGTGATGAAGAGCATGAGGAAGATTCAGATGATGACATAGATGAAAAAATAACACAAGCAAAAAAAACACTTTATCTACTCAAGAAATAAAGGAACTACCAAAGAAAAAGGTGGAAGAGGTAGAAGAAAAGGTGGATAAGGTCAAAGTATCAAAAAAAATTAGGTATATAGACACCCACATAATCATGAAAGGAAATAGTCACGGATCCATGCAAGAGAGTATCATAACAATAATCACTTTAAGTATACATAAAATTAGAATACCGATCATATGGCTATACATGGAAGCCAAAGAAGAACTACTATGGTATTAGAGTATCACAGAGGCCTATGAAATATGAAATTAGTAGGAAAATCATTATGATTATGCATAGAATAATAACTACTATGGTCATGAATGGAATCAGATTAGCACAACAAAATATGGTACATGGAATTCAAGGAAGAATAATTATACATAGACACCAAGGTAGTATAATTATTGTTAGGGTGTGGAGCTAAAAGCTTCACCTTAGGCAAACATGGAGGATTTCTGAGCATGACAATCGCCAGCGTCGACAGGCCAAAACCGACGTCGGTCAGGGGAAGCGTAGAGGAAATCGGCATCAGTAGGAGATCAGCTGGCATCGATCACCTCCAGGAAGGCAGGGATAGATTTTGGTCACTTGTGGTGGTCAGAACTACTGTTGACGAACAGTCAGTTAAGTGAATGCGTAGTTTGCATGATAAAGACTAGTTCGAGTCTCTAAGCCGCTTGTCTAATTATTGTATGCATGAGATCTATATAATAGACTCATGGGCTGTATTTTTAAGTGTTGAACTTGTAGAACCCAAGTGTGGAGCTTGGAGAGTTCTTCCCATGGTGGAATCAAGTAGGATTCCCCATGTATGTAAGATCAGGTATGATATGCAGGGTGTTGCAGGGTCATGGTGGAGATCTACATGTGATAAGTAAGATTAGGTTGGTCTACAGGGATGTGTGTATGCGAGGGTCAAAAGAGGATCGGCAGGGGAGCAAGATCAAGGTGACAGCAATACATCAGGAGCAGGATCATGGTGAGATCTACTTGGAGTACCGATTCGTACTCGGTTATACTGGATGTACAATGAGGTGAACAACAGCTTGTGTTAGTTGTTAGTTGTGACCTATGAGAGAAGATTACTCAGGTGGGAAGATTACTTGGAGCCCTTGAGGAGGAAGCCTCACAGAGGTGGAAGAAGAGTGTGATCTCTTTATTGTAATTTCCTTTGTAATGAGTTAAATACAATTGTGTGTTGCCTCTCATATTCTGTGTGTTTTCTCATTGATAGTTATTTGTTCTTCTGGTTATTTCCGCATATGTAAGTTGCTTATACAATGGTAATCATGTGTGATCTTAATTCTGACAAGTTGTGTTAGAGCTTTGGGGAACTTAAGTCCTATCAATTATGATCATGAATGGAATCAGAGTAGCACAATGGAACTTATAAACAATATTAGAGAGTTATCACCTACCAAGGACACATATGTATTGTTAGATGATCAAGATTGGAGACAAGTGTGCAATGATTTTAAGCACACTCATTAATCAATTTTTTTTATGTTTTGAGGATGAAACATGTCAAGGAGTGAATGAATGTTATATACCTATGGATGTGATATATTAGTGTATATGGGTTTATGGATATGCTATCATGTGGCACACACACCCCTTATTTAGTTATGTGGGTCCAATAAATTAGGATAAATGAGTAACTTGTAGAATTAGTGCATTGGGTAATGGTCAGCCTACATTGGGATTAGGAGGTTAGCCATCCATTGTTAGTTATATAGAGGTCTATATAAAGAAGGTGAATATAATTTTAAAAGAATGAAAGTAAGAATTGAGTCTTCTATTATAAGAGTATATTGGAGGTTATCCCCTCGAAGAGATATTGTGGATTTTTTCCTTCTTAAAGGAGTATTGTATGGTATTTCCCTACCTTAAAGGTTTTGTTTTATTTCTACATATATTGAATATTTAGCTATCTTGGCCCACCAATATATATTATGTTATATTGATCTAAATTATATTATGTATATTTATAATTATTATAAGTGTGGATCATAACAATTTATGTTCAAGTTATTATTAAAAAAATTAGATTTCTCTTTTTTAAGTATCAAACTTTAAAGAATTTATAATTCAAATCTAGATTCATCTACAACGGTGTGATTTGTCTTTTATAAGTGAACCATGTTTAAACTTAGTGACATTCCACATCTTGGCTACACTTTAGTGAGCCATGCACTACTTCCCACCTCTTCTTTTCATTTTAGTAAGTGAGCCATGTTTGAGGTTAGTGACGCTCCACATCTTGACAGCACTTTAACGAACTACTTTGTTGGTTGCCACTCCTTAAAAATCATTATAGATTACTCTATGAGGGTTGGATCTTATGATATTTCCAACTCAAACATCATCGCCAATTCTTTTATTTAAGACTTGATTGATTTTAATTCTCCACGTGTTCATCACTTCTCCACATGCCTCAACAAGGGGGCATGCACATCTCCATGACAAAGACAAAATATGTATACACAATCAGGTAACACATTTATTTTTACTCTATAAATTTTATGCATCATTAAAATAAAGGAGGGAGGAAGTAGACACTATAATTTAATTAATAAATGCTTGGTAATGATTTTTCTTAACATATTTAACTTGTTTGATCAATTTGTCATTCTGATAACCTAAAAATATATAAAAAAGCCTTCAAAATCTCATAATTATTATGCATATCTCTTATAATTCTTTATTTTATCTTTATTCATCTTTATTTAACATATAATTCACTATCACTTTGATTTTAGAATACCATGTTCCTTCTGTACAAGGGTGCACTAGGTAGACAAGGGTACATTATAGCCTTGTCAAATAGTGCATTCTTATCCATTGTGTTCTAATGGTCATATTTTCAAAATGACATGATTCATAATGTATTTATGACAAAAACTAATAGGTTAGTTATTATAAATACTCTAAACATCCTTTTATAAAATCACATCAAGTGTTACAGTTGAAACCCCCAACTCTCTTACTAGCTTTTAATAACAAAACCATTTCTTTTATGATTTCAAAAGCATCTATATTTTGAGTAAAGACTATTATTAAAATTTTGCTTCAATACCAAAATCCTTGGCCAAGTCTAACATTATTTTATTGAAAGTTAAGGGCATGATTTTTCAAGCAATTTAATCAAAACATTGCTAGTTACATTTATATGATATTCCCAATTACATTTATATGATATTCCCTAAAGAGAGAACTACATTTGCTCAAGTCCTATGGGATATTTATGCAACACTTAATCAAAAAAGGGTTTTCTAAGGATAGCTCAGTGATGTAGGAACATCCAATGGTTCATGCAATCTTTCATAAACTAAATATAGAGTGTAGTATGTTTGTTTAGTTTTTTGGGTTGTGGATTTGTTGTTGTGAGCTTGTAAACCTCTTAGATTGATGTTGCAAAAGTATTCCTTTTCCATGGGAAAAGTATAGAAGTCTTTATTGTGTTTTTGTCATTCTTCATGGACTATTAAGTCATATATATTTGTTAAAAATGGTTATTTAACAATGGTAATATTTATATGATTAAATTTGATGAGATCATAGGAACTAACACATGCAACCTTTACACCAAATTTCATCTCATTTAGAGTCACCATGGAAGCATACCATCCATTTTTGTTAGACTATGTGATTTATATAGTCTATGACACTTGGAAAAATGGTTCTTTGGCTATGGTAATAATTAAATTTATAAATTTGCATTGATAATATAAACTATAGTATTTAAGTTGTGTTTCAAATTTGATCTCAATTGGATGAATAGTGGTAAATTTATGATAGTTATTGTAATTGTCATTTAGCCTTAAAATGTCATATGTCTAGTCTATGACACTTGACAAGATGGTTCTTTGGGTTGTAGTAATACTAGGGTAAGAGTTAGATGGAAATTTTTGGTGAGATGGTAGTATTAGTAGTTTATAAGTTGTGTTACAAATTTCATATCAACTAGTTAAATAATGGTAAAGTTATGATGTTTTTTTCGAGTTATCATTCGACCTGAAAATGTTACTTGAGTACCCTGTCTAGTCTACAACACTTATTAATATGGTTTTCTTTTTGTGGTAAAAATTTGAATTCTAATTTTTGTTCAGTGATATAAAATGTAGTTTACAATCTATGTTTCAATTTTATGGATAATTAGATAAGCTGTAGTAAAGTTATGGTGGTTTTTTAACTATCATTCAGCATAAAATGTCACCTAACAGTTACTGACAATTAGGAGTTGATATTGAAAGTTAAAATCCGCCTAAATATTATACATTATGTTGAGGTCATGGGAGTGGAATAAACACCCCATGATATTTGGTATGTTAAAAGTGTTGGTGCATTTATTTGCTTTATTGCATTTACTTGTATTTACTATTTATTATTTTGGTGCACCAATTACTCATTGTAATTAGTTTATTATCTTTATTAATAATTTGTACCAAATAGGATAAGCTTGCTTAGCTAGTAGTTAACTTAGATACTTATCTTATTACAGTGGAGTTCTAGTCCACTATTCAGGGTAAGATAAGATAAGATTATTTAACTAATAGTCAACTTGTGTTGATCATTTACACAAGTTGGGCACCTATCCATTTAGTGTGGAGTTACACTCCATTATTCATGTAGACAGATATCAATTAAACTACACATGTTGTGTGAGTTCTCTGATCTATATCATGCATGCTTTGCTCTATATAAGTAATGACTATTTATGTATTCCATATCAGAATAATATTGAATTATCAAATTAATTCATCATATTTGAGTTATTTATTTATTTATGTTATTATCTTAGATATACAGTTATTGTTTATTACTATTACTATTTTATCTCTTATTTATGTTTTTTATTAGATTCATTAGATCATGTAGCTAATTCTAACATGGTACCAGAGTTATCTTGAATTTATAGATTGTTAAATATTCAAGAAAAAAATATCTAGATATAAGATTAGTTTTATGATTTTGTATACAGGCACAAATTAGAGCTTTGTGGATAATTTCTAAGCTCACCATTGAGTTAAGAGTGCTCGATATAGTCATAATTGCATACAATTTTATCCAAATTGGGCACATGTGGTGAAATTATCAAGGGTTTAATCCAGAAGCACCACATCCAATTCCATCAAGTACCTAAAAATTGAAGATTTTTTTAGCAAAATGGACCTCATGATTGCATTTGAAAGACGTCAAAACCCATAGATCCATATAAAATTTGTCTAATTCGGACACAGTCACCCTAGAATACAAAATTTTTTTGCTCCCAGGTATGGTCGTACAGACCGTACGGCCTGTGCAAACATTTTCTTTTTTTGTTGGTAGGCCTCACGAATCAGTAGGTAGATTTAAAAGGTAAACCTCAGGAGCCCACCATTTGAACACCAAGAAGTATTTTTGAGCAATTTTTTTTGAAATAGATTAAAATTTCATGATTTTTACTATTGTACTTTCAATTTTTTCTAGATTTTTCTAGATTTTTTCAAAATTTAGATTTTTATACAGTAGCTCTTTCCCATCCTCATTTTTTAAACTTCAAAGGCTCATAAATCTCATATATGACCTCAAATTAAGGTCCCATTTTTTTTGAAAGTTAATATTTTTTTAGCACAACACATTAGTGTGGAAAATTTTATAATAAGGTACATATTTTTTGTACTTTTAGAGTAGAGGGCCTAAATGAGTTTTTTGTAAACTAAAAAAATTATAATCCAGCCTTCTAATTACACTTAATTATAAATTTTCAAAAATAATTGTTGGGTGGAATAAAATTAAGTAATTCAGGGGGGGTTTGTGGTGTATTATATACTTTGCTTTTTGCTTTGTAATAGTTTGTTTCCTATTGCATCATGGGGAATCCTAAGTTCTCACTATTGATAGCATACAAATATAATACATGGAAACAAAATGCTTTAAATTCATTAATGATGATAGGATATGCATCTTATATAATAACTCTTCTTACTCCACCTACTAATGTAAAAGAGTTACAACACTTTCTCTTTGAAACTACTAAAGTAATTGGATGCATTTGGTCTTACATGTCTTTAGATTTAAATTTCCATCTTGAGAAATGTACAACTCCAAAAGAGGCTTGAGATAAATTAGCATCATTGTTTGGAAAAATAGATGAGGTTCATAGTTACCAAATTGACAATGAACTCATTAGTTTAGATCCTAAAAATTATGTTATAATACAAGACTACATCACTAAAGTCATAGATCTTAGAGCACAACTTTCTGAATGTAAAATTGATAAAAAGGATATTTGATTGATTTTTAGTGCCTTACACAAATTAGGTCTTGAATATTCATCATTTGTCTCTAGCTTTTAGACTCATCGGCTCACATTGGGCACATCTTATCAAATGCCCACCTTTGAGGTATTCTCTGAGATTCTAATGGCTGAAGAAGAAAACTTAATAGCTATAGGTCTAATCAAGTCATCCAAATCTCAAGCTCTAGTTGTAAGTGAACCTTAGCATAAGCAAGTTTCAACATTAGCATCAAATATAGGTTCAATTAAAAATAAATACAATAATCAGAATAAGTCACAAAAAAAAAAGAATAAAAGGCAACAATCTTCCTCACAAGGAGATTATAAATCCACTAATAAAAAAGGAGGTACACAAAAAAGGACTGGCACTCCTTGCTCTTATTTCAAAAAGGAGTTTCATATTGAACAAGATTATTGGAAGAAAGATATTGATAAACTTAAGGGTCTTCTCAAAAAGAATAACATCAATCAATCCTCTTCAAAGGATTCTTCCACTCCTTCAAATTCAGACAAAGGGAAAGCTATAGCACTAGTTGCACTAGCAAAATATCCCAAGTCATGGGTCATTGACTCAGGTGCTTCACACCATATGGGTTCTGATCAAAAACAATTTTCTAGATTAGAACCAAGTTCCTTACCTCATATTCTCATAGGTGATGATTCTAAGGTAGATGTTATAGGAAAAGGTACAATTGATGTTGATATTGGTGTATTTGAGGATGTCCTTTATGTACTAGAGTTATCAACTAATCTTCTTTCTATCTACCAAATCACTCACTTTGATATTGGTAAGAAAGTTGAGTTCACACCTGATTTTATATCAATCAAAAAATTGGAGGATAATGCCTTAGTTATAGTGGGAAAAGTTGACAATAATACTTAGCTTTATTCATTCTCCCACTTTGTGCCTCAGTCTTCTTTTATAGCTTTTCTCTCACACACTGATACAGTGAGAAATTTATGGCATGAGTAGTTTGGTCATCTGAACTACCACTATTTATAGTAGTTTAGTCAGCAAGAGATGGTTACAGGTCTTCCACAGATTCAATTTTTAAGAGGTGTATGTCATGGTTGTGCCTTAAGAAAACATCTAGAGGATAAGTTTGATAAAGGGAAGGCTTGGAGGGATACACAAGTCCTCAAAGTTGTTTATATTGATTTAGCGGGTCCATTACCTACTTTGTATTTTAGTAAAACTTGTTATGTTCTCACATTTATTGATGACTATTCCAGATATACTTGGGTTTATTTTTTGAAACTCAAGAGTGAAGTATTTGATAGATTTCTAGAGTTCAAAGATTTAGTAGAGAAATAATCTGGGAAGTATGTCAAGATTCTCTGCACAGATAATGGGAGGGAATATGTGAATAAAAAGTCTGAATAATTATGTGCTCTTGAAGGAATTGATCTTCAGCATTCAATTACATACACACCTCAGTAGAATGGTGTAGCAAAGAGGAAGAATAGATTCTAAAAGAGATAGTAAGTTATATGATTCATGCAAAATCATTAGTACATGAGCACTGTGTGGAAGTGATTAATTGTGTTGCATATATACATAATAGATTTCCTCATAAAGCTTAAAGGGGATAACACCTGTTGAAGCTTGGTGTAATAGGAAGCCAGATGTGCATCATTTTAGAGTCTTCGGTAGTCCATCATGGGCTCACATACCTTCAGACAAGCATCATGCTTTAGAACAACAAAGTTGAACTTGCATGTTTGTGGGATATCCTGATGGTGTTAAGGGATATCAACTCATTGATCCATATTCACATGAGATTATTATAGTGAGAAGTGTTTACTTTGAAGAAAGTCCTTCAAACTTGTCTTCTAACATTTCTCATTCTTCTTCCTTAGAATAATTAGATATTAGTGATGATGATACTCCTACTTCATCTTCTCACAAGGATGATGAGGTAATACCTCCCCAACAGAGTTTAGCAGGTCATGTTCCTACTCCTCCTCCTCCAGATCCTTGCCCATTGATGCCTCTATGGGCTAGACAGACTTTGGTGGATATATACCCTCTTGTTAGGGATCCATTAGATAAAAAGAGAACATGGTCACAGCATGATCTTCCACATTCCTACATTACCACAGCTTCTACTCCATAGTCTTTTCAAGAAGCCACAGGGACAGTTGAGTGGGATTCAATGATGGAAGAAGAGTATGACTCATTGATTAAGAACAACACTTGGAATTTTTTTCCTCTAAGGGAATAAAATTAGTATGATGTAGGTGGATATATTAGACTGAGTTTCTAGTGGATGAAAATATGGATAAGTATAATGCACGCTTAGTGGCCAAAGGTTTTTCCCAAGTAGAAGGCATTGACTATATAGAAACCTTTATGCATGTTGCTAACATGAATTCTATTCACTTGATACTAGCTATTGATGAAGCTCATGGATAGATTATACATTAGATGGATGTGAAGAGAACATTTCTTCATAGGGATCTTCATGAGATTTATATGGATCAGCCACAAGGGTTCATTTAGGATTCTTCACTAGTATGCTGCTTGAAGAAGTCTTTTTATGGTCTAAAACAAGCCCCTAGGGCTTAGTATTCTAAGATGGACACATTTCTTCTCTCCATTGGGTTTTTGAGATGTCACTCAGATATAAATGTCTACATTTTATGATAGAAGGATTCACTATCATACTTGGTGCTCTATGTTGATGATCTCATTATTACAGGGAGCACAACATCCATCATCAGGAGTGTTAAGACTACACTTCATGATAGGTTTTATATGAAAAAATTAGGATATTACATTATTTTATTAGGATTTAAATAGCACAATCTTATTTTGGGATTATACTTTCATAGCCCAAGTATGCCATGGACTTGTTAGCTCAATTTCACATGGTTGATTGTAGGCCTACACCAAATCCTTTCTTATCTAGAGTTAAACTTGAGGTTCATTGTTCCACTCCTTTAGTTGATGCCATATTGTATCGCCAACTTATAGGTAGCATCATCTATCTGACTCATACATAACTCAACATTTTATATGTACTTGACATGATTTCATGCTTTATGTAGACACCACATGAGCTTCATTGGAGAGTCACTAAGCACATTTTGAGCTAAATTCAAGGCACTATCAGATATAAGATTCACTATATAGTAGTTATAGGTTTAGACTTGGTGTAATACATAGATTCTGATTGGGTTGGTGATTATGATGATCGTAAGTCCATTTTTGGTTACAGCTTTCACTTTAGATCTGATCCCATTTTTTTCTAGAGCAAGAAGCAAAATGCTATTGCTCTTTCATCTACAAAGGATGAATATTATGGCACTGTTAATGCTACTACTGAGGTCATTTAGCTTCAGAATATTCTCATAGATCTTGGTGTTTCATTTCAGAAGTCATCAATCATCTTTTGCAATAACCAGAGCATTATCTAGATCTTGAAGAATCTAGTTCATCATCAGATAACTAAACACATAGAGATCCATATTCACTTTATCAGAGAGCTAATTCAAGTGGAGATCATTGATCTTCAATATTATCCTATGAAGGAGCAGATTGCAAATATTTTCACCAAACCTTTCACTAAGAGCAAGTATCTTCACTTTCAATCTCTTTTGGGGGTGTGAGACATTAGTTCTTCAAGGGAGATTTCCTAGACCTTCATTTTGAGGAGGATTTTTTTTCCTTTGGGTTTTCTCCTTTCCTCATCTATTTGTATAGAGTACCTAATATGACTACACATTATCGAGATTCCTATCTACATAGCCCTACATAAGCTTCACTTATGGGGGGCTATTGGTGCATTTATTTATCTTATTGCATCTACTTGTATTTATTATTTATTAGTTTGATTCATTAATTACTTATTATAATTATTTTAGTATGTTTATTAATAATTTGCACCAGATAGGATAAGTTTGCTTAGCTAGTAGTTAACTTAAACACTTATCTTGTTCCAGTGGAGTTCTACTCCACTATTCAGGGTAAGATAGGATAAGATTATTTAACTAATAGACAACTTATGTTGATCATTTACATAAGTTGGACACCTATTTTGTTAGTGTGGAGTTACACTCCACTATTCATGTAGACAAATATCAGTTAAACTACATATGTTGTGTGAGTTCCATAATTTTTATCATCCACACCTTGCTCTATATAAGCAATGGTTATTTATGTATTTCATATCAAATTGATATTGAATTATCAGAATAATTCATCATATTTGAGTTGTTTATTCATTTCTATTATTATCTTAGATATAGAGTTATAATTTATTACTATTACTATTATATCTTTTATTTATGCTTTATATTAGATTCATTAGATCCTATAGCTAATTCTAACATGGTACTAGAGTTATTTTGAATCTATAGATTACTAAATGTTCAAGAAAAAAATATTTAGATTTAGGATTAGTTTTTTTATTTTGTATACAGGCACAAAATGGAGCTTTGTGAAGAATTTTTGAGCTCACCAATGAGTTCAGAGTGCTCGAGATAGTCAAAATCATATATAATTTTATTTTAATTAGGCATATACAGCAAAATTGGCAAGGGTTTAATCTAGAAGCACCATACCCAAATATGGTAGATACCTAAAAATTGAAGCATTTCTAAGGAAAACGGACCTCATGGTTGTGTTTGAAAGATGTCAAAACCTAAATATCCATATAAAATTTGTCTAATTTGGACACATTCACCCTGGAATACTTTTTTTTTTGCTCCCATGTATGACCATATGACTATGCAAAACAATTTTTTTTTTTTTTTGGCAGGCCTCATAGATCAACAGGCAAATTTGAAAAGGCAACTTTAGGATCCCATAATTTTAACACTAGGAGGTATTTTTTAGCAATTTTTTTTAGAAATAGCTTAAAATCTCATGCTCTTCACTATTTTACTTTCAATTTTTTTTAAATTTTTCTAATTTTTTTAGAATTCAAATTTTTAAATAGTAGCTCTTGCCCATCCTCAGTTTTGCAACTTTAGAGGCTCATAACTTTCACATACAACCTCTAATTGAGGTCCCACTTTTTTTTAAATCAATACCTTTTTTAGTACAACACATTGGTGTAAACAATTTTGTGATAAAATGCATATTTTTTATACTTTTAGACTAGAGGGCTTAAATGAGCTTTTTGTAAACTAGAAAAATTATAATCCAGCCTTGTAATTTCACTCAATTATAAAGTGCCAAAAATAATTATTGGGTGGGGTAAAACTAAGCAATTTAGGAGGGTTTTATGGTGTGTTCTATACTTTGATTTTTGCTTTATGATAGTTTATTTCTTATTGGATCATGGGGAATCTTAAGTTCCCACTATTAATAGCATACAACTATATTACATGGAAATAAAATGATTAGAATGCATTAATGATGCTAGGATATACGCCTTACATAACAACTCTTCTTACTCTACCTACTGATGTAAAAGAGTTACAACACTTTCTCTTTGAAACTACTAAAGTAATTGGATGCATTTGGTCTTACATGTCTTTAGATTTAAATTTCCATCTTGAAAAATGTACAACTCTAAAAGAAGCTTGAGATAAATTACCATCATTGTTTGTACAAATAAATGAGGTTTGTGGTTACCAAATTGATAATGAACTCATTAGTTTAGATCCTAAAAATTATCCTATAATACAAGACTACATCACTAAAGTCATAGATCTCAAAGCACAACTTTTCAAATATAAAATTGATAAAAAGGATATTCAATTGATTTTCAATACCTTACACAAATTAGGTCCTGAATATTCATCATTGTCTCTAGATTTTAGACTCATTGGCTCACATTGGGCACATCTTATCAAATGCCCACCTTTGAGGTATTCTCTGAGATTTTAATGGCTAAAGAAGAAAAGTTAATAGCTATGGGTCTAATCAAGTCATCCAAATCTCAATCTTTGGTTTTAAGTCAACCTCAGCATAAGCAAGTTTCAACATCAGCATCAAATACAGGTTCAAGTAAAAAGAAATAGAATAATGAGAATAAGTCACAGAAAGATAAGAATAAAAGGCAACAATCTTCCTCATAAGGAGATTATAAATCCACTAATAAGAAAGGAGATTCACAAAAAAATACTAGCACTCCTTGCCCTTATAACAAAAAGGGTTTCATAGTGAACAAGATTATTGGAAGAAAGAGATTGATGAACCTAAGGGTCTTCTCAAAAAGAATAACATCAATCAATCCTCTTTAAAGGATTCTTCCACTCATTCAAATTCAAAGAAAGGGAAAGCTATGGGACTAGTTGCACTAGCCAATTCTCCCAAGTCATGGGTCATTGACTTGGGTGCTTTCCACCATATGAGTTCTGATCAAGAACAATTTTCTAGATTAGAACCAAGTTCCTTGCCTTATATTCTCATAGGTGATGATTCTAAGGTAGATGTTATAAGAAAAGGTATAGTTGATGTTGATACTAGTGTATTTGAGGATGTCTTTGTATGCTAAAGTATTAACTAACCTTATTTTTGTCTACCAAATCACTTATTTTGATACTGGTATGAAAATTGAGTTCACACCCGATTATGTATCAATCAAAAAATTAGAGCATAATGCCTTAATTACAGTGAAAAAAGTTGAAAATAATACTCAGCTTTATTCATTCTCCCACTTTGTGCCTTAGTCTTCCTCTATATCTTTGCTCTCGCACACTGATTCAGTGAGTAATTTATGGTAGGATTGGTTTGGTCATCTAAACTACCACTATTTACAATAGCTTAGTTAGCAAGAGATGGTTACAGGACTTCCATAGATTAAATTTTTAGGGGGTGTATGTCATGGTTGTGCCTTAGACAAACATCCAAAGGATAAGTTTGATAAAGGGAAGCCTTGGAGGGCTACACAAGTCCTCAAACTTGTTCATAGTGATTTAGTGGGTCCATTACCTACTTTATCTTTTAGTAAAACCCGCTATGTTCTCACATTTATTGATGACTATTCTAGATATACTTGGGTTTATTTTTTTAAACTCAAGAGTGAAGTATTTGATAGATTTCTAGAGTTTAAAGCTCTAGCAGAGAAACAATAAGGGAAGTATGTCAAGATTCTCTGCATAGATAATGAGAGGGAATATGTGAACAATAAGTTTGGACAATTTTGTTCTCTTTAAGGAATTGATCTTCAACATTCAATTGCATACACACCTTAGCAAAATGGTGTAGTAGAGAGGAAGAACATATTCTTAAAAGATATGGCAAGTTGTATGATTCATATAAAATCATTAGTACCTGAGTACTAGGCAGAAGCGATTAATTGTGTTACATATATATAGAATAGAGTTATTCACAATGCTTTAAAGGGGATAACACCTCTTGAAGCTTGGTGTAATTAAAATCTAGATGTGCATCATTTAAGAGGCTTCGGTAGTCTATCATGGGTTCACATACCTTCAAACAAACATTGTGTTTTAGAACAACAAAGCCAAACTTGCATATTTATGGGATATCCTGATGGTGTTAAGAGATATCGCCTCATTGATCTAGATTCACATGAGTTTATTATAGCGAGAAGTGTTTACTTTGAAGAAAATCCTTCAAACTTGTCTTCTAACATTTCTCATTCTTCTTCCTTAGAAGAATCAGATAGCAGTGATGATAATACTCCTACTTCATCTAATCACAAGGATGATGAGGTAATACCTCCCCAACAGGGTTTAGTAGGTCATGTTCTTACTCCTCCTCCTCTAGATCCTCACCCATTGATGTCTTTGTGTGCTAGATAGACTTTGGTATATGTAGACCCTCTTGTTAGGGATTCATTAGATAAAAGGAGAACACGGTCATAGCATGATCTTCCACATTCCTACATTACCACAGCTTCTAATCCATAGTCTTTTCAAGAAGCCATAAGGACAGTTGAGTGGGATTCAACAATGGAATAATAGTATGATGCATTGATTAGGAACAACACTTAAGATCTTGTTCCTCTTCCTAAGGGAAGAAAATTAGTACGATGTAGGTGGATATATCGAACTAAGTTTGCAGTGGATGGAAATATTGATAAGTATTAAACACTCTTAGTGGCTAAAGGTTTTTCCTAAGAAGAAGGCATTGACTATACAAAAACCTTTGTGCCTATTGCTAAGATGAATTTTATTCTCTTGATACTAGCTATTGGTGCAGCTCATGGTTGGGTTATACATTATATGGATGTGAAGAGTGCATTTCTTCACAGAGATCTTCATGAGAAGATTTATATATAGCAACCACAGGGGTTCATTTAGGATTCTTCACTAGAATGTTGCTTGATGAAGTCTCTCTATGGTCTAAAATAAGCCCCTAGGACTTGCTATTCTAAGATGCACACATTTCTTCTCTCCATTGGGTTCTTGAGATGTCACTCAGATTCAAATGTCTACATTCTACAATAGGAGGATTCACTATTTTACTTGGTGCTCTATGTTGATGATCTCATTGTTATAGGGAGCACAACATCCATCATCAATAGTGTCAATACTACACTTCATGATAGGTTTTCTATGATAGACATAAGATTATTGCATTATTTTCTTGGGATTTGGATAGCATAGTCTTCTTCTGGGATTACACTTTCATAGCCCAAGTATGTCAGGGACTTGTTAGCTCAATTTCACATGGTTGATTGTAGGCCTACACTGACTCCTTTCTTATCTAGAGTTAGACTTGAGGTTCATTATTCTACTCCCTTGGTTGATACCACATTGTATCGCCAACTTGTAGGTAGCCTCATCTATCTGACTCATAGATGACTTGACATTTCATATGCAGTTGGCATGGTTTCATACTTTATGTAGACACCACATGAGCTTCACTAGAGAGCCATGAAGCATATTTTGAGCTACATTCAGGGAACTATTAGATATATGATTCACTATACAATAGGTACAAGTTTAGACTTGGTGGGATACACATATTCTGATTGGGCTAGTGATTATGATGATCATAAGTCCACTTCTAGTTATAGCGTTCACTTCGGATCCAACCCCATTTTTTGGTAGAGCAAGAAACAAAATGCTATCTCTCTTTCATCTATAGAGATTGAGTATCATGGCACTATTAATTCCACTACTGAGGCTATTTAGCTTCAAAATATTCTCACTGAGCTTGGTGTTCCATTTTAGAAGCTATCAGTCATCTATTGTGACAACCAGAGCACTATCTAGATCTTGAAGAATCTAGTTTATCATCAAAGAACCAAACACATAGAGTCCATATGCACTTTATTAGGGAGCTAATTTAGGAGGAGATCAATGGTCTTCAATTTGGTCTTACAGAGGAGTAGATTGTAGATATTTTCACCAAACCTTTCATTGAGAGCAAGTATCTTCACTTGTAATCTCTTTTGGGGGTGCAAGACATCAGTTGTTCAAGGGGGGTCTCCTAGACCTTCATTTTGAGGAGGATTTTTTTTCTTTGGATTTTCTCTTTTCCTCATCTATTTGTATAGAGTACCTAATATGGATACACATTGTCAAGACTCCTATCTACATAGACCTACCTAAGCTTCACTTATGGAGAGGTGTTGGTGCATTTATTTTCTTTATTGTATTTACTTATATTTATTATTTACTATTTTTGTGCACTAATTACTTATTGTAATTATTTTATTATGTTTATTAATAATTTGCACCAGATAGGATAAGCTTGTTTAGCTAGTAGTTAACTTAGACACTTATCTTGTTATAGTGGAGTTTTACTCTAATATTCAGGGTAAGATAGGATAAGATTGTTCAACTAATAGTCAACTTGTGTTGATCATTTACACAAGTTGGACGCCTATCTTGTTAGTGTAGAGTTGCACTCCACTATTCATGTAGATAGATATTAGTTAAACTACACATATTGTGCGAGTTCCCTGATCTTTATCATGCATTCCTTGCTCTATATAAGTAATGGATATTTATGTATTCCATATCAGATTAATTTTGAATTATCAAAGTAATTCATTATATTTGAGTTATTTATTCATTTCTATTATTATCTCAGATATACAGTTATTATTTATTACTATTACTATTTTATCTCTTATTTATGTTTTCTATTAGATTCATTAGATCATGTAGCTAATTATAAAAAAAGGAATACATTATTTAAAAGAGGAAGACATTTTGGAGAGAGGGACGAGTTTTGAAGGAGCAAAACTTGCCATAAGTAGAACAAAGAGTTTTATTAGTTCAAGAGGAATTTTACAAGAGTCTACAACTCTTTCATGGATTGAAGTAAGCATGTAGATGCATGTGTGACTGTGTGTTTGTGTGTGTGTGTGTATGTTTAAGAGTATGAATGTATTCCATTGTGATAATTTAATATGAATGCAATGAAAATATGTTAAGTGTGTCAATTCTAAGTATGTGCTAAAAGTGTGACCATGGTAGTGTGTAAAACCCTATAAAGACGTAGATAAAAGTAAAATTTAATTAGTTTCCCTCTCTAGTGTTTTTACCAAGTGGTATTAGAGTAAGGTGTTTTATTTGTAGGTAGATTTATGAAAGAAAAGCTTACATAACTTTGTTGCAGGTGTGAGATAAATCCTGCAAGTTGAGATGGAGTTTGAGAGGATTCGTTTTTAGTTTGTTAAAAGTAGTGAAAGATAAGTCTATTGATTATGGTGAGATATGTCACATAAAGGTATAATAGCACCATAGGTAGAAGACTTGACTGAGATGTTAAAAAAATCCAAGCAAGACTGGATATGATGGAGATGATTGCATAAAGTGGAGATGTCACAGTTGTGAGTGAAGATTAAAAAAAGAGGAAATAATGGTGGGATTAATATCCCTAAAAGTGATATTGGATTTTTTTGAGAGAGGCCAAGCAAGTAGAAGAAAATATTCCAGTAGAAGTAAAAAACTAGTAAAGGTCATGGTAAAGGAAATAGGTAAATATATTTGTGATATTGAATTTTTATGTGATAAAGAGAGTCCTAATAAGTTTATGTAATGGGTATTGGAGCTAGAATTTTATTTTAAAAATGATAATACTGAAAACCCTATAAGGGTAAAGGATGGAAGTAATAAACTATGTGAAGTGTAGTTGTGTATTGGAGAAATCTCCAAGCAAGGATATAGGCAAAGGTAAGAAGAAGGTAAGTGAATGGAAACATATGGTTTCCAAGTTTTTGGGTTATTTTGTACACCCAAAATTACAATGAGGATTGTTGAAGAAGCTTCATGTGTTGAGGCTTGAGAGAGAATAAAATAAGAAGAATATTTCCATGAGAGGAAATATGAAGGGCAAGTTTTTATATTAGCATCTCAAGACTAATTTGAGAAGTAGCAAAGAAAAGTATGTATATGCAAAGAAGAAGGTTATCATGGAAGACAAAAATAAGGTGAGGTTTCCATGTGAAAAGCCTAAGTCTATTTTGGAAAACAATAAGGTGAAATATAGTTGTAAACAACCCATAAAGGAAGGAATCCTCATACAATAGGATATGGAGGTGATATTAGTTGAAGCAGAAGAAGGATACCCATTGTTTGATGATGGGAAGAAGTTTGTGGTGTCTAATGAGTGTGAAGAATCAGAACCATCCTTGGTTAATGAAGGAAATGCATTTGCCTTTTCTATTTGGAGGGTAGAAGGGTTAAGGACAACCAAGAAAAGCCACATTTTTTTGTAAATGAAATTATATAGGTGAAATAAGAGAGAAACTATGAAGAGTTTTGAGTTTTCATTAATGAAAAATTGGAAGTGATTTTTGTGCAAGAAAGTGCACACAAGAAGAATATGGTTAAAAATAATCCATGTGAAGGAGTTGAAAATAGAGATGATAATGAGGATAAGAAAACCAAGAAGGTTGTTAATATTGATATATTTAGAGTACATCATGAGATAGTAAGCCATGAGAAGCATACAAGTAATGAAGAAGATCTAGATAACATGTCCATGATGCATGATAAAGTAGTTAATGAGATGTTTGTGGTAACTCTTGATTCCATTAATGTTTTTGTTCAATGTGTAGGTTCAGAAATGGAGAAGATATAAAATAAAAGGACTAAGTGTGGTATATCCCAGCATGCTCATGTATATGAGAATAAGAGTGAAGAATCCAAATAATAAGATGATATGGAAGCAATGGTTGAAGAGCCAGTTGGTAATGATATGTTAGCTATATAATATTGTCTTCAAGTCATTATGGAGATAAGAGATAATGAGAAATAATAAGAACAATATTTTTCTCAAAAAGGTCTACACAAGGAAACTAAATTGTAGTAGTACGGTATGGGAGAAAAGACTATCATGAAATCAAATGAAGAAGATTGGCAAGAGAAAGGAGAGTTATCATAAGAATAATTGGATATTAATCTAAGGATCAGGTAGAATGGATAAGTCTTTGAGGATTTTAACCTTGATGAGAAGAAATCTTATATTATGGAGACAGAGGATGAGATGGGATAACTAAGTTTGATATCAACCCAAGAGTGTGTTGAGGATCTTGATGTTGCAAAAGAATAGAGTGAAATACTAGCCATATCATGTGGAGAAGAATATGGTGTTGCAACAAAGGTGGAAAATTTTCTTGACATGGATATAAGGATAGAAAAAGTGAAGAGGTGAAGACTATCCTAGAGGTTACACTAGAAGTTATGGGTTATCATTTGAATGCCCAAATGTATGGTGAATCTATTATGTTGATGTTGGTAGAGAATGAGATGGTAGCCATGAGAGAGGTTGAGATAAAAATAGATAAGAGTGATCCAAAAATAGGTTGGATATTAAATATCCAAATCCAAGAAGGGTTTAGGAGGATGTGGTCAGTCAGTAATACGTTTAATCCCACCAGGGATAGTAAGATGCAAGAACAACCATCTTGGTGGTGGTGATCAAATGAAGTTGTGTTTAAGTGCACAAATATGAAGAGTATAAAGTATGAGCCTATGGTAGAGGAGGATTGACTATGGTGATTCTAACCTCACAAAAGGAGGAGTGGTGGGAGAAAAAAAATGGAAAGAAAGAGTAGATGAAAGAGGAATAGAACTAAATTAAAACCAGTAAGAAGAAGCTAGAATGAAAGAACAAATGTGATAATCAACTAAAGTACTTGGTGTCTTATAAGGTAATTCCATATCCATTATACTTCATGGTCAAAAGAGTGGTTTTCCGCTTATTCATTCTATGTGAGCATGAGTTCACATTTTATAAACCTCGATTGTCTAATGTAAGAGCATCCAAAGATTTGTACAATCTTGCATCAACCAAAAATAGAGTGTGGTTTATTTTTTGGGTTTTTGGGTTATGGATTTTTTGGTGTGATCTTATTAACCTCTTATATTTCTATTTCAAAAGTATTCCTTTATCATGGTAAAAGTGTGGATGTCATTTGTCTATTTTTATCAGTTTGCATAGACTATTAAGTAACAGACATTTGTCATAAATTAATATTTTATTGTGGCAATAATTAGATAATTAAATTTTTTGAGGTCATAGGAACTGACACTTACAATCTCCACACAAAATTTTAACTCATATGGAGTCACTTCAGAAGTGTACCATATGATTTTGTTAGACTATGTCATTTGTCTAGTTAGTGAAACTTTGCAGGATGGTTATATTGTTGTGGTAAGAATTGGATTACCAAATTTTGAGTGGTGATATAACATGTAATCCTTAAGTTGTTTTTCAAAATTAAACTCAATTGGATAAATATGAATAAAGTTATTATAGTTATTTTAATTATCATTCAGCCTTAAAATGTCATATTTCTAGTCTGCAAAACTTGTTAGGATGGTTTTTTGGGCTGCAGTAATATTGTGGTTAGATTTAGATGACCAAATTTGGTGAGATGGTAAAATAGTAATGTTGATCAAATTTCACCCTTTAGGTCAAATTGGGACCCCTATAGGTAAAAATTTGATCTTTAGAGGTTTATATCGGGTCTAATATTTTGTCATGGGGTGTATTATAAATTATTTAATGTCATTTAATGTTATATTAGCCTTGGTCTTAGTCATTTTAATCAATATGTCACTTTGAGTCCTTTAGAAGGCTTTTAAGGGTCATAAATGCAAGTGGCATGGTTTATAAGGTTTCAAAGTGTCCTCATTTCCCTTCAAACATCCAATAAGATAGATCCCCTATCAATAATGTTAGTCCCATTTGAATCTTGTAGGATATCTAACTGAAACTTAAAAAACTAACCAAAAAAGAGGGAGTTTGGCACTTGTACTGCACATGAGGGAAGGTGACATGTTAGAGAAGGTTATTTAATGTCTCTTAATCTTCCTTAGACTCAATTACATGTTTAAAATGATCTGGAAGTGTCATTTTTGAGCTAAAACCATCTTGATCCTTCTTTGCCCTTTTAGACACACAGAAGTGGTCAACAGGTTTATACTTAGTACGGCTAGTTGAGGAGGTTTAAGACTAAATGACTTTGTTAGGTGAAAGTATACTAAAATAGATCCATTTACATAACAATATTTCAAGGATTGGTCAACCATTCTTTATGAACTATCTCTTACAAATTAACTATATTTTCTTGCTCATTGTTTCTTGCACCCTATAGGTTTTGCTCCAATTTGGACAAGTTTGTATAATCCATTTGGTGATGTTGACTCCAAAGTATTTTTTTTCTCTTATTATATTTGCATCATTCTTTTTTTCATGTTTCATGGTGTTTTGATGAGAAAATCATCTCAAGTTTGTCAGGATCCTACTGCCCATGGGGGCACACTTGATTACCTTTGTATTAGCAACTAAACATGGAATTTAACCAGAATGAATAAGTAACTAGAAATATGAAACAACACAAGATATGAGAGACAATACCTAATTGTATTAATACTCATTTAGAAGAAAATACAATAAAGAAGATGCCACAATTCTTCTTCCCACACCTCTAAAGCTCTCACACTTCTAGGGTTCACCAGTAATTCTCCTTCCACAGTTCACTCTCTCAATCACGGTCACAACAATCAACTCAAACACAGAGTTGTTGTTCACCTCCACCAGTCAGTAACAACACTGTCAGTACACCAAGTACACAACTATACTCCAAGTAGATCTTCCCTTCTCTTGCTGCCACCTGCAAATCAACAGACCTTACTTACCATGTAGATATCTCTACACCCTGAAGAACCCTTGTCCTTGCCTCACCAAGTCCTTATGATTCTTCAACTAGTACCCTGGTGGATCTTCTAGTAGAACTTGCACAACATGTAACTCTCCCTGATCATACACACTCAGCACCCCTTTGGAACTAAGAGGAGCTACTCTTGCTCTCTCTTCAAGCACAATGGCTTTCTAGCACACTTTTACAATACAGCCCATGAGTCTATTATATAGATCTCATGCATACAATAATTAGACTTTCTTAATTACAATAATTAGACTCGCAACTCCAAGACTAAAATAAGTCTTTACATGCAAATTGCCTATCCAAAAATAGACCAGTCTGGAACCCGCATGCAAACTGCATGGACACATAGGTTGCCAACGTTGGCTCCTTCCTGACCAATGTCAGCCAACTCATAACCGACGTCAGTTGCTTCTACACTATAATATGACTGACGTCGGTTGCCCTGCAACTTGTTCTACAACTCAGCAACCTCCCAGCAACCTCCTTCCCTATTTGCATCAGTGAAGCTTTTAGCTTTGCAACCTAACAATCTCCCACTTGGAGATAAACAGCTACACTATACCTATACCTGTACATCATCTACTTTGTTTCTTGGCTTGTATCCCTCTTCAAGATCAATCCTAAAGACCAACCACCACAACAACTGTGGTGCACCTCCTATCATCCAAGTAACCTGCCACATCCGAACCTACAACTCCATGTAGTGAAGACCTTGACCCTGCGTAGCATGAATCCCTGCTGCTGGTCCATCTCAAATACCTGAGAATCCACTGAACTACCCTCCAATGCTCCTTCCACAAATTGGCTACGAACTCCCTGACAACTCCCACTACTTCGAAAAACTCAAGTTTACACTCGACCTCATGTGATTTCAAACACTATTCTAAGCTCAGTTTAAACTGTCCAAACCTTGGTGTGGTTACCAGTTATGCAACCTGCGTATTGAACCCCGCCAACACCTTCTTCACATCAGCACCCACTGGAGACAAAATCAACCTATGATCTTCCATGTCTCTTATGCCAAAGAATTTTGCTGCTCCCAAATTCTTCATGACATACCTCTGAACTAACTTTACCTTTAGCTCAAAAACTCCCTGCATGTGTAACCCTGCAACAAGCAACCACACAACAATAACAAGATAATGTTGCAATCATCATCCAACCTGGTAAAGACAAACACAATGGTTAAACTGACATTGACTAAAGCCCTACTTTGTCATCTACCTGTCAAACCTGTACCACTGTCCTGCAGCTTCCTCAAGACCATATACCCTGGCCTTCTGTCTCACATGTCCATTCACTCTCTTCTCTAACTTGGGAATCCATCCATCTATTAGTGATGGCAACTCTACCAAATCTCCTGCTTGGTTCTCTTCCAAAGAATTCATGCCATGCTCCCACTATTTCCTAGATTCTACCTGCATTGCCTCTTCACTTCTTCCTAGTTCTTGACCATCAGTAAGCAACAAGTAAGAAGGTGAACAACGAATATGAGGTCCACTTACCCTTTCAATCCTCCATATGGGTGTTTGAGACTCCTTGACAGCTTGATGTCTGCCCAACATCCATTCTAGTGATCGATCTCAACCATCTCCCAATCTGCAACCGATCGATGTCAGTTCCCTGTGACTGACCCTGACTGTCGACGTCAATTCCCACTGACCGACGTCAATCTCCAGCTACCTGACACCACTGACTCTGCTAGTCTACACATGACTGACATCGGTAACAATCTATTAAATGTTAGTTTCTACTAACTGACGCTGGTAACTATGTTCTCCTGTGAGTGATGACTTTTTACCCACGAGCTCACCTTGGATCAAAACCCTATTCAAATTAACACAGCCCTGCTCAGAATAATTCAGTCCCCTCAGCTGATCTTTGTCCATCATCTCCTCCATGAACACCAAGGCTTTCCAGTTCTTAAGTTTGTCAAAAACATATGTCTTCCACTTAAGAACATGCATTCCCTACTTACATATATGACCAAGCCTACAAAGCCACATCTCTGCAACAGAAGGTGAATCAGTAATATAAGTAGATAGATAAAGGATACCTACTTTCTTACCACTATCTAATTCAAGTGCATCCACTATGAGAGTTATTGTGCATCTCTCATCACCCAACTTTCTTGAAGAAATTAGACTCATCTCTAAGACTAGGCCCTGCATGACCTTCTTAAACACCCGTGTGTTACATGTCTGTAATTTCAGCTTCACTTCCCCTTCGCCAACAATCTGACAAGGCTCACCAACCCCTAAATAAATCTTTCCAAAGTCTCCCTGGACATACCCATGAAAAGATGCTCTATTTTGGGCTGCATGGAAAGAGGCAATAGAATCTATAGACCAAGATTCTACTTTATCCAAAGCAACCTATGCAACAACCCCTGCAACATCTACTTTTACATGATGATATTCTACTAACCAATAATCTTCCTTTACCTGCTCTTTCTTTCCATCAATTTGACCATTCGTGCTATTCAGTTTCTCCATTCATAGCTTACTTTTTTTGCCATTGCTATACTCCCACTCAATTTGAAACCCCTTAGAGTGACCTGTAATCAAACACAAACCTGCTCCCTGCAACCTTAGCTCTGATACCAATTGTCAGGATCCTACTGCCCATGAGGGCACACTTGATTACCTTTGTATTAGCAACTAAACATGGAATTTAACTAGAATGAATAAGTAACTAGAAATATGAAACAACACAGGATATGAGAGACAATACCCAATTGTATTAATACTCATTCAGAAGAAAATACAATAAAGAAGATGCCACACTTCTTCCCACACCTCTAGAGCTCCCACACTTCTAGGTTTCACCAGTAATTCTCCTTCAATAGTTCACTCTCTCAATCACGGTCACAACAATCAACTCAAACACAGAGTTGTTGTTCACCTCCACTAGTTAGTAACAATGCTGCCAGTACACCAAGTACACAACCATACTCCAAGTAGATCTTCCCTTCTCTTGCTGCCACCTGCAAATCAACAGACCTTACTTACCATGTAGATGTCTCTACACCCTGAAGAACCCTTGTCTTTGCCTCACCAAGTCCTCATGATTCTTCAACCAGTACCCCGATGGATCTCCTAGTAGAACTTGCACAACCTATAACTCTCCCTGATCATACACACTCAACACCCCTTTGGAACTAAAAGGAGCTACTCTTGCTCTCTCTTCAAGCACAATGGCTTTCTAGCACACTTTTACAATACAGCCCATGAGTCTATTATATAGATCTCATGCATACAATAATTAGACTTTATTAATTACAATAATTAGACTCGTAACTCCAAGACCAAAAATAAGTCTTTACATGCAAACTGCCTATCCAAAAATAGACTAGTCCGAAACCTGCATGCACACACAGGTTGCCGACGTCGGCTCCTTCCTGACCGATGTCGGCTGACTCATAACCAATGTCGATTGCTTCTGCACTATAATATGACTGGCGTCGATTGATCAGATCGACGTCAGTTGCCCTACAACTTGTTCTATAACTCAGCAACCTCCCAGCAACCTTCTTCCCTATTTGCATTAGTGAAGCTTTTAGCTCCACAACCTAACAATATCCCACTTGGAGATAAATAGCTACACTGTACCTATAGCTATACACCATTTAATCTATTTCTTAGCTTGTATCCCTCTTTAAGATCAATCCTGAAGACCAACCACCACAACACCTGTGGTGCACCTCCTATCATCCAAGTAACCTGCCACATCCGAACCTACAACTCCATGTAGTGAAGACCTTAACCCTGTGTAGCATGAATCCCTATTGTTGGTCCCTCTCAAATACCTGAGAATCCACTAAACTGCCCTCTAGTGCTCCTTCCATGAATTGGCTATGAACTCTCTGACAACTCCCACTGCTTGGGAAAACTCAGGTCTACACTCAACCTCATGTGATTTCGAACACTGTTCTAAGCTCAGCTTAAACTGTCCAGCCCTTGGAGTGCTTACTGGTTTTACAACCTACGTATTGAACCCCGCCAACACCCTCTTCACATCATCTCCCACTCAAGACAAAATCAATCTATGATCTTCCATGTCTCTTATGCCAAAGAATTTTGCTGCTCCCAAATTCTTCATGACATACCTCTAAACTAACTTTACCTTTAGCTCAGAAACTCCATGCATGTGTAACCCTGGAACAAGCAACCACACAACAGTAACAAGATAATGTTGTAATCATCATCCAATCTGGTAAAGACAAACACAATGGTTACACTGATATTAACAAAAGCCATGCTTTGTCATCCACCTATCAAACCTATACCACTGTCCTACAGCTTCCTCAATACCATATATCCTGGCCTTCTATCTCACATGTCCATTCACTCTCTTCTCTAACCTGGGAATCCATCTGTCTATTAGTGTTAGAAACTCTACCAAATCTCTTGCTTGGTTCTCTTTCGAAGAATTCATGCCATGCTCCCATTGTTTCATGGATTCTACCTGCATTGCCTCTTCACGTCTTTTTGATTCTTGACCATCAGTAAGCAACAAGCAAGAAGGTGAACAATGAATATGAGGTCCACTTACCCTTTTAGTCCTCCATATGGGAATTTGAGACTCCTTAACAGCTTGTTGTCTGCCCAACATCCATTCTTGTGACCAATCTCAGCCATATCCTAATCTGCAATCGACCGACGTCGATTCCCTGTGACTAACCCTGACTGCCGACATCGGTTCCCACTGACCAACGTCAGTCTCCAGCTGCCTGACACCACTGACTCTGCTAGTTTACACATGACCAATGTCGATAACTATCTATTCGACACTGGTTTCTACTAACTGATGCTGATAAATGTGTTCTCCTGTGAGTGATGACTTTTTACCTGTGAGCTCACATTGGATCAAAACCCTGTTCAAATTAACATAGCCTTAGAATAATTTAGTCCCCTCAGCTGATCTCTATCCGTCATCTCCTCCATGAACACTAAGGCTTTCCAGTTCTTAAGTTTGTCAAAAACATATGTCTTCTACTTAAGAACATGCATTCCCTTCTTACACATGTGACCAAGCCTACAAAGACACATCTCTGCAACAGAAGGTGAATCAGTAATATAAGTAGATAGATAAAGGATACCTACTTTCTTACCACTGTCTAATTCAAGTGCATCCATTGTGAGAGTTATTGTGCATCTCTCATCACCCAAATTTCCTGAAGAAATTAGACTCATGTCCAAGACTAGGCCCTGCATGACCTCCTTCAACACCCGTGTGTTACCTGTCTATAATTTTAGCTTCACTTCCCCTTCGCCAACAATCTAACAAGGCTCACCAACCCCTAAATAAATCTTTCCAAAGTCTCCCTGGACATACCCATGAAAAGATGCTCTATTTCGGGCTACATGGAAAGAGGCAACATAATCTATAAACCAAGATTCTACTTTATCCAGAGCAACCTGTGCAACAACCCCTGCAACATCTGCTTCTACACGCTGATCTTCTACCAACCAACAATCTTCCTTTACCTACTCTTTCTTTCCATCAATCTGACCATTTGTGCTATTTAGTTTCTCCATTCATAGCTTACTTTTTTTTGCCATTGCTATACTTCCACTCAATCTAAAACCCCTGAGAGTGACCTGTAATCAAACACAAACCTGCTCCCTCCAACCTTAGCTCTGATACCAACTGTCAGGATCCTACTGCCCATGAGGGCACACTTGATTACCTTTGTATTAGCAACTAAACACGAAATTTAACTAGAATGAATAAGTAACTAGAAATATGAAACAACACAGGATATGAGAGACAATACCCAATTGTATTAATACTCATTCAGAAGAAAATACAATAAAGAAGATGCCACACTTCTTCTTCCCACACCTCTAGAGCTCCCACACTTCTAGGGTTCACTAGTAATTCTCCTTCCACAGTTCACTCTCTCAATCACGGTCACAACAATCAACTCAAACACAGAGTTGTTGTTCACCTCCACCAGTCAGTAACAACACTGCCAGGACACCAAGTACACAACCGTACTCCAAGTAGATCTTCCCTTCTCTTGCTGCCACCTATAAATCAATAGACCTTACTTACCATGTAGATATCTCTACACCCTGAAGAACCCTTTTTCTTGCCTCACCAAGTCCTTATGATTTTTCAACTAGTACCCCGGTGGATCTTCTAGTAGAACTTGCACAACCTACAACTCTCCCTGATCATACACACTCAGCACCCCTTTGGAACTAGGAGGAACTACTCTTACTCTCTCTTCAAGCATAATGGCTTTCTAGCACACTTTTACAATACAGCCCATGAGTCTATTATATAGATCTCATGCATACAATAATTAGACTTTCTTAATTATAATAATTAGACTCGTAACTCCAAGACTAAAATAAGTCTTTACATGCAAACTGCCTGTCCAAAAATAGACCAATCCGGAACCCACATGCAAACTGCATGCACACACAGGTTGTCGACATCAGCTCCTTCCTGACCGATGTCAGCCGACTCATAACTAACATTAGTTGCTTCTACACTATAATATGACTGACATCGATTGATCAGACCAACATCGATTGCCCTGCAACTTGTTCTACAACTCAGCAACCTCCCAACAACCTCCTTCCATGTTTGCATCAGTGAAGCTTTTAGCTCCACAACCTAACAATCTCCCACTTAGAGATAAACAACTGCACTATACTTGTACCTGTACACCATCTAATCTATTTCCTGGATCATATCCCTCTTCAAGATCAATCCTGAAGACCAACCACCACAACACCTGTGGTGCACCTCCTGTCATCCAAGTAACCTACCACATCCGAACCTACAACTCCATGTAGTGAAGACCTTGACCCTGTGTAGCATGAATCCCTACTGCTGGTCCCTCTCAAATACTTGAGAATCTACTAAACTGCCCTCCAGTGTTCCTTTCATGAATTGGATATGAACTCTTTGACAACTCCCACTGGTTGGGAAAAATCTAGTCTACACTCGACCTCATGTTATTTCAAACACTGTTCTAAGCTTAGCTTGAACTGTCTAGCCCTTGATGTGCTTACTGGTTATGTAACCTGCATATTGAACCTCGCCAACACTTTCTTCACATCAGCTCCCACTGGAGACAAAATCAACCTGTGATCTTCCATGTCTCTTATGCCAAATAATTTTGCCGCTCCCAAATTCTTCATGACATACCTCTGAACTAACTTTACCTTTAGCTCAGAAACTCCCTACATGTGTAACCCTACAACAAGTAACCACACAATAGTAACAGGATAATGTTGCAATCATCATCCAACCTGGTAAAGACAAACACAATGGTTACACTGACATTGACTGAAGTCCTACTTTGTCATCCACCTGTCAAACATGTACCACTGTCCTGCAGCTTCCTCAAGACCATATACCCTAGCCTTCTATCTCACGTGTCCATTCACTCTCTTCTCTAACCAGGGAATTAATCCGTCTGTTAGTGTTGGAAACTCTACCAAATCTCCTACTTGGTTCTCTTCTAAATAATTCATGCCATGCTCCCACTCTTTCTTGGATTTTACCTGCATTGCCTCTTCATGTCTTCCTGGTTCTTGACCATCAGTAAGCAACAAGTAAGAAGGTGAATAATGAATATGAGGTCCACTTACCCTTTCAGTCCTCCATATGGGTATTTGAGACTCCTTGACAGCTTGTTGTCCACCCAACATTCATTCTAGTGACCGATCTTGGCCATCTCCCAATCTACAATCGATCAACGTCGATTCCCTGCGACTGACCCTGACTACCAACGTCAGTTCCCACTAACCGACGTCAGTCTCTAGCTGCCCGACACCATCAACTCTTCTAGCCTACACATGACCGATGTTGATAACTATCTGTTTGATGTCAGTTTCTACTAATTGATGCTGGTAACTATGTTCTCCTGTGAGTGATGACTTTTTACCTGTGAACTCACCTTGGATCAAAACCCTGTTCAAATTAACACAGCCCTACTTAGAATAATTCAGTCCCCTCAGCTGATCTTTGTCCATCATCTCCTCCATGAACACTAAGGCTTTCCAGTTCTTAAGTTTATCAAAAACATCTATCTTCTGCTTAAGAACATGCATTCCCTTCTTACACATGTGACCAAGCCTACAAAGCCACATCTCTGCAACAAAAGGTGAATCAATAATATAAGTAGATAGATAAAGGATACCTACTTTCTTACCACTATCTAATTCAAGTGCATCCACTGTGAGAGTTACTGTGCATCTCTCATCACCCCACTTTCTTAAAGAAATTAGACTCATCTCCAAGACTAGGCCCTGCATGACCTCCTTCAACACCCGTGTGTTACCTGTCTATAATTTCAGCTTCACTTCCCCTTCACCAACAATCTGACAAGGCTCACCAACCCCTAAATAAATCTTTCCAAAGTCTCCCTGGACATACCCATGAAAAGATGCTCTATTTCGGGTTGCATGGAAAGAGGCAATAGAGTCTATAGACCAAGATTCTACTTTATCCAGAGCAACCTTTGCAACAACCCCTGCAACATCTGCTTCTAAACATTGATCTATCGACCAACAATCTTCCTTTACCTGCTCTTTCTTTCCATCAATTTGACCATTCGTGCTATTCAATTTCTCCATTCGTAGCTTACTTTCTTTTGCCATTGCTATACTCCCACTCAATCTGAAACCCCTGAGAGTGACCTGTAATCAAACACAAACCTACTCCCTACAACCTTAGCTCTGATACCAACTGTCAGGATCCTACTGCCCATGAGGGCACACTTGATTACCTTTGTATTAGCAACTAAACATAGAATTTAACCAGAATGAATAAGTAAATAGAAATATGAAACAACATAGGATATAAGAGACAATACCCAATTATATTAATACTCATTCAGAAGAAAATACAATAAAGAAGATGCCACACTTCTTCTTCCCACACCTCTAGAGCTCCCACACTTCTAGGGTTCACCAGTAATTCTCCTTCCATAGTTCACTCTCTCAATCATGGTCACAATAATCAACTCAAACACAGATTTGTTGTTCACCTCCACCAGTCAGTAACAATGCTGCTAGTTCACCAAGTACACAATCGTACTCCAAGTAGATCTTCCCTTCTCTTGCTACCACCTACAAATCAACAGACCTTACTTACCATGTAGATATCTCTACACCCTGAAGAACCCTTGTCCTTGCCTCACCAAGTCCTTATGATTCTTCAACTAGTACCCCAGTGGATCTTCTAGTAGAACTTGCACAACCTGTAACTCTCCTTGATCATACACACTCAGCACCCCTTTGGAACTAGGAGTTACTCTTGCTCTCTCTTCAATCACAATGGCTTTCTAGCACACTTTTACAATACAACCCATGAGTCTATTATATAGATCTCATGCATACAATAATTAGACTTTCTTAATTACAATAATTAGACTCGCAACTCCAAGACTAAAATAAGTCTTTACATGTAAACTGCCTGCCCATAAATAGACCAGTCTGGAACCCACATGCAAACTGCATGCACACACAGGTTGTCGAAGTCAGCTCCTTCCTGACCGCTGTCAACCAACTCATAACCGAAGTCGATTGCTTTTGCACTGTAATATGATTAATGTCAGTTGATCAGATTGATGTCGGTTGCCTTGTAACTTGTTTTGCAACTCAGCAACCTCCCAGCAACCTCCTTCCCTATTTACATCATTGAAGCTTTCAGCTCCACAACCTAACAAAGTTGGTAGATTAGTCTCATTTGGGATGACAGGTAGTTTTCCACCATTTCAAGATCTTCATGATTTGATGGTGAATTCACAAAGTTTTTATGGGTTCATCCTCATGTTTATAATGATCTCTTAACCCCCTTAGCCTTTCATTCTCATTCTCTAATAAATGTTCCATGGGTGTAGTCAATGCACTATGCATATGTAGGTAGCTCCTTAAACATACAAGTATCTCAGAAGGATGTCATGATAGAAGGTTAGCTCTAATAAATGGTTCAAATATTTCAAATTTTTGGAGTGAATATCAAGCATATATATCTTAAACATTTTATATATTACTATTCATTGCATAAACTTGATTTCCTGCCATCAAAATGCACCTATAGCTGCCCTCATAGAAGATCTCATGTTGAAAAGGAGTGTCTAAGTTGAACAAGGTTTTGATGCTGAGATGAGTCTATTTGATAATTTTTAAAGGATCCCAAACATCATTTAAACTCACAAATCATGCATATTTCTTGAATTTTCCTCACTACCTATACATAACCATAACCACCTACAGGTGTTAGCAGAGAGCTGCGGAGTTGTTTTGAGGCATTAAAACAGGTGATGAAAATTTCCTTAGAAGTCATAACATGTGCTATCAACCATGATAGGATTATTTGAGGGTTATGTTAGATAAAATAAGTGGAAATCCATGCTATAAGGTGTAATGACTGTATTTAGGGACATAATCCCCAAAAGTGCAAAATATAGGTCTGAGGCTTTTGTCAAGGTCATATTACAATGGTTCCAAAGACTTTTGATGCATCCTAATGGGTTTGCCCTATAACTCCTAAATAATAAAATAATGATGAAAAGTTTATAAGGCTGGTTATTGGAATAAAATGTTTGTTGAAGGACCCAAAATTGCACTTTTATGCACTAAATTCTTTCACTGTTATCTACAAGATTTGGATGACTAAGTGACCTTTGTGTTCTAAGTTGATAGTCTAAACTATACTTTCATGTTTGAATGGGTTTTTCTAGTTAAAATAAAATTTCATGACCTAAGGATCAGTTATATAGGATAACATGTTGTGTTTTAATCCCTATATACATCTACAGGTACATCTTGCTTGGAAGTGGATGTACAATATATTGTTAAACCCTACAAGTGCATAGTAGGAGATTGAACATAGAAACTTGTGAATATAGAGATGTATATCATCTAAAAGGTTATTCCTAAAATACTTAGATGGTTTTTATAGGCTATATTACATAATTTTTAGGTAGAAATTCACCTACAGGTGTCATTTGCATCACAAAATGTGTACCTACAGGCTAGCTGTAGGGTTACCATAGAGAATGGGTTATATAGCCTTGAAAACAAACCTCACTCCAAGAATATAATCAGAAGGTATGGCTATATAATGGTTTGGAGAGATTAAAAAGTGACATAAAACATGAAAAAAAATCCTAATTCAAACCTAAACACCTATAGGCAAGGGAAGTATACAAACAAGGTTAGCTTACCAGTTAGGCCTGACTGAGTAAAGAATGGTTTCAAGGTGCAAGCATGGATTATTAGAGTTTTATAAAAAAATTAAAATCCTTATAATGGTTTTAATCACCTTATGATACCCTCATAATGGATATAAATCAAAGGAAATACCCTAATCAAGTACCTACAGCCCACATAAGAAAACCCTGCATACCCAGTATGCCTAATCAGTAGATGATCAAGTCCCTTTGAACCAATAATGAAAACATGAGTATCAAGAATATATAATGATTTCCCACAAGTTATTTGATCATATCTTAATTATTATGACATTAAATCAAGGTGATGGGGTTTTTTAAGGCCATACATAGTCAGTATATGACTGTCATAAACACAGTCTACCCTCCACAAGTTTGCCTTAGAATTTTAAGAAGTTAAGGGGTTTATTAACCTAGTTAAGGGCCAATTTTTTTTAATAGGGTATCCATCACTTTTATAATCCCCTCTAATATCCATTTGGTCTTAGGAAATAGGGGAACTACCCTCTATTTTGTCTCAGATAGAGGGTACTTCCCTTTATGCATAAACTGGTAGTTTTGGAAAAGGGAGACAAAAGGATGAGTTAAGAAATATTTAGACTTTTAAATGAGGTTTATAAAATTATATGACACATAATAAAACATGTAAAATCAATCATAGAAGAGGTAACCTCAACAGGGTGCTCTAAACCCTCAAACTTGTAGACAGACCTATTAGCCATGGTTAGGCCTAAAGCCCAAATGAGAAGGCCTTTTCACATATAACCTTAGGTGGGAATTATAAATTGTTAAATAATATTTGTGTGGTAATTAAAAATGTGTTAAAACTGGTAGAATGCAAAGAAGCCCAATTAGATGGCCAAGAACACAAGAGTTGCAATTAGGCCTAGTAGGTAGGGTTTAGGCCTAGAGGCCAAATAGAGAGTCACTTACAATTGTAACATGAGATGAAATTTAAAATGTATTATGTCATGTTTTTTAGTTCATTTCATACATTTTCAATCATTCACCTTGTAGAGGAAGCACAAATAAAGCCACTTTTGGCTCCAGACAACTTCAAGCCTGTAGGGAATGGGGAAGACAAGCTCAATAGGTTAAGTTGAAATGCTCAAATATTTCATGAGATTTTTCATGGATATTAAAGGACTTTGGGGAAGTTTATGAAGGTTTTGAACTATTTTATTATGGAATTTTTTAGCAACTTTAATGTAAAATTTGCATGAACAAACCTTAAGAGCCTAAAGCACTAAAAAACCTTACAAACACTTGGATAAGGATCCAATCAGGAATATGAAGTTGGAGGGATATCCAAGTTGTGTGAAATTACCATTAAAGTCATTTAAATTTTTATAATACTCTCTCACTCTCCTCCCCATACTTTTATACTATATTGAATTATATAGATGGAGTAGAAAATAAGACATTTTTACTATTTTATGAATTGTGTAGTTCCTAGGAGGTTTCAAGAGATGAAATAAACTTTGGAAGTAATATAAATAATTAAGATAACTCCCTATGTCTATTTAATTCCTTATAAAAACTCTTAAGTGCCTCAACAAGAGCTCTCATCTCGGTTAGTCAAAATTGGCATAGTGAGCAAGATGGTGAGAAGTGTGAAAACTTCAAGTGTATGGCTTTTTAAGGTGTGTTTGATGCCTCGAAGGACATGGATGGTATTGAAACATATAATTCACCCATTTTATGTATTTTCATGAGAAATTGAAGATATTTTGGATGCCAAGTGTGTAAGGTGTGTAAAAAAGGAGTTATTTTTAGTGCAAGTAATGATGGCTCACTTTTAGAGGAATCTAGGTGATCAAGACTACAACCAATGCATATAGAGCCATGTCTGAAACCCTTCCCTCTCATCCCAATCATGAAACTTATCCTTAATCAATTTTGGGACATTCAAATAGGAATAAATCATGAAGGTAGTTTTTTGATCCAACACAAGGAATTTCATACCACTTTACAAGAGTTTCATGCCTTGGGGTGATAATTGTGCTTCTTGAATTTACATGATAAATTTAACATTTCCTTTTTATGCAAAATTAACTCATTTTATTATCTTTACAAGTGTCCTTATGACCTTTGGACTTCTCTCTTCTCCTCTCTCTCAAGTTCCATAAAAACTAGCCATTTTGGCCTTTATAATTATGCTCCACCTGAGTATGGTAAATCCCTACTCCTTTGAATACTATGGATAAATAAAGAATATGTATTTTTACCTCTTTGATTACTACTTATAGTGTGTTCACTTATTATTTCCTTAGAATTTTTCTTTAATCCTCTCACCTATTTGTAGTTGGAAATCTTCTTCTTACAGGTCATGTGAAGTGTTTTATTGGTGTGTCAAGGTTAAGTGAGTTAGTCTATTCAAACAATTCCATCCTAGGCCTCTTGTTTAGTCCTACTAGCCTAAACATTCATCACAATATAATGAAATATTGATGTGAGAAGATGCAGATTAGAGAAGTGTATGTTTGGTTAGTCCCTTATTCTCATGTGTAACATGCAGCTGGTTGGTAGTCATCAATAAAATTTGTTGTATCACCTCCTTTAGGATAGTTTTCTTTCAATTTTCTCTTCTTTTTTCCTCAAAATTATAGGTATAGTAGTTTTTTACAAGTGGTACATCAAGGGAGATAACCCTATATAGAGATTCACCTCATTCTTAGGCTCACACATAGCCTAGAGGTATTTCAATTGTGCCACTTGGATGAGGAGAGCTGAGACATCTCCTCAAAGGGTGCAAATCCAAGTGATAATAGTTTTTGGCACACCTAGTGGGACTCTTTGTCCAATAAGTTTGAATATTTTTGTTGTTGTATTTCAACACATTAGCCTTTTGAGGCATATATCCAACCATTAATGACAACTCTAAAGCTACATAACTGGTCAAGTAGCCCATATTTTCCTTTTGAAGATTGTTAGTAAATTTTTCTTTCTGTTCTTTCTTCCCAATGAAGTTTCACAGATAATTTTTGTGTTGAGTATTATTTTACACAAGTTGGTAAGGTATTCCAAGCTTATGGCATTCCATATCAGCCTTGTTATGATCCCTACCAATTCCAATATGATTCTTACTATCTTTAATATGACCATTATCAACCTTATCATGAATTATATCAGTCTTATAATGAGCCTCCTCAATATCTTGCTCCTCCTAGTTAACCTAGTCACTCCCTTAATCAATCCATTACAACCTTCAAGTAAACTCTCTTGGGCTATGAGAAGTATATGATAGAGCTTGATACACTAAGGGGACATGGTTAAAATATTCCTATTCATCTTATTCATAAGGTGAGAGATGTATTAGAGCTGGTTAAAAGAGAGTGGGCACCTATTGAGAGATCCAATTGGCAAAGGCTCACAAGAGAGATGCTAGATGTGAGTGGCTTAACTTCATCCTTAGAAGATAAGATAAAAATTCATGAGAAGCAACCTCACCAAACTTATCAATCTTCATATCCACTTCCCTAATATTTCTATTAGTCCTACATGATTCCTAATCATGAACCCAATTAAGCTTATTAAAGTTATCCTTTTCCCAATCAGTTGGAAGAGAGTTAGAAATACAAGCCTTATTTTTGAAGCAAAACCTTGATAGGTAGATTGATTTGGACAAAAACCAAATTAACTGGTACATCTTACTAAAAAAGGAAGTGTAATATAATCCCCCATTTCCCTCTCCAATTATATCCCCACCTCAAGGAGATACTCTTAGTTATGAAATCTTGAGTTGGAGACAAGGTAGAGAATACAAGCCTAAGGAAATCCCAAGTTTCTTGAACACTTCATCTACTCCTAAAATTGAATCATTACCTCAATAATATACTCTTAATCCTAACATATTAAGTTGGAATAAGGTAGTGGAATCATGGGAAAGAAAGAGGATAAAAGCCTAGATAAATATTGTGAAGTTGAGAAAGAGCTTGATCCTATGCAAGACCCTCCCACCTTTTCTCAAGAGACCTCTTGTCTTCCATGTTAGTTATCTTGTACTCATTATCCTCATGATTATTCCTATAAACTTTAAGAGAGACTTTTCCAAGATAACCTAGCCAATAAAATTAAAGAGCTAGAGTTGAAAATGAAATTGCTAAGTCAAGGTGTGGTGGAAGGTTCAGAGCCAAAAGAAGATCCTATGCCTAAACACACCCAATCTAACCTTCCTCAAGAGATTATTCAAGTTAAATAATATGTAAATTAATTAAATATGTATTTAAAGGAATAAAACCAAGCTATGTTATCCTGAGGTTTCCCTCCCCTTCCTCAAGAGCTTCTAAAACAATTCATTCTCAATCTGATTTTGAGGTCTATGTTCCATCTCCACCAACTATTTCATCTTGTCCTCACCCCATCACCCTTTGCCTTGATGGACCTATATTATTGGAACCTAAATAGGATCATTTGGTTGAGAATAATTCATAACTCTTTCTTGAATAAAATATAGCTCCTTGGCAGCCTCATTGGGCTAAGTCACATTATTTCAAGATGCCTAGTCTTGGCATCACCAAGAAGGAGAAGGAGATTGAAGATATTGAAACCCTTGAGAACCAAAGTCCTATTATGGTATTTGAGATGAAACTTGAGAGCTCTCAAGAGTTCCTAAATTCTAAATAGGAGGCAGTCTCTTATGTTGAAACTTTTGATTGGGTTGATATGGAAGAATGTTTTCCTTTTACCAAAGAAGAGGAAATCATCAATTGTTCTTCCATCACTATCCAAGGCATCATATATGGGAAAGAACAAGTCTATAATTAGCCTTTTTATGACTTATTTTCAATCATTGGGGTAGGTTATACTCATCTTTAAAGAGGTTATGCTCTAATCACAAATGGAGAAGGTAGCCTTGACACTCAAATGAGTCTGTAAAGAAAAAGCAACCTTTCAAATTTGTCCTTTCAAGTGGAATATGCATTCCATGATGACATTTTTGAAATAATAAAAATGTTTTATCATCCTCTAAATAAATTGGGAGAAACACATCAGCTCTTGAAAGATGGATGAAGCTTCTATTTTCCTCAATCCTCTAAGGAACAAGAAACTACCCCTCTTAAAGCCATGCCTACATAGAAGATACAAGTTGATCATGAGATGAAGAGTGGGAAATAGTATGAGGTATGAGTATAAGTTTAAGAGGAATATATTTAAATTAGAGACCTATTTAAGGATGATCTACTTGTGAGCAGATCAAGTGAAATGCCAAGAAATAGGTCTAATCTACAAAACATTCAATCCAAAAAGAAATATTCTTTGCATTATGATTCATCTCGTGAAGAAGGAAATTCAAGAAACTTTTTTTTTTAATCTTGGAAAGGAGGTATTCTTAGTTTATAGTTGTGTATAGTTGTTTGTTCTGATTTCCTTAAGTGCTTTGAGCACATGTGTGTCTTGTCAGTGTGTTTGCTTTGCTTTATGTGTGTCCTTTATTTTGTGTGGTTGAGGTAATTACTTGTCTTGTTTTGGTCAAAGTTTGTTTTCATTATCAAAGTCATCTTATTGTGTTTTATATTTTATATGACTCCCCAAGCCCAATGGATTGATAAGGCTACTGATCTTTAGTATAGCAGGCATACTACCCCTATGATTTACCAATTTGTTGACCAAATTTGACCCTATAAGTCATTGGGATCCTTATAGGTAAAAAATTGATATTTATAGGTTTATAAGGGGTATAATATTTTTTAATGGGGTTTATTATAAATTATTTTATGTTATTTAATGTTATATTAGCCTTGGTCTTAGTCATTTTAATCAATATGTCACTTTGAATCATTTAGAAGTCTTTTAAGGGTCATAAATGCAAGTGGAATGGTTTTCAAGGTGTATAAGTGTCTCAATTTACTTTTAAATATACAATAGGTCATATTACCTATTAGGAAGGTCAATCCCATCTGAATCTTGCATGTTATCTAACTGAAAATCAAGAAACCAACTGAAAAAGAGGAAGTTTGGCACTTGTACGACCCATGAGGGAAGGTGACACATGGGAGAAGGTCATGGAATGTCTCTTCATCTTCCAAAAACTAATTTACACATTTTAAATACTTATAAATATCTATTTTTAAGCTGAAACCATCCTACTCCTTTACCCTTCTAGACACACAGAAGTGGTCAATAGGTTTGTGCTTAGTACGGCCAGTTGAGGAGGTTTTAGACCAAAAACCTTTGGGAGGTGAAAGTAAACTTATAGAGATACATTTCCATAATAATAGTGTAATTATTGTTCAACCATGATTTATTAACCATCTCTTACAAGTTGACTGTATTTTCTTGCTCACTATTTCCTACACCCTATAGGTTTTTCTCCAATTTGGACAAGTCCATACAATACAATTGGTGATGTTGACTCTACAAGATGTTTTATCTCTTATCAGATGATATTAATTATTTTTTTCATGTTTCATGGTGTTTTTGTGAGTAAATCATCGTAGGTTGGTAGATTAGTCTCATTTAGGATGACAAATAGTTTTCCACCATTTTTAAGATTTTCATGCTTTGATGGTGAATTCACTGAGTTTTGATAGGTTCATCCTCAAGTTTATTATAATATATTTACCCCATTAAGATTTTATTCTCATTATCCAATCATTTTTTCATGGGTATAGTGAATGCACTATGCATATGCAGGTAGCTCCTTGAACATACAAGTATTTCAGAAAGATGCCATGATAGAAGGGGAACTCTAATAGGTGTTTCAAATATTTTGGAGTGGGAATAATGTATTTTGTCACTTGCTTAAGGTTTAGAGTTAATCTCAAGCATATATCTCTTATACACTACCTATATTACTATCCACTACCTAAATTCATAGTTCCCTACCATTAAAATACATATATAAGTGCCCTCATAAAAGATCTCATGTTGAAAAGGAGTGTCTAAGTTGGACAAGGTTTTGATGGTGAGGTGAGTCTATTTTATAATTTTTAAAGGAGCCCAAACAAAATTGAAACTCAAAAATCATGCATGTTTCTTGAAGTTTCCTCACTACCTATACATAACCATAACCACCTACAAGTGTTAGTAGAGAGCTAAGGAGTTGTTTTGAGGCATTAAAACAAGGGATAAAACCTTCTTTGGATGTCCTAACATGTGGTGTTAACCATGATAGGATTTTTTGAGGTTTAGGTTGGCCAATATAAGTGTAAATATATGTTATAAGGTGTAATGACTGTATTTAGGGACATAATCCCCAAAAGTGCAAAACAGAGGTCTAAGGCTTTTGTCAAGGTCATATTACAATGGTTTTAAAGAATTTTGATGCATATTAAAGGTTTTTGCCTGTAGATCCTACTTAATATAAGAACCATGAAAATTTTAAAATCTTGGTAATTTCTAGGAAGTGGTTGTTGAAGGACCCAAAATCACACTTTTATGCATTAAATTCTTTCACTGTTATCTACAGGATTTGGATGACTAAGTGACCTTTGTGTTTCAATTTGATAGTCTAAAATATATCTTCATGTTTGAATGGGTTTTGAAGGTGAAAATAAAATTTCATGGCCTAATTATCAGTTAAAGAGGATAACATGTTATGTTTTAATCCCTATATGCATCTACATGTATTTTTTGCCTAGAAGTGGATGTACAGTAGACTGTGAAGCCCTACAAGTGCATAGTAGGAGATTGAACATAGAAACTTGTGAATATGGAGATGAATATCATCTAAAAATTTATTCATAAAAGCCTTATATGGTTTTTATAGGCTATATGTCATAAGTTTTAGGGAGAAAGTCACCTATATGTCTCCTTTACATCACAAAATATGTACCTATAGGCTGCATGTAGGGTTACCATGGAGAATGGGCTATATAGCCTTGACAAATAAACTCACTCCAAGAATATAATGAGAATTTATTGCCATATAATGGTGTGGATAGATTTTAAAGGTACATCAAGAATCCAAACAAGGCCTAATTCAATCATAAACACCTACAGGTAGGGGAAGTATACAAACAAGGTTAGCTTACCAGTCAAGCCTGACTAAGGAAAGGATTCAAGGTGCAAGAATGGATTATAAGAGTTTTATAAAAAAATTAACATCCTTATCATGGTGTAAATAACCTTACAATACCCTCATAATTTATATAAATAAAAGGAAAGACCTAATCAAGTACCTATAGTCCACATAAGAAAACCCTGCATACTCAGTCTACCTAATCAGCAGATGATCAAGTCACTTCAAACTAGTAATGAAGACATGAGTATCAAGAATATATAATGCTTCCCCAAAATTTATTTGATCATCTCTTAATATTTATGACATTAAATCAAGATGAGGGGGTTTTTAAAGGCCATACATAGTCAGTCTATGACTGTCATACACATAGTCTAGCCTCCACAAGTCTGCCTTGGAATTTGAAGAAGTTAAGGGGTATATTGAACGATTAAAAGGAAAAAAATTTATTTATATGGTATCAATAACTTATATAATCCCCTAAAATATCCATTTATTCTAATTACATAGGGTAAGTACCCTATATTTTGTCTTAAACAAAGGGTACTTCCCTTTATGCATAAACTGGCAGTTTTGGAGAAGGGAGACAAAAGGATGATTTAAGAAATATTTTGAATTTTAAATAAGGTGTATAAATTTTTATTACACCTAATAAAACATGAAAAAAAAATCATATAATAGGTAACCTCAATAGGGTGCTCTAAACCCTCAAACTTGTAGACATGCCTATTAGGCATAGTTAGGCCTAAAGCCCAAATGAGAAGGCATTTTCACTTATAACCTTAGGTGTTAATTATTAATTGTTAAATAATGTTTTTTTGGTAATTATAAATGTGTTAAAACTATTTTATTTCTAAAAATCCTAATTAAATTGCCTAGAACACAAGAGTTGCAATCAAGCCTAGTAGGCAGGGTTTAGGCCTAGAGGCCAAATGGAGGGTCACTTTCAATTATAACATGAGATGATATTTCCATTGGATTGTTTCATGTTTTTTATTTCATTTCAGGCATTTTCAATCTTTCACCTTGTAGAGGAATAAAAAAGAAAGCCACTTTTTTCTCAAGATAACTTCAAGCCTGCAGAAAATGGAAAAGACAAGCTCAATAGGTTAAGTTGAGATGCTCACATATTTCATGAGGTTTTGCATGGATATTAAATGAGTATTGGGAAGTTTATTAAGGTATTTAACTATGTTATATTCAAATTTTTTATCAAATTCAATGTAAAATATGCATGAACAAACCATAAGAGCCTAAAGCGCTTAAAACCCTTACAAACCCTTGGATAAGGACCCAATTGGGAAGATGAGGTTAGTTGGATATCCAAGTGGGGTGAAATGACCATGGAACTAATTGTACCTTGTATAATAATCTCTCATGATCATCCCAATACTTTTGAACTGTATAGAATTGTATAGATGGAGTACAAAACATGGTATTTTTTAGTATTTTGTGAATTATGTAGGTTCTAGGAGTTTTCAAGAGATGAAATTAACTTTGGAAGGAATTTTTGAAATTAAGATAGCTCCTCATGTCTATTTAAATTCTTTTAAAAACTCTTAAGTTCCTCAACAATATCTCTCATCTCAGCCAGTCAAAAATGGTATAATGAGCAAGATGGTGAGAGGTGTGAAAACTTCAAGTGCATGGTTTTTTAAAGTGTGCCTTATGCCTCTAAGGCTATGGATGGTATTTAAACATGTCATTCACCCACTTTTATATATTTTCATGAGAAAATAAATCCATTTTTTAGGCCAAGTGTGCAAGGTGTGTGAAAGAGGAGTTTTCTTTGATTGCAGGCAATGATGGCTCACTTTCAGAGGAATATAGGTGATCAAGACTACAACCAATGAATGGAGAGACATGTCTAAAATACTTACCTCTCATCCCAATCATGATACTTTTCCCTAATCAGTTTTTGATGTCCAAAAATGGTTAAATTATGAAGGCAATTTTATGAGCCAACACAAGAAATTTCATGCTACTTTATAAGAGTTTCATGCCACTTTATAAGAGTTTCATGCCTTGGGGTGACACTTGTGCTTCCTTAATTTGCATGGTCAATTTCACATTTCCTTCTCATGCACAACTCTTTTTCTTGGCTTGACAAGTTTCCTTCTGACCTTTGGACTTCTCTCTTCTCTTCTCTCTCTCAAGTTCTATAAGAACTAGCCATTTTAGCCTTTGTAAATTATGCTCCACCCGAGTATGGTGAATCTCTGCTCATTTTCATATGATGGATCAATAAATAATATTTATTTTTACCTCTTCCATGACTATTTATAGTGTATTCACTTGGATTATTGATTTTGTTTAATTATAACTTGTTATTTCCTTAGCATTGTTGTTTCATTCTCTCACCTATTTACAATTGGAAAGCTTCTTCTTGTAGGTCATGTGAAGTGTTATATTGATGTGTCAAGGTTGAGTGAGTTAGTCTATTAAAATAGTGCCATCTTAGGCCTCTTATTTAGTCCTTCTAGCCTAAACATTGACCACAACCTTATAGTGAAATATTGATGTGAGAAGATGCAGATTGGAGAAGTGTATGTTTGGTTAGTCCCTTTTTCTCATGTATAACATGTATCTAGTTGGTATTCATCAATAAATTTGGTGTATCACCTCCTTTAGGATAGTTTGTTTTCAATTTTCCCTCTCCCTTTTCCCTCATAAGCATAGGTATAATAGTGTTCTATAAGTGTTACATCAAGGGAGATAGCCCTATCTAGAGATTCACCTCATTCTTAGGCTCACCCATAGCCTAGAGGTGTTTCAATTACGCCACTTGGATGAGGAGAGCTGAGACATATCCTCAAAGGGTACAAATCCAAGTGAAAAAAAGTAGTTTACAAGTTGTGTTTCAAATTTCATATCAATTGGATAAACATCAAAAAAATTATGATGGTTTTTTATAGCTATCATCTAGCCCGAAAATATCACATGAGTACCACATCTAGTCTATGATGCTTGGCAAGATCATTCTATTTGTGCAGTAATAATTGGAATGCCAAATTTTATGCAATGATATAAAATTTAGTGTAAAAGTTTTGTTTCAAATTTTAAGAAAATTAGATAAAATAAGGTAAATTTATGGTGATTTTTTAATTATCATTTGGCCTAAAATGTCACATGACATTTTTCATCTGTTAGGTGTTAATATTTAAAACTAAAGGTCACCTAAATATTATACATTATGTTGAGGTTATGGAAGTAGAAGAGATAAGCCATGACATTGGGGATGTTATGAGGAATACATGATTAAAAAGAGAAAAGACAAAGGGATGAGCTATGAAGGAGCATAACTCTCTAAGAACATAATAGAGAGTTGTATCTATTCAAGAGGAACTATATGAGAGTCTAGAATTCTTTCATGTATTGAAATAATAATGTAGAGGTGTGTGTGTATTTGAGAGTTTGAATTTATTCTGCTATGATGATTTAATATGAATGTAGTGAAAATATATTAAGTTTTTCAAGTCTAAGTATGTGTTAAAAGTGTGACTATGGTAGTGTGTAAAACCCTAGAAACATAGAGATAAAGGTATACCTTAATTGGTTTCCCTCTCTAATGTTTACACCACTCGACCATTCCCACATCCCCCCTTTTTTAACCCTTTTGTATATGATATATTTTGTGTTTGTGCAAGACTAGGGCATTAGTTTTACTTGTCCTCCATATGACAAATCAAGCTCCACATAGAAAGAGGTCACATATAGATAAAGGTGAATGTGCCCAAATTTTTAGATTCAGTGCACAATCTGTTTGAATAAAGTCATAGTAGTAGACAACAATGCATTATAACCTTATCCACCTCCCGTAGCCTTGTCCAAATATACAACAAGACACTATTTTCTAATGTAGGTGTCTGTAGGTTATTTAAATTAGTTACAACTCATGAAAGGTCAACATAGTTTGAAATAATTTGTTTGCAAGGATGATTCTCTAACCCTAGCCCTAATTTTAATTTTTAGTAATTTACAGCTTATATAAATTTTGTAGATCAATGTATTTACTATATTCTATCTTATTTAACTTCCTATATCAAATTTATATAGTTTACATTTACAATTAGAGTTATGTTTAATTCATAATTTATTATAGTGTAAACAACAAATAAAAAGGGTTATGTTTTAACCATGATAGCAAAGACCGTTGAGGACATAGATGTACAACAAAGAAGTTGTTATACATTGAGGGCATCAATGAAGAAAATGAGAATGAATTAAAAAATAGTTGAGTTTTTGGATGAGCTAGGGTTTGGAGATTCCTAACCAGCTATCTCTTGCCATGAAATGTCAGGGGTTATCTCACCACAAACCCTAAGTTAATGAATCTCCTAAATGAAAATAAAGTGACAGTATTTATTGACTAAGGGAGTCATCATAACTTCATTAACCATCAGTTAGTTACATGATTGAATATTTGTAATTACTTAGCTCCAAAAATTTCACATCATGGTTGTAAATGGGAGTACAATTAGTTGTTAAAAAAAATCATAGTATTAAACTCACCATGAGAGATTACCTGCTAGATGGCCCTATGTTTTCCATTCCCATGGGTGGAGTTGATATTGTATTGGCAGTCTAATGGACCAAGACCTTGGGCATGATTGAGATGAACTTCCAAGAATTATTCATGTGTTTTCATTCATAAGGCAATATTTTTTAGTTAACAGGGTTGTGCATAAAGTCACCTTAGATGGCACGCTCTCATCAAATGCAAATAAATCTTGACAAAGGATCTGAGGGTTCTATATCACAACTATTTTTAGTGAAATAAAAATAGTCACTTGCACACATTCCACCAAATTTATAGGAAAGGTCATAAAATTATTCAGTGATTGTTGAGGATATGCCCATAACTAAGCCACCTATGAGAGAAACTTTTTCCAGAATGTCTTTAAATTACTGGCCACATTCTACAAGCTCTTATTAAGGATCCATCTAAAGGTTTAAATAGTTGAATAAAATACTTAAAACTACCAAGAAGCACTCTCTAGTCTCAAAGGGAATTTTCCAATGTCATAAAATAATAATGTTTATTTCTTAAAGAAGGACATTGAACAAATTTGTTTTGCCCAAACAGAGTTATCTAAGCTTGATGAAGAAGGCCAAATCATTTTAGAACCTGAGGCAATCCTTCAAACATGCACTAAAAAGGTGAGGAAGAGGGTAATTAATGAGTACATAATCAAGTGGAAGAATATTAACAATGAATATGCAACATGAGAAGAGGAATAGTTCTTGTACCAACATCTAGAGACCATCAACATTGAGTACAACACTTGTTTGAAGGGACGGTGCATGTTGCACCCTTAGCCAATAATGTGTTTTGGGATATGTGTAGTTAATTATAGGCTAGCATAAGATTTCATTAAGTCATATGATCATTTATTTAGCTTAATATCGGTGGTAGGGTCACCCCAGGGAGTTTACATAGCATAGTTAGGGTATATATAGGAGGTAAGGGTTAGTATTTGATCATCATAATATAGATTATATTATTATTGTAAGGTTTTGGAGGTTTTCCATTTGAATTGGTTTGTCATTTATTCATATATTCTACTTTATTTTAGTAATATTGTGATCTATTGATATTATTCTACTTTATAATGTAATAGTATAAAGTTGAACCACATACTACAGGGATAAATTCTATAATTTAGAGGATTAGAACATGCTAAATTAGTGTTAAAATAGGGGAGATATAGAGTAAAGGTAAAATAGGATAGGCCATTTATTTTCAAAATGGCATTAAATAATAAAAATTCAAGTGAATTTTCACCCACAGGGTAACTTTTGAGTAAAAAAATATGTATTATTTTTTGCCCTGAGGATAATTATACTATTGTGATCATCTCATCAAGTTGATATTTTTAGAAAATAAATCCATTAAGTATTTTATGGAGCCTTGGGACCCCTTTTTGATGGCTATGCAACCCAACCTAGAACTAAGAACATACAACCAAAAGTTATTGACTTGACATATGTTGTCACTGATCTATAATAAAAGATGCATGACATTAATGCATAAAATGCATAACTCTCAAACAAGTTTAGAAGTGATAAATAGTCTGAGAGTATTTGATTTAAGACTTTTTTGTAATATTGTGTGTGATTTTTTTCATCTTGATGTTTCAGATCAGCATTCAAAGAAGCTTTCAGTCAAATTTTGATGGACTCTAAAAGCATCAAATCTCTTAGTTTGAGACTAGTTTCTCATCAAAAAACATTTTAGGTGGCCCAAATATGGACTTTCTTCAATTTGATGGTACCTAACATACAATTTGGATTTACCATGTAAAATTATATTTAATTTTATGTAATATATTAGGGGTGAAAAACATACCAATAACATCATTCCACTCAGAAAAGGAAATCATCTAATGGTACCTGTGGTATAAAAAAATTCATGATGAACTAACTTAAAATGACTTTTTCAAACCATTTTTGGTCCAATTTGGTTCCAATTCCTATGAATACTTCACTAGAGCCCTTCCCAAACTCGTGTAAACATGAACAATTCGAGAATACGAAACTAAATTTGGAAAACTACTAATCAAGGAAAAGGGTTATCTGAAGATTTTTCAAGAGTTGTTTCATATGTGCATTCAAAGATATAGTTTGTATTGAGGTAAAAATCTTCAAGCCTAAGGAAATTATGGAAATTCTTAGGTTGGACAACTTAGAAATGTTGTTCTTCAAATTTTATTCCTTTTAAATTTCCCACATTACAATGCAACATAATAACCCCACCTCTAAAAAAAACCCATATAACACCTTATAAAGGTTGAAATGCGAGCTAGTTGGGAAAAAGGGTTACATTATAATTGTGATTAAAATTTCATATATGGCCCAAATGTATTGAACATAAGTTTTATTGACTACATTTTGAGTCACCTCCTAATACAAATAAATGAGTAAATGTTCAAGAGTCCCAGGAAGAGGAACAAGAATTAGAAGAGGTTAGCCTCGAGAATTCCCAACTAGAAATTTTAATGCATGACTTGATGGGGGTAACCACTCCTCAAACTATGAGAGTAAAATGGAATTTAAAAATTAACCCCTCACTATTCTCATTGACTGAGGCAACACATAATTTCATCAATCCTCCATTAGACAAACAAGATGATCATTTTATTTACCCTTATTCAAGATTTGAAGTTGTGATTTTTAATGGGTAGACATTACCTTGTAAATTACAACGTCACAATGTTCATATTCTATTAAGGGATTATAAACTAAAATAAAGCATGCTTATTTTTCCCTTGGGAGGATGTGATTTAATGCTTAAGGCTCAATAATTGTGCATCCTTGGATTAATTTTTTGGGATTTTTCATAACTCTAGATGCAATTCTCTACCTATGAGAAATAGTGCAAGTTGAAGGGACTCAAGTTAGGATCTACTAGTGTCATAATATCACATTGTATGGATAAGAGCCTTAAAAAAGGCTCTCATAGGATCATTTCGCAACTCTATTTCATCTAGCTTAGCACATCTCTTAATTCCAATTAGCCTGATGACTTGGAAAATATTCTAATGAAAAAATATTCTATTCAAGGATTAAATATTATTTGAGGAGCCAAAAGGATCACTACCTTCATGGCCTAAGAACCATCACATTCAACTCCTCATAGGGAGTGCACCCCCAAACATTCAGCCATATTACTACACTTTCCTCTAGAACATAAAAATTGAAAAGTTGTTACAGGAGATCCTACATGTAAGAGTATTTCACCCAAGCACAAGACCATGCTCTTATTTGACTTAGCTTATCTAAAAAAATAATAGGTCTTAGTGACTCTACATCAATTTTTCAAAAACTAAACAAACTTACTATTAAGAACAAATTCCTTATTTTAGTGATTGATGAAATCCTACATGAGATTCATGGTGTCCAATCCTTTTCCAAACTAGATTTATGGTCTGATTATCACCAGATATGCATCAAGGATAAATATATTCCCAAAGCTATTTTTCGCACTTATGACAATCACTTTGAATTTTTGGGCATGACCTTTGGGATTAATAGTTCCTCATTAACATTTCAAGAATTTATGCATAAAATATTTTGGCCCTTTCTCCATAACATCATCTTAGTCTTCTTTATGATATCCTAATCTATAGAAAAACTTTGGAATATATTCATATCACCTCAACAGTACACTAGAACTTCTCTCTAACCACCTATTATGTGCAAAATGGCCCAAGTGATCTTTTGGTCAAAATGAATTTGAGTACCTTAGGCATATTATTTTAGTGGCAAGAGTTAGATTCAACCTCAAAATAATTTAATCCATGAGAGATTATTCAAAACCCAAGATGCTCAAAAGCATTCATGTATTTTTCAGTCACACTAAGTACTACCAGTTTTTTTTCAAGGACTTTGAAAAAATTGTTGCTCTTTTGATTGACAAGCTAAAAAGGAATGCTTTTTCTTGGTCTAGGGTAGCAAAATAATATTTTAAATTATTTAAATAGGCTATTTGTACTATCCCTATTTTGAAAAATCTAAATTTCTCCAATACCTTCATCATTGAAAGTGATGCATGTGGTAATGGACTCGACGCTATCTTTATGTAGGAAGGACAACCCATAACATTTACTATCAAGATCCTCACTGGGTGAAATTTGGTACATTCAAGATATGAACATGAAATTATGGTCATCTTCCTATTTAACCCTAAAAATATAGATTGGGATTATATAGGGTTAAAGGGGATATAGATAGCCTAGGGTACAAGGGTGATAAATTATATCTATAGCAGGCCAATTAGATGCTAAACTCAGATATAACATATGTTAAATTAATTAATCTAAGATAAGTTACAATAAAAAGTATAAATATGATAGTTATGGAAATGACAAAGAAATAATGTACTTGGTTTTGATTCTAATACAATTTTAGATCTAAAATAAGTAGGAAGCAAATTGGAAGAGGATTCTAGAACAGTCACCAAATTCTAGATTGAGTGCCTCTAGAGCCCCAAACACTAACATTAGCTTGGGGTGGTTGCATCGATGTTATTATCTAAACATAATGTACGTATCTTATACAAAATACCTACTAAAAAAGAATGTGACCACCTAGATGTTTTTGGGTTTATCTTCATCTTTGCTCTAGTGTATTCAAATTTGGGTCATCGACTGTCACTCCTCATGAAATTATAATACCTTAGTTATTCATCTTTGAAGTAACCTTGGGGGAAAATGAATTAGTATGAATACAATATCAAACTAACCCCAAATACCCCTCTATAAATGAGCACTACCTACATATCCAATACTCAGAAAAGGGCCTCAAATTGGTGTAGCTCTCCCCTACCTGTTGGCTTGTGTGTGAATCATGCAATATGTGGAAAGCAAATACAATAATGACCTAGCTTGTAACTTCGAAAATATATCTCTTAGGCTATTACTTTAGTAATTTATACATATGTATGTATTTTAACTATGACTAATATAGAAATAGGAGAAAATAGGGAAGCTTTCCTCACTTGAGTGCATGATTGAATGCCTTTTGTAAGTTATCTGGTGAGTAGGTAAGAAGTTTCTAGGTGAGGAATGATGAGATTTGATCTTGTATTTATACCAATCCCTTTAGATAAATAACTCACACTAAATCACTTAGGTAGACCATTAAGATATGTCTTATTTGTAAATTAGGTGACTTTAGGGCACTAGACACCTGTGTCAAGTTAGGACACTAGCATTGATGTAGGGATTTGGGAATGACACTTATGTCCTGGAAGTTATAAAATAGGTATAGTCTCAAAACTTATAGGGGCATAACATAATCATAATTTAATCATTGTGGCTAAGATAAAAAGTATGGGTCATCAACATAAGACTTGTCGAACTAAGAGATAGGTTAAGGGGCACAAGATAGAACACATGTGAGACTTCTAAAAGTAAGGAAGGTCCAAAACTAAGAGCAACTAAGATCTAAGTTTTCTAAAGTGTATAAGATTGAGGTGTTATATAATCCATAAATATCATCTACATTCCCCCCCCCCCGTTTTAATCTAGTAATGAAATTGTTGATTTAAAGGAGAAGAAATCCATACTTGGCTCTGGATAACACACCTTACCTTTGTGTGAGTCCAACTTGAGTGCTTTGTTGGTGACTAACTTGCAACTAAGAACATTTTATAGTACATAATCAATGCATATAGTCTGAAATTAAAAGTATTGAAATGATTGAAATTGAATGAGCAAGGTTTAGGAGTCCACCTATGTATTGATGCAACCATCTTGCCTATTGAAAAGTTTGCTTAAAAAGATGTATCATTGTAAAGCTCTAAAATTGAGATTAGTAATAACATATATAAATTTGGAAAGTCCACATATCTAAGGAGATAAAGAGACTTGAAGGCACATGCCCCCAACCTTTAAGAAAAGGTGAGTTGTCACCCAATAGTTGAGATTAATCTCAATTGTTTAACCCAGTCACACTTATAACCTAATGAGCATGAGTGAACAAAGTTAATTCATATTATCAAATTGGTGATGTTGGATGATACAATCAAGTCTAATGTAAAAACTTGGCAAGATTGAGTGATTTAATCATCTCTACCATACCAAAAGTGAACCAATTACTATAGTAGATTAGCTCAACACAGTCTGTAAAAGTCCATCCTGATGGGTGATGTCAGTTCCTAAGAGTGATTTGAAATCTGAAATTGATTTGGATTTTTGTAATATTAGGTGTACATTTAATAACATACTCACCTTATATATGTCTAATGCTAAAATTATGTATAACAATGGTACCAAGGTTATATGATTTTTCCACAACTATAAATATGAATCATGTGATTGTGTGTTTTGGCCAATTCAGAAATTGTGTAAGTGTGGAGAACATGCTTCCAAAGCATGCCCCCACTATATATAGAAAATCTAAAAATTTAAATAGGTGCCAATGTATAGGACATGTTTCTAAAACATGACCCCACTGAATTGGGGTGTACTAAATACTAAATAAAAATGGATAACATGCTTCCAAAGCATGCCCCCATAGAAACTAGAAATTGTGTTAAATATTGAATAAGTGTGCATAAAATGCTTCTAAATCATGCCTTCATTGAATATGAAAAATAATATAAGTGTCAAATATGAATGAGTTTGAATAACATGCCCCCACTAATATTTTTTAAGGAAATTACTTAGATGTTTGCACAGAATAATTATATATCATACAGAATAAGCAAAGATAAGAGATCACATAGCAATAATTGATAGCAGAGCAGAATACTAGATAATATAGCAAAGCCACTTCAAGGGGGCAACCTCCACAATAATGCAATAAGATCAAATTACTTAATATTATGATCAAAGACTAACCACTACATCCTATATATAGTCTACTTAGCCATGGTTATTCCATAGGCTGACTTAACTAAGAACATAGAGAAATGTAACAAGAATATAAAAGAGATATGAAGCCACAAGTTGGCCACACATATCCCTAGATATGCCAAATGTTAAGGGAATATCATGCCCCTCCCATAAAAAACAATGTTATTCTTGATGTTGAATCAACTCTGAATGTTGTTGCACAAAGGATTCATCCTCCTAAGTGGCATCTTCACATGGAAAATTTTTCCATTTGATCAGGTACTCCTTAATCACTCTAGATGTAGTTACTTAGTTTGCATTTAAAGGACCACCTTAGGATCAAGAATAACTCTCCCTCCCTCATCCAATTATGGTAATTTAGTTTGAGTAGAAATTTTATGTCCAATGACTTTCTTTAGTCATGATACATGAATTTTTGGATGTATGCGAGTGGATGAAGGAAACTCTAACTTGTAGGTCACACTACAAATTTTTTGAAATATTTGATAAGGCTCATAATACTTAGGGGATAGCTTGTTATCTTTTTTATGTTGCTTTAAGGACATCTGTTTATATGGCTGCAAGTGAACAAAGACCCAATCACCAATGTCAAAATGCCTCTCACTTTTGTGTTGATCTGCCTATAGCTTCATGCAATTTGGGTCCATGGATAGATTTTCAAGCAAACTTTCAAGGACCTCTTATTGGTGGTGAATATCTTCCTCAACTAAATGAACCTTAGGATGGACCTTCAAGGTTGAAGTGATGGATGGAGGGTGGTATCCATACAAAGCCACAATGGGAGACATTTTAGAAAAACTATGAATAAAATTATTATACCACCATTTAGCAAGTGGAAACCAATGAACCAATTTATTTTGTTTATCATAAAAAAAACAATGGAGATATCCTTACAGACATTTGTTGACTACCTCAATTTTTCCATCTGATTGAGGATAATAGGATTAACTATGAGCTAACTTGGTGCCCAAACATGCGAATAATTCAGTCCAAAAATTACTAATGAAAATGAGATCTCTATCACTGACAATGATCTTAGGAGTACGATGTAGTTTCTAAACTGTATTGATAAAATTAGAAGCTACTATACTAGTAATAAATGGTTGTGATAAAGAATAAAAATGAGCATACTTACTAAGATGATCCACAACAACCATGATAACATTTTCACTATCAAATCTCGATAACCTTGTAATGCAATCCATAGACACCTCTTCCTAACACTAGCTAGGGATGGATAAAGGCTGCAAAAGACCTAGGGTTTTGATTGTTTCACCTTTATTTTGTTGAAAGATCATACATTTAGCCACATATTTTTGGACATCCCCCTTGAGTCCTTTCCAAAAAAATCCTACTTGATTCTATGATAGGTTTTCAAAAATCCTAAATCACCCTCAAGTGGAGTTACATGAAGTTCTTGAAGGATTTTTTATTTGAGAAGAGAATTCTTACACAGGTATAATCTATCTTTATATCATAATGTATTACCCTTCCATGTGAATTTTTCAAATCCACCCAAACCTTAATAAAGATTCTAAATAAAATCGTGGGTAGCACTATCATTTTCCTATTCTAATTATGCTTCCTCTAGCCAATCTACCTTCCAAATGGTTATGGCACATAGCAATGCCTCAACTGATACATCCCTCTTAGATAGTACATCTACCACCACTTTTTTCTTTCCTTTCTTGTAGACTATTTCAAAATCATAGCTTAACATCTTAGTTACCCATTTATGTTGTTATTTTGATGATAACCATTGTTCCAAAAAATATTTGAGACTATCATGATCAATCTTTACCTAAAAGTGATGACCCATCAAATAAGGTCTCCATTATTTGACCGCATGCAAAATGGACATCAATTCCTTCTCATAGATGGGCTTGTGCCAATTTTTACACTTCAGTTGGTAATATTTAAATGCAAGTGGTCTACATTTTTACATGATCACAACACCCATACCATATCCATATGCATCACATTCAACCACTAAAGTCTTAGAAAAATTAGAAGTGGCCAACACTAGAGTGGTGCACATAGCTAGTTTCAATTATTCAAATACCCTGTTAGCTGTAGCGGTCTACTAGGAGCATTTATTCAACAAAGAGATGGGTGAGGCTGAAATGCTACCATAATTATTTACAAACCTACGATAGTAACCAGCTAGCCCCAGAAATCTCCAGAGTTATTTAAGTGTCTTAAGAACTAGCTAATCCACCATTGCTTAGATTTTTTTAGGATCCACTTTCACTCCTTCGTGTGAAACCATATGACCTAAATACTCAACCTCATGAGCTCCAAAAGTATATTTGGAAGGTTTGACATACAACTAATGTTTTTCTATAATTGAGAGTACTTGTTTCACATGTTGCATATGGTCTTCTCAATTTTTATTGTAAATGAAGATATCATCAAAAAATACTAAAATAAATTTCTTCAAAAATGGCCTAAAAATAATATTCATCAAATTTTGAAAGGTGGATGGTGCATTTGTTAGACCAAAAGGCCTAACCATAAATTCATAATGGCCCTCATGAGTTCTAAAAGCTATTTTAGGTATGTCTTCATCATGGATCCAGATTTGATGATACCTAGAACACATATCTAACTTGCTAAAATAAAGAGCAGCATTTAATTCATCTAGCAAATCATTAATGACAAGAATAGGAAACTTATCTTTGATAGTGTACTTGTTAAGCTATTTTTAGTTAGGGCACATCCTTTAAGTGTCACCTTTATTTCCCACCATGACAATTGGTGAATAATATTTGTTTTGTCTATGATGAATGATTCCTACATCCAACATCTCCTATACCATCTTTTCAATTTTACTTTTTTGGGCATAGGGATACCTATATGGCCTAATGTTGGGTGTTTTACTACTAGTGTAGACACCTAAATTTGGCCACCAATAATCTTCAATCAGGCTTTTGACCAATTTCTACCCAAAATGCACAATTTGGCCTAAAAATACTAAAATATCCTATATGATGTGAAATTGACGTATTCAAGTGCTAATTTTGGTTAGGGTATCACTAAATGGGGCAATGTAATTTATGGGCTAGCTAACTTTGATCAGATCATTTTAAGTCAAAATGTCAATTTTGTACTTACATGCTCTATATTGTTCTTTTCTATCAAATATTTTGCACAAGACATGTGCCTTTTTTATTTTTTATTGGCAACATCCTAAATGGGATAATAGTTCCAATGCATATGACATCACCTTCCAATTCTAATCTAGTCAAATTTTAGACTAATAACAAGACATTCTGATCAATTTGAGTAATTTGTGTACAAAGTGCTAAAACATGCTTAAGAGCTAATTAATCCAAATCAAGGCCTAATTAATAATTCCATGGAAACTTGTTGAATACTTATTTTTGGAAATACATTTTGAACATCTACATCATCAGGTGACCTCATTTCTTGGGAAGACATCCATAGGCCATAAATGCCACAAATATTAGGATTTATGCCCTTTGTGCCTCATCAATGCCTTCTACGATGCCCTCCATGCCTCTTAATTTCCTCTTCTTCCAATGTCATGACGAGGATAATTATGAACTTAATTCCAAAAATTTAATTAATCCTCAACCACACATCTCAATCTTGAGATGGATGGTTCAAGTTGATTCTGATCAAATCCAAAAATCTATAAATAGGAGACCTTACAACATCATTTCTAATCTCTTTTGGTGTAAAGTTATTATGCTCAAATATATTCAAAAAAGCATTGAAACTAGTGTTGCCATGCCAAATTGATTCCAATCCAAGCCAAGTCACAAGCCAAAGGTGCCAAGGAGAAGAGGAGATAGCCAAGCTTCCTTTAATGAAGATTTCATGAGCACAAATTGAGCAAGCCACTACAACAAGCATTTTGGAGCATCCAAGGGAGGTAAAAGAAGTTTTCTTTTCCATTTTAGTTATGTGTTTCATTTATGATTGTTACTTAAGCTCTCCCTAGTGTTTAGGCCTAGAGATGTTATGTTATTAGTGTGTTTATTTCATTTTATTTTCATTTTGGAACTAACACCATACTAACCATCCTCTCTTGAGTTAAATTCTAAGATCACCACTTAATGGCACGCCCGATGGGACTAGACGCATCTCACACCTGAAGAAGACCATTTTTCAACTCTAAAATATTTATTTGGGCTCTTAAAACTCTTGCAAATTGATTTTCTAACATTATTTTGCCATTTTTTGTTTGTCACAATTTCACACAGTAATCAACATCGACAAGTAAGACTGACATCGATTGTATATCTTAACCAACATCGGTTGACAAAACTGACATTGATTACATACCTGTCGAGATGGTCATAGTAGTATAACCGATGTTAGTTATATAGCTAACATCAGTTAGCTAAAGTAACCATCATCGGTGGTAATAATCAATGTTAGTCACTGTGTTTTTCTTAAAATACAAACCTGAGAGCTACTTTTTCAAAGTTCATTATTTTAAATCAAAAAGAGCTTCAAAGCTAAAGGACATGCTAACATTTTTTCTACAATACCAAGCTTGATATTTGCTCAAAACATGTTAAAATCACCTTTGCATGCTTAAAAATCAATTAGGAACCTTGTTTTGGTGTTTAAAAAAGAATTTAGATGTTTAAATGAATATTTTCAAAGTTTAAAACTAAGACCAAGGGGTCAAATGAACACCATCAAATCTTTCATTTTGGGTTTAAAATTAAACACACTTATCAATTCTTGTTTGCAATAGTTGTTTAATCAAATTTTTGTTTGGAAAAAAGAGGAATGTTGCATGTATGCTCTTCCATTTGTCCCCTATAGGGAGCCCTTGGAATCAAAGTGCCACTCCTATTTTAAGTAGCCTAGTCCAAGGCTTAGAAATAAAGTCATCTAAAGCACTCCCCAAAGACTCTTCAAAGTTTGGGTGACCTTGAAAATGACCTTAAAGTCTTTCTAATTTCATGCTTTATTTTTTTTATGAATCTTGGCTTGCGAGGGGGACTTCATCACCTCTCGTAAGTTATTTAAAGAAGATTTGACATGGGGTTTCATCTCATGGCATTGACTTCATTTGGCTCCTTTTAAGTTGCACACGGGACATAGTGATAGTTTGAACATCGCACTATACTGAGTGAATAATAAGATGTAGTGGTTACAACAAAGACTAGACCTTTTTGCAATAAGCCAAGTGATACGGACCCAAAATATGTGCTTTTCTTTTGCATTATTTGGCATGAAAGTCATTGTGCAATTTATTCCCCTAGATCATTTAGAAACTTCTTAGATCTTAGATAAATCCCCACTTGCCATAGAAGTATTGTTGGTGCAAGGTGTGCCTCAGGGTCCATGTTCCAATACTATCATTTGAGAGAAGGGGGGGTATAAAAACCCTACTATATATTGCACATTTACTTTTAGATGAACACTTAAAATCCTCTCAAATGATGTATATTAATGGATTCTAATAATACCAAGTATCCTTTTCAGTTTAGGATCTAAGGGTGATTAATTAGTTGGTCTTGTCCTAGTTTAAAGTCTTGTTTAAAGTCAAAACTTGGTGTAAATAAACAATCCAAACCAAACACATAGTCCAAATTTTCCTTTGAACAAAGAGGCATTATGCAACCTATGTGAGATCATCAATTTTCCTTGTTCAAAGTTCATCAAAAGCTTGAGAGTCATATCATCCACTTTGGCATAGTTATGCTACCCAATTGAGTGTAGACCTTTACCAAAGTTGTTTAAGTCATTCACTTATAATACAAATTCAAAATTGCACCTTTACAAGTTCATAGGGTTGATGTGTTAAGTGGGTTCACCACTTACACTAAACTTGAGGGAAATTATGTTTAATTTTCAATCTGAGTTGAAGGTCTTTTAAGACTCATAATCATTGTTGTCACTTGATAGACTTAATAGATTATGTGTTAAACACTTGCACTTTGAGTCTATACACCAAAATATTTTGAGTCAACAAAGGTAGTATTATGTTGTCAAAATAGTGAGAAAATGTCTTTGCCTTAGAGTGTTTTGAAACAAATATTTTTATCATACCTTTTGGGTGGTATAGCATCATTATGCTACACAAACATTTCAAAATATTGTTTCATAGACCATTTCACATAGATTCTAAACTTTTTCCTATGTTTTTAGACCAATCCAACTATACTTTCATGATCCTTTGTCTAAAACACAGTTATACTATTCACCTTTGTCTAGCTTGTTTGTCAAAAGAACCAAGTTTTATACCATTATTTATGAGAAAATAAACTATTCTTAAAGTGCATTTTTATTTCATACCTTATACTTAGTTGATCAATTTCATGTCATAGAATCAAATGCCTAGTATTTGTTAGAAGTGTTTAAATCCATTAGATTAAAACTTTCATCTATTTCAAAGTCTAGATTTTGGTGTCATTTGGCCAAGAGTCCTATCACATGCCTTGTTTGAGCTTAGCTTTTGACGTCATGTTTGGCCAAAAGACCTAGCAACTTTTAAATTCATAGATTAGACTGATTTGAAACACTTTGACCTTAGAGTTTGGCATTTTAATTTTTTGGTCCTTTTACTTGCTTATCTTTGTGTGAACAGTGAAATGTTAGATATTATACACTAGCTTATTTCCTCACAAATATTTGCATAAACCTTTTAACCTTTTTGACAAATCTAGACCAAGTTGAAACATCATTTATTTTAGATTATGTCATTTTTAGAGTTTGTAAAACTCTTTGACCTTTTATCACAAAACATTAACTATGGATCCCAACATGTATTCCTACACTCATAGTGGACTCATGTACAATCCAGAGATTAGTAATGTGGTGATGCAGGAAGAAATGGTGCAAGACCCTTATGTGGATAATATTACTGATGAGATGGCTTCTTATCCCTCATATAATACTCTATCAGGGGCACAAAGCCAAGATCTATTAGCTAACTATTTGGTGAACACACCACCTTACTCAAAACAAGACCAAGAATAAACTGTGCAATACCTAGCTACAATACCCACAGTGAATGAGCCAATTCTTCAACAGTCATATTCAAATAATAAGACTTTCATGTATGATTCATTTTTGTTTGAGCAACATTTTTTAGAGAACAAGGATGAGATTTTGGTTAGAGCCATAGAGGTAGGGGCCAAGTTTCTAGTAGACTTCCCCCATGAAAATTTACCAAGTCTAGTAAGAGTGCCCCACAATATTACTTATGATCAACAGGCTTCTTCAAGCAATCCTATGGCTCTAGTCAAAACAACGTATCAAGACCCTAATATATCCAATTGAGGAAAAAACATCATGGAAGATCATTTTAAATAAATGTAAATAGCATATCAAACCTACCTAAATTTAGCATGTGATTTCAATCAGATGAACATGGTGAGCAAGCCTCTTATTAACCTAGTTCCTTCAATAGGAGTGTTGATAGAGTTAACTGGATAAGAGAATCTGAGTTTTGACCCATTCGTAAAAACCACTTTGATAGATAACTTGATGCATATGCCCATTATTGAAGAAGTATCTTCAACCTCTACACTAAATAGTGAGCCAAACGTACTGGATAATGTGCAAACAACATCCAATCTCAATCAAAGTGGTACTAATACACAAACAACTAGCCAACAACATGTGCCTGTAGTTAATCCCATGAATGAATCATCATATCAAGGAATAGGGGTTTCTACACCCCAACCTCAACCAGCTACTTCCTCAAGTGTACAACCTATGAGATTAGGTAATCAAGCAATATCCAATGTCACACCTTAATGATAGAATGTGATGAATCCTAACCTCTCTCAATAGGTAGCAAGTAGTATTCCATAATAGTAGACACAATCTAGTGTATCAACATAACAAAGGATAAATACATTACCACATCAATCAGGGGCAACTAATGCTCCACCTTGCTAGGTAATGACAAACATACCTTTTTAGTTGTAGACTAATATGTCAATTTAAAACCAAGCAATTACTAGTTAATAGTGTGTAAATATTGGTCAGCGATAGATGTCAAATTTGCAACCTACTTTCACTTCCTCATAGGGATTCATGTAATGAGGTCCCCATGTTTCTCAAGTACCTACTAGACAACTGTTGGTTCAAAATGTGCTAAAAAATCAAAAATAGGGTTTTGTTTACAAGTTTCCACTCAATAGTAAGATTTGATTAGTGGATAGCATGTCCCTTTTCAACCATAATAGGCACAGTATATTTATATCCCTCCATCTCAACCACAAAATCCTCCAAGTCAAACCTTTATCACCAATCCAAACTAGAATATTTTGTAAATAAATGTGCAATTTTATGTACATCCTAATCCATGTATATCTATTCCTGGTTCATTCCCCAACCAAACCAATATACCCCAACAAGTATCTCCATCATACCCTGGTCAAAGTGTCCCACTTGTGACCTCCCAACCATCTACCTAAACCAACATTCTCCCTCAATCCAATATTCCTTCTGGTTTCCTATCCCAAGAATTGCAATAGATGAAGGATGCAATTACTACCATTCAAGTAGGTAAATAGACTAAAATGTCCAAATTGGATGATGTGTGTTCCTATCCATTCAACATGGAGTATTTATAGATACCATTTCCTCTAGGATATGAACCACTGAAATTCGATATATACAAAGGGAAAGGTGATCCTAAGGCTCATTTGATCAAATTCTTTATTTCATGTCAACTAGTGGAATATAGCAACATATACCTTTTATTGTTGTTTCTAAGGAAATTGGATAGACAAGCCTTGGAGTGGTTTTTAAAGTTGCCCAAGAATTTAGTAATGGATTTTGATGATCTTTCTAATAAATTTGTGTAGCACTTTTCCTATAATCTCGAGCATGAGATTTCATTAGTGGACCTGACACAAGCAAAGAAAAAATATAGGGAGAGTTTTACAATTTATTTAAAATGATGGAGATCCCTTGCAAGTTGTTTCACCCATAGTTTACCAGATAAACAATTAGCCACTATGTTTACTAAAAATTTGCATAGTGAGATAGCTTACCATCTAGAACTACAATGTGCACATACATTAAAAGAGATCATTAATAAATGTTTATTAATCAAGTGGGTGCTCATTAATGAAGGAGTCATCAAACTTAATTCTACCAATCATGGAAATGGCCAATAGCAACATCCTATTCAAGCATAAGCATCGCAACCAGCATAGGCCAATAACCAAGAAAGACCAAAGTAATTTAATCATAATAGGAATGTTGTGGGAAATAGATTAATTAAATCTCATCATATCCAAACTATGTAGACATCATCCACACCACCTTTTCAGCTTACTCTTACCCAAAAAACTCTCCAAGCAATGCTACAAGCACAATTACCAAAACAACAAATACATCAACTTTTACCATTACAAACCCCTCCTCCTAAGAGAACTATGCCTGCACGTCATGTCTTTAGTGACTTAGGAGAACCTATTCAATCTATATTTTACAAGCTTATTACCACTAATCTGATTAGTTGGCCTATACTAAAGCATTATCTGTAAGGTATTCCTTACCCTGATTGGTACCATGAAAATGAATTTTGTGACTATCATCGGATCAATAGGCTTAATCTATGAAGATGTGTCCAAATCAAGCATTTAATTAAGAATATTTTTGATAATGGGGAAATAACATTGGATAATGGTCCTTTAACTTCTAATCAAACTCTTAGAATTTATCGAAGCTCCATTCCTTGACATAATAATCAGCAATAATGACCAGTGCAATAGCAAAATCAATAGTATCAAAATCAAAGGTTAAACTAGTAGAATTAACAAAATTAGTAGCAAAACCCACAATGACAGAATAATGGACAAAACCAAGTTTAGAATGGTAGCAACCAACAAACCTACCATGCAATTGCACATGATTACAATAGGGTTATAGGTCATATTGTAGGGGGTAGCGTTAATACCATCTCCATTAATCCCAGACTAAATACTAATTAGCCTAGACTATTGCTAAACAATAATATTGAACCAAATCACATGGATAATCATTTTTTGACCTAGGAGTGCATACAAATAAACCAGCAAACTAGGACTTCTCCTTTTAAACCTTATATTGATAACTCATTCTTACCATGTGACCACATGCAAGTATACTAGCAACTGAGACTTTTCTTCTCTAGTCCTACACCATTTCCAACATTGGTTAGCAATAATGCTCCAATATTTAATCCCAATTGTGCAATCACAACTCAGAGGTCAAAGATTACTATCCCAAGCCCACAACCACCTGCCACTTTTCCTGTCATCCAACCAATTGTTCAGCCTCAGAATAAACTATACACTACTAACCAAGATAAGAAGTTTGATATTGTAGAACAATTACAAAAGACACCAGCATAAATTTCTATTTTAGATTTGTTCTGAATGTTGATAATCCACAAGAACATCTTGAATGAGTTTTTGACCCAATCCACTGTTGCTAGTGACATATCCCCTGATAAATTTCAAGCTTTGGTTGGACACCTAGCTCCAGTCCAATAAGTCATATTCAACCAAAGTGATATGTCTTCCCTTGACCCACCCATAATAATCCATTATACATAGAAGTTTAGATAAGACATCATAAAGTGAAATGTGTCCTTATAGACATGTATCCGGCCTCAACATAGTGTCTCTAAAGCTCATCAAGCTTCTTGGGTACACAATGACAGATTTGTAGCCAAAAATAATAACTATCAAAGCCTATGATAATCAGGAAAGAGAGTCACAAGGCACCATTAGTTTGCTAGTTATCATTGGGCCTTTTACCCATGATACACTTTGACATGTGCTTGATCTTGAGTTATCATGTAATATAATTCTAGTCAGACCTTGGTTACATGAGATTTGTGTAGTCTCATCAACAATGCACCAATGTATCAAGTTTTCCCACTCAGGGATGGAAGTGAATATTCAAAGGGATTTACACTTGTATGAACACTACAAGCATCTTGAGGCTGAATTTCAAAGCTATAATTATTAGTATGACATGAACCTAAGTTCCAAGTAGGATAAAAGAAAGGCTATACTTATTGATCCTTCACCAGATAATTGCATAGATCAAATACCTTAGATTTTGTTTCCCACATGCTGCTTCCTAAAGCTTCCAATCATTTCACCATTTCAGATAATGGATCAGGAGAGTATGTGACCCATGATATATTTCATATTGCCAATCTTCCTCAAAATTCAAAAACCTTTGGGTGACCTAAAGTTACCCCATATATGCATTGGTAATAAAAGAATAAAGGTAAAGGAATGTCACATTTATACTAGCATCTAGCCTAGAACCTGACCCTCTTGAAGGGGATGAATCCTGGTTATACAATGACAACCAAGCTAATTATTATATAAGTACAAAATATCCTATTCTCAATAGGATCATGGAGTATCACAATTATGAAGGAAGAGGCCTCAGACCAAATCAGCAAGGAACCATTGAGCTAATTTCTATGACTAAGTATGAAAGACCTTATAGACTTGGATTTAAACTACCTAGGGGTGACCCCACATATCTTATTCAAACTATATCATTAGTGACTAGTGATAATTATGTTGATAGTGTAGCAGAGTCTGAACTGAAACTAACATGTTTGATAACAATGCCATCTGTACCCTTACCCTAGTCATTCATCACAACCCATTACCATTATATTATCCCCAACTAATAGATTGAGACCAACAAGAATCCAGTCTATAGATTGATTATTTCTAGAATGATGAGGCATTCTGTGATTTCTTAGGCCTTAGTGACAATGTTTAATTGGGAGATCACAAATCAGGATTCTCAATCACATTAGATCCTACAACCTATTTTAGAGAGTGAGTGAACACCCTTAGCCAAAAATAAATAAGTAAAACATTGAGGTCTCAAAGTGAAAACTTCTTTGAGGTGCTTTTTGACTAGGGAAAAATTAAAGATAAAGACCAATCTAGTGGTAAAAGCCTATTTTAGGTGCTATTAGATGGGGGTGTTCATTCTTCTTTGAATTTAGACTAGAAGACCACCAATGATGAACTTGTCTATGGATCTGAGTTCAGCTTTAAGCAAAAACAAGTATTTGATCAAATTCTTCAATATTTTTTTTACTATTTTTGTCACATGGCTAGATCTCTCATTAGGGGACTCTGATTCATCATGACTAGGAGAAGTTGAAGATCAAGTCCTAATGGAGGATCTTAACATAATCCAATAGTTCAAGTCATTGCCTACTATCATAAAAGATGGTTCCACCCTTCTAGTCGAAGATACAATAGAGATAAATATCAAGACTCTATTAGACCTAAAATGGATAAAATTAGGCACGTCTCTCACTGAGGAGGAACATGACATCTTTATAACTCTATTGAGAGAATTTGTAGATATCTTTGCATGGGCTTATTCTGATATGTCAGGTTTAGACCCCACCTTGGTTCTGCACCACCTTATGGTTAATCTTGATGCCAAATCGGTAAAACAAAAGTTACATAAGATGCATCCTTGCATTATTTTATTGGTAAAGAAAGAGTTGGAAAAAATCTTAGAAGCAGGATGTATTCGATCCATCAATTACTCAGAATGGATCTCTAATGTGGTACCTATTAGTAAAAATCCAAAAGGGATCAAAATTTGTACTAATTTTTGAGACATCAACAAAGCTTATCCTAAAGATGATTTTCCCTTGCCTAATATCAACATAATCATTACTCTATGATTGGTTATGAAATGCTTTCACTCATGGATGGCTTTTTAGGATATAACCAAATCCAAATCATGCCAGAAGATCAACATAAAATAGCATTCACCACTTTATGGGGATCATTTTGTTATCAAGTGATGCCATTTGGCCTTAAGAATCCTAGAGCTACATATCAAAGGGATATGACTGTCATATTCCATGATATTGTTGAAGACTATGTTAATGGCATATTATGAAAATCCAAAACTAGGGCTGACCATCCAGTAGTGTTGCATAAGATATTTGAAAGACTAAAAGAATACAAAGTCAGACTCAATCCAAAGAAATGTGTGTTTGATGTAAATTCAAGCAAATTACTTGGCTTCATTGTGTTTGGTAGAGGTAATGAAGTCAGACCAGCTAAAGTCCATGATATAACCAAGATGTTGCCACCAACCAATTTAAAGCAACTCTATAGTTTGCAAGGTAATATTCAGTCAATTTGATGCTTCATCTTTCAGTTAGAAAATAAGTGCCATCTATTTACACATATTTTTAAGAAAGGACTTGCATTTCACTTGGATGATCACTACCAAATAGCTATTCAATAGCTCAAAGATTATCTTGTTAATCCACCTATTTTATTACCTCTTATGCTAGGAAACTCGTTCTTGTTATACCTATCAACTACTAACCATGTCCTAGGGGAACTCTTGGCTCAAAATGATGATAATGAAAAGGAGCATGTTATATACTACATAATCCATACCTTGGTTAGATATGAACATAACTATGCACATATTGAAAAAGCTTATCTGGCCATGGTCTTCCTAGCTCAAAAACTACACCATTACATGTTGAATAATAAAACCATGGTCATTTAAAAATTAGATCCCCTCAAGTATCTACTATTTAAAATAGAATTACAAGGTAGAATGGCTAAATGGATCATACTTCTCAGTGAGTTTGACATAGAGTATGTCAATCAAAAGGCAATCAAGGGACAAGTTCTTGCAGATCAACTTGTTGAAGCACCTCTCACAGACACATAGCCACTTACATTTCTATTTATTGATGAATCCATCATGACCGTTATTGACACACCATTTGAGGAGTAGCCTTGGAATCTATATTTTGATGGTTCATTCACTGCACATGGATTAAGTGTAGGCCTATTGTTTATTACACCACAGGGGGATCTAATCCCTAAATCATTCAAAATTAGCTTTCCTTGTACAAATAACATGGTTGAATATGAAGCACTTATTGCAAGACTTTGAAAACCAATGCATTGGAATATATCTCATATTTAAGTTTACGGTGATTCTTAGTTAATCATTTATTAGGTCACAAATCATTTTTAGACCAAATATGACAAGCTAGTTCCATATAAAGCCATGGTCGACACTTTTAAACAACAAATTACCAACATTCAGTTTGAGTATATATCGAGGGCTAGTAATAGAATTAAAGATGTCATGACTACTATTGGTTCTCTGATTTGACAAATAGATAAAGCTAGAGAGTATCAGTTCCTCGTTGAGAATTTGTCAGCACCAACTCATGAACCTTTAACCATTGCAATGACTTGTGATATTGTTGGTCCTAATTCTATCTGGTACTCAGACCTTTACAACTACCTTCATGACTAAGTTCTACCACCTAATCTATCTTGAAAAAAAACCAAAGCCTTTATATATCATTTTTCTCCTTATACTCTACTTGGATCCACCCTTTACCATCACAGTTTTGATAGAACTCTACTTCATCGTTTAACTTCGGTAGAGTCTACATTAGCATTAAGAGAAGTTCATGAAAGAGTATGTGGAGCCCATTCTAACATGGCATTCCTATCCAGAAATATCTTACGTACTAGTTATTATTGGCCCACAACAGACATAGATGTCACAACATATGTAAAAAAGTGTGACAAATTTCAACATCATGCTAGTCTGATTCATGCCCGAGAAAAAACTCTAAAACCAATGTTGACACCATGGCCATTTTCTACATGGGGACTTGACCTCAATGGGAAGATCAAATCCACTTTATTTGATGGCCATAAACATATCCTTACCACCACTGAATATTTCACTAAGTGGTTTAAAGCTATACCTTTCACTTATGTGACTGGAAAGCAAATTTCTAAATTCATCTTCAATAATCTCATTTGCCACTACGGTATCTCCTCTAACATTATATCTGATAATGGATGATCATTCAAGAACAAGGATGTAGACTAGTTATGTACTAAATATAACATCATGCAACATTTTTCTATAGCATATTACCTTTAAGGTAATGGCCAAGTTGAGGCATCCAACAAAACCATTGTTAATATTCTCAAAAATATTGTCAATGATGTTGATCATGATTGACACTTACAGATATTCCCTAACCTTTAGGCATACCATACCAATCATCATACCCCCATAGGATCTACTCCATACTCACTTATTTATGGTACTAACATCATCCTTCCCATTGAGGTCGAATTGCCTTCACTGTGCATCTCTTTCAAGCATGTCCTAGATGATCATGACTATCGAGTAGCTTGCCTACAAGAGCTAGACCTACTTGATGAGAAATGCACAGCGACACTCAACAATCTTCAAGCATATCAGAACTAACTCAAAGGCCACTATAATCGACGTATTAAAAATAGAACATTTGAACTTGGTGATTTCGATCTTAAAGAATACCATGGCTGAGAAGAAACATAAAGGGAAGTTCAAACCAAACTGGATAGGGCCTTTCATCATTACTATAGACTATGGATCAGGAGCATACAGGCTTACCACACTAGATAGAGATGAATTTTTGGAGCTGATGAATTTTATACATCTCATGTGGTATTATGTTTGAGTGCTAAAGTGTATTATTTGTAAGGACTGTTTTAGTTATGCCATTTTATCACTATTCTTCTTTGTATAAAATACCATCTTTATCCATCCTCTTTGTCATGTCCACTTTTTGATTCTGACCTATCATCCCAATGTGTTCTAAACCCTAACCCATTTGACCTTGGTTTTCAACATTCATTATGCATTTTCAACATCAAGGTATCTAATCAATTTCATCAGTTAGTTCAAGAACTTTAGATAGAGATCATATTTTGGAATAGTATGATAGAAGTTTTGATAGTTGCATCATTCATTTGTTATTCCTTTCTTACCACTTGTCTTTCTACTAATTATAACTACCTTTAGACAAATTAGTACCTTTGATCTATGCAGTTGTGTCCTAGTTATAACTGCCTATGGGTAAACTAGGGGAAACATTAAGCCTTGACATACTAACTTGCCACGTCCTATGTCGTACTATGCCTTTTTACCAATTGTGCCTATTTTGTTTGAATTTACTACTACACTAGTCAAATTCCTCCATTGTAATGATGAAACTATAGTGACTTGAGGTCCTACTCTGGGACTATGTAGGTAGCACTCAATACTTGTTGAGGTTAACTCCATCACTCTTTTCCCCATACTCTCACTATTTATTGAGTAACGTAAGCCATGCTCTCACCATTTTGTGAGCAACCTTAGTTTAAACACTCTCACCATTTTATGAGACTGAGCCAGTTAGTATCTCATCATTCTCAATTGAGTTGAGACACTCCAAAAACACTTCCAAAAACATTTACAAAATTGATAAAAAAGAACAAAAACATTGACCACTTATTTGCCTTCAAGATTCTAGGAACCTTTACTAAGTTACAAGCAAATCACTTGTCATGTAGTTTCCCCATCCTTTTTGGCCTTTTTCTCTCACGCACTTGCCATTTTACAAGACCATTTCTATTCTTCTATCACATATATTTTGTTTATTTTCCTCAGTTATCACATTCTTTCCATTCCCTGGGAGAACTACATTTGTCCTAAAGTTTTTAATTGGATATTACATCCATGAAACTATGTAGGCAACATCCACTTGCCTAGTGCATATGGAGATAGCTCGGCCACCCCCTTCCTTTTTTTATATTCCCCAATTTTGTTCATTTGTTAAGTTGTCACCTATTTTCTAAGGGCAATATTCATAGGGTTTCTATTGCATTGTTTATTTATCTAATTTTGCTTATTTTGTTTGTTTGTTTACATGTTTGTTTGTTTTTAGCACTGTTGCTTTGATTTAGTTTATGTGTGTTCATTAGGTGATTCCTTTCTCACACTTACTCTTTAATCCATCCATATTCATATGTTTACATTGTCATCATGGTTTCTATCATTGGTGCATTGTTTTCTATTGAGTATTGAATTACGAGAGTCAGTCGTCATGCATATTTTAGCCAAGTCCTCATGATGTTATATCATGATTTCTACCGACACCTACTACAACAAACCTAAGCTTCAAGAAGTCTATTCAGTAATGGTGGAATCTCTTAGACACCGACATCCTAATTCACTCCTAATCATATCCCAAATAGAGTAATTAACCATGAAAGAATTTCAACCTTTCTTAGTTTGGATGAGCATCTCCTTACTAGTAGGTTGTTCCAATTCATCATTACCCTCTGTGTTAAGTTGTCATCATCCTCAACCAAATTTATTATGTTTTCCATAATCGAGGTCCAATGATTATAACTGACTATGGGCAAATCATTACACACTATCCCCCCTATATTTATTAATGATTATAACCACCTTTGGGAAAATCATTATGTTGTCACCACTTTACTTTTTCTACCCATACAATGGCATGTTATTATCTTGTTTGTCTATCCTAACTGGGGTAGCTCCATCTTCTCAATGATTATAACTGCCTTTGGATAAATCATTCTGTTATCATATCACATTGCCACTATCGAGGTAAAATGTTTATAACTACCTTTGGGAAAACCATTATGCACCATCCCACTTACATTTTTAATGATTTTGACTACTTTTTTAGTATCATTATTTTTTCACCCCATCATCTTTCCTTTCTTTGGTCCCCTTGTTTTGCTTCCTTCTTTTCGAGGGACCGTTTGCTCACTTACTTGTACCAACTGTTCCCTCGAGGGGGCATCATACAGTTAGTTTATCATCATTGCAGTTGTAGGCATACAAGTCCTTTTCATTCTTTGAGAAGACATTACTATGTTTATAGCTTGCAATGCCTTCTCAAATAGGGGCAAACTATAGACACCTAAATCTAGCCATTAGTAACCTCCAATCAAGCTTTTGACCAATTTCTACCTAAAATGTACAATTTGGCCTAAAAATACTAAAACATGCTAAATGATATAAAAATGACATATCCAAGTATTGATTTTGGCCAAGGTATCAATTAATGGGGCAATGTAATTTATGGGCCAGCTAACTTTGATCAGTTCATTTCAAGTCAAAATGCCAATTTTGCACCTATGTGCTCTAGATTGCTCTTTTCTATCAAATGTTTTGCATAAGACATGTGCATTTGTTATTTGTTGTTGGTAACATCATAAATGGTATAATGGTTTCAACACATCTGACATTGCCTTCCAATTCTAATCCGGTCAAATTTTGGACCAATAACAAGGCATTCTAATCAATTTGAGTTATTTATGCACAAAGTGCTTCAACTTACTTAAAAGCTAATTAATCCAAATCAAGGCCCAATTAATAATTCCATGGAAACTTGTTGAATACTTATTTTTGGAAATGAATATTGAATATTTGCATCATCAAGTGACCTCATTTCTTGGGAAGACATACCTAGGCTGTAAATGCCATAAATATCAAGATTCATGCCCTCTGTACCTCATCAATGCCTTCCATGATGTCCTTCATGCCTCTTAATTGCTCCTTCTTCTAATTTCATGCTGAGGATAATTATAAACTTAATTCCAAAAATTGAATTAATCTTCAACCACACATCTCAATCTTGAGATGGACGGTTTCAAGTTGATTCTGATCAAATCCAAAAATATATAAATAAGAGGCCTTACATCATTTCTAAGCTATTTTGGTGCAAAGTTATTATGCTCAAACATCTTCAAAAATCCATTACAACTAGTGTTACCATGCCAAATTGATTCCAAGCCAAGCCAAGCCACAAACCAAAGGTGCCAAGGAGAAGAGGAGATAGCCAAGCCTCCTTTGATGAAGACTTCATGAGCACAAACTAAGCAAGCCACTACAACAAGCATTTTGGAGCATCCAAGGGAGGTAAAAGAAGTTTTCTTTTGCATTTTAATTATGTGTTTCATTTATGATTTTTAACTAAGTTCTCCCTAGTGTCTAGGCCTAGAGATGTTATGTTATTAATGTATTTATTTCATTTTTTATTTATTTTAGAACTAACACCATACTAACCATCCTCTCTTGAGTCAAATTCCTAGATCACAACTAGTAATAAGTTTTATGGCATGATCATGCATGTAACTAGGTGGAAGTCCTTTTGGCATGTCACCAAAAATAATAGAATATTTATCGATCATTGATTGCAAATCAGAAGGTGTATATGGGTGAGTTGGCTGGACTTCAATGGAAAATAAGTGAGCTATAAATTATTTATCAGCTTTTCAAAGAATCTTGGTCATTTTATGGTAGTTAACAAGTTGTGGAGATTTAGCCCTTAATCTCCTTAGCTCAAATGTCTTTCCCTCAAAATGAAAGTACATGAATAATTCTTGGAAATTTATCTTAATAGTTCCCAAAGTGGTGAGCCACTATACTCTCAAAATAAAGTTAACTCGCAGATGGGAATAGAAAACATAAGAGAATCCAATAGCTAATCTCCCATGGCCATCTTAATATTATGGAATTTTCTTGAATAGCTGATAGTACACCATCTACAATCATGACCTAACAGTCTAAAGTGGGATAAATGAAATAGTTCAAATGAGCAGCCATCTTATTATTGATAAAGTTGTGTATGCTCCTAGAATCAATCAATACAGTGACCTTATATTTCTTAAAGAAACCCACCACCTCAAGAGTTTAGGAATTACTAATACCTGAAAGGGCATGATAGGAAATAGTAGGCTGAGAGTCTTCAGATTCCTCCTCAAGTGCTTCTACATCCTCACTATTACCTCATCATCATCTTCATCCTCATTGGTACCTTCAATGTAAAACAACTTTTTTTCAACACAATGATGTCCTTTGCTCCATTTTTTTCACAACCATAACACAACCCTTTGGCTCTCTTCTCCTTAATTTGTTGAGGTGTCAATATAGTGGGTTGAGAAAATGATGGTGTTAGAAAGGTACGATCATGACCAGTAGTGAAAGTTTTTTGTTTGACCATCTATTTTTATTTTACCATACGTGCCCTTGGGATAGCTTTTGATACAGATAATGGGTTAAAAATATTAACCTCCAATTGGATGTTATTTTTGAGTCCACCTAAAAAAAGATCAATCAAATTTTCTTCAATGATGTCTTCCACCCGTAAGGATAGATTCTAAAATTGATGAATATAATCTTTCACAGTTCCTATTTGACATAGTTTGGCTAATTAGCTAAAGTAGTTCTTAGATACATTATTCTGATAATGAGCCAACAACTCATCAATAAAAATATACCATGTAATAGGAGCACCATTTTTTTTAACACACAACCAATGATACCAAATGATCTGTTCAAGTTCTAGATATAGAGATGCCATTATCACCTTTTGAGAACTACTAGTTTGGTGCAGATCAAATTAGTTCTAGATTTAGGTAATCCAAATGAGAGGATCCTTACCATTAAACTTATGTATGTCCACTTCTGGCAACATCAATTTCACATCAAGATTAGAGATGTTAGTGTTGAGAGGAGCAGGACCTGAATGATGAAGAGGAGGGTTGTTTAGTTATAATTAAGATGAAATGGTATCTAATTATGTAGTAACTATAGAGTAGATTTTTACTCTACATTGCATTTTAATTTTCAATCACGCACTATAGTTTTGGTTCCCGCATATCTTGTTCATGGCGGAAAATTTTTGGAGTAGGGCGTGGGTTTCTTTTTCATTTAAGTGTTGAAGTGCAACAAAAGCTGCCAAGTGGCGTATTTTGAGCACAGGTTCTCTTTCCCCTTTTTGTTTTCTTCGTTTTATTTTTCCCTAAGTGTTGATTTCGAGTGGAAGCTGCCAAGTGTCACTTTCTGAAACACAACGCTGGCCAATTGGTATCATCTAAGACCCTTTTCATAACTTTCAGGAAGGCCACAAAATGTGCCACGTATCCAATAGCAGTTAAGTGAAATGCACCACATGTTGGCATCTGTGTCTCATATCAGTACCTATGTTTCATCTACTTTTTGGTGAAAGGGTTTCAATAAGCTAAGCAAAAGGATCATGTGAAAGGTGCCAGGTGGCAGTCACGAAACGCCCTGGACTACTTTTTGAAGGAAGGCAGAAGTCACCATGTGTCAGCATCTAAGAAACAGTTAGTTTAATGCTTGGGTTCAATGTAATGGTTTAACATTTTGGTTCAATGCCTTGATTAACGTGTAAATGATGCACAGTGTTGAACCATTGAACCATTTTGGTTCATCAAGCAGTTCAAGGGAGTGTTCCAAAAAACCAAAGGTATCAACACCCTTTTAGAAGGTAGTAGGGCATTTGTTTCATTTTGTTTAAGTGCTAAAGATGAGCGAAGGCTACCAAATGTCACTTTTTGAGCCCCTTTCTACTCCATTCCCAAATAAAGTAGAGGTCACCACATACCCTTAGCTAAAGTAGCTGAAGACGCCATGTATCTTCCCCAAACTCACAGAGGATGCCACGTGTCAACTTTCAAGAGATCATCTTCAATCTTCATTATCGAATAAAATGGTGGTGGGTCCCAGGTGTTATTTCAAGGGTCTACGGAAGCTGCCAAGTGTCACCATCCATAGAAGCCTAGTATGTGCCTCGAATAAATCTACAGCATAGCTAAAAAGAAGTAGAGAAAGGTGCATCTTTGATAAATCAGGCAGAAAGCACCAAGTGTCATTCTCTGGTGCCTTCTAAGTAATAAGGGAAATTTCAAGAAATTGACTAAGTGTCCTCTCTCATTTCAATAGAATAGATTGTTCCGTGTATTTTTTGCCACAAAGCAAGATGGATGGAAACTCGATGGGAGTCATTCCTAGTAGATGGAATAGTTCACCGGGTAGATTTTTAGAGCCTGCAAGCATTAAAAGGGCCATCTATTTGTCCCTTGTAAGCAGAGGCAGAATAAACAATTGAGTGGCTAAGTAGGTGATGGAATGACAAATTTAGGTGCAGAAGGAGGTACTAGTCATGAATCGCCATGCTGCAGTCAGGGCAGTTCTTGATAAGACTAGGATGCATTGAAGACATTGAAAGTGCCATCTATTTGTCCCTTGTGAGTTAAGGGCAAAGTAGAATTACGTGGGAAAAATGATGGTGGGATGAGAGATTTGAGGCTATAAAACAATAAGAATGGTAAGAGAAGAAGGAGGGGGACTTTTCTAGAGTTTACATTTCTAGAGTTTGTGACCAAATAGTATCATTTGCTTTTGTCTCATTTTCATGAGTTGTAAAGTTGATGTAACTGTGCATGTTTCTGTGCCTTTTATGTGGCTGAATGAATTAAGAAGATTGAACTCTATGCCTTGATTAATATTATCTATGTCATTTTCAAAAGTAGTCTAGACTGTAGATTTTCTAGAGTTGTGATTGGGAATGTCATTTGCTTTTGTCTCATTTTCTTAAATCAGAAGTTCTACATAACTGTACGTGTTTTTGTGCCTCTTAAGTGATTGGAATATTCTTATAAGAAGATTGAACCCTATGCCTTGTTGACATTTTTTGTATCTCAGTAAAAGAAGTCCCTATTGTGAGCCCCTATTTCTATTATTTTGATCTTTTACCTTGATCATGCACTTGTCTGCTCCTAAATGTAATTGAATCCTACATATAGTCTCACTGTGCTCAAGTTAGGATCAGGACTACACTCAGGCGCATCGCCATAGTTAGGTTTCATTTCCTGCATTTGTGTTTTTGTCTAAATTCCTATCCCTTTTCCCCCAACACTTGATACAAAAGAAGAGACTAGTTTCTCTAAAATCTGTAGGTTGTTTCAAGTTGCAATATCCCACAGCTTGAAATTTCCCATTGTTGTTGATTAGAATCAAGCGCAATTTTAACCATCAACATTAATCTAATACAATTGAGTGTACACTCTATTAATCTTTCCACACATCCTTGAAACATCAATTTGAACTAAAACAAATTCATCATACCATATCAAAATCTTCATGTCATCTTGAAGTTGAGAAATGAATAGATTTGAAGTTTTAGATTCCATGTCATCTCTAAATGGAGTCTTAGGAGTTTCTTGCCCCCATTTTTTTCCTCAAGTAGTAGGACCCACCATGCACAAACCCTAGGAGGGTTTTCTCCCAAAAAAAATTGTACAATAAGATGGTATCATTGTGATCGCCTTGCCAAAATGAATTTAATGACTATTTTTGCTCACTAGGGTGAAAAAATTTAACACCAAAAAAGTATACCAGTGGAATATACCAGTACGATCATCTCATCGAGATGAATCCAATGACTGCAAATGTGTAAATGAAAAAAAATAGGCTTTTTTGTATTTTTTTTCAAAAAAGTGTTTCAAATAATGTTGTGCTGATAAAAAAATAATTATTCCTGAATTGCAAGTTATGTTTTTTTTGCTCTTTCCACTCATAGAAGTCATGCCTCACTAGATCCAAAAAAGAAAACGCTACAATAAACCTGCTCAAATCAAATTTTTGATACCACTTGTAAGTAAATTACTTATATGTTCACACAGAATAATTATATATCGCACAAAATAAGTAAAGATAAAAGATCACACAGTAATAATTAATAATAGAGCAGAATACTAGATAATATAGTAGAGCCCTTTCAAGGGGGAAACCTCCACAATAATACAATAAGAGTAGAATACTTAACATGATGATCAAATACTAACCATTACCTTCTATATATAGTTTACTTAGCCATGGTTATTCTATAGCATGACCTAACTAAAAACATAGAGAAATGTCACAAGAATATAAAAGAGATATGTAAGCCACAAGTTGCCCACACATATCCCTAGATACATCAAAGGTTAAGGGCATAGCATATTCCCCCCCTTTGAGGTGAGGTAAGTATACAAATTGGTAGTTACCTCAAAAGGATAACACAACTATATAATTTATGAATGGAACCATGTAGCATATAGAAGAACATGTCTAGGTAAATATAGCATTGAAGTGCATATAACAATGTAATCATATGAAGGCCTAAGATGCATAATAAAAATCATGGCAACATTGAGATAATAATAATAAAATCTCAATAAGAGAAAAAGTGTGCACACAAGAGCACTAAAAATCAAGTCAACATATAATGGTCATATGAGACCACAAATACGAGGCATGTTCAAATGCCACACAATTGTAAAACCCTAGTTATTCATCTTTGTAATGACCTTGGGGTAAAATGAGTTAATGGGCAAATAGTGTCAAGTTGACCCCAAAGACCCCTTTATCAATGAGCACTGCCTACATATCCAATACTTCGAAGAGGGCCTCAGACTAGTGTGGTTCTCCTCTATGTGTTAGCTTATGTGTGAATCATCCAATATGTTAAAATTAAGTAAAATAATGACCTAGCTTGTAACTTGGAAAATATAGCTCTTGGATTATTCTTTCAGTAATTTAAACATGTGTATGTGTTGTCCCTATAACTGATATGGAAATAATATAAAATAGGGAAGCTTTACTCACTTGAGTACTTAATTGAATGCCTTTTATAAGTTATCTGGTGAGTAGGTAAGAAGTTTCTAGGTGAGGAATGAATGAGGGTTGATCTTGTATTTATACCAATCCTTTTGAAGAAATAAATTTCATTAAATCACTTAAGTTGACTACTAGGATATGTTTCATTTGTAAATTAGGTGACTTTAGGGCACTCGACACCTATGATAGGTTAGGACACTAACATTGATGTAGGGGTCTAGGGCTAACACTTATGTCCTAGAAATTAGAAAATAGGTATAGACTCAAAACTTAAAGGGGCATAAGATAAGCATATTTTAAGCATTTTGGGAAAGATAGAAGGTCCGGGTCATCAACATAAGACTTGTCAGATGAAGAGATAGGCCAAGGTGCATAAGATAAAATAGATGCGATACTTCTAAAAGTAAGAAAATTCCAAAAATAAGAGGAACAACCAAGGTCAAATTTTATCAAGTGTACAAGATTGAGTTGTTATATAATCCATAAATATCATCTACATTTACCCCCTTGAATCTAGTAATGAAATTATTGATTCAAAAGAGAAGCAACATATACCTAGGTGTGTATAACATACCTTGCCTTTACGTGAATCTAACTTGAGTGATTTATTGGTGACTAGCCTACAACCAAGAACATATTACAGTACATAATAAGTGCATATAGTCTAAAATTGAAAGTATTGAAATGATTGAAATTGAAAGAGAAATGTTTAGGAGTACACCCTTGTATTGATGCAACCATTTTGCCTATTGGAAAGTTGATTTGAAAATATGTATCATAATAAATCTCTAAAACTAAGATTAGGACAAATATATATAAATTTGAAAAGTGCACATATCTAAGGACATAAATATACTTGAAGGCACATGCCCCAACCTTTGAGAAAAGGTGAGTTGCCACCCAACAGTTGAGATTAATCTCAATTGTGTAACCTAATAATACTTATAACCTAATGAGCATAAGTGATCAAAGTCAATTCATATTATCAAATTAGTGAGGTTGGATGATACAATCAAGTCTAACTTGAAAACTTGGTAATATTAAGTGATTTAATCATCTCAACCATACCAAAAGTGAACCAATTATTGTTGTAGATTGGCTCAATACAGTCCATAAAATTCCATCCTAGTGGGTGATGTCAATCCCTGAGAGTGTTTTGAAATCTGAAACTAATTTGAATTTTTATAATAGTAGATGCACATTTAATAACATATGCACCTTAGATATGTCTTATGTTGAAACTATTTATAACAATGATACCAATGTTATATAATTTTGCCACAACTATGAATATGAATCATGTAATATTGTGCTTTGGCCAATTTAGAAACTATGTAAGTGTGGAGAACATACTTTCAAAGCATGTCCCCACTGTATATAGAGAAATCTAAAAACTAAAATAAGTTCCAATGTGTAGGACATATTGCTAAAATATGACTCCACTAAATTTGAGTGTGTTAAATACTAAATAAATGTGGAGAACATGCTTCCAAAGCATGCCCCCACAAAATCTTAAAACTATGTCAAATATTGAATAAGTGTGCATAACATGATTCCAAATCATGCCCCTACTAAATTTGAAAAATATATGTGTCAAATGTGAATAAGTGTGGATAACATGCCTCTGTGACATGTCCCCACTAATCTACCCCTCCCTTTGAGGTGAGGTAACTATAGAAACTAGTACTTACCTCACCTCAAATGGATAAGACAACTGTATAATTTGTGAATGGAACCATATAGCATATAGAAAAACATGTCTAGGTAAATATAGCATTGAAGTGCATATAAAAATGTAATCATATGAAGGCCTAAGACACATGATAAAGATCATGACAATGTTTAGATAGTAATAGTACAATCTAAACAAGTGAACAAACACACACACAAGAGCACTCAAAACTATGTCAACATACAATAGTCCTAAGAGACTGTAAATAAGGGACATGTTTAAATGCCACACAATTGAAGGGACATGACTTAGTCAAATGTCCAAAAAATCAAAAATGACATATTCAAATGTTCATACAAAAAATAATGGCATGTTTAAATGTTAAATAAAGCACATATAGGCACAGGGGGCACAAATAAAGGAGTATATTCAAATGTTTGATCAAGAAATACAATATCAAGGCAAGACACTCAAAGAAGTGCATAAAGGAAGGCATAAGCAACTAACATAAACATATCATAGTATCCATGGATCAACTATGTTAACAAAAAATGTCAAGTGTATAACATATTAAGTACCATGTATAAGATATAATCATGGATAAATACATGTGTAAGTATGTATATGCTCAAACATGATAATCAAAAGTGATCCTCAAATCATATAACCTATGAGTATTGTGATCAAATAAGTAGATGTCTCTAATGTGCAAATGACATGAGTAGATGGAAGGCTCAACATCTAAAATAGGAATAGATCATGTATCTTTGCATGCATGTATCACACTCAAGTATATGCGTGACACATGTGTATGTAGAAGTAACTAATATGACATCCATCAACATGGAACTAACAAATAGATGTTAAGGATCCCATAGAGTATGTAGGTGCTGCAAATGTTTTTGATTTTATTTTAATATTTTATGGGTATTTTTGGAATATTTGAAGAGGAAAGATCATCCTATGATCCCATCCAAGGAATGGCCATAGGTATCTCCCCAACTTTGAACATGGTGTAAGGAATTTATGGTACTACCAAGGAATATATACAGGTGAAATATATGTCATTGTAGTGTATGTGATGCTCTGTGTATGTATAATAAGAATTTGAGGTCATAAAGTATAAATAAAAGGAATAGATGTTCGTGAAACCCTTCACTATGTGATTTGTGGTTTCTTTGGAATAACAATAGTAGAAACATGTTTAGAATGTCTGAATATGATGTATAATATATGATGAGGATTTCTTGGAATTCATTGCATGTCTCTAATGTAATGGTTTCTCATGTACTAATCGCCTAGTAAATGGGATTAATTATTGCTTACACTTTTGTGGTAGATTAACCTTACTAGGTTTGATAGTTAGTTGCCTGGGTATAAGTTTTTCTTGTTCAAGAGGATGGTCATAAGGAATTCTATAAACTATAATTACCTGATTAGCATGAATAAACTTAACACACCCATGCACCATACAAGGTACTACTCAAAGCATATGGATTCAATTCTTCCTAATAACATATCAAATATTCTTGTGGAAGATGTAATTAAAAAGGTAATAACCACATGTGTGAGACTAACTTGTATAGGTAGTTCAATCTCACAAAAATCCTTATAGGAGGTCCCATCAAATGCTCTAACTGGTCTAATAGAAGTATACAAATTATGATGAGTATAACCTAAATTCATAATTAATGTCATGGTGCAAACATTTTCACATCCATTCTCAATCATAACATTGTGTATAGATTGGTGATCAAGGAATGCTCGAATGAAGATCAGAGTCATCATCCTTGATCTTAGTGTCATCAAAAGTAATAAAAGGTCTCTAAACCATGGGATGTATATGTCATGTATAATTACTAATAATCCTATTTAATGGTACCCATAATGTGATGGAGGATAATGTGCATTATCCTCCATTTTCACTTCTGGTTCCTTTTTTGGAATGGTCTTGCAAAGCATTGTTATATATTTTCTATTTTTGGTGATCACGAAGTTGTGAACCCAATTCCTTGGGAGGATCATCAAATGTAATATTTTAGTGATCAATAAGGTCTTGAATCTTATGATTTGCATTAAGTGTAGATGCAGTTGGTGTGTTTTCTACATGATTGAGATTATTTAGTGTCTCATACAACATGAGATAAGTCATCAAAAGATTTAAACTTGTTGAAAATAATGGACTCTTGTAAATGGTTAAGCAAACCTTGCTTGAATATATCTTTCAACTCCTTATCTACCATAGGATTGGTTATTTTAGCCAACATTGTGATGTACCTCAAGACATACTCATTGATAGGTTCATTTGTTCCTTGTTTGATTTTGGCAATTTGATCATATGAAACCTTTTTAAAAATATTAATGGAAAAGTGTGCTAAAAATTAATCTACAAGAGGTTTGAATGCTTTCATAGATTGGAGAGGTAAATCATAGGATCACCTCAAAGCTTAGTCCTTGATGCTTATTGGAAATAATTTGGTCAAAAGTTTATCACTGGAGGCATAGTCAAGGCATGCAGCATAAAAGGATCAAAGATGTTATTCAAAATCACCCTTGTCATCATAAAATGTGAAATTAGGTACAACAAAATCAATTGGCAAAGGGTGCAAATATATCTCAAGTGCAAGAGGGTTATGTAATACATCTTGGGAATCAATAGCATGAGGATATTTTAAAGCATTTTGTTCAATGTTTGTAACCTTGCCTTCTAAGGTCTTTATAACTTGAAGGAGTGTTTGAACTATGGACCCATTGGTATTTAGATTAGCAAGATGAGTAGTCACAAAAGGGGATGTAATCATAGTTTGAATAAGCATAGAAAATAATATTTGAGTTGAAACATTTGTTAACCCCATAGTAGATGTAGCAATAGTAGTTTCACAAAATAAAGGTTAAAATACATATCTCATTCCCCCATTAGAATTATTAGGTTTTAATGTGTTCAAGGCAAGGGTTGTTGGTATATGAGGATGACCCATAGTCATAATAGCATGATTAATAGATGGACCTATTTGGTCATCTATGCTTTTTGCATTCTTAGTTTTTAAAATGGTTTTTAGGATTTTATCAAGATCTTCAAGGTTTTAGTGAATACTCTAACAAAACAATGTGATTGCTTGCACTTGCTCATGATCTATTTGCTCATGTTCATTGGTTTCATTGGACTCATGGTTTTCATTATCAAATTCTCATTTTATGATAACCTCATCAGTATGTTTTAAATTCTCAGCATTGGTATCATCATGATCCATAGGATTAGATACCTCATTGGTTTGGGACATCTCAGGTGATGGGAGGGGAATCTCAATGTGTTTAATAGGCACACCCCCCAATCTAGGGTTATGCCTTAGTTGCATTCAAAATAATATAAGTGAGAAATGAAAAAGTACAACAATTTGAAACCCTAGCTAAATGAAAACCCTAGGGATTAAAAATGTTTGCATTCATATGAGTAGGGTTCACCAAATGTTTAAAAAATATAGATTTAGATTATCTAAGGTTAAAGGGGATAGAGATATCCTAGGGTACAAGGGTGATAAACTATCTCTATATCAAGCCAATTAGATGCTAAACTCAAATATAACATATGTTGAATTCATTAAACTGAGATGGGCTAATAATAGTAAGTACAACTATGCTAGATATGGTAATGACAAAAAAATAATGTACTTAGTTGGTTCTAATGTTAATGTAGTTTTGAATCTAAAACATGTAGGAATCAAATTGGAAGAGGATTCTAGGATAGTCACCAAATTTTAGATTGAGTTCCTTTGGAGCCTCAGACACTAGTATCAGCCTAGCACAGTTGTATCAACACTATTGCTTGAACTTGATGCATGTGTCATGTATTGAATACCTGCTAAAAAAATATGCAACCATCTACATTCTTCTAGGTTTGTCTTCACCTTCACTATGGTGCATTCAAATCTAGGTCATGGATTATCACTCCTCATGAAATTACAAAACCCTAGTTCTTCATCTTCATAGTGACCTTGGGGAAAATGGGTTAGTGGGCACATGGTGTCAACCTAACCCTAAACACCCCTTTTTTTATGAGTATTATTTACAGAGACAATACTACAAAGAGGGCCTTATATTGATGTAGTTTTCTCCTACATGTTGGCTTGTGTGTGAATCATGTAACATGTGGAAAGCAAGTACAATAATGACCTAGCTTGTAATTTGGAAAATATAGCTATTAGGTTGTTTTTTCAGTACTTCATACCTGTGCATGTGTTCTCCATATGACTAATATGGAAATAGTATAAAATAAGAAAGTTTTACTCACTTGAGTGCCTGATTGAATGCCTTTTGTAAGTTGTCTAGTGAGTAGGTAATAAGTTTCTAGGTAAGGAATGAATGAGGGTTGATCTTATGTTTATATCAATCCCTTTAGAGAAATAACTCACATTAAATCACTTAGGCCAACCATTAGGATATGTTTTATTTGTAAATTAGGTGACTTAAGGACACTAGACACCTACATCAGGTTAGGACACTTACATTGACACATAAGTCTAGGGTTGCCACTTGTGTCATGGTAATTATAAAATAGGTATAGGATCAAAACTTGTAAGGGCATAAGAAAAGCATATTTTAAGCATTCTGGGCAATATATTGTCAATATTGAATCCAAAGTGAGTTAGATCAAGCACTAGTCAAGAAAATTCAAAAAATGCATAAGGAACATAACTAACTAAGCTAACTCCTTCAACAGCGTTTGCAAATGAAAATTAAGAGCTATTAAAAGAAAGAATGTGTATCAAACCTTCCCAACAGGATCCCACCTCCAAATTTAACTCAAAACATTATTTTCCCCTTGATTTGGTGCTTCAAGTCTTTAGCAATGATGAGTGGTTTGCTCCTCCATCATCTCTCAATGCACCAATGAAACTAGGTTCATGATATTGATCAATTGTATGACTATAGTGAAGTTATCATATTACAAACTAAGCATAATAACACTACACAAAGAGAGATTATGAAGATAATTTGCATAATAAATTTAAACCAAAAGAGCTTAAAAAGATGAGTGAGAAGCCTTGTATTTATAGATTTTGGAAATGATCAGAATCAACCATGATCATCCATCTTGAGATCAAGATGTGTGTCCATGAACCAATTCCATATTAGAGGCTCAATCCATAAATGCCCCCATTAATATTTGGAAGAAAGGGGCATGAATGAGACATGGGAGGGCTTAAACTAGATATTTGTTCTATTTATGGCTTATGGATGCCACCCCACAGGTGATGTCACCTAATGATGCAAATATTAGAAATTAATTTCTAATATCAAAATATTCAATAACTTCCATGGATCTTCTACTTAAGCCCTTGATTTGGATTAATTTTATTAAGTGAGATTAATTAATTTTATCCAATTCTTTGGAAATTAGTTATCCACTTAATCAAATTGGTCAATATGTGAAGTTACTAGGTTATAATTTGACTAGTAGAAGAAGTTGTCAGTTGCATCAGACCAATACCCTATTTAAGACATTATCGATATGAAATAACACATGCACATGTCTTATGCTTTCAAATTACAATAATTTAATGGTTTATAGCATCAAATTGTGTTTTCATCATTTTAGCTCAAAATGATTTGATAAAAGTTAATAATCACACAAAATGCATTACCTCATTCAAAGATATATTAGCCTAAATCAGCACTTGTATATGACAAGCTCAAACCATTTAGTGCATTTAATTGATTTTGACCCAGATTGTGTGTTTGAGTGAATGTCAAGTAAGATTGGCAATTTCAACACAATGCTGTTAGGAATTGATGTCTATATTTTGCCCCTATTTGAGAAGGCATGGTGAGATATTTAGTTAAAGTAATGTCTTTTCAAAGAAAAGAATTATCAAGAAGAAGTTGGAAGGAAATGATCCATGATGCCCCCTCGAGAGGACATATGAGGATGAAAGAGAGGGATGGATTCTCAATTATCAAAATATAATATAATATAATATAATGGGCCCCAAGGTAGGGGGAAGTGGGAAAGATACAAACTAAAAATATAAGTAACGCACTTTGAACACACCTAAAAGAAGGTGCAAGATGTGTGCTTAGGGAAGGATCGATCCTGAGACAAGTTGCATACTTTAAAATCTGCTAGAATGAGGGCAAAAGCTATAGGTTTGGAATTCAAAGAAAAAGGAAAGCATTGCTCGAAAGAAAGGAAATAATAATATGCTTTAATAGAGAAAATTTGATTGTTTGATCAATTTATTTTGCCCTAGTAGAGTTGATTTTGATCATTGATAAATAATTTTGCCCCAATAGGGCTGATTGGATCGATAATTGGTCTAAATATTGTGCCTCAGTAGGGAAAATTGGAAAGCATAGCTCGAGGATATAACCTAATGAATAGATGAAAAATGAGTGGGTATAAATATATATGTGATTATTTAATGACTAAATAAACCATAAGAAACCAAGCAAATGAGGATGCACAAAGTGATGAAAGAGATGATTGGAAGACTGAAGGTGGCCGAGCTAACCCAAGATATGTTATGTATTCAAGTGTTGCCTACATAATCCAAATAGACCTCAATCCAATGTAGTTCACCTGGAATCAAGAGAAAATGGAATGAAGAATGAAGAATAGAAGAAAAATGGACCACTATTTAATTAGACTCATAGTATATGCTAAAAGACGCATGTCTTGCATAGAGTTTGGTGTGAAGCCTTTGGTACATTGAGAATTGATCTTCGGAGTTGCCTTAATTTTTTGACGTGGGATCCAAAGCACATAGTTTTTACTATAACAAAATGAAATTATGCATCATAACTATGAGTAACCTATAACGATATTGGATTTTGATTGCAATGAGCTGATTCAACTGTGAATACTTATAACTAAGGATAATGATAAAAACTACCAAGATGAGAGTTACAACTATTTACAGTTAAACAAAAACAAAAACAAAGATAAAAATAAAACATAAATGTAGTTTAACTTAAATTCAAGACATAAACAATCAAGATTTAAGCAGGAATAATAATGTTGAAAGAAAAGTAAGAATAACTTAATAAACAACATGAAAGCAAGATATGAATAATCAAGATCCATGTGTACTAACAAGATGTACTTGGAAAACCAAACAAATAATAAGATAAAATAAGAACATAAAAGACCAAAGCAACAATAATCAAATAAACACACACAAAACAAAATGGGGGAAAAATAAGAAAAGGAAGGGGGTGGCCGAGCTGACTCCAGATGTATAAGACAAGTGGGTGTTGCCTATATAGTTCTATGGACACAAGATCCAACATAAACTTAAATCTAAATATAGTTCTCCTTGGAAATGGGATAGAAGAAAAGTGACGATAATAAAACATGATTGATGTTATAGATGAAATAAATAAAGGGGCTCACAAAATGGTGAGTGCGTTCAAATGAGTACTTGCAAAATGGCAAGAGCATGGGATCATAATTTAAAAAAGTGAAAGACAATGTTTTTGTTTGTTTTATCAATCATTTTTTGATGTTATTATGTTTTTGGAATAAATAATAGGAGTGAAAAATTAAAAAAAGGCCCAGGGAACTACCTAACTGAGGAGATACACTTCCATAGGTAAGAGTTAAAACTACAGCTAAACCAGCTGCAATGGGGATTGTGAATATAAACAATGGTAAGGATACCAACTAATAAATGAGATACACATCCAAGAGTAGAAGTTCTAATAATAACTAAAGTTTGTTGTAATGACCCATGATAGCAAATTGATGAGATCGAGTCCCTACTAAGGCAACAATGCCTACCAAATAACAATATAATAGTATGCAGTGCTAGATAAATCAAAAGAACCATTCAGCAAGCAAAAACCATGTGTTGTTGTATCTATGTTCACTTGTTTGTAATAAGAAGCTGTAAAATATTATCTAGGGTAAACTGATTATTAAAAATGGCATTGAATGTGTTTGGAATACATATGAGTCATAATCATGAGCATAATTGGTCAAGGGATAAAACTGTCCAGGTTACAACGGTTCAAGATATACAAATAGTATGGTTCTAAAGAGAATAGTCCAGGTTGAAATGAGACAAAATGAATATGGTCGAAGATGGGATAAAAAGAGTCAAGCTGGAATATAAATGATCTAGAGTGCTAATGATCTAGAGTTTCCATTGTCCAGAGTCAAAATAATATGGTTCTCATGAGAATGGTTCAAGGTAGGTCAAGACAAAATAAATAGGGTCCAGAGATAGGATGGTCCAAGATAAAATAACTTCAACATAAGTTTCCCCCAAGGAGTCTTATAGGCAATGATTCAAAAGTTATCAAGCATATAACCACTTGAGGTATACAATGTTCATGGGCTCTAAAATTTCTTCGCCACCTAGAGTAGCTAGTCGGTATGCCCTCAATCCATAATTTTTTGTGATAACATAGGGTCCTAGCCAATTGGGTTGAAACTCGCCCTTCTTTTTGCGTTCAACATTTGTGTTATTATGATTTTCTTTCAAAACCAAATCAGCAATTTCAAACTTCCAAGGGAGAATTCATTTGTTTTAGCTTCTACATAATTTATTTTGAGAGGCTTACAAGTTGTCTAGGGTAGCCAAACACTTACCATCAAGAAGTTCTAGCTCTTGAAACCTTGAAAATCTATACTCATCATATTTAATATTGTCTAAAGATACTCATAATGAAGGTAGTTTGATCTCAACTAGGATAATATCTTCTATGTCATAAATAAGGGAGTATGGAGTCATTCATGTGGGGGTTTGATGACTAGTGCGATAGGCCTAAAGGGTAAGAAATTTTTACAAGTGCCAATTATGGCCAACATCATTGATAACATATTTTAGTATGGCAACAATGGTTTTTTTATGCCTCAACTTATCCATTACCTTACAGATTATATGGTGTGGATTTCTTGTGCTTGATTTTGAATTTTGCACAACGAGCCTTAACATCTTTATTTACAAATGATCCACCATTATCAGATATAATACAGGCTGGGATACCATATGGACAGATGATATGGTAATGTATAAACCTGGCAATCTGCTTCTTGGTGACATAAGTGAGAGGAATGGCCTCAATACACTTAGTAAATACTCGGTAGCAATAAAAATATGTTTGTGGCCATCAAGATATGTTGGGTTTATTTTCTCGATGAGATCGAGGCCCCATGTAGAAAATGGACATGGTGTAGTAATCAATTTTAGTGGCAAGGAAGGTGTGTGTATCAAATTACCATGTTATTAACAAGCAACACACTTCTTCACATAATTGCAAGCATATATCTCCATTTTGGGCCAATAATAACCTATTATGAGGAGATTTTTAGCTAAGACTACACCATTGGTCTGGGCCCCACACATTCCTTCATGAACCTCCTTAAGTGCTAACTTGGATTCTCCCAAAGATAAATAACAAAGTAGTGTTCCATCATGGCCTTTATGATAAAGCATGCCTCCAAGGTGGGTATAATAGGCTATGCAATTAAGGAAAAGTTTATAACAAATATTGGAAAGGTCAAGTGGAAAAAACATGGTTGTGAAAATAATTATAAATGTCTTGAAACCAAAGCAGTTCAAGTAGGGGATTAGGACCAGCAATGGTGCATACCCTTTCTGAATCTGATAAGACATGAGCAAGTTATAGAATATTTTCAATGATAAATTGATACTCTTTAGCACTGCTAGCAATCTGTATCATAGACCCAATTGTTGTAATTGCATTATCAGATATATTATTGGCCCGTGGTACTTGTTCAAACTATAGATATTTGAAATGAGTCTTGAGATTATCGATAATATGCTTGTAGGGTACAATCTTGGCATCTCTAGTTTGATATTGATCTGTGGTTTGATTAATAATCAATTAAGAATCACCATAGACCATTAAGTGTTGGATATCCCACTATATTGTAAGATGAAGACCTACAATACGTGCCTCATATTCGGCCATATTGTTGGTCCAATCAAAATTGATATGAAATGATTTGGGAATCAAATCCCCTTATAGTGTAATCAACAAAATGTCATCTCTAGATCCATGAAAAGTAAAGGAGCCATCAAATTATAGCTTCCATTATTCAAGTTCATGATGTACTTCTTCTATTACCATGATAGAATCATCTAGAAAATCAAATCTGAGTGGTTGAGTATCTTTAATAGGGGCTTCTGCAAGTTGATCGGTAATAACCTACCCCTTGATAGCTTTCTAATTTTGGTACTCAACATCAAACTTACTTAAGAGCATGACCCATTTGGCCATGCGTACTAGGAGAGCTGCTTTGGATAATAAAATTTTGAGGGGGTCAACTTTATAAAATAACAATAGTTTTGTTGTTTATCATATAATGTTGTAACTTTTGGGAAGTGAATACCATAGTTAAACATGCCTTCTCAAAAGGTGTATAATTATGCTCATAAGCCATTAGGGTGCAGCTTAAATAATAAATTACATGTTCCTTTCTCTGACCGTCATGTTGGGCCAAAAGTGCCCCTAGTACACACTTAATGGTTGAAATGTAAAGAAGCAATGGTTGTCCAGGTGTTGGCAGTCTCAAAACTCAGGGGTTGGATAAATATGTTATGAGCTTCACAAATGCTAATTGGAATTCTTTGTCCCATTAAAGGATGACCTCTTCCTTTAAGAGATGTGTAAATGGGTGGTATTTATCTACCAGTTTTGAAATGAACCTGTGAATAGATTAGATCATTCTTTGCAAGCTAAGGAGTTGTTAGAGATTGAAAGGTGGAGGCATTTCAATAATGACCTTGATCTTAGTAGGGTCTACTTCAATCCCTCTTTGTGATATGATAAAACCTAGTAATGTTCTTGAAGTAAAGCCAAAGACACACTTCTTGGGATTTAGATGGACCTTATACTCACTAAGTCTCTCAAAGATTCTCCATAGAATGCCAGGATGTCCAACACGTGCTTTTGATTTAGCTATGATATCATCAACATAATCTTCAACAATATCATGCATCATGTCATGGAAGATGATAGTTATATCATGTTGATAAGTAGCTCCAGTGTTTTTCAAGCCAAATGGCATGACTTGATAATAGAATGTTCCCCATGGTGTGGTGAACATAGTTTTGTGTTGGTCTTCTTGAGCTATCTTGGTCTTATTATATCCAAAAAATTCATCTATGAGGGATAACATCTTGTACCCAATAGTTGAATCAATAATCATGTCAATGTTGGGCAGAGGAAATTCCTCTTTGGGGCACACTTTGTTGATATCTCTAAAATTAGTACAATGATGTATACCCTATAGTTTTTTATTGACTAAAACAATGTTTGATATCCATTCAGAATAATTTAGTGGTCTAATGAAGCTTGTTCTTAATAACTTCTCCAATTCTACTTTTACTAAAAGAGTGATGCATGGATGCATCTTTCTTAATTTGTATTTGACTAGTTTGGCATCTAGATGGATAATAAGTCGATGTACAACCAAGTCAGAGTCTAATCTTGGCATGTTAGAGTAAGCCCATGCAGAAATATCAATAAAATCCTTCAAAATGGATATAATGTGATCTTACTCCTCCTTGATGAGGGAAGCTCCAAGATAAACAATTTTAGGATCATCATAAGTTCCCAGGTTCACTTCAATAGTGTTTTCTACAAGGAGTGTAGAACCATCTTTTAAAATAGTAGGCAATGTTTGATCCTAATCTTCTTATTCTTCTATAGTTTTTGGTTATTCTTCCCAAAGCTTTGGATAATGTGATGAATCTAAATTCACTAGTTCAGGTAATGGCCAACTAGCAAATATCTCAAGAAAGACAAGAGCAAGGCACTCATATACTTATTGTCATTTTGATGTGATACAAGTATTGGCTATGGGACAAGGACCTAATGGACCTTGCACATCCTTTGGGGATGAGGAAACTTTCCCATCCAAGAGTGCCTGAAACAAGTTTTCCCTCAAGAGCTTGCCTTTTTCTTTACTATTTCCCTAACTAATGAGAGCTTCAAATAGGTTTTCACCCAAAGATATTGATGTTTGATCTTTTCCATGACCAAGAAAGTTTGTAAGTTCTCAAAAGTAAGCAAAAATATCCACATAAAAATCAAATCCTTGATTATGATCACCACTTGGAAATCCATCTTTGAGGCCCATGTACTCTACAATAGATTCTTCATTCTAGAATTCATCAAGGCATATGATCGAATTTTGTTGGTCTAAATCAATGAGTTAAAGATGGTAAAGGCAAAGGGAACAATGGGATGTTATGGTCATAATGAAATTTGAATCAAATAAGTTTGTGTCATCAAGTTCATCATAAATACTATAATGGGATGCTACATTGTTACCAGGAGTCTCATCACTAGTTGTTTCAGAAGAATCATTACCGAAAGTCATGAGGTCACCCCCAAGTGATATAAATATGAGACCTTGATTCAAGTTACCTTTCCCAGTTGATAAAGGTTCTAAGATTCCTTGCTCTCATGGGCCAAGGCCTTTTCTAGTATAATCAAAATTATCCATGATCTGATTAGGGATAGGATATTCAAGATTCTAAAAATAATCAGCAATGCCATCAAAATACAACCAATCTCCTTCAATGAAAGCCTCTCAATCCTGATTTGGTGAAGTAGTAGGTACAAATACCATCGATGGTTTCTATTTATCTCTCTTCTTTTACCAAATCATGTTGGGTCTGTAAGGCCTTTTAGAAGGTTTGGATTTGCCAACTAATTTCAGAGACTTGGCAACTTAGCAATATGGAAGGCATCTTTAAGATGGTATGTGAAAATTCCTATGTCTTCTATAATAACCTATTCTACAAGAGTTGTGGAAAATGGATCAACCAAAGTTAAAGCAAGGTCACTTGGGTTGATATAATTGGATTTGGGTAGATGCAAAACTATTTCCTTGTTCTTCTTTGTCACAAATCTAGAACCAAGACAATAGTTATAATTACAAAATTCAACCTCTAGGTGTTTACAATACTGGTAAGGTTGTAGATCGACAGGAATGGTGAATTCAATCCCATCGTGGGCTAATACAAAGTAGATGGGATAGCCTATACTTCATAAATCCAAGGATGACCAAGAAGTATGTTATAAGTCAACTCAATATCCATAATATGTAAAAAAAGTGTGTTAAGACACAGACCTAACAATGATTGGCAAAATAATAGTACCAAAAACTTCCCTCTCGGTGTTATTATAACCTTTATGGTGATTGTCTCTAGCTGAATGTCCTTAACAGTATAACCCAATCATTGTACGAGATTGAGAGACACTATGCTTAGCCCTAATCCATTATCTATAAGAACGCACTTGATTTTATGGTTTTCAACGATGACCTCAATATACAAGGGGTTATTATGGCTAGGACTAAGAGTAGACATATCTCTTTGATCAAAGATAAGATGTCAAAATGAAGAAAAATTTCTTACAAATGTTTGAAACTATTCAAGATTAATATCTTGAGGAACAATGGATTGTCGAAGAAGGTCATTCAAAATAGTTGTATGGATGTCAGACATACACAAAATATCTAAAATAGAAATTTGTGCAGGGGTTTTACTTAGTTGGTCTAAGATACTATAAGGCTTTTTAACAATAGGACGAGATGGTTTCATCTTGGTTGGTATATTGTTTAACTTTAGATCTAAAGGCACAGCGTTCATGTTGGGTTCAGTGTTAGAAGAGGGCAAAGGGCCCTAAAGGATAACTCAAGAGCATATAGTTGTGATTGTGCAATCTAGAGATGGTAAGGAACCATTATAATTAGAATATGAAGGCAAAGGTCCTTAGAAGGTGACTCGTGGGTGTCAAGTTGCATTTGATCAATTTTTAGTTGACAAGGAGCCATTATAATTAGAAGAAGGAGGTCCAAAAATAGTAACCAATGAAAATTGAGGTATAATAGAATTATTTGTACTTGACACGGTGTTATTTGAAGGAGAGGGTGTTGACCCTATAATAATGGTTCTAGTACTTTGATAAGTATAAGATGGTTTACAAGCTTTAATAATGATAGTGGAAATATGGTTTGCAAAAATGTATCCCAATATATTATTGTAGTCATAAGGCATGTTGTTGTAACCCAAGTTATTACCATGGGTATTATGATCCTGATTATGATTATGGCCTTGGTTCTAATTCTGTCACTGATTCTATCCTTGGCTCTAATTATTTCTTGTTTATTGTTGATTATGTCTAGGAAATGGGTCTTTGTAGATGCCCATATCTTGATTAGTGTTTTGTGAAGCAAGTTTGATGTCAAATTTTCCACTTTCAATCAAATCTTTAATCATATGTCATAATTAAACACATCGATAAGCACCATGACCAGTAACATGATGGAAGTTGTAAAATTCAAATGCTTGATACCAATCAAGTTTAGGTTGATCTTTAGGAAATGGCCTTGGTATAGGCTGCAAAATCAAATTAGCTACCATGAGCTTTTGGAACACTACCTAAACAAGCTCTCCTAGTTAGCTAAAGATTTTTTATTTGTTATTGAATACACTTTGTGGAGGGACTCTTTGAAAAGTGGTAGGTGGATTAGGTGGAGATAATTACACATTTGGAGTTGGTGGAGCCTGCACTATTTGTACATGCCTAGATTTAGTTACTTCATTTCCTACCATGTTTTTATTCTTATTAAATTTCTTAGGTTTATTTATTGCAATAGTTTGAATAGGTGATTGGGTTTGATTTTACATTTGACCCTATGATTAAATCTTGACAAGGCCTTTAGTGATAAGTGCCTTCTCAATCTTCACACCCTTGTCTATAGTTTCCTCAAATGTGTTTGCACATGTAAGTCATAGATTATGCACCACCTTAAGGTGTAAATTTTGTGCTAAAATATCGACCAACTATTTGTCTAGAAAATTGTGTTAAAAGTATCCATCTAATGTTCTCCACTACTGTAGATATGTTACAAAGCTTTTTCCATCTCCTTGTTTGGCTTTGCATAAGTCAACCACAGTCAACTCATGTTCAATATTGTAAGAGAAGTGGTTGATAATTTTTTAAGATAATTCATTCCAATCTATCATCAATCCCTTGGGTAACTTAAAGATCCAATCTAATGTTTGTCTTGCTAAACTTTTTAGAAACAAGTGAAGCAAATAGACATTGTTATAGGCTACCTCTTATCACAATATAAAAAATGCCTAAAAGTGTTCATGAGGGTCACCCTTTCGCTTATATTTTTTAAATTTGGGTGCCTCAAAATGAGGTAGAAAGGGGACTTGGAGAATACTAAAATCACATAGATATGGACATATCTCATCAAATTTGTACTTCTTGACTATATTTCCTTTCTCCAATCGTGACACAATTTCTTTCATTAAATTCCACTCTCTCATGTTTAGTGCATTCGTAGATGGATTAAAATTCTATTGGGGTGGTATGTTTGATTATTAGGGATATACACCCTATGATCCAAAATTTTATTTTGGTTCACTCCTTGAGTTGATTGAGTCATTGATTCTTCAGTTGGTAAACATTCCCTAAAATCTACCACCTTCAATTGTAAGTATTTTGTTAAATTTGGGGAGTTCGATTCACCAAAGTATGCATCAGTTGAGAAGAACTTGCCAAATTGTTTTGAATAATTTCCTTAATATGCACTGAGTGTTTTAGTCCTTGATTCTATGAAGGAATAAGAGGTTCTTGATTATTGAAAAATATGTGCTTTGTGTCTAGCAAATCATGTTATAGAACCTCTTGAGACTTGTTTTGTTCAATTGAGATATCATGATCCATCGTAGTTGTGTTCTCAACTAAAATATGTTGTGTTGGTTCTACCACATTCCCTTACTCCTTGGAAGCATCATTATATATTGAAGTGGCAGCTAAAGAGCTAGTTAAGTCTATGATAAGTTGGTCTGGATATCATTGACTTATCTTTTTGATCTTGGTGGCAAGATCTTGATCATTAGGTGTTAACTTTATGAGCACATTTTTTCCTTTGCTAGAATAAGTAGTGTTTGATTTTGCAATATGCACAAGGGATTTTTCTCATTGTTAATCTTTTACCCTAACCAAGGTATGTAATTATTTCATAGGAAAGTCTGATGACAATCTAGCATCAGATTCAATCAACCTTATGAGGGCTTCATCCTTGTCCTCTAGGGGTTGATGTTCAAAATATTCTTTCTCAGATCTTATAGTCATGGGAATGTCTTCAAATACCATGAGATTATCTTGTCCTTCATAAAAATGCTCCTCCTCGTAGCTAGGCCCATAAGAGACCCAACTATGAGTATACCTTTGCGTCATGTATAGAAGATTATTCTCTATGTTTGGAAAGATTTGGAAAATGTTTTGAAAATGTTTAACAAGGTGTGTTTTGATTCTCTCCAAACAAGTGACAAAGCAAAAATAGACTATAATAAAGGAAAGTGGTGTAGTACCACACAATTAGAATAAATGGTCACAAAATTACTCAACTTTGGTGAGTTGAAATCATCAAATCAGAAGAAGGTATGATAACTTTGGAGCCTAAAGTGCAAGATATCACAAATTTTTTAGGTCAATGATACATCAATACCATAAATCAGGTACAAGTTTAGTGAGTTATGACTAAAAAATTAGAAGAGAGTCTTTCTAATGAGGAAGGTAAAAATGCAAATGAAGAATCTCAAGACATGAAAACACACAAGAACTCCTAAGTATAAAACTAAAACCAAATGGGCAACACAACACCACCACATGGTAATCGGATGCAAAATGGTTCTAGGACTTAAATCATGAGTGAATTCAAGATAACCTAAGTCCACAATGATAATAAAAAGATCATAATGAGTCTATAAAATGGCCTTCAACCCAAATGGGAAATCATACCCAAGTTAACTCAAACCAAATGCAAATAGGAAAACCTATTAACAAGCTGGCCTAGAACTTAGAAAGGTGAGATTTTGAATTTGAATTAAAAATGAAGGACTTAGAGATTTTTGTAAAATAGTCTAGACTCAAATGGGTAGCATAACAATGTTGTTTAGATAAAGATAAACACAAATGTTTCAAATGAGGATTTGAACAAGGCAAAAAAAGTTTTTGATTTAGTTAACGTAACACCTCCTTATTTAAATAAAATTATGGATAAAAAAGGTGTTTGGTTGACATGTTTTGGTTTTCAAACAAGTTTGAGACTCGATAATACCAAGCAAGTAAATGATAAAAAGACAAAATATAACTAAGTATAAAGTCTAAAGCCCTAAGACTAATAATTTCTCATTGTATTATTGAATTTCATCTATATGAGTGATCTTGGGAGGATTTTAAGTGTTAATCCAAAAATAAAAGTGCATGAAGTAGTAGGGTTTTTACACCCCCTTCTCCCAAGAGATTATACGATGACATGGAACTTTTGGTTGCTCGCCTTGCATCAATAATATATCTACATCAAGTGGGGTTATTTTAAAACTAAATTTTTGATCATCTAGATGGTCCCAAGTGTGGTTAACACTAGAGATGCCTCATATTAATCAATTTCATAACAGCTAACTTACTATGCAAGGGTATATTCTTTTGCATAGTGGTTATATCTGTGTACTTCTTAATACAATCCCTTTGTTAGCTAGACCTGACTTGGGTCTTCATTATGATTAAAAAAGATAGTTGTTTAGGCCCTTATAAATCATAGTATACGTGCCTTGATTTATATACGCCACCATGGATCAAGGTTGGTATGATATTGGGAGATGAAACCCTAGGTTAACGCACCCATAAAGAACTATGAGAAGGCTATGAACTCTCGCTCATAAGCCAAGTTGCATAAAAATGAAAGATAAAGTGAAAAGACTTTAAAGGTTGTGTTTAGATCACCTAAACCATAAGTATTTGGGGAGATCCTTAACAACATTCTTTTCACACCTTGGACACGGCACAATATGTAAGGAAAGAGCATTTTTGGTCACCCAAGTTGCCTAAAGGGGATGGGGGGAGAGTATACATACATCCTTTATTTTATGAAAAACAAACAAGTATAAAAGATCTAGCATAAAATAAATAATTGTTTACTTTAATACACCAAATGGAAGTGTTTGTAAAAATTTTGGCCCCTTGGCCTTAGCTAAAGCTTATAAAATTTTCATAAAACAATCAAGTATAAAATTTCTAAATTCCTCTTAAGCACCAAATGACAAGTTCAAGACTTAAACAAATTTAAATTTATGTTTTTCTCTCATGTGTGACCTGTAATTTTTAAAAGGTTTATGTTTTCCTTGAAGCATAAATATGGATGAGAAAAGCAAGATTTGAAAACTTGTTCTCCAATTTCTCTATTTTTTTTACATAGAGACCGACGTCGTTCCATAGTGATCGATGTCAGTTACAATAAAATTGATGTCGATTATAACAAAACTGATGTCGATCAATAAAAATTGATGCTAGTTACCTATAAACCTATAGGAAAAACACAATGATTCCACAAAAAAGATCATTATCCAAAACAAGCATAAAAATATAATAAGTCTTTGGATCCTACAAGAAAAAAACCAGACAGAGACTTGTAAGTTCTTAAACCAAGAATAACAACCTGTAACTTTCAAAAAAAAATCAAAAACCATGTTTTTTTGTCATGTTCTACCCTGCACAAGGATCAATGTCAATTAGGATAGGACCGATGTTGATTAAGATAAATTGATATCGGTCACTGTGTAAACTGTGTCAATAAAAGATTAAAAACATGGGAAAATTAAAGATAAAACTTGATTTTAGGGACTTTTAAGCATTTTTTAGAAGATCTAAGAATACCAAGTTAGCATCCTCACTTGTATGGGATGTGTGGTCCCACCGGGCATGACAAGATGTAGATATGGAATCTAAAGTGAGTTAGATCAAGCATTGTCAAAAAAACTCAAAAAATGTATAAAGACCATAACTAACTAATCTAACTCTTTCAACGGGGTTTGAAAATTAAAATTAAGAGCTATTGAAAGAAAGAATATGCATCAAACCTTCCCAAGAGCATCCCACCTCCAAATCCAGCTCAAAACATAATTTCTTCATTGATTTGGTGCTTTAAGTCTTTAGTAATGATGAGTGGCTTACTCCTCCATCATCTCTCAATGCACCAATGAAACTAGGCTCATGATATTGATCAAATGTATGCCTATAATGAAGCTATCTTATTACATATTAAGCATATTATCACTACACAAAGAGAGCTTGTGAAGATAATTCTTTATAATAAGATTAAACCAAAAGAACTTAAAAAGATGAGTGAGAAGCCTTATATGTATAGATTTTTAGAAATGATCATAATCAACCATGATCATCCATCTTGAGATCAAGATGTGTGGCCATGAATAAATTTAATTTTGGAGGCTTAATCCATAAATACTCCCATTAATATTTAGAATAAAAGGGCATTAATGAGGTATGGGAGGGCTTAAATCATATATTTGATTCATTTATGACTTATGGATGCCACCCCATAAGTGATGTCACTTGATGATGCAGATATTAAAAATCAATTTTTAATTAAGAAATATTCAATAACTTCCATGTATTTTCCATTTAAGCCCTTTATTTGGATTAATTTGCTTAAGTGAGATTAATGAATTTTATATAATTCTTTGAAAATTGGTTGTCCACTTAATCAAACTAGTTGATATGTCAAGTTATTGGGTCATAATTTGACTAGAGTATAATTAGAATAAAGTATTAATTGTGTATGAACCAATACTCCATTTAAGACATTATCAATAAGAAATAACACATGCACATGTTGTGTTATTCCAAATTAGAAGAATTCAATGGTTTAGAGCATCAAATCACATTTTCATCATTTTGACTCGAAATGATTTGAAAAAAATTAATAATAACATAAAATACATTTCTCCATTCAAGGATACATTAACCTAAATCGACATTTATATACGACAAGCTTGAACTATTTAGCGTGTTTAAGTGATTTTGGCCCAAATTGTGCATTTGAGTGAATATTGAGTAAGATTCACAATTTCAACACAATGGTTTTAAGAAATGGATGTCTACATATAGAAGGTCCAAGTCATCAACATAAGACTAGTCAAACCAAAATATAGGCCAAAATTAAAATGATAGAGCAAATGTGAGACTTTTGAAAATAGAAAAGGTCTATAACTAAGAGGAACAACTAAGGTTTGATTTTTCCAAGTGTATAACACCAAGGTGATATATAATCCATAAATATCATCTACACCTCCATGCAATTAATAAGTAGAGACTGTAGACACCAATATTGTGTCGACCCCCCCTTGGTCCACTTCTAAACACTAACACACTTTATTAATTTAAAATAAATTACTTATTTTAAATTAATGACATCACCCATGACACCTCACCTTGGACACCTCGCCCTAAGACCATTTCTCACCCTATGACTCACCCTAAGACTAAGTCATCCAAATCATAACTACCTAAGACCTATTCCAACCTCTTAACTAACTCTCGTGCTTAATAAACCCATCTTTTGACCATTCTCCAATGGCAAATGCACTTGGCAGATGGAGAGATGGGCAAAGGGCTAAAAATAGCCATTTTCCCATTCTCTAGCTGCCAACGTCAGTCAACTATCGATCGACGCTGATAAGATAGCCGATGTCGGTTACATAAACCGACTTATAACGTTGAGTTAACTCCTCTTAGACTCTCAAGATCTCTCTTAGACTCTCTTCGGACTCTCTCTCTCTCTCTCTCTCTCTCTCTCTCTCTCTCTCTCTCTCTCTCTCTCTCTCTCACCTGAACTCTTTGATATCAACACGCGCACTCTGAGACCAAGCATCAGACTTTGACTTTCGCTCTCCTTGGATACAAAAACTCTACGCAAGTCACTCCAGATTGGACTGGAACATTGTACAAGGAACTCGACATCAGCCACAACAGGGATAAGCGTTCTCACACCTCTGGTTCTCTACCAAGCAGAGCTAAGTATTCTCCTGTCTCATTTCAATATTTTAGAAAGTATTAGTAATTAGTTTCTATTTACTATTTCTAAATACTATCAACCAAACCCGACTTTCTTCCTGGAGAGGCTGAAAACCCTGCCTCCTATTCTTATCCTCTTTTCACACTTACCCTCTACCATTTGCCCTGTCTCAGACCCTATTCACTATCCTACAACCCTGCACAAACCTTTTAAGCTTTCAAACTCCAGACCCCTCTGTCGACCACAGACATAACCCCAAAACCCGTCCAAGGCCCATTGCCCCTACCGACATCGGTAACATAATCGATGTCGGCATATTGACCAACCGACGCCGGTAGAACTACCGACATCGGTGACTGTGAAAGACTGACTGCAGAGAATAGGTACGCATTGTCTACTTTTTCTTTCTTAGTCTTTCATTATTTCTCTTTATATAACACTCTTTTTGTCAAATAAGTGGACTGTCATCTCTCAAAGAAGTCTTTACACTTCTGGGACCGAGCATATCGCTTGGCAATCCTCCATATCTTTGTCTAACATTCTCTTTGTTTGAGTTTCTTTCTTATCTACAGGTGTCTTCCTCCATAGCTAAAGAGGAGCTCTTACAACGCTTGGATACGGTGCGCAACTTAATCTAGGTAACGTACAAACCCCTGACCCTTTAACCTTTAGTTTCTTCTTCTTTTAAATATAATTAGCAAAAATGAGTAGAAACATTCTGGCACGCCCAGTGGGACCCTGGAGTTTTCCTTGGGTTCATTTCTTCTAAAAAGCAAACTTTCATATAGATGCATTAGGAAAATTTTCTTTCCTTGCATCCTTCTTCTATCTTTTTATTTCAAAAAGAAAACCATTAGCACAAGTTAAAAAGAATATCTTTCTTTTTCTTCTTGTCATTTCTTGCCTGCATCTTAGAGTAGTGAAAATTCATACTCTTAACCTTTTCTCAACTTGTTTGCATCTGAACAAACACATTACAATCTAGGTTAAAAACTATTGCATTTCATTCTTGCTTGAATGCATACTTAGCCTACTCATCTAGTAATTAAAAATGCATCATGAATAAATCGTAGTGCACATATGTTACACAACCAGACCACATTCAAAATCAAACACTTAAACTTACCTGTGACAATGCCCGTCTAGGATTTCATTCCCTAGTGGATACCTTACCCCACCTGGCAATCCTACTTGGATTTCACCACGAAGAGGAGGACCCACTCTGTTCTCTAGTAGAGTATAAACTATAGGCAAAGTATTTATTGGCTAAGCAGCCCAGCTCGACTCTGGGTTCGTGAAGTGAAGGGAGCAAGCCCCAGCACCAGGCCACGTACTGAACCTAACAAAGATTTTGAGCACCAAAACATAACCCGAAACCAACCATAGACTTCCTCTTTAGGACCCGTTCTAAAAGCCCAATTCCCAAACATATTCTTCTAAGGCATAAGCCACCACGACTCTAAAATTTATTCTTAAAAATTTAATGTTTAGAGGTTGCTTGCCATCATCTTTTCTGTTATTTTTATCTGACTTTTTGAGCTGGTGAGTTTGCATCATTCTGAAGTCTAAAAACAATTCAAAATTTCTTTTTCTTCCAAAAACTTTTAGTTTTTTGAGTTTTTGGAAATACACAGACACCAACATCAATTTTTCCACCGATGTCGGCAACATTTCTTCACCGACATCAGTTTTTCCACTGACGTCGGTCACTGTCACCAAATTTTCCTTCAAAACAACAAGATTAAAACCCGACTTTTTTGCTATTAAACACAACTTCTAGTTTTTTGAAACTGAAACATACAGTTTCTGGAACCTAAACCCTTTTCACCTTGAAAGGTTTTGACACATATTCAAACCAAATCTCTTGTTGACTACGCAAGGCAACAACCACTCCCACCTTCGCCTTCTATATCAAGTCACCAAATGGAGTATACTTCAGATGCTGAGCGTACCCCTATCCAGCCAACCCCAAATCAATCTCCTATTATTCCCGAAGGGGATCAAGACTTTGAGAGGTTCCTTAACCTTAACGTCAAGGCTCTCCAACACTATCTCGTAAGAAGCCAAACGTGAGATCCTTCAGGTAATCCTATTTATGGGATGCCAACTTCCTTGGTTGAAGCGGCAATGATAACAACAACATCCGCTACCCAACCCATAATCACTTAGGCCATTGCCTCGACCAGTAACACAACCATGGCCAATGTCCAAGATTTGCCCTCTCCTTCTATTTTTGGCCCTACCTCCATCGGGGTTTCTGTACCCCCTCAACCACAAACAATTCAACCAAGATTTACACTGTTCCAGAACTTGATTGTCTCTATCCCACCCACTCTTGCACCCATAATTACGAGAGTGGCTACACATCCTATAACTAGTCTCACCACCATTCAACCACCCTTGGTGGCATCTAATCAATTTGTGCCCCCCAACTTTAGGGCACAAGCCCCCTTAGCTTCGACATTAGCTCCTATGACAAACTACCAATATGTTGCGTCTACACAAATGCAACCAAGTACGTCATACACCCCTCCCAACACCTTCCAGGTACCCTATAATCTAGGGGGTGCCCCTCCTACCAATCCATCTGCCGATCTAATAAAGATGCTGATGGATAAGATGTCCAACCTTGAGACATCTATTTTCGATTCAAGCAATGTTCTTTCATACGAACAAATATGCAACGAACCCATCCATCCTTCGATCCCTATTCGACCATATCCTAGTCAGTGGAAACTCCCAAAATTTACTCGCTTTTAGAGTAAAGAGGACCCACAACAATATCTACAAGCGTTTAGACACGCTTGTTACCTCATAGCACACGATGATGCATTATTACTTCGCATATTTCCCATGTCACTTTCTGGCGCTACCCTTGATTGGTATAGCTCTATTACCAGTCATTCTCTCTTTACCTTCACTCAACTAGCTTAGTTCTTCCTCGACCACTTTTCAATCAACATCACTAAAAAGGTCTCCATCACAGACCTATACTCTATTAGACAATTCGATGATGAGTCAATAGCTAACTTCGTTGCCCGTTGGAGAGGTTTGATCAACCAACTATCCTTTTCATTACCTCAACCTGAGCTCATTGAGCTCTTTTCAAGAGCATGTACCAAGCACATCTCATTCACTTTGTGGGTTCAAATATTCTGCACATTTGACGAAGCATTCACCATGGCCTAAAAGCTTGAACTCTGCACTGTCGAAGAGGATAGAGTCAAATTGCGTAGTAAAAATATCAACGCAAAATCCAATGACTCTTTGTCTTCTAGATCTTCTTATTCCCACTCCAAGTCCAAGGGATTGGCAAATGTTGTGGTACTTAGGTCATCATCCTCTACCACAACTAACCAATCTGAACCTTTCACATCACAAAGCATCACAAGACAATTCCAACAATGATATGTATAGGTCAATACACTCCAATAGGAGAATCATATGTTTTTGTGTTGGATAAATTAGTAAAGCAGGGGGTCTTCAATCTCCCTCAAATTCGACCACCCCAATTTTACCCCTCAAAAGCTATCCCTACATGGTACAGGGAAAATGACTTTCGTAATTATTATCATGTCAAGGGTCATGACATAGACAATTGCAAAACCTTTAAAAATGTTATTCAAGACATGTTAGACAAGGGGGATCTTGTTTTGGATAACCCAAATGTGCCGACTAACCAAAACATAGATATCTTTAGGCAACCATTCCCTAACCATCCCCCAAGTCAAAACAATGTTCAAACCATAGTCGATGACCTTCAAGATCGTAATATATGCACGATTGACATGGTTTCTCCTTTCATTCCTAACCAACCTCTCCCACAGTCTGAAGAGGTTAGTCAACCTATTTGTCCACCATAGGTAGAAGAGCTTTCTTCTCCTATTTGTCCACCACAGGTAGAAGAGCCTTCTTCTCTTATTTGTCCATCATGGGTAGAAGAGCCTTCTTATCCTATTTGTCCTCCACAAATGGAGGATAGTCCTCCATCCACCCCCCTTTCACACGTGGGAGAGTTTACCTTGACCTCTCCCATATTGGGGGATGCTTTGATGCCACCGATGCCGACGGCCTCGCCCTCATCCTTCTTATCATCAATGGAGGATCATATTTTTCCCACTCCTCGACCACATGAGGAAGCCATGATCATCCTTGTGCTCTATCCACTTGAAGAGCGCCATTCTCCAATCCCTTTTCCACCGAGAGAAGAACTCGCCACATCACCCACTTCGACCGAAGAAGATCTGGTGATGGTTTTCTCTCACCTTTGGCTCGAGATCGCTGCGTCCAACACATTTCCACTCTCACTATCGCCCAAATCTGCCAAAGGACCAATTGTAAAGCCTCACACGACATCACCTAAACCATTTTTTTGATTGGCAAATTTAGGATTTCTCCATTCTAGAAACCTAAAACATGAGGCGCTATGGGAGCGACTTAAGGCTCCTTATCCTACACATCCCGCTTCAAATTATATGGCCAATCCTTTTGCGACTACTCAACCCAAATTCTCTAACAAGGATCGAGCTTCCACTTCTAAATATTTAGAAGCTCAACCATCCACGTCTGAACCTAAACCCTCGCAAGTGTCCACTATGTTGAGACAGATTAAATCTCTCAGTGTTCACCTTATATCAAACTTCACTCACCCACAAGTGAAGGTAGATTTGAACCTCACCCTGCACAATAGTGGTCCTCACACCAAACTAAAGAATGCTACTAAACCACATCAGTCTACTACTCCCCCAACCAAAAAGGTGGTATGAAAAACTCCTCCACCTTCACCTTTATTGTCTATTTTGGGTCCACACCCTTCTACATTAAAAGGAATGTTGCCTACGCCAACACCTAACAAAAAAAAATTGCCTCCATTACTCCAGCTACCCATCAAATATATATTTCCTCCAAAAAATTTGACACATCTCATCAAGAAAGTGTCGTCTACACATGTGGCCACACCACCACCTAAAAAGGTGATATGACAAACTCCTCCTACAACTCCTAAATAAAAGTTGTCAACCCCTACAACTCCTAGACAGAAGTTGTCACCATTAGTGAGTTCTTATGCTTTGCTATTACACCAATTGTTGTAGTCTTCTAGCATCGTTCTCCCACCCCTTAAGTCATACCAACCTCTTGGATCAAAACTAGCTTGGTTCGACGACACTAAAATTTGTGCATATCATTGCACACCAGGGCATGATACTGAGCATTGTTGTGTTCTTAAAGTTTTCATTCACCAACACATGAAAAAGGATACCCTTCTCATTAAGGATCCTCTTGACCAACTTTTCAACAAACCACCGACACCATCCTATGCCTCCCAAACCTCTTCACCTATATCAAGATTCCAACGCAAGACTATGGTCCCCTTACCACCTTATCCCCCTTTATTCAAAATCAATACCATTAATGTGGCCACTCGATCACAAAATTTAAAGGATAAAGGAAAAGATAAGGTTTCTATTCCTTGGACATATCCATCCGTCAAGCCTTCTCAACCACCAAAACCCAAGATTTCTATCTTGGGCACATCTCAATCAACATCTTCGAAAGCAATTCGTGACCCCATGGTGAATCAACTTCACCAAAATTCTATGAAGGTGTCATTATATGACCTAATACAAAGCTCTCTGCAACATCCCCAAACCTTGATTAAAGCCTTACAAGTAGTGGAGGTCCAACCTGAAGACCCCCAACCACTGGCTGCTTTGGTCAAATCATTACCAACTGTTGCCTCCATCACCTCCAGTGATTTTGAGATTCCAAACTATAACCTGGAAGATCAAGGTCTCACCCTCTCAAACTAACCCTGTCAGGCAAAAGCTTCATAGGATGCATCCTAGCATCACACTCCTTGTTAAAGAGGAGCTTCAACGTCTTCTCTCCATCTCATTTATCCAACCCATTGATTATCCACAATGGGTGTCAAACATTGTCCCTATCATAAAAGCAACTGGGGGGATTTGACTTTATACTAATTATCGCGACCTTAACCTAGCTTGTCTAAAGGATGACTTTCCTTTGCCAAGCATCGACTCAATCATGCCTACAACAAAAATCTGAAAGAGCAAGATTTCAAAATCAGAGATCTCATCCTTAAAGAAAACCAACACGTGACCAATATGGAAAGAAGTAAACGAGGCAAGTTTGTTCCTAATTGGCTCAAACCTTACATAATCATGCACAAGTATGGATCAAGGACTTATCATCTATCTTCTCTCGAAGGCCAACTAGAACCTGAGCCCCTTAATGCCTTGCATCTGCGACCATTTTATTGTTAATCAAGTAATCATTCACTTGACGTTTGACTTGAGCTCATCCCTTGAGCAACCCCCGTCATCGTCATTCCTATTCCTTTTAACCCTTTTTGCCTACAAACATTAGTCAACCCTTTTATAAAGCATGAATGCTTTGTCCTAATAAAAGGGAAACCCCCAAGCCTCTATAGTCAAGTCCATGACCAAAAAGTTCAGTCAATAAAACATATATATATATATATATATATATATATATAACTGGGATGCCTATTATCAGGTCATAAACTATAAATGTAAACTGTTCCCTTGAAGGACAGCTGCATTATTGTTGTAATTAATAGACTGCTCCTTTGAAGGATAGCTATTCAAAGACATCACAACATATAGAGCAAAATATAGACCACTCTCTCGAAGGATGGCTATGCCCAAATTTTGCTACATACACAGCACCCTCTCAGAAGCTTCCTGCATCGATCAGCTTCAACATGACCACAAAATAAAACAACATCCCCAAGTAGACTTCCCGCATTGATCAGTCTACCATAAAATTTATTAAAAAAAAAAAAAGACTAACAATAAGTCATGGACTTGTCTATAGTCATTCTCAGGGTTACCTATAAGAGGGCCAAAGTTATCCCTACTCAAAAGGGTTACGCTATCCTCACATTTCACCTAATCACACCTATTACCCCAACATACTCAAGAGATTTTTGAGCTCACTTAACGTCAAGTGATTAGAGTACTTCTCTAACAAAAATCAATGGTCAACGACGTAATGCATGAACGGGGATTTTGTTTACAAAAACCCTATCTATGCTAACATTATGGTCTTTGTCAATGAAATAGCAACGCACCTTTCACTTCTTAACATACAACCAAACCAAATCATTTTATAACCAACCCAAACCAAACCAAACCTTTTTAAACCACTAACATGACATCGTGATTTGTTTAATACAAATACCAATTTGTGTTATTTAAATTATCATTGCCCATTCACATAAGTTTTTATGGAAAACAAATACACATGGAAACTATTGACCAAAACACAATTTATGTCAAGCATAAACCATTACTTGTTGAAGCATAAATCATGCTCAATTCATTTTTGGCATACACCATCACTATATATGGAAAATTGCTAGGGATGAAAAACCATATAACCAATGTTATAGAATACACCATCACATAATATGGAAAAGGCTGTAACATCATCATACATACATCATTTCAAGCATGTACCATCACACATATGGGAAATGCTAAAAACATTAACCTGACCAAAAAAACCAACAACCTCTTTTGACTCTTCTTCCCTTTTGGGGAGAACTACATTGGCCTGAGGCCCTTGAAATAGGGGCTATGTAGGTAGCACTCAGTTGACACGGAGTCTTCTGGGGTTAGCTCAGCCATTTGTTTGTTCGTCTACTTGATGGATAAGCCATATAACCTTTAACCATATAACCAAACCAACTACCAACTTCTTTTGACTCTTCTTTCCTTTTTGGGAGAACTACATTGGCCTGAGGCCCTTGAAACAGGGGCTATGTAGGTAGCACTCAGTTGACATGGAGTCTTCTGGGGTTAGCTTGGCCATTTGTCTATTCGTCTACTTGATGGACAAGCCATATAACCTTTAACCATATAACCAAACCAACTACCAACTTCTTTTGACTCTTCTTCCCTTTTGGGGAGAACTACATTGATCTGAGGCCCTTAAAATAGGGGCTATGTAGGCATCACTCAGTTGACACGGAGTCTTTTGGGGTTAGCTCGGCCAATCATTTGTTCGTCTACTTGATGGACAAACCATATAACCTTTAACCATGACTTAACCTAGACAAACCTAATCCATAACCTACCCTCTTCTTCCCTTTTGGGGCAAACTACATTGGCCTAAAACCCTTTCAACAGGGGCTATGTAGGCAGCACTCAGTTGACATCGGGTCTTCTGAGGTTAGCTCGACCATTCGTTCATTCATCTACCTGATGGACCAACCATATAACCTTTAACCATGACTTAACCTAGTCCAAAATCATGACCAAATAACCAGCCCTGACACTGCAGAAGTCATCTAGACTTCTTATGGGGCACATTGGAGATCACATACATCTCCCTAACCACAACAAACAACACCTGAGATCACTTATATCTCAAACTCGACTCGATCAATGACCTTGGAGATCGCGACTATCTCCTCAAACCATGACCACTTTTGAGACAACTTTGCCTTGGTTGTTTTGATTACATATATGCTACATCATGAATAGTTAGCAAAATTGTACACACCCCATATTAAAACCCTCACACGTATTATCAGATTGTGACCAAGTTGATCCCTAATATGTGTGACATTTTTGTGTTTTCCAAGAGCACTTCCTAGCCTGGATACTTGGAACATGACGACCATTGGAGCTACAGATTTGATCATTTAACCTAATCAGCTACGACTAAAAGCTGGGGATCGATTACTTTAATTTTAGCACTCCTTGACCTTGCCTGTGACAATTTGACCTGACTATCACGTGAAGTGGTATACATGCAATCTCAACTATTGCAGTGTTCACACTCCAACTTCACCATACCCATCCACTATCTATCAAATCGGCACCCGATTTCGGGTTCCCTTCCCTCGACTCCCACTTTGAGGGGGAATACCTTATCCCATACTTGGGGAAACCTACACCTTATCCCACACCTGGAGCAACTTACTCCTATTTTTGTCTTGCAGTTCATCAGAACAACCAAAAAGACAAAAAGGGGCAAATGTAGACACCAATATTGTGTCAACCCCCCTTGGTCCACTTCTAAACACTAACACACTTTATTAATTTAAAATAAATTACTTATTTTAAATTAATGACATCACCCATGACACCTCACCTTGGACACCTCGCCCTATGACCATTTCTCACCCTATGACTCACCCTAAGACTAAGTCATCCAAATCATAACTACCTACGACCTATTCCAACCTCTTAACTAACTCTCATGCTTAATAAACCCGTCCTTTGACCATTCTCCAATAGAAAATGCACTTGACAGATAGAGAGACGGGCAAAGAGCTAAAAATAGCCCTTTTATCCATTCTCTAGCCACCGACGTTGGTCAACTGTCAGCCGATGCCAGCGGGATAGCCAACGTTAGTTACATAAACTAACTTCTAACGTTGAGTTAACTCCTCTTAGACTCTCTCTCTCTCTCTCTCTCTCTCTCTCTCTCTCTCTCTCTCTCTCTCTCTCTCTCTCTCTCTCTCTCTCTCTCTCTCTCTCTCTCTCTCTCTCTCTCTCTCTCTCTCTCTCTCTCTCTCTCTCTATTACCCAGACTCTATGATATCGATGCACACACTCTAAGACCAAGCATTAGACTTTGACTTTTGCTCTCCTTAGCTACAGAAACTCTACACAAGTCACGCCAGATTAGACTGGAACATTGTACGAGGAACTCAACATCAGCCACAATAGGGATAAGCGTTCTCACACCTCTGGTTCTCTACCAAGCAGAGCTAAGTATTCTCCTATCTCATTGCAGTATTTTAGAAATTATTAGTAATTAGTTTCTATTTACTATTTCTAAATACTATCATCCAAACTCGACTTTCTTCTTGGAGAGGCTGAAAAGCCTTCCTCCTATTCTTATCCTCTTTTCACACTTACCCTCTACCATTTGCCCTGTCTCAGACCCTATTCACTATCCTACAACCCTGCACAAACCTTTTAAGCTTCCAGACTCCAGACCCCTCTGTCGACCACAGACATAACCCCCAAAACCCATCCAAGGCCCATTGCCCCTACCGACATCAGTAACATAACTGACGTTGGCATATTGACCAATCGATACCGATAGAACTATCGACGTCAGCGACTGTGAAAGACTGACTACAGAGAACAAGTACGCGCTGTCTACTTTCTCTTTCTTAGTCTTTCATTATTTCTCTTTATATAACACTCTTTTTGTCAAATAAGTGGACTGTCATCCCTCAAGAAAGTCTTTGCACTTCTGAGACCGAGCATATCGCTTGGCAGTCCCACCATATCTTTGTCTAACATTCTCTTTGTTTGAGTTTCTTTCTTATCTACAGGTGTCTTCCTCCACAGCCAAAGAGGAGCCTCCTACAATGCTTGGATATGGTGCGCAACTTAATCTGAGTAATGTACAAACCCCTGACCCTTTAACCTTTAGTTTCTTCTTCTTCCTGAATATAATTAGCAAAAATGAGTAGAAACAGAGACCATGCTTGGTAAGATGTCTTTTTGTATCAAAAGGGATCATCATAATCTCAAATACTTCTTGGATCAAATAGTCTCCTCACTAGATCAAATAAATGGGTCAAACAAAATTATAAGGTATGATTCCAAAATCACCTATAAGAAGTGAAAAGAGGATGTGGTCGTACATGCACTTTTCTATAAATATAAGGAACTAAAAAAAATAAATGCATTGTCAGTACCCATTCCATAATGGATACATGAAATCTTGTAAGAGTGGCACCAAGATAGTCATACACAACAACCCATCCAACAATTGTCTAATGACCCTGCCTCCAAACCCAACTACACTTGGGATGAACAATATTGACATTACAAAGGCTGCATTATTTTAATTCCTAAGTCAAGGTTACAAAACAAAACTATTTTAAAACTACATGCATCACCTTCAACAATTCATTCAAGTTTTTTAAAAACACGAGTGTGTTCATCAAAATTTATTTTTGGTAAGGAAATAAACAATACATCAATAAATTTATCAAGGAATATGATACTTATCAGTATCACAAGAGAGAAACAATGGCAAATCCAAACATGTTAAAACTACTACCCATTCCACAATGGCTCTAGACAAATATTCAATGGATATAATTCAAGGCCTTTTGAAATATTTAGGCAAATTAGTCATATTAATGGTGGTGGACCACTTCTCCAAATATGCCCCATTTTTGTGTCTTAGCCCTTCCTTGCACTTCTTTGACCGTCACCCAAACCTTTCTTAACCCAATTTTCTACCTCTGTGGTATTCCTTCTTCTATTAACTCTAATTGTGACTTAGATTTACTAGTAATTTTTTAGTAATAATTATTCAAATGAATGATAACATAAATTAAAATTAGATCTATATATCACTCACAAAAAAAATGACAAACTTAAATGATCAATAAACACTTAGAAACATATCTCAGATGTTTTTCCTTTGATTAGTAGCATCATTGGATCAAATGATTACCACTCGTTGAATGGTAGTAACAACATCACATATCACACAACCACCAAAATGACTACTTATGAAGCAATTTATGGTCAAAAACCACCCTCTCCTCTCGTAACCTTTCAGTAAGTTCTTGTGTATAGGTAATGAATACTACCTTTAATGCATGGGAGAATATTCTTTGAATCCTGAGGGAAAATATCAACCTAAATCAAAATCACATGAAATAGTAGACAAATGAACACCATTCAAAATGTGCCTTCCAATCATGGGATATGGTTTCCTTGGATTATATCACTATAAAAAATCCTCTTTGAAATGAAGAGTTTCCAGAAAATAGCTCCAAAATTCCATGGGCCTTATAAGGTTCTTTATAAGATTAGCCTTTTAGCCTATAAATTGAAACTTCCACCTTATTTTCATTATAGACACATAAAATTAATCATTGAGTGTTTGCCAATGTTTAATATTAACATCTTTACGCTACTTGGTTTGTTCACCATTTTTCTAACTCATAATCTTTAAAGAGAGCCTCTATTGCCTCACAAACATTATAAGTATCATACAAGCATCCTTATTTCAACCTCATTCATTTATATTCAGCCTACAGGGTCCTGCCAAACCTTTTCTAGTAGTCTTTATCCTTTTGGGATAGGTTCATGTTAGATCAAATAGGGATACATTACGACTTTATCCACTAGTACAGTTGATGAGCCCATAAAATGGCTCATTATATACATAAAATAACATCATTTTTTTACATAGAAAGTAGATCTAAGTGTAGTTTCTAAACTTATGGTTTATTTAGAATATAATAGAAGTATATATCATGGTTATATCTTTAGAATTCCTTGTTAGCTATTACTAATGATTATTAGAAAAAAATGTCAGTTCATACTAAGTTAAGAATAATTTAAAGTATGAAGAGTAACCATTCGAGAATAATATTGAATCTTCTACAATAAGACCCAGTATTTTTTTTTAAGTTATGGACTCCTATATGCTTACTATAGACTTCCACAGTAGCTATGGATTACAACATGCTTGTTATAACAGTTATGGACTACAACATGCTTGTTATAGTAGATATAGATTACAATAAGCTTGATATGGACTAGTTATAGATTACATCAGATCAGTTATAGATTACATCAGACTGGCTATGAATTATATTAGCCAGCTACAAATTTTAGTAGGTTTACTACAGATTTTAACAGACTTGCTACGAATTTTAGTAGGTTTCTATAAATTTTAACAAAACTACTACAAACTTCAATAAAACTACTACATACTTGTTTGGAAAGTATTTCTAAAAATACTCTAATATTCTAGCTATTATGAATAATGTTTTTCATTTAAATTATTTTTATATATAGATTTCTATGTATAGATTTTTCATTATAGAATGTATTTGAATATAGGTTTATGTAATTTCATTCTAATAATAATTCTCTTCATATTTAGTAGAGATCAAGATTATTCTATAATAAAAAAAATTGTTAGAATAAAAATCTATCTCTATATTTTGTGGAGATTGAGATAGGATAGAGTATCTCGGTTGTTACTCCAAAATAAAGTGTTAGTTGAAAGTATAGAATTATAAATACAACCTTTCACACCCAAACAAATGAATCAATACACTTTTACTTTTATTATTTTGAGCAACCTATTCTAAACAATTGTTCTAAGTGAAATTCTCTTCCGAGAAATGAGTTAGCCACTCATTCCAAAGAAGATAGATCAATGTATTTATGTTTATTTCTTTATTCTATAATTATCATCTTTGCTGTAAATTTTTATTTTATTTTTTTATTGCTATAAACATTTTTTTGGTATAGTTTATATGAACTTACAAGTGTTTTATTTATTTGTCATTTATTTCTAGTTCAATAATTTACTTTTTATAAGTGTGATTAAATTTATATAAATGTGATTTAATTTTTGCAAGTGTGTTTTGATTTTTGTAACTGTGATTTTCAATTCCTACAAGTGTGGAGTGTGATAGAAAGAACGATTTGTCAAATATCTCTTTCTCCTTTTGCATATAGCCTTCGAACACGAACCCTGAACTAACATCATTAAATAAAAGGGATTGATGACCCCCATCATTTTTGGTATCATTTTTGGGGACTACTGTATTATTAGGATATTCATAATTTGCTAAGAAAGTCCTAGTGAGAGGGAATATTTATTTACAAATTTTGTGACAGGAGATACATAGTTAAGGGTCTCCTTAGGATTTATTTTTTATAACATAGATTAAAATTTATTTTTATGCAATTAGAAATTTTAGATTTAAAAATCAAAAACAAAACCCCCCAATACTAACATTATTGTGTAGAAAATAATAACTGCTAACATCATGAAAGAAGATCTAATTATTGATACAGATTGAAAATAAAATTATGAGATAGCCAACAAGATGGAGAAAATACCTTGTTGCATGAGTTTTTATAGTTGTTCATGACAAAAAAATCTAGAATAGATACTCTTGTATCTCTGTAATAAATATGTTTTGTTGTTTTTTATTTGTATAATATGCTGAAAATGAACTGTTACTCCAACTAAACTCCTAGTGATTCTATCTCATAAAAGTGTTGCATATGGATTTCATTCTAATTTGATTGATTTATTATGCATGATAATAGCTTCAATGATTTTTTTGCTAATTCATGTCATGACCTAGAAATATTCATACAAACAATCATCAAATCAATTCAAGTCAATAGACGGAGAGATTCATAGATAAAATACACAAATATAGCCTCCCAGAATCTTGCGTGTAATATCACCATGCATAGAAAATTATTTTAGATGAATTTCATATGAGTCAGACAAATTAGACAAGTTAAAAATTAAAAAAATCTGCATGCAAGGTACATCACATAAGAAGTAAAAACACGTCACGCAACAACTTTGGTGTCATAGGGATATTACTCTAGATTTTGAGAAACCACATCCCAAATTCATAAATCTTACATAATCATAGATTTCATACTATTTTTTTTAGCATTTACAAGATGTTGCACTTAAATTAGGCAATCTAAAAAAGTATTTTCTATTTTTCTTTGATTAACTACTCAGTTTATTTTAAAAAAATTGTGATTCTTTCTAAACTATAGTGATAAGTTTGATAGGAAATACAAATTGAAATACTCAAGAAATTTAATCGCTTTGGTCTCAGTATTAGATGTTTGTTTTATTTTATGTGTTTGTTGTCGAGTCTGCATGAATGAGGAAGTAGAATTTTTTTTTTTAAATGATGACAATTTAAAAATAATCAAACTTTCATCCCAGATAAGACTAACATACAAACTAGATCAAATTTACATATAGTCAAATAAGACCAAGTATTTAAAAATTTATGAATGTTGTAGATGCGAAAAATTCATAAAAATTACGTGCTTTTATCAATCTATCTCAAATAACATGAAATCATTAAAAAATCTTTAACACAAAGCAAATATATGGTTACAAAAATAGTAAATTAGACCTAGTTTCTTAAGGTGGAAACACGTAAGGAGCGCTTCTCCTTGACCCCACTAGGGGCTACCGCCCTTAGACCCCCACTTTTGATTTTTCAATGAAGAAAAAAATAGTAAAGAAACTTGCTCAACATGATACAAATCTAGGCCAAGTTATAGATAAATAACATAGAATTTTTAATAGCAAGAAGAGGCATACAAAATCTATTTACAACAAGGAACCCAAGGACCTCCAAAATTCAATTATCCAGGTATATTTTTTAGTTTTTAATTTTCATCAAATAATTTAACAATATCTTCTTTGTATAAATAATAGTTAGTATTTTTTACATAGTTTATAAATAAAAAGAATCGATGACATTTCATTTCACCAATTTTCATCCATCTTTAAAAATTAGCTAAAACTATATCCACTTGCATAATAATAAGACTTATCTAAGAAGATTCTTATACTCTATAATAAAATTTCATTATCAATAATGTTAATTCCTGAACCATAAATCATTTTTAGGTAGGTTGAAATGCATTCTTCCATATATATTCATATTCATCATAACATTCTATTGTTGACATTTATATTTATTTGACATTACTGATATTTTACTTTTTTGAAAAGGTTTGTTTTTTACAGGATACTTTCATTACAAAGAGTCATTTTAGAGATAAAAATTTATGTCTATACTTTTATCCAGCATTTGAAACATAATCTTGAGTTATCTTCGACAATAGAATACAACAACATTAACAAGTGTTTATGCTGAAGAAATGTCAACATACAGAACATTCCATGATACATTTGCAAGCAGTATGAATATATATAGAGTCCATGGTTAATATTTTTTATGTCATCGATTTTCTAATTTAATAATATAAAAAAATTAAAAAATTAAAAAAAATAATGAAAACTTTCAGGCATTGTTGGCAGTCTTGATTTGAAAACCAGCTTAGCGGAAGTGATAGAATAAAGAGCCTTAATTGTTTACTTGCCAGTTAAAGACAAAAACATAATAAATAAATAAAATACAATTTGTCCAATGAAATAGTTTATACAAATTTTTTACATGGTTACTTCTATGCTCTTATTTCCAGCATAGTTGGACTATACTTTTCTCAACACTTTTTTCAATTTTTTTCACTTTAACTACCATGAAGGAAGCAATAAATCTTAGAGAAATGCCAACGTATTTTAATTTATTATTTTATGTTTAAATTTACTTGTAAGTTTTGTTATTACATGAATGTCTACTCTTGTAAACAATTTTGTTCTAGAAAAATGGATAAATTTATATCTGATTTGTGTAACCTCATTCCACTTCATTCATTTGGCATGCATGAGCTTAAGTGTGAAGGAGGAGAATAATTTCAAATATATAATAATTGGACTCATCCAAACATATAAAAATAATTTTATTTTGATCGTGGTACATATTTTTGAAAGGAATAAAAAAAATTTATGTCAAAAGTTGCTTTGTGGTCAAAATAAATGTGTAGACAACCAAAAATTCTCAACACAAAAATCTGCTCTTAACCCATTTTTTTAAAAGGGAAAGAAGGAAAGAATAAAATATGAAGAGAGTAGCATGAATATTCCACACAAGACCCTGTGTCAAAAGGATCCAAAATAATCTAAGGATATTAGGAAAACCCTCCACACAAGAACTTATTCTTAAATATCCATTTTCATTGGTCACTTTTATCTAAGATTTTAAAAGATAAATTTCACTATACTTGTACAAATAAAATCAATTTAAAAAATCCATTTGAAGTATGAAGCTAAATCTAAATCATGCATATGTATCATGATGTTTTAAATAGTGACATGTATGAGGACATGCATAAGTTTAGGTGTGGGAGAGATGATAAGCCCATAAAATCGCTCATTATATCCATAAAATAACATCATTTTCTTGCATAAAAAGTGGATTTAAATGTAGTTTTTCAACTTATGATTCATTTAAAATAAAATAGTAAGTATATATCATTATTACATTTCTAGAATTTTTTTGTTATTTATTTATTAGCTATTACTAATGATTATTGAAAAAAAATGTCAATAAGTGCATACATAGTTCATATTAAGCTAAGAATGATTTTAAGTATGAATAGTAACCATTCAAGAATAATATTGAATCTTTTACAACAAGATACAATGTTTTGGTCAAATTATAGACTCCTATAGGCTTGCTAAAGACTTCCATAATAGCTATGGATTGCAATAGTCTTATTACAGTAACTATGAATCATAACAGGGTTGTTACAGTAGCTACATATTATAATAGGGTTGTTATAGATCAGTTACAGATTACATTAGATCAGCTATGGATTACATCAAACTAGCTATGAATTACATCAATCAATTATGAATTTCAGTAACCTTGTTATGGATTTCAGCAGGCTTGTTATAGATTTTAGTATGCTTGTTACGAATTTTAGTAGATTGTTACGAATTTCAACAAAACTACTATAAACTTCAACAAAACTATTACAGACTTATTTGAAAAATATTTTTTAAAATATTCTAATATTATAGTTATCACGAAGAATGTTTGTTATTTAGATTTTATATAGATAAATTTCTATATATAGATTTTTCATTATAAATTGTATTCGAATATAGGTTTATCTAATTTCATTTTAAGAATAACTCTCTTCATATTTGGTGGAGACTAAGATTATTCTATAATAATTTTTTTTATTAGCATAAAAAAATTTCTCCATATTTTATGAAGATCTCGACTGTTACTCTAAAATAAGGTGTTGATTGGAAGCATAAAATTATAAATGTAACATTCCACACCTAAATAAATGAATCAATAAACTTTTATTTCTATTATTCTGAGCAATCTATTATGAAACCTATGTTCTAAATGAAATCCTCTTATTTTTAAAAAGAATAAGAATTTTTTAATGTCAAAAGTTGCTTTGTGGTCAAAATAAATATGTAGACAGCAAGAAATTTTCAACACAAAAATCTGCTCTTAACCCATTTTTTTAAAGAGAAAGAAGGAAAGAATAAAATATGAAGAGAGTAGCATAAATATTCTACACAAGAACCTGTGTTAAAAAGATCTAAAATAATCTAAAGATAGTAGGAAAACCCTCCACACAAGAACCTATCCTTAAATATCTATTTTTATTGGTCACTTTTATCTAAGATTTTAAAAGATAAATTTCACTATACTTGTACAAATAAAATCAATTTAAAAAGTTCATTTGAAGTATGAAGCTAAATCTAAATCATGCATATGTACCATGATGTTTTAAATAGTGACATGTATGAGGGCATGCATGAGATTAGGTGTGGGAGAGATGATGAGCCCATAAAATGGCTCATTATATCCATAAAATAACATCACTTTCTTGTATAAAAAGTGGATCTAAATGTAGTTTCTGAACTTATGATTCATTTAAAATAAAATAGTAAGTATATATCATGGTTACATTTTTAGAATTTATTTATTTATTTATTAACTATTACTAATGATTATTAGAAAAAAATGTCAATAAGTGCATACACAGTTCATATTAAGCTAAAAATGATTCTAGGTATGAACAGTAACCATTCAAGAATAATATTGAATCTTGTACAACAAGATACAATATTTTGGTCAAGTTATAGACTCCTATAGGCTTGTTACAGACTTCCATAATAGCTACGGATTGTAATAGTTTTATTACAGTAACTACAGATTATAACAGACTTGTTACAGTAGCTCCAAATTATAACAAGCTTGTTATAAATCAGTTACAAATTACATCAAACCAGCTATAGATTACATCATACTAGCTATGAATTACATTAGTTAGTTATGAATTTCAGTAAGCTTGTTATGAATTTCATCAGTATTGTTATATATTTTAGTATGATTGTTATCAATTTTAGCAGATTGTTACGAATTTCAACAAAACTACTATAGACTTCAACAAAACTAATACAAACTTGTTTGAAAAATATTTTTAAAAATATGCTAATGTTTCAATTATCACGAAGAATGTTTTTCATTTAAATTATATATATATATATAGATAGATTTTTTATTATAGATTGTATTCGAATATAGGTTTATGTAATTTTATTTTAATAATAACTCTCTTCATATTTGGTGGAGATTAAGATTATTCTATAATATATTTTTTATTAAAATAAAAAACTCTCTCCATATTTTATGAAGATTGAGATAGGATAGAGTATCTCGACTGTTACTTTAAAATAAGGTGTTGGTTGGAAGCATAAAATTATAAATGTAACATTCCACACTTAAATAAATGAATCAATACACTTTTATTTTTATTATTCTGAGCAGCCTATTATGAAACCTATGTTCAAAATGAAATTCTCTTATTTTTTAAAGGAATAAGAATTTTTTAATGTCAAAAGTTGCTTTGTGGTCAAAATAAATGTGTAGACAGCAAGAAAATTTCAACACAAAAATCTACTCTTAACCCATTTTTTTAAAGGGAAATAAGGAAAGAATAAAATATAAAGAGAGTAGCATGAATATTCCACACAAGAACCTATGTCAAAAGGATCCAAAATAATCTAAGGATAGTAAGAAAACCCTCCACACAAGAACCTATCCTTAAATATCTATTTTCATTGGTCACTTTTATCTAAGATTTTAAAAGATAAATTTCACTATACTTGTACCAAAAAAATCAATTTAAAAAGTCTATTTGAAGTATGAAGCTAAATCTAAATCATACATATGTACCATGATGTTTTAAATAGTGACATGTATGAGGACATGCATGAAATTAGGTGTGGGAGAGATGATGAGCCCATAAAATGGCTCATTATATCTATAAAATAACATCATTTTCTTGCATAGAAAGTGGATCGAAATGTAGTTTCTCAACTTATGATTCATTTAAAATAAAATAGTAAGCATATATCATGGTTACATTATTAAAAAAAATTGTTATTTATTTATCAGCTATTACTAATGATTATTGAAAAAAAATGTCAATAAGTTAAGAATGATTCTAAGTATGAATAATTACCATTCAAAATTAATATTGAATCTTTTACAACAAGATACAATGTTTTGGTCAAGTTATAGACTCTTATAGGCTTGCTATAGACTTCCATAATAGCTGCGGATTACAATAATCTTATTACAATAACTACGGATTATAATAGGGTTGTTACAGTAGCTACATATTATAACAAGCTTGTTATAAATCAGTTACAAATTACATCAGACCAGCTATGAATTACATCAAACTAGCTATAAATTACATCAATTAGTTATGAATTTTAGTAAGCTTGTTATGGATTTCAGCAGGTTGATATAGATTTTAGTATGCTTATCATGAATTTTAGCAGATTGCTACAAATTTCAACAAAACTACTATAGACTTCAACAAAACTATTACAGACTTGTTTGAAAAATATTTTTAAAAATATTCTAATATTTCAGTTATCACGAAGAATGTTTTTCATTTAGATTATATATATATATATATATATATATATATATATATATATATATATATATATATATATATATATATTTCTATATATATTTTTTTCATTATAGATTGTATTCAAATAAAGGTTTATGTAATTTTATTTTAATAATAACTCTCTTCATATTTGGTGGAGATTAAGATTATTTTATAATAATTTTTTTTAATTAGAATTAAAAACTCTCTCCATAATTTATGAAGATTGAGATAGGATAGAGTATCTCGATTGTTACTCTAAAATAAGGTGTTGGTTGGAAGTATAAAATTATAAATGTAACATTCCACACCTAAATAAATAAATCAATACACTTTTATTTATATTATTCTGAGCAATCTATTATGAAACCTATGTTCTAAATGAAATCCTCTTATTTTTAAAATGAATAAGAATTTTTTATGGCAAAAGTTGCTTTGTGGTCAAAATAAATGTGTAGACAGCAAGAAATTCTCAACATAAAAGTCTGTTCTTAACCCATTTTTTTAAGAGAAAGAAGGAAAGAATAAAATATGAAGAGAGTAGCATGAATATTCCACACGAAAACTTGTGACAAAAGGATCCAAAATAATCTAAGGATAGTAGGAAAACCCTCCACACAAGAACCTATCCTTAAATATTCATTTTCATTGGTCACTTTTATCTAAGATTTTAAAAGATAAATTTCACTATACTTGTACAAATAAAATCAATTCAAAAAGTCCATTTGAAGTATGAAGCTAAATCTAAATCATGCATATGTACCATAATATTTTAAATAGTGACATGTATGAGGACATGCATGAGATTAGGTGTGGGAGAGATGATGAGCCCATAAAATGGTTCATTATATCCATAAAATAACATCATTTTCTTGCATAGAAAGTGGATCTAAATGTAGTTTCTGAACTTATGATTCATTTAAAATAAAATAGTAAGTATATATCATGGTTACATTTTTAAAAAAAATTGTTATTTATTTATTAGCTATTACTAATGATTATTGGAAAAAAAATGTCAATAAGTTCATACACAATTCATATTAAGCTAAGAATGATTATAAGTATGAATAGTAACCATTCAAAAATAATATTGAATCTTTTACAACAAGATACAATGTTTTGGTCAAGTTATAGAATCTTATAGGCTTGCTACAGACTTCCATAATAGCTACGAATTACAATAGTCTTATTACAGTAACTACGAATTATAACAGGGTTGTTACAAAAGCTACAGATTATAATAAGTTTGCTATAGATCAGTTACAAATTACATCAGACCAGTGATGGATTACATCAAATTAACTATGAATTACATCAGTCAGCTATGAATTTTAGTAAGCTTGTTATGAATTTCAGTAGGCTTGTTATAGAATTTAGTATGCTTGTTATAAATTTTAGCAGATTGCTATGAATTTCAACAAAACTACTATAGACTTCAACAAAACTATTTAAGACTTGTTTGAAAAGTATTTTTAAAAATATTCTAATGTTTCAGTTATCACAAAGAATGTTTTTCATTTAGATTATATATATATATATATATATATATATATATATATATATATATATATATAGAGAGAGAGAGAGAGAGATTTCATTATAGATTGTATTTGAATATAGATTTATGTAATTTCATTTTAATAATAACTCTCTTCATATTTGGTGGAGATTAAGATTATTATATAATATTTTTTTTTATTAGAATAAAAAACTCTCTCCATATTTTATGAAGATTAAGTTAAGATAGAGTATCTCTACTGTTACTTTAAAATAAGGTGTTGGTTGGAAGCATAAAATTATAAATGTAACATTTTGCACCTAAATAAATGAATCAATACACTTTAATTTCTATTATTCTTAGCAGTCTTTTATGAAACTTATGTTCTAAATGAAATCCTCTTTCAAGGAATGAACTGGCCACTCATTCCAAAGAAGATGGATCAATGTATTTATGTTTATTTCTTTATTCTGTAATTATCTTCTTTGCTGTAAATTCTTATTTTATTTATTTTTTGATGTAAATATTTCTTTTTGTATAGATTATATGAACCTACGGGTGTTTTATTTGTTTGTCATTTTTAATTTAGCAATTTACTTTTTGTAAGTGTGCTTAAATTTTTGTAAATGTGATTTATTTTTTATAAGTGTGTTTTAATTTTTGCAAGTGTGATTTTCAATTTTTACAAGTGTAGAGTGTGAAGAAGGAACTATTTGCCAAAGATCTCTTTCTCTTTTTGCATATAGCTTTCGGACACTAGCCCAGGATTGACATTATTAAATGAAGGGGATTGATGACCCCCATCAGAAGTCTTATCTCTCATGCTCTAACGGTCACTTTTTGAAATCAAGATATTTCAAAAAAACTCATATATTTTTGTGAAGTCAATTAGCCAAAATATTTTAAATATTCCCATATATAACCACATTAAGTATTTTCCAAATACATCTAGCAATCACTTGGTAATTCTACTTCATAATGAGTAGAAGAGCACTATTTCTTCCAGTTTCAATTTTACTATATTCTAATAGTCATAGACTAATTTTGAATACATTTTATTACAGGTCAGTGACATCCATTATATCAATCAGCTAGCTACATTCATATAATTCCATAATCATATATCACACAACCTCCATAGAAGAGATCACTACATTGACCTTAGGCCCATTTAGGCTATGTAGGTAGCACTCATATTACACATAGTTTTCTGAGGGTAACTCAGTTACTCCTCTAACCTTATTCCCCCTTTTTAAATTTGATCTTTATTATGTTTATTGTGCAATATTTAGGATTTATTTTTTGCAGGTTTCATGCATCAATGTGACACACATAATTAATCAATAAACCCTAGTAAAAGTTGTAGGACCCAAAGGAAAAATTGGGCACACAATCAACTAGGATGTAACTATAGTCAGGAAAGATGGCTATAGATCAGTTTATCCTCCTTTTGTGAACTTGTCCTAACAAATTTTAAGTTTTTGCATCGATCATGACATAGTACATAGGGTCTTATAAGTAGTTTTCAGCCACGGTTAGCGTAGATAATCAACATAAGATCTATTTTAGGAAGGTTTGCATATCCATCTACTATTTACTATTTTTGTAAATTTTCAATTCTGTAAATTATGTATTTTAGTGTATTCTATTCTATATTTATAATATCAATTTAAATAATTTGGACATATTCATTTGAGTTCATTCAATTAAATATATTAAACACTTGTGTTCATCTTATTTTTTATGTCTCATGTTTGAAGAAAGTCCTTGGGCATAAATGTCACAGCTAAGATAGTACTGCCCAAGCTCAATGCTAAGGATCTATTATTCTCAAGGTTGAAGCTATCTTGAATACGTACTCTTGTCAGCTTTACAATTGGCCATCACTAAGATTCTGGTCTAATGATAAGTGATGCAACTTGGGAACCCCTCCTCTAAATTCAACAATAGTTTCCTAATCTTTATCTTTAAGGGATTTTTTTTTTAAATGATGGGGAATGTTAGGAACCCTTTCATCCTAACTGTTTTCTTTTTAATCATTTTTATTAATAAAAAAATATAGATGCATATGTTTTGTAAGTTGTTTGTTAAGCTATTTAGAATAATCCCATATGCATGGGAAGTAATAGCTGTCTAGGATAGAATTAGTATAAATTAGGAGCATAGACTAGTGCAAAGGCATCCAAAAATTATATTGTATTAAGTTTGTTCAAAGTACGTTGTTTCATCTAAGATGCCAAAGATATTATAATACAATTCTTCTATCTTTAATGCAATAGAGTTATCTTCTATTTCATTTGTAATATAATTTATTTATATTTTGGTATTGTTTTAATTTGTTTGCAAGAAGGTTCATATCAATAGTAGTTGGGGGCACCTCGCATGCTTGTTTTCAGAATTTTTTGGGGTGAATCTCGTAGCATCATTTCAGGTGATATCTTTGTGACTCATATTGTCATATTGAGCTCTCATGCGATCTGATATATTATGGTCTATGTTGCCTGTTAAATATATCCTTTTGTGCTCGATGACTAGTATATGCTCATGTATTATATGTTTGACATTACTTGTTAAGTGTAAATAATATTCTAGTATACCTGATGTGTTAGATATATGTATTTAATATTTGGCATGCCTTTGTTCATTATTTTGTGTTCAATGTATGTTCCTTATTTTTGTATACTTTGCATGTTGCATGTTTGTGTTTGATATATGTTCATTCTATGTGACTTCAATATTTCCTTTTTTTCTTTAGGTGCCTTCTTTGATTACTTTATTTATTCTATGTGTTTTATGTTTATCCTAATTTATTTGACAAACTCTACTTGTGATTTTTCTTCATATGTGTGTGACATGTTATTTTTGTTCTACTCTACGTGTAACATGTTTGCCTTGATTTATTTGTATGCCTTATGTTATTTCATGTTTGGCACCATGATTTATACCATGCAAATCTAAACTTATTTCTCATGGTTCATATCATGTTTATGTTTATCCTTACTTGCTTATGTTACCATGATTCTTATCATGCATCTATTGTGGGAAAGCCTTTCTATTTGTGCTTTACATTGATATATTTATAGCAACACTACTTGTATTGTGGCATGTTATCTTAGTGATTCATTGATTACTTACCATGAAATGCATATTATTCATGTGTATCATATTGATTACATGTGGCCTACTTTGGGAGAAAATTTCTTTTAATCACTCAACTCACATTATACATGCGAGGGGAATTTTACTCCTACATTTACAGTGCTTGCATGTTGTCTACTTGGGGTATATTACACTAGCTCTTATATAGATTACATTACAGGACCATGCATGATAATTTAAATATGAAATACATGCTCTCAAAATGATATCTTTGAGTTAGATATTAGTTATTTCATTTCATGTCTTACACATGATGCACACAATCATTTTCTGTTGAGATATGTGCTTTATAGCTCTAGCCCACATCGAAGGGGGTGGGGCGGGGGGGTTAATGGGGGGGAAAGGGTGTATTACATTCATTTTTTACCCAAACTCTAGGATTTGAGACATTCCCATATTATTTTTATCCTTTACTTAAGGGAAATTATAGGGCAATTTTTATAAAATGTACCTAGTGCATGTCACTTGTTCCTACTATAAGATATATTCATGACATTTTTAACCTATTCTCTTTTATATTACATCATATTTGTTTACCTTTACATTTTTTGCTAAATATTGTACCCATAAATGCATGTAGGATTTAATATAGATTCTAATATTTGGACTTATATAGGAGCATTCTTACTTGGCACAAATTGGAGATCTAGGAAACTCATACAAGGACGCCCTCATTTTTTACAACAAATCAAGGTGCATCACTTCCAATTTATAATTTATAATGTCTATGTATATTGTCATTGTGAGCATATATCCATGTATATTTTATTCTCGCATGCTTCAAAAGGACACTCACATAGATCCATAAATGTTGGAGACTCATACCAAAGTTGCTACAAAACCACCAACTAAACTAAATGTATTAGTTTCAGTTTTTTATTTTCTTGATTTAAATAGGTTATTAATTTAAGAAATGATTCACATTCACATGCCTTTTACAAGTTTTTAAGAGTGTTGGAGTTGTTATACAAACATCAAAATTATTCCACAAGCTTTGGAAGTGTAAAATTTTATGTTTATTTTACTTTGATATGTGTGCACACACACAAGTGGGGCATCATATTGACAACTAATTTTGGTATGGGCATATTTATTAGTTGTAAAATTATCTTATTCTATGGTACTTGTGTGTTTGGTGATTATTGGTTCATATTAAGCTCTTATTGGAGCATTTTCTTGCATTCTAGTTATTTTTTATCTTCTTCCTCCTCATTTCCTTTCACTCCTCTTTCTCTCTCATTCCTTTGTGTTTAATTATGTTTATAGGCTTTTTCCTAATATTATACATTATATGGTTGTGCCCACCAAAAAAAACACATATAATGTATGGTTTTTGTGTGGATCCTTATAACCATTGTTTTGGGTCTCCCTTGTCTTGTGTTCCCAATTTGCCAACCTTTTCCTTCCATTGTATGTTAGCTTACACACCAATAGGGTCCATATTTCATTTTGAGAAGTTTAGAAATACATAGGTGAATTATTGCATATATGACATGAAATAATTAGATTAATCCATCTAAATATCAATTGTGAAAGTGCTAAAGTAATTATTTAAAGTATTTACAGTGGAAGTCAAGTAAATATGAAGAATTCATTTCTCCACCATGCATTTTTTATAACATGAAAATTCATATAGGATAGGTTATGAATTCAATAGATTACCTTTTGAACATTTTATAGCCACATAAAAGCAATCATTAAATGATTGACAATGTTTAAATCTTGACATCCTTATCTTGGTTGACCTATTTACCATTTCGCTAACGTATAATGTCTAAAAGAGCATACACTACTCACAAACTATCTTGAAAATACTTAGAACATCATTTAGACATCCATAACCTACTTACAAGAACTTTTTAGATATTTTATATCAGTATCTATCCTTTTGGAACAAGACCACACTAGGTTAGATAGGGCCGCACTACAACCTTGTCCACTACGTGCCCTTGTCCCTCACACTCTAATGGTAACTTTTTAAATTAGAGATGTTGTATTTAACACCTCTTGCAATTTTATCAAAATATTTTAAAAAAAAACCCTATAAAATCACACCTAGGCTTCTTCAAATACATCTGAAAATCACATATAAATTCTACCACACACTAAGTAAAAGATAATTATTTCTTCCAATTTCAATTATGTTGAATTCTAATAGACATATGTCAAGTATCAATATATTTTATTCTACGTTAAGTGCATCCACTTTCAAACATTTAAATCAAACTTCTATCTGCATTCATATAATTTCAAAATTTTGGATCACACACTCATCTTAGGAGGGAGAACTACATCAACCTAAGTCCCATTCGGGCTATGTAGCTAAAACTCAGATTACATAAAGTTTTCTAAGGGTAGGTCAGTTATTCCTCTGACCTTATTCCCCAATTTTGGCATTTGATTTCTATTTTGTTTATTGAGTAGGAGCTAGGGTTTATGTTTTATAGGTCTTTGCATAATAAATAAGTTCTAGCACAAAAGCAAAAAACTCTTATAGATTGTTACAAGTGTTTCTATTCAAATTTTGCTTTCAGATTCAAAGGAGAGAAAATGAGAAACTTAAGAAGGAATGGTCAAGGCTTGATGTACCTGGATATAGTCTGCGCACCGTAATTCAGACGCTGTGAGTACTCCTCTTTGGCTGTGGAGGAATGACACCTGCAAAGAAAGAAACTTGGACAAAAGAAGGTGTTAAATGGACAGATGGTGGGTTGCCAAGTGAAAGCTTGATCCCAGAAGTATGAAAACTTCCTTAAGGGATATAAACCCACTAATCAATAAAAAGAAGTGTCTGATAAACAACAAAATGATAAAGAATTGAAATGATAAATAAATGGAATGAAAAAGGGAAGCAAAGGCTTACTTGAAAGAAGCTGTCAAATTGATCACAGTCGTCGGCGTCGGTTGGCCAAGGTGCCAACGTCGGTTAATCTGCCAACATCGGTTGGGGTAGTGACCAGCGTCGGTAGAGGCAAAGGTCTTTGGACGGGGTCTAGGTTGGTCTGTGGTCCGTGGACAGAGTCTGGTCAGGGTCTGGGTTTTATTTGAGTGGTCTTGAGACAAATTTTGGGCTTGGTTGAATGGTCTGAGGTCTGGGTCTAAAAGTTTGATTGAATGGGCAAAGTGTATGGTCCGATAGAGGACAGAGGAAACAGGGAGGTGGATAAGTCAAGATTTGGGTCTGGCTTGGTTAACAGTCTGGTCTAGAGAAATATTATTTGAAAGCAATAACTGAAGAGAGAATAAAAACACAGACAGTATACTTACCTGTGCCTTGTGGAAGGTGTGCTACTGATGATTCTCGTACCTACTGTTGATGTAGCCTGTGTGGAGAACCTGTTGCTGATGGAGAACTTGAAGCTGTTGCTGCACCTGAGGGAGAGAGTGAGTGGCTTGACTAAGAGATTTGGCAGATTGACGGATGGTCAAAGACTGAAGATTGAAGGATTCTTGATTTGCTTCTAGAGATTAGCCAATTTCTGATTGGGATCCCAAAGAGTCTAAAAAATTGGTTAAGTATAATCGACGTCGGCGATTCTGCCAGCGTCGGCCGACACTTGACCGACGTCGACGGGGTTAGAACAGGCAAAAAGAGCCACTAAGCCTGTTTTTCATCTGCCAAGTGCACTATCCGTTGGAAAATGTCGAGGGTTGGGCTAAATACACACAAGAGTTTATTAGGCAGTTAGAGAGAAGTAGGAATAGGTCTTGGGTGAGTCATAGGATGGGAATTAGTCCAAGGTGAGGTGTCCTAGGCGAGGTGTCATGGGTGATGTGTCCAAGGAGGGGGGGTTAATTCAAAATAAGTTAATTATTTTAAATTAGTAATTGTTAGGAATGGGTTAGGAATGGACTAAGGGAGAAAGTGACCAAGGGTTAGACACTATTTAGGTGTCTACATTTGCCCCTTTTTGTCTTGTTGGTTGCTCTAAATGAACTGCAAGACAAAAACAGGAGTTGGTTGCCCCAGGTATGGGATAAGGTTTGATTTCGTCTTGTTGGTTGTTCAAGTGAACTGCAAGACAAAAATTGGCGAGGGTTGGTTGCCCCGATTATAGATGAGGTATCCCCCCTCAAAGCAGGAGTCGAGAGAAGGGAACCTGGAATTAGGTGCTGATTTGATAGAGAGTGGATGAAAATGGTGAAGATAGAGTGAGAACACTGCAAAAGTTGTGATTGTGTGTACACTTCACGAGGATGGTCAGGTCAAATTATCGCAGGTCGAGGGTTAAGGAGTGCCAAAATTGAAATAGTCGGTCCCCAGCATTTAGTCATCTACTGATTGGGTTATTCAATCTAAGCTGAAGCTCTAATGGTCGTCGTATTCCAGGTATCCCAGGCTTAGGAAGTGCTCTCGAAAACATGAAAAAGTCACAAGTAGTGCGGATCAATTGGCTTGTGATCCTATACTTGTGAAGGTCAAAAGTGTGCGCATAACTTTGCTAACCAATCATGAGGTAGCATACATGCAAAATCAACCAAGGCAAAATTGCTTTGGAAGTAGTCGCGGTTAGAGGAGATGGTCAGGATCTCCAAGGTCTGGTGGTCTTATGGATGCAAAAGTGATCTTAAGTGTGCCCCAGGGGGCTAAAATGATGTGGTCTAAACGACTGACTGATGTTGGGCATGATTTTGGTCATTTTGAAGAGGGATGAAGTTTTAAGGCCACCGACGTCGGTTATAGAACTGATGTCGGTGGCCAAAAAGAGGCTGACGTCGGCAAAAATCGGCCGCCGTCGACGGCCTAGGGCATGATTCTGTCGACATCGACGGTCTGCCAAATCCAATAAAACTGGATTGGCGACCCACCAAAAGTCATTTATGACATTTGACTAAGAGAAAAAGAGAGCTCTAGAGTGGATTTAGTGAAAGTGACCCAGAGCTGACCGAGGAGCTTTATGAGGTGGCAGATAGGCATTCGTGGAGAGGAGTTGATTGGACGCTGCAGGGACGTGTGTGGGCTAGGTGAAGTGTGTAGAGCCATTGGGACAGAAGAGATGGCAGAGGGGAGTAGAGGACCCGCGAGAGGTCCACCACCAGCGACACCCATCGTGCCACCATGTCGACGACGCCGTGATGAGGTAGGAGGGCCCTAAACTCTATTTGATTGAATTTGTTTTGAATTTAGTTTTTTGAATTTTTAGTTGTTTTTAGGCAAAAATTAAGGGGGAGGGTAGCTAGGAAGGTGGGTAAAGGGTCTAGGATAGGTTAGGAGTGATTTTAGAGGGTTTTGGGTGTGTTTAGAGGTTAAAATGGGGAAGCCCTAATTTTTAGGGCTCACCCCATTCGACCCTAGGGCCGAACCAGTTGCCGACTTCGGCGGGTTCACCGGCGTCGGTCAACCAGCGACCGGCGTCGGTCGCTAACTTATCGATGTCAGTCAGGTGAGTGCCGTTGTTGGCACGATAATCGATGTCAGTGGCTGCCTGGTCAGAAAAGGTGGAAAAAATGGTCAAGTTGAAAGGTCAAAGCTACACCAAGGGCTTCTCGGGTGTCGAGTTAGGCATAGATAGTCAGAATAATTGTTAAAATAAGAAGAGTAAGAACAGTGTTAACATGAGATTGACTCTAGATGGATGTAGGCGAGGCAGATGCTGATGCTGTAGGATCACCTCCTGACCTTGCTAACGCGGATGCATGGAGGCGTGATGATAAAGGAGTGGGCACAGATGAGCGCAGTGGGGCTAGGTGAGCTGAGACGCTACTGTAGAGTGGCGAGGGATGTGAGCCTCATGGTGGCATTGATCACGTGGTGGGACCATGCCACCAACACCTACCACCTGCCTACGGGTGAGATGACGATCACGATCGAGGACGTGTACCAGATTTTATGGCTGTCGGTACACAGAGCTAATATCTATGTGTGCTTGAGAGAGACGCACGACATACATATGGTGACGTTGTTTGGGGAGCACGTCATGGAGATGAGCTATCATTCAGCCAATTTTGCTTATAAGTCGTTATATGTGGCAGATGAGGGCGCACATCGGCTGGCGATTTTGATGATGATCGGCATCACCGTCTATGCGTTGCCAGATGCAGAGGGAGGCAGGTTCTCGGTGGTTATGACTGGGGTTTTGATGGACATGCTGGAGTAGCAGACAGTGTTCATTTGGGCACTCATCTTTTTGGCCCAAGTTTATAGAGAGCTATGGGGCATCAGTCGGTAGAGACGGTATAGTCTGTGTGTAGGCCACCTTCTACACTGCTAGGCATACGAGCATATTCTGGTTACTCGACCTCTCGGCCTCCCAGTGACAATCCAGACTGGCTTTAGGGTCGGGTTCAGGTGATGGCGCGAGATGATGGCGCAGACGCGGGTGGACGGAGTGGTCAGGGATATTGATCACTATCGAGGGGTATTGGAGGCCCTGATTCTAGTAGATATCATCTGGAGACCATATTTGGTGTATCCAACATTTAGAGACTAGGGTGAGCAGATGGTCGAGACGCAGAGCAGGGGATGGGTCAGAGGTAGGCAAGCCGGTGAGCTTGAGAGGATTCCAGCTGAGAGAGTGCGGCACCAGTATGGGCTGTTATAGGATGTACCTCCCGCATTTCCACAGTACAGGCGGGATGACATAGAGGCGCCACTCCCACTGCCAGAGGAGACAGAGGAACCCAATTTTGAGGAGTTGCCTGCATGACTTGGGATAGCCGACCCAGGGTGTACAGAGGCCTACACAGCATGGTGGGCAGGGTAGTATAGAGGCATACAGGTGGGACCCCAGTCGGATCTGTAGGCTGTTACGAGGGAGCGGGATACAGCCCGCGAGGAGAGGGACACTGCGTGGCAGGAGAGAGACGCGACTCAGGCCCAGGTCTCAGTTTTGCAGGGACAGCTGGCAGGGGTTACAGGGCAGCTGACATAGATGACAGGTCGGGTGGCAGCATTGACAGCGCAGGTCACTCTGTTATAGGGACAGCTGGCTGTAGCCCAAACACAAGCAGTGGCAGGTCAGAGCTTTGGAGGGCAGGGCCCATGGCAGCAGCCATCTCAGCAGCTGACATTTTCACAGGGGGCAGGATCGTCGGCCTCAGTGCACCTAGGCCAGCCACAGCCACAGGGATCAGGACAGGGCACAGCAGCAGGGTAAATGGGTCCACCACAGACTATATCTCTAGTGAGATACAGTGATGCGTTGAACGAGATCGTGTATTATGAGAGGGCCATCAGGGGGTTCCCTCAAATACAGCGATACTCGGAGATGCGGGCAGAGTAGAGCCAACAGCGGTCTATGTCTCGAGCGACGGCTTCAGGGTCTCGCAAATGGCACAGATCATAGGGGGGAGAGGATACATCCTCTTCTCGGCCACCGCCACCGCCACCACAGCCACAGCCTTGAGGATAGACCTAGAGATGTTTTTTTTTTTTTTTTGATGTATATACCAGACTGCGAGCTGAAGACGAGAGATTATGAGAGAGAGACAGAGGCACATATTGTGCCTTATTGTATAAAACTATTTGTGATATATATATATATGATGAGCTTTTTTGATTTAGTGACATGTGTAATAAGAAAATGTATGGATGTGTTTTGATGTTTATGACATTTTGATGTGATGCATGTGTTGATATTATGTGTTATGCGTATGATGCTATGATGAAAATGAATGTGATGATGAATATGTTTATGAAATGGTTATATGATGATGTTGATTGATTGTGGATGATAGATTATATGATGATGACTTTAGATTAGATGATGATAGATGTGATATTTAATGTTTAACTTGTAGATTATAATGATGTGAATGTTTAATGAGTTATGATGGATGATATTTATGACTAATGACTTATGATGTTATAATGAAAATGAGAGTATACTAATGATTATGTGAATATGTGATTGACTGTGCTGTGATTGACAGGTGACGAGAGAAGGAGATGGAAGAAAGTGACGAAAAAAATGGCCGAGCTAACCCCAGAAGACCCCATGTCAACTGAGTGTTGCCTACATAGCCCCTGTCGTTAGGGCCTCAGGCCAATGTAGTTCTCCCAAGAAGGGAGGAAAAAGATCGAAGTGGTTGATGTTGGTCATGATAAGGATATAGCACTTCCCATATGTCTAAGGGTACATGCTTGAAATGATAAGGAGAAGATGATGCTACAGCCTTTTCCAAATGGTGTAAGCTGTAACATTGGTCAGGGTTTTTCATCCCTAGCAACTATCCATATTTGTGATAGATGTTTGCTAAAAATGAATTGAGGTCTATTTATGCTTCAGCAAGTAATGGTTTATGCTGGACATAAATTGTGTAGTTGATAGTTTCCATGTGTATTGATGTCTATGGAAACCAGAATAATTAGGCTATGTGAGTGGTTTGAAAAGAGTCGAATTAAGTCGGTTTGAGTTGGTTTAACAAATGATGTGGTTGAATGTGACCAAAGTGTAGGTAGAAAGTAAAAGGCATAAGCGCTCTTTTTATTGACAAGGACCAAAAAGACAACATAGACAGGGGTTGTTAGAACCAAGAGCCCCATTTATGCATTGCGTCATTGACCATAGTTATGTTAGAGCGGTAATCGAATCCCTTTTGACATTAAAGTGAGCTCGAAGTCCCTTGAGTAGGTGATATGATAGGAGGAAAAGGGTAACCCGTTTTAGAGTATGGATAACTTTGCCCCTTTTTATAGGAGACCTTGAGACAACTACAAGTCAAGTCCATGACCCGTTTTTTTTTTTTTTTTTTTTTAATTTTATTTTAGAGCGGACTGATCAATGCGGGAAGTCCACATAAATATGTCATTTGTTTGGTGATCATTTGCGAAGCTGATCGATGCGGGAAGCTTCTAAGAAAGTGCTATTTGTAGCAAGATTTAGTCATAGCCATCCTTCGAGGGAGTGGTCTATATTTTGCTTTATAGATTTAAGGGCTTTTGAATAGCTGTCCTTCGAGGGATCAGTCTATTAGCTACAACAATGATAGTGCAGCTGTCCTTCGAGGGAGCAGTCTGCGTTTTGATTTGGTTTTGTGACCTTGGATATTTTGACATCTTGATTTAGTTTTGACAGGATATTGAGTCATGGACAAGACTTATAGAAGGTCAAGGGCTCCCTTTTATTAGGACGAAGCATCCGTACGTCATAAAAGGGTTGCAGAGGATTTTGTTAAGGGAAAAAAGGGTGGAAGGGATTGAGGATTAAAAAGACAAGGATTGCTCAAGGGACGAGCTCAAGTTAAACGTCAAGTGTACGAGTACTCGACTAACAGTAGAATGGTCACAGATGCAAAGCATTAAGGGGCTCAGGTTCTGGTCGGCCTTCAAGAGAAGACAGACGATAAGTCCCTGACCCATACTTGTGCGTGATGATATAAGGTCTGAGCCAATTAGGAGCAAATTTACCTCATTTACTCTGTTCCATATTGGTCACATGTTGGTTCTCTTTGAGGACGAGGTCTCCGATATTGAAATCTCGTTCTCTCAGAGTTTTATTATAGGCGCGTTTGATGCGATTTTGATAGACATGGAGATGATTGAGGGCAACGAGACGACGCTCGTCGAGTAACTCAAGTTGAGCTAATCGATCTTGACAAAAGTCATCATTAGAAATAATGGCATGGAGTGAAATGCGAAGAGACGGGATCTGTACTTCGAGAGGTAAGATAGCCTCTGATCCGTACACTAGAGAAAAGGGGGTAGCACCTGTAGAGGTTCAGATGCTAGTGCGGTAGGCCCACAAAGCGAAGGGTATTTGAACGTGCCAATCCCTTCCAGTGTCGTTGACCACCTTCATGAGAATTTTAGTTAAGGTTTTGTTATAAGCCTCGGCCTGCCCATTTGCTTGTGGATAGTAAGGCAAAGAAAAGCTGAGTTTGATGCCAAATGAGTCGCAGATTTTTTGGACGGTCTTGTTTTTAAAGGACTTGCCATTGTCGGTGATGATTTTGTGAGGTACACTAAAACGACAGATGATGTGGGTGTTGATGAAGTCGACAATCTTGTCGGCTTTTATGGAGACAAGAGGAATAGCTTCCACCCATTTAGTGAAATACTCGGTGGCAGTGATGATCGACTGATGACGAAGAGACGAATGAGGGTTAATCTCGCCGATGAGATCTAAGCCCCATTGTGAAAAAGGCCAGAAATTTTGAGCAACTTGTAAGGCGTGACTAGGGAGATGAAGCAAGTTAGCATGCTGCTGACACTTGATGCAATGCTGAACATAATCGCTACAGTCTTGATGAAGAGTGGGCCAATAATAACCCAGACGAAGGATGCGCTTGGCAACCGAGTTACCACTAAAGTGTCCACCACAAATCCCGTCATGGGCTTGTTTAACAGCATGAGAAGCTTCAGTGGAGTTTAAACAGTGAAGAAGAAGGCCGTCAAAGCCTCTTTTATAGAGAAGGCCCCCTAGCATGGTATAGCGAGCAGTGTGCTTGATGAAAGCTCGTCGCGCATTGCTAGAGAGGTTGGGAGGAATGAGAGAATGAGCCAAGTAGTCCTCAAGTTGTTTATACCATACATCTTATGAACTAGAGTCTATGGTGTGGATGAGATTGATGTCAGTGGAAATGTATGAAGGCAATGGCACACGATGTACCATGACATAAATTCTTGATGAGGATGATGATGAAGAAGGAATATGCGAGGCAAGGGAAGCCATGGTGTCAGCAAACTTATTCGTCGATCAAGGAACAGTCTGCAATAAGTGATGGTCAAAAGATGCTAGAAGAGTGTCAACACGATGCTTGTACCTTTGTAAAATTTCATTTTTACAAAGATATGAACCATTGATTTGATTGACGATAAGTTGTGAGTCACTGAAGATGTTGATGGTCTTGATGTTTAACGAAAGGGCAGTTTGAAGTCCCAAAATTAAGGCTTCGTATTCGGCCATATTATTGGTATATTCAAAGTCGAGTTTAAAAGATAGAGGCATGGGTTCACCTTCATGTGGAATGAGGATGACCGAGTTGACATTTAGAGCCATCGAAAAACATCGTCATTTGGTAGAATGTGTCATCAGTCGAGAGAGTGGCGATAGATTCATCGGTGAATTCGCACTGAGAAGGTTGATTGTCGGGAAGAGGGGCATCCGCTAGTTGGTCAGCGATTGTTTTCCCTTTGATAGATTTTTGCTGGACAAATTCTAAGTCAAATTCAGCAAGAAGCATGAGCCAACGAGCCATACGCTGGTTTTGATATGGTTTGGAATGCATGTATTTAAGGGGATCAGTGTGGGTGACGATAAAGGTTTTGTGATTGAGAAGGTAGTGACGGAGCTTGGTAGTGGCAAAGACTAATGCCAAATAGAGTTTTTCGATATGAGTATACCGAATTTCATAGTCAACAAGTCTTCGGCTTATGTAGTAGATGGCTTGCTCACGGTGTTGCTCGTCTCGATGCGCGATCATGGCACCTAATGAATGATTGGTTGCTGAGATGTAGAGGTAGAAGGGTTGGTCGTCTTTTGGTGGAACAGGGACTGGTGGAGAAACCAAATAGCTTTTGAGGGTGTCAAAAGCCTCTTCACAATCTTTATCCCATTTAAAGGAGACGTCCTTCTTGAGGAGGTGATGAAAGGGCTGGCAACGGTCAGAAAGTTGCGAAATGAAATGACAGATGGATTGGAGCTTTCCTTGTAGGCTGCAGAGTTGCTTGAGATTAGATGGAGGTGGCATTCCGAGGATAGCACAGATTTTGGCAGGATCTATCTCGATGCCACGAAAAGAGATAATGAATCCCAGGAGCTTTCCTGAGAGGACCCTAAAGACACATTTTTTGGGGTTAAGACAGACCTGGTACTGAAGAAGGCAAGAGAAGATGATTTTGAGGATAGTCAAATGGTCGCGACGAAGCTTAGACTTGCCAAGCAGGTCATTGACATAGTCCTCCATGATTTTATGGAGGAGATCGTGAAAGATGTAAGTCATGGCATGCTGATATGTGGTGCCTGCATTTTTCAGACCAAAAGGCATGACTTGATAGCAAAAAGTTCCCCATGGTGTAATGAAGGTGGTTTTGTGCTAATCTTTCAGTGCAATCAGGATTTGGTTATATCCTGAAAATCCATCCATGAGTGATAACATCTCATGGCCAGCCGTAAGATCAACAAGTTGGTCAATATTTGGAAGAGGAAAGTCGTCTTTGGGACAAGCTAGGTTAAGGTCGCGATAGTCTGTGTAGATCCGGATCCCCCCAGTCACCTTGGTGATAGGAACGATGTTAGAGACCCACTGTGGATAATCAATGGGTTAGATGGAGACTGAAAGAAGGCACTGAAGCTCTTCTTTGACAAGAAGTGCAACACGAGGATGCATTTTGTGAAGCTTTTGCCTAACAGGCTTAGCCTCTGGGTTTGTGACAATGTTATGAGTGGCAATGTTAGGGTCGATGCCAGGCATATTGGCGTAGGTCCAAGCAAAGGCTTTACGATTGTTTGAGAGAAATGTAGTATAATCGATCTGCTCCTGGGTGTCTAAAGATTGACCAATCTTTAAGACTTGAGGAACATCAGAAGATGAAAGGTTAATGTCAATTGTTGATTCATTTAACATAACCTATGTTTCAGAAGGGAGGGAGCGCTGAATGAAAGAGTCATCGGCACCCATATAGGTAAGAATGGCGTCGTCGTCTATGCAGTGGACTGTGTTGATGGTTGCCGATTCATTGTCTATCATGCTAGGATAAACGAGAGGGAGAGACTTGGGAACCCCGTTGAGCTGATAGGTTAGGGGTTCCAAGCGGATGGTGTTTATGCAAAAAAAAACTAGGAGGGATGGAAACCACCGACTCTGTAGGTGAGGATGGAAGAATAGGTGAGTCTGAAAAAGTTTGGTCGATGGTTGGTTCGAGGGAAAGGTCTATGGAAGCCTCAGTGGGTTCTTGGAAACCCAGTCCATACCTTTTCTTGGCATTATCGTCATTGGGTGGTTCGATAGGCTGATGGGAGCCTTGTTCGTAGTGTCCAAAGCCAAAACCCTTCCATGCACACCTATAAAGGTAGGTATGTGGAAAGGTGGGGTTGCTAAGAAAGGAGAAATCGGATGTGAATATTTGAGGCGAGGAGGAGGGATTTGATTCAGTAGGAGCTTGATCCAGCCCCCCATAGACGAGATTGGTTCGAAGGCTAGGAGGACCGTAAGGAATGACCATTCTGATTTGACAGTCATAGCTTAGGTTTTGATGAAGCTGTCCATATTCTTGAAGAGTCTGGAACATGTCTAGGGTAAGTAGGTGATATTCCCCCAGTGAAAGTCTTTGGAAGATATCATCCATGGGGTCTTTGGTCGTTAATTGAGAAGATGATGTGGTGGCAACCGCTGTTTGTGTACTGATTGACGCTTCTGTGGATGGAGATATGTTTGGGTTGATGCCTTGAGCGGGATAAGAATGTCGTTGGGGCGATAGGTAGTGTTACAAGTCTTAAATGGGGATGGGTCGGCAGGAATGACATGGATTTGTTTGTCGTGTTCAAATTTGACACAACGGTGAAGTGTTGAAGGGACGCAAGCCATGGTGCGGATCCAAGGTCGCCCTAATAGCATGTTATATTGGAATTCTCCCTCAATGATGTAGAAGAGCTCTGGGATTGTGTGTGGACCAACGCAGATATGGAGGACAACAGTGCCAATAGTGTTAGCAGTGGTGTCATTAAAGGATCTAAAGATTGCGTCAATTTTTGATACGCAATTCTTGGGAAGAGCCAATTGATCAAAGGCGTGGGTGGAAATGATATTAATGCTGGTGCCCCCATCGATCATAACTCATTTGATACGGGTTTGATCAACGTAGGCTGTGATGAAAAGGGCAGCGTCCTGATCTTCCAAGGTAGAGATAGGAATTTCAGAATCACTGAAAGTGATGGAGGTGACAGGAGATAAAGAATGGACTAGGGCAGCCAGTGGTTGAGGGTCTTCAGGTTGGACTTTTGTTGCCTGTAGGGCTTTGATTAGAGCCTGTCGATGCTGGGGGGAGCTTTGGATAAGGTCATATAGGGTCATCTTCACATGCGTTTGGTGAAGTTGTTTTATCATAGAGTCTTTGATTGCCTCTGAAGAAGGGGGTTGAGACGCACCTAAGATAGAAATCTTGGGTTTCGGTGGTTGAGGTGCCTAGACAAAAGGATAGGTCCAAGGAATAGCAGCTTTTTCTTTCACCTTGTCTTTTTGTGACCTAGTGGTTATATGGATAGCATTGATTTCAAAGATAGTAGGTGAAGAAGGGGTTATGGCATGTTGGTGAGATGTTGATGTGGTTGAGGAGGTTGGATGGGAAGGTGTCGAGGGTTGGTCAAGAGTGTCCTCAAGGAGAAGAGTGTCTTTCTCCATATAGCAGCGAACGACTGCCTTGAGGGCACAACAAGTCTCGGTATTGTGTCCTGGCGTGCGATGGTATAAACAAATCTTTGTATCATCAAACCAAGACGGTTTTGACCCGAGGGGTTGGAATGGCTTGATAGAAGGAAGGGTAATGCTAGAAGTCTGTAAAATTTGGCGTAATATCAAAGCATATGAACCTACTAAGGGGTCCGTGCTTGTTGATGCATGACGCGCTGGTGACTTTTGCTTAGGGGATGTTGAAGAAAGGTTTCGTACCACCTTTTGGTTTGATGGTGTGGTGCCAGGTGAAGACAGCACTTTCTTCATGAGAGGTGCCAAATTTTTGAGAGGGGATTGACTTGTGGTTGGCAAAGGAAGTAATGGAGGTAATTTGTTTTGATTAAGGGTCGGAGTAGGAAGCACGTCGATTAGGGTAGAAGGATGGGGACCTAAAATGGAAGGCAAGGTTGACGGTGGAGGAGGCATTCATCTTTGTGGTCTGCCAGTCTTCTTTGACTTGGTTGGAAGACTACTTTTGGTCGAGGTCTGGTCTAGGTCCACCTTCACTTGCGGGTGAGTGAGGGTAGAGACAGGGCGAATGTCGAGTGACTTGATCGGTTTAGGTAGGGTAGATGCAGGTTTGGAAGTGGGAGTTGGGTCTTTATTGAGAGTCTTGGGCGATTTTACCTTGGGAGGATTGGTAGCATGAGATGAGAGGGTACGGGAATGTTGAAGATCTTTAAGACGTTCCCACAATCCTTGATGCTCCACTTTCCTTGAAGGAAGAAGTTATAATTTCTCCACTAGTCGGGAAAATGGTTGGGAGGATGTTGGATGAGGTTGGGATCCTTGAGAAGATGTGTTAGGTGTGGCAATAGTCTCAGACCCAAGGTGTGTGGGAGGTGTAACTGGATTGTCGTTGATTGAAGACGATGGAGAGTCAAGTTCTTCTCTTGGTCGAGAAGGAACTGGAGAATGTGACTCCTCAAGCGGGTAAAGGGTAGGGATTATGGTGCCCTCCACTTGCAGATGAGGAATGGGTAAGGTTAGGTCCTCCATAGGCAGAACAAAGGAGGATGGTGAGACCGGTGGTGCTGGTAAGGTCGAGGCGTCCTCCAAGATGAGAGAGGTTGATGGAGAACTAGCCGGAGAAAGAGGTTCGTCCACATGTGATGGACTGGTAGATGGACTAACCTCTTGAGGTTGGTTGGGGATGAAGGGCGAGATCGTATTGACCGTTCGAATGTTGTGTTCATGTGTGTTGTCAATCAAGGTTTGGACATTATTTTGGGTTGGTGGATGATTAGGGAATGGTTGCTTGAAGATATCGATGCCCTGATTTGGAGGTGCATTGGGATTATCTAGAATGAGCTCCCCCTTTTCAAGCATGTCTTGGATTATGTTTTTGAAGGTTTTACAGTTTCTCGTGTCATGACCTTTGACACGGTCGTAATTGCAGAAGTCATTTTCCCTATACCACGCAGGGATGGTGCGTGAGGGATCAAATTGTGGCGGTAGTCAAATCTGGGGGAGGTTGAGAATCCCCTGTTTAACAAGTTTTTCCAGTATAGACGCGTAAGATTCTCCAAGAGGAGTATATTGTCTTTGTACGTATCTCTGCTAGAATTGACGGGTGGCACTCTGAGATGTGGATGCCTTAGGTTGATTGGTTGAAGAGGACGAAGGTCTAACAACTACAGCGTTAGCTGAATCTTTAGACTTAGGATTGGATGATGAAGGTTTAGAAGAAGAAGGGTCATTAGTCTTAGAGTTGGGATTCTTGCTCCGCAACTTGACTTTATTCTCCTCGATGGCACGTAATTCAAGTTTACGGGCCATCGTGAAGGCTTCGTCGAAGGTACGGAAGGTCTGAACCCGTAAGGTAGAAGAAATGTGTTTGGCGCAAGCTCGGGAGAATAGTTCAATAAGTTTAGGTTGAGGTAAGGAAAAGGAGAGTTGATTGATGAGACCTCTCCAACGAACAACGAAGTCAGCTATTGATTCATCCTCAAATTGGCGGATAGTGTAGAGGTCTGTGATCGAGACCTTCTTGGTGATATTAATAGAGAAGTGGTCAAGAAAGAGCTGGGCCAGTTGTGTAAATGTGAAGAGGGAATGGCTGGCAATAGAGCTGTACCAGTCAAGTGCAGTGCCAGAAAGGGACATAGGAAATGTACATAAGAGCAATGCGTCGTCATGGGCAATAAGGTAATAGGCATGTCTGAATGCCCATAAGTGTTGTTGTGGGTCTTCCTTGCTTTGAAAGCGAGAAAATTTAGGAAGCTCCCACTAGTTGGGGTATGGTCTAATTGGGACGGAAGGATGAATAGGCTCATTACAAATTTGCTCGTATGAGAGAGCATTGCGTGAGCTGGAAACAGAGGTCTCTAAGCTAGACATCTTATCCATCAGCATTTTGATGATATCTGCTGACGGATTGGTGGGTGGAGCACCCCCTAGATTATAAGGCGCTTGAAAGATATTGGGAGGGGCGTATGACGTGGTTGGTTGCGTAGATGCAACATATGGGTAGCTGGTTATGGGAGCAAAAGTTGGAGCCAAGGGCACTTGTGTTACGAGGTTGGTAGGCACAAGTTGGATAGGGGCCGTCAAGGATGGTTGAGGAGTGGCTACGCTTGTTGACGGGTAAACGGTTACTCTTGTGTTAATAGGTGCAAGAGTAGGGGGGATGGAGACTAGTAGGTTTTGGAAAGGTGTGGGGTTTGGTTGAGTGATTTGAGGTTGAGGGAGTACCGGAACCCCCATGGAGGTAGGTTTAGATGGAGTGACTACGTTTTGAAGGTAAGACACGGTTGGGTTATTGGTAGAGGTGTTGTCTAGTGGTTGAATTGTAGGTGCAGTTGATGTGCTTCTTGTCTCGACTAAGGAAGTCGGCATCCCATAGATTGGGTTACCTAGGGAGTCTCGCATTTGGCTATTTGCGAGATAGTGTTGTAAGGCTTTGACGTTAAGGTCCAATAATCGTGCGAAATCTTGGTCCCCTTTTGGGACAATAGGAGTTTGAGGCAGGGTTGGGTGAGTAGGAGTTCTTTCAGTCTCCGAGTTGAACTCCATTATAGGACTGGTTCTAGATGGTGAAGGTGGAAGCGGTTGTTGACTAGCGTGGTCAAGAAGGGCCTTGGTTTGACTGCGTGTCAAAACCATTCAAGGCAAGAAAGGGTCAAGTTTCAGAAAACTGTGTTCTGTCAGTCTCAAAAAACCAGAATAGATGTTTAGACAGCCAGAAAGTTGGATTTTAAGCTTGCTATTTTTGGAAAAAAGAAAATAGACAGAGACCGACGTCGGTATAAAAATTGATGTCGGTGAAGGAGATTGCCGATGTCGATCAGATGACCGATGCCGGTATAGAAAAGTGGCCGACGTCGGTTACAGAACCGATGTCGGTTACTGTGTTTTCCAGAAACTCAGAAAAAAAGTTTTTGGAAATGGAGAAGACGTCCTTACCAGCTCAAAAAAGACAGATAAAAATAGAAAATAAGATGATGACAGACAGATCCTAGCGTTAAATCCCTAGAAACAATTTTATTAAGATTGTGTGGCTTATGCCTTAATGTGATGTTTGAGGAGGTTGGCTGTAAGAAGGGTCCTAGAATAGGTAATCTAAAGATGGTTTCAGGTATGTTAAGGTGCTCAAAAGTCTGTATTAGCTTCCGTACAGGCCTGGTGCTAAGTAGCAAGCTCCCCTCACTTCATGATTCCAGTTGTTAGCTGGTCTCGCTTAGCCAAAATATACTTTCACTATAGTTTAGACTCTGCCAGAGAACAGAGTTGGCTTTCCCCTTGGTGGTGAAATCCAAGTAGGATTGTCGGGATGGGTAAGGTATCCGCTGGGTGATGAAATCCCAGTCGGGCCTTGTCTCAAGTGAGTTTTATGTTTAATTGAGTGCACGTGGTCTGGTTGTGTAACATCAAGTGATCTACGATTTATTTAATATGCGTTTTACTAATTACTAAGTGTGGACTAGAAAATGCAAGAAAGCAGGAAATGGAATGCAGTATATTTTAAAGCCCCAAATCAAAATGTTAAATTGGAATGAAGACAAGTTTGAGAAAGGGTTGAAGAAAATGATTTTTTTACTAGTCTAGAAATGTAAGAAAAAGTAAGAAAAAGTTCTTTTTATTTCCTGCTTATGATGTCTTTTTAGAAAAGAAGAAAGAGGTGAAGAGGAAGAAGCCTAATGCACCTAAATGAACCAAGAAGGAAGGGAACCCAAGGAAGGCCCTAAAGGCGTCCCACCAGGCGTGCCAGAATGTTTCTATTCAAATTTTGCTTTCAGATTCAAATGAGAGAAAATGAGAAACTTAAGAAGGAATGGTCAAGGCTTGATGTACCTGGATATAGTCTGCACACCGTAATCTAGACGCTATGAGTACTCCTCTTTGGCTGTGGAGGAATGACACCTGCAAAGAAAGAAACTTGGACAAAAGAAGGCGTTAAATGGACAGATGGTGGGTTGCCAAGCGAAAGCTTGATCCCAGAAGTATGAAAACTTCCTTAAGGGATATAAACCCACTAATCAATAAAAAGAAGTGTCTGATAAACAACAAAATGATAAAGAATTGAAATGATAAATAAATGGAATGAAAAAGGGAAGCAAAGGCTTACTTGAAAGAAGCTGTCGAACTGATCATAGTCGCCGGCATCGATTGGCCAAGGTGCCGACGTCGGTTAATCTGCCGACGTCGATTGGGGTAGTGACCGGCGTCGGTAGAGGCAAAGGTCTTTGGACGGGGTCTGGGTTGGTCTGTAGTCCATGGACAGAGTCTGGTCAGGTTCTGGGTTTTATTTGAGTGGTCTTGAGACAAATTTTGGGCTTGTTTGAATGGTCTGGGGTTTGGGTCTGAAAGTTTGATTGAATGGGCAAAGTGTATGGTCCGATAGAGGATGGAGGAAACAGGGAGGTGGATAAGTCAAGATTCGGGTCTGGCTTGGTTAACAGTCTGGTCTAGGGAAATATTGTTTGAAAGCAATAACTGAAGAGAGAATAAAAACACAGACAATATACTTACCTATGCCTTGTGGAAGGTGTGCTACTGATGATTCCCGTACCTGCTGTTGATGTAGCCTGTGTTGAGACCCTGTTGCTGATGGAGAACTTGAAGCTGTTGCTGCACTTGAGGGAGAGAGTGAGTGGCTTGACTAAGAGATTTGGCAGATTGACGGATGGTCGAAGACTGAAGATTGAAGGATTCCTGATTCGCTTCCAGAGATTAGCTGATTTCTGATTGGGATCCCAAAGAGTCTGAAAAATTGGTTAAGTATAACCGACGTCGGTGATTCCGCCGGCGTCGACCGACACTTGACCGACGTCGGCGGGGTTAGAACGGGCAAAAAGAGCCACTAAGCCCATTTTTCATCCGCCAAGTGCACTATCCATTGGATAATGTCGAGGGTTGGGCTAAATACGCACGAGAGTTTGTTATGCGGTTAGAGAGAAGTAGGAATAGGACTTGGGTGAGTCATAGGATGGGAATTAGTCCAAGGTGAGGTGTCCTAGGCAAGATGTCATGGGTGATGTGTCCAAGGAGGGAGGGTTAATTCAAAATAAGTTAATTATTTTAAATTAGTAATTGTTAGGAATGGGTTAGGAATGGACTAAGGGGGAAAGTGACCAAGGGTTAGACACTATTTAGGTGTCTACAGCAAGTGCTTGCACATGAAATTTAGTCACCTACTCAAGTTAGATGGGGCTATAGTTAATAAAAAGGTTACATTTTGCCCTTATCCATTTACCAAAAAATAATCCTAACATAGTTTTAATTCATATTTTCTAATGTGATATAGTTTGCAAAAATGCTAGTTTCTAGTCACAGTCACCTTGCATAGTCTGCATAAAATCAGTTTTAGGGAGTTTTACATATCTATAAGTTGATTTACTATTTTTAGTGCATTATGAATTATGTATTTGACTCTATATTACTATATTCTATTGTATATCAATTTCAGTAGTTTAGATTTATTACTTTGATTCATTATAATTCAAAATAGATTAAACATTATAGTGAACCCATTATTTTTAGAACATTGTCTGTTGATTTCTTAATTTTTTTATTGTCTAGGGTTTTAGCTAAATTTTCTAATTTCACAAAAAAATCATGGTTCTTTGCCCAATTTTTTTGGCCTTATTTTCTATTATTTGTGCTTGTTTTTAGAATTATGTTCCAATAGCTATAAAACTACTTAGTGACTATCAATATAAGCTTCCCAGTTATCTATTTTATAAATATTGTGGTGTGAAGGGTTTACCCCAATATTCATAGCCATTGTAAAGAACTACACATGGAGTTTAGTTTTCATGTACCTCATAATATATCATTAATGTGTAGGGTCCTTTATTTATACCATAAGAAGGCTCTTTTATCTCTTTGATTTGCAGTGCACCTAAGAAGACCATATCATCCAAGGAATTTATTCTTGTTTTACCCTTAGAAATGAGGTTGGTGGAAAAAAAACATGGTTTTGTCTATCTAGTTAGTGCTCTAAAATATTGGGCTGACACTAATCAATGAACAAGCAAGTATATTTGAGAGCCCACAAAATCAATCAAATCTTTGCCTAGATCACCCTCATACCTTGATTTTGCCTATATTGTATTCATAGTCATTAGCTCCTTTGTACATGTTATATTACTTATTAGCTATAAGCATTTTATTTATTGCATTTATTTCCATTGTATATATCATGGATAGTCAAATTCAACATACTAATGACATACATCCTTTAGATAAATTATTTTCTACTCATGCAATGCCTTTTGCTTATTATGATGAATGGACAAACTGTTAAAAGAAAAAAACTTGTGTAAGATTATTTTAGTGCTGATTTTGATTTTGATAAATTCACCTTGCTTGACTAGTAATCTAAAGCTCGAATCAATTTCAAAAAAGTATTTCTTAATAAAGCCATTTCAAATCAAGAATCAATTTCTAAAATTCTTCCTTTACAAATAGTAGATATTGAGCCTATAATTTATAGCCACGACATCCCTTCCAACACATCTTATGATGTTACCTCTACCTCCACCTCATGTTTATCTCCACATGATGACAATACATCTTTTGCTAGTGATAATTATTTTAATTAACAAGAAACAACTTGTTTATAATCAATGAATTTCTCAATCTAAAGTAAAATCCTATCCTTCCATTTTCCACACCTCCTTTTGATGGTGTTTCTATGCATATTCAACCATGTATATATAGGGTTTGTGCTTGGTAAACCCTTCAATATCAAATCATCACTGTGAGAATATCAATATAAGATTTGCAAAAGCAAAATCAATATTTCAGTTCAGAGATCATATAATTTGAAAATAACCACAAATATACAAAAAAATCTAGAATATGCTAGTGTCAATCATGTATCTTCATCTACCTATCATGTGCCTCACAAACAACATGCATATGTAATACATGCTTAAAAAAATCTAAAAAAGACTTTTAGTAGGAAATTTAAGCAAATATGAATTAATCTACCTAATCCAAACCCAAAAATCAAACTACCTATTAGGAAGGATTATAGAAACAAATCAGAATGAGAGGATAAATCTTACCAATCCTTGCTTCTACTAGCCTCCTTCCAAGATGTTCAAACAGATAATTGATTGCATGTAGACTCAAATTTTGATTTATGATGGCATGATTATGGATGATGGATTTATGGATTGATTTAACATGGAGATGTTATGGACTTCTAAGATGATTGCTAATTAGTTATTAGTTGGACATAGATTAGTTTAAAAACTTATAGATGGCCTTCCATGGAGGAATGGAGTTGTTTAAATAGAATGTGGAAGGAAAGATCAATGGTTGAGATTCAAAGTTAGCTTGGGGAGATCTAGGGTTGAGGATTAAAAGGAATTAAAAATTCTTTGGAAGCCTCTAGATTTACAGGGTTCTAAAATTAGAGGATTTTAAAATCTTCTTAGGGGTTAATTAGAATCAGATAGGGGATTAGATAGGGATTAGGTGGATGATTAAGGACTAGGGGTGTAGGAGAGCCTAGGAATAGGATAGTAGGTGGTTAGGTGGGTCATTGGGAATTTAAAATTCTCAAATAATAGATAAGTAAGATTAAGATGAGGTTAATAGGGATTTAGAAGAATAATGATGAGATGGGATATAATAAGGTTAGTAAATGAAGGGATTTAAAGGGGAATGTTAGATAAATGATTAGGAAGGGAGGATAAATTAGTGGGATAAATAAGATCAAGAGAATTAGTGTCAACTAATAGGAATATTAGTGATGATAATACAGGCAAGTGAATTTAGATGCATACATTTTGCCCCTCTTTGAAAGGGCATTGTGAGTGGATCAAAGTGAAAGGAGTAATGGTCTTTCAAAAAAAAACCATGTCATAGATGAATGTTAGTAAATGATGTTAGGGGATATGATGCCCCTCGAGGGGACATACAGGCAAGAATTAAATGGATGGCCACTCAAAAGAAGAAATGAGGGGTGGGATGTGATGTATAGAAAGGGGATGGGATGCAAAATATGATATAGAAGATGAATAAGATGAATCAACTTGATTAATGAGCTACATATTGATGATGCCCTTGGCAAAGACACATGCACAAGGAATAGAGATGACTATGTCACAGTTATCGACACATCCCAAGGGGGAATCAACCATAACATGATGATGATAATATTAAAAAATCCACAAGATTTTGATGTATCCCAATCAAATACACATGCAAGGGAAAGCTTTAGGCTAGGATAAGATGATGATTTGATAATATTAATGATTGGTGTAGCTTCAAAGCTAAATTGATCAATAAGATGTAGTTGATGATAGAGAAGAAATGATATGATTGACTGACTAAAGACTACATTGCATCAACTCAATGAGCCATGATGTGATTAATATCAATGATGCCCCTAGTAAGGACACATGCGAGGGAGAAATAAATGATAAATTGACCAATCAATGATTGATGGAAGAAAAATATGGAAGTTGTGATTTATCAGGCCCAATCGATAGGTACAGGTGATTGACAAAAAAGATTAAGGAGATGATTATGGAGATGGTGATTAATCAAGAGACTAGTCAATGAATAATTAATATTATATCTCAAAGATTTTACTAATGCAAGATGAAAGTATGATGAAAGATAAGATAGATGTGATGGCTAATGATGGAGAAAGAGATGAGAGAGGAAAAAGTGAGATAGTGGTCGATATATCCTTAGACACTGAAAAGTGGCCAAGTGTTTCCTACATAGTCTGAAAAGACCTTAGGCTGATGTAGTTCTAACTTGAGGATAAATGATAATTAATGGAGTAAAATATGATGATGATAACTATGATTAGTGATTAGAGGATGATGTTATCACATGAGAAGATTATATTAGTGATGGGAATAAATATTATTAGATGAGTAGATAAATGATGAGGGTATAGGTGATCAAGCCATCACAATTATCATAAGACTCATCATAGTTTAAGCAATATAATAGATATGGCACTTGACAATATGCCCCATGATATAAGCATGACCAAGGGGACATTATGCCAAAGTGCAGAAAAGGGGCAAATAGTGAACTTTGGATCATCGAGGGCACTAATAAGTAATATTTTAGCATTGGGTGAACTCATAGCATCCCCATTTATCGCCCAATAGACAAAAATACATGATTAAAACAAAATACAAACAAGATATATACATGTTAAAAGACATACAAACAATTTAAATAATAGACAAACAACACACACAAGTATCTACATACAATGTGACAATGTCTTGTCAAATGATGGGATGAATGATTGGGTGATGTACTGGACTAAGATGATTAGGATGTGATGGTGGACTTAGGATTGACTTGGATTTGGTTAAGATGATCATGATGAGTATTATGATGAGATAGTGCCCCTATGTTTGATTATAATGATGGATGATGGGATAAGGTCTTTGAATACTAATTTGGTCTCGAAATCAAATCAAAAAGTGGTCAAGGAAGGAGATTTAGAAAAGTGATGACCAAAGATTAGCAACAGACAAGGCCCTACAAGATTATGATCTAACAAGGAGACTAGGAGATGAGGGGATCAAATACCCTTTATACTAGCAAAGAAGAGATTTGATGGGTGCTAGGTATGAAGAGGCAATGATAAGGAAGGTGATGGGATCAATTACCTTTCATACTAGAAAAAAAGTGAGTTGATGGGTGTTAGATATGAAAAGGCAACTGATAAGAAATGATGGGTGCTAGATTAAATTCTTTGACAAGGCGATGCTTGTTAATAGTACTTAGTCAAAAGGATGAGATTAAAGAGATGGAGAGATGGGTGACCACTCCAATTTAGTTCAAAGGCTAAATATAGTATCCAAGGATGAGTAATGGGAAAATAGTAAATGGATATTAAATGTGTGTTTAGGATGGTGATATGGACAATGGGATTAGATGTGGTTTAAGAGGGTGATATGGGTGATGGAATATAAGGAGGTTAAGGTGAATGCTAGGGTGTGAGTATGAAAGGTAAAAGGCATAATATAAGCCACTATGGACTATTTTTGGCTTTTTCAAAGTTTTATGATTTTTAGGGTTTTCAGGGATATTTCAATTTTTAAGGCCTCTTTTTTTTGGGAATATGTATGTACACTATACAAATAGGGTTACTAGTAAAGGGAATACCGATCCTAGCAACTAGTATAAGGACAGGTGGATGGGATGATAACAGGGTGATGGTGATGTGGAAAAGGGGATGAGAACCAAGGAAGCATGGACTATGGATCACTAATGACCACATCATGAAGGAACTAGATGTTTAGTTGCCTAAGTATTGAAGGATATGCCAAAATGGTTGAAAAACATTTCTCAAGACACCTTCCATGTCCTTACAAAGGTTAAGGCAAGAAGGAATGAGAGATCAGATGCATGATATGATGGTTGATGATGGGTAGGAAAAATGGACCAAAGGATGACATGGATGGATGATTAACAAGAGATGGATGGATTTTTCCCCCAAGTGTTGAGGTATAATGCAGATAATAGGCTATTTTACCATGACACCAGAAATTGGTTTTCATCATGGTACTTGCTTAAGGTGCCAGAAGACTGGTTTTCACCATTAGACGAATGATTATTTATTTATTTATTTTAATTTTATTGGGCATCTCAATTTATTGGATAAGGGTGAGATGCAATAGTGTTGTTACTTTTTAGATCTTCAACCGACACCTGTTCCGGAGATATGTGATGCTCAGATCATGTCACTATTGTTGGATTTATTAAAGTCTTGGTGGCCTTTATTGATTCTTAATTTAACGTCTTTCAAACATTTTAACCAGGTGTCTATGTAACCCCTATGATGGATAATATTGCCTAGGGATTGGTCATATGGTATGGATGGGAACATGTCATGGTTGTGATGATGGGATATAGGATGTGAGGGTGGGATATGTTCATGATGAACAATATGATGAGATGACAGTTTCATGCATTGTTGGATATGGTGGAGAGGATTCTTTAGATTGGTACCATGAGATTAAGGGATCTAAGACCTTTTAATTTGTTGATTCTTTGATCTAAGTATTAAGAGGATAGTTAGCCATGTGATTATTACTTTTGACTTTATTTATTGATTATATTTGATATTGATCACCCCCTGGTTCCAGATTTTGGGCTTCACCAGAGGAAATTATTTTTTGACTTGATATATAATGATTATTTTGACTTTGGTGGTCCCCTAGTGCCTAATATTGGGCTTTATTAGGGTAAGATATTTTTTGATTAGGCTGATGATTTAACTTTGACTGATAGGATCAAAGATGATTTGATCTTGGATTTCTTTTGAATGATTATCTTAGACCTTGGTATTTGTGGTACACCATGTTGAATACAAAGGGGAATTTAACAATGCATGTTATTATTTATTCCCTTGAAGGAGTGGGATATGGGGATTATGGAGGCAAGGTGGATGACAAATGTTGTGTGATGGATTAAGGGGATAATGGGTGGCATAGTCCTTGCAAAATTCACTAGGAGTCCTAGCCACAACATTAGAGAAAGTGTCCTAAAAAATCTCAAAAGGATCACTAAGACTAGTTGTAGAAGAATCAGATACATTATGATAATCTTTGACAGCTAGAGCTTATAAAAACTTTGTTATGACTTCATCATCCTAATCCTAGGATCAAGAGATATTCCTAGTGACTAGTTATTATTCAAATTAAGGGATGATGTTTCAAATGGGGAATCAAATTTAGATGTTGGCACCGAGTATGATCTTGATGTAGAGAAAACTTTTATTAGCACTGATGTATAAGATGTGATGTTGCTAGGATAAGACTGATTATCTGTAAGTGACCTTTCAACATGGGGGGGATGATAGAGGAATAATGGACTGAGCAAAGATGGGTCCATGAAAGGAATTATGAGATATAAGAGGACTGGGTGTTTGAGAAATGGACTTGCATTCAATAGAGGATTGGTCAATGATGGAGGGATCATGGAAGAGGGACATTATGTCTTGACCTTGGCATGGAAGGGGAAGGGATTGATCGTGACTGAATATGGTATCTTGGCATTCCTCTTCTTGTTTACCCAGGGATGTAGACTCATCTAGTTCATTCTCAATTACTGTCACTTTGGTCAATAAGGTCTTGGACATAGTCTTAGAAATCATGACATTGATTAATGGTATGCCCCCAAGTTTGGTGATATGTACAATATTATGAGCATTCTATTTAGATGGATTAGGCTTAATGGAATCAAGATGTCAAATGGGTAGATAGACCATCATGCTAATGGTGACTAGTTATTAGAAAAGGGATTCTAGGGACATAGGAAGGGGAGCATAAGGACCTGCTTCACTTTGTGCCTTAGATGTGGAAATATTGAATTCATATTAGATGGTAGCTGGGTGGATGAGGTGGTCAGGCTAGGATTCACTTAGCTATTAGAGGAAGGGGTTTGTAATGGATTATGACTAGTAGATGGAGGATTTGATTGTGGATGGGTATGGATAGAGGTAATGTGAATTGAATGGGGTCAAGATCTTCAAGAAATTAGACACCCATCTCACAAATCCACTTGAAGAGTACTTACGAATTTTCATTAAGATACTTATTAAACAAGGAAATTTGTGAATTAGGAAGGCTATGACTAGGATGAAGACAAGTAGAGGGTGGATTAGAACATGATAGGGATGAGGGTCAATATGGGGATTACTTGGTTAGAGCATTAGATGCAAGAGTGTTGGAATTTAAAGAATGGGATGGTGATGTCATGTTATTAGGGGACGATGAGGTTGACAACATGGGATTTTATTTGCTAGTAAGATGAGGGAGTGGTGATGGTTTAGGATTGGTCAGTGGATAAGTATGAATTGGAGCTAGGGGGTTTGGGTAGGGCTAGTAGATGGTGGATGGTCTAAGGGAATGAGATGAGGATAGGGGTTGATGGTGGAGTTGTTGGGGGTTGATGTTAGGCTTATGGGTTCAAAATCATTAGGAAAATGAGTACCCATGTTCCATATCTGTAAGAGGAATTCATCTTTATTCTCTATGATGTTTTGATTGATGAGGGTGACCACATCAAGGAATGATGATATTGATTTTGATGAGCTAAGGGGTTGTGAATGAGAAAGGATGCAGGATGGTGGTTTGGGACGAATTGAGGTCAAAAGGTATCTGAGAACCCATCTCTAGTGTTGACAAAAAGACTTCATCCTTATTGGCCAAGATGTATTGGTCTACAAGAACTGGGTCCAAAGCCATAAGGATAGATGATGAATAGGGTTGATGGGGAGGTAGACTAAGGGTTATAAATGTTTTTTTGAACAAATTATGTCTGGATGACTGAGCTCTGTATGATAGGTGATGGTGAGGATAAGATGAAGATGAAATGTGATTAGGATGATATAGGACTAGGATTAGATTTTAGATGAATAGTGTAATAGGTGCTAATGACGTATCAATGATGTCTAGTTTATAATCTATCAAAAGGATTGAGGATTTGATGGGTGCCAAGATTCAAAACTATCAATATGATGATTGGATGGGTACTTGTTATGAATATGCAAGATGATTGGATGGATGACAATTAGATTGATAATGATGGGTTTGATAATTTGATGTTGACAAAGTGATAATATGTTAGCAGGGTATTGATTAGGTATGAGATCTAACCAATAGGATGAAAAATAATGGATTAGGATGATATGAAAGATAAAAGAACTAACTCGAGCCTTGAACTAATTCGTTCAATATGGGATGGGATTAGGATTATGTTGTGGAGATGATATGATAAGGACTAGTATGGTGATGGGTCATGATGAAATGATTAAGGGGTAATGTAAATGAGATAGGGATGGTTTCGACACGCGTGTGACTTAAAAATCCAACTAAGTTAGGATGGGGTTAGACTATATGGGTGATGAAGGAAATGTCAAGACAAGTGATTACATAAGGATTTAGGAGAAAAGGTGGATGTCAAGATATGATTAGGGTATGTAGGTAATGGGGGGGGGGATGAACTAATGATGATTGGATATGATTAGACTAAGATGAGAGTAAGGTAAGGACAATATGTACAAGATGATGTCAAGGATGTACAAAATAAGATGTTGGTGATGGGGGTGTGACTAATGATGAGTGGTTTTAGTGATAGGAGGGAATAAAAAGGTGTACAATAATAAGTACAAGAGGACAAGACAAGGATATACAACATAATGGTTAGGATATGCGAGTGATGGGGTGAGGATGATTAGACTAAGGCAAGATGAGTACAAGATGAGATGGGATACGACAAATACAATATATACAAAGATAATATGTGCAATGGGATGATGACATAGATGATAATTATAAAAGGATTATGATGAGGTAAGAATATATAAGATGAGTTTGTGCAAGACCTAGATAGGTGTGTACAAGTTTGGGTGAAAGGTTAACTCAACTCACAAACAACACTAGTCTATCATGACACACACCAAATTAAGCAAGCCATAAATTTATGATTAGTAAATTGAAGGGAATGTAGCTCAATGCCTGCATCATCAAATAGCTTCACGAGTGAGGTTTTAGGTTGATGACCAATTACAAAATTGATTGAACCCTCTCAACCTCATCTACACATGATTGATACGTAGGAGCTAATACTAACTTTGATATCAGTACACCTATAGTTGCAGGTACTTACATAGAAAATTCAATTGCACAATCAACCTAAACATGACTATCATTAACAGACAAGGCCACATTGTGATCTTGTTAAACTATCGTGAACTTGTCTCATCACAATTTTAATTCTTATTTTTGGATGCAACATAGTTTACAAGTCTTTTCAACCAGTTTCCAGTCACAATCAACCTACATGATCAACATAAAATTAGTTTGAGAGAGATTTGCATATCTATAGTTAATTTATTATTTTTAACAAATTTCAAATTATATATTCTACTATATATTATTGGATTTTGATTTATATAAATTTCAAAAGTTTAGATCTATTATTTTAATTCATTTCAATTCAAAATAGATTAAACACAATCATTATGCATGGTATTTTTTTAAAAAATTATACAAACATATTAGGGGATGATAATAACTAGCTTAAGGAGAATGTATGCCCTGAAATACATCCTCCATTTTTTATGTCTTTTAAATGTGGTTGCCTTGTTAGGATTTTGAATAAGGAGATCAGTTTCCCTAAAGATCTACACAAAATTTTAGAAAAGTGAACAATGTTATCAGAGCCCTAAAGCTAGTGAACACAATTGTTAAATCAATTTTTGCATGTCTACAATTTACCATGTTTGACCTCACAATTCCAAAATTGTCACTACTCTTCTGGAAGTATCTAGAAGATTATGTGGAATAGTCTTTGTTAGCTCTTGTTTTTATGGATTTTGTTCATCTTGCTATCCAACGTTCCTTTACATTGTCTATTTTTGGTGACTGTCGCCAAATTCATGCAAAATTTTATTTTCCTCTTAAGCCTTCCCTCATCATTTAATATATTAGTTTAGTTATATAAATGACAATTAATTTTTGAATTCACAAGTTCTTTTGACAGTTAATTGATATTTTATCCAATAAGCAATAACAATCATTTAAAAAATATATTTTCTCACGTCTAAAATGACTAATAAAATTTAAATTGCTCCTTGCAAATTTCAGTACCAAGGAAAGAATGATAAATTTGAATACCAAGAAAAGAATGATAAACATAATCCACCATTTTAAACTTCTCACATTCTAACTTTTTCCTCGTTGAAAAAGATTTTTAACATATAATACCTTATTTGTCACCTTTTGTTAGGTTGTGGAGCTAAAAGCTTCAAACCCTTTGCAAACAGAAGGAACAAGATGGTTGCTGAGATCCAGGAGAATCGACGTCGGCAGCAGGACCGACGTCGGTTGTGACCCAGTACAGAAGGCCACCGGCGACGGCAGGGAGTCGACTGACGTCGGCAGAACCAGACTAGCAGGGACCGACGCCGGTCGCCTGTGTGTTCCAGAACTTCTCGTTTCACGGACAGTTAGTTAAGTGAACGAAGAGTTTGCATGTTAAGACCAGTTAAAGTCTTGGGCTACGTGGATAATTGTCTAAATTAAGAGTCTAAGTTATTGTTTAAGTGAGGGATCTATTTATAGACCCATTGGCATGTATTGTATATGTATGAGATAGAGAGGAAGGCATGTAAGTTCCTTCTATCATTGTAAGATCATTGAGTTGCAGGTTGTTGCAAGCTCATTTGGAGATCTACATGTGAGTATGGTCTGTTGAATTGCAGGTTGCAGGTTCATGGGAGATCAACTTGAAGTGCTATAGAGTGCTTGGTGAACTGGCAGGGTTATTACTGACTAGTTGGAGAGGTGAACACCAATTCGGTTTGTGAGTTGGTTTTTGGGACCATTTTTTGTGTAGGAGAGTGTTGTGTGAGAAGAATTACTGTACACTTGAGGTGTGGAAAACCTCTGTAAGGTGAAAGAGTGTGGTGGCTCTTTGTTGTATTCTTTTCTGTATAGTGTTAATACAAGATAGTGTATTGTCTCTCATATTCTATGCTATTGGTGAATTCTAGCTATTTGTGTTTCTGGTTATTTCCGCATATTTAATTGCTTATATATTTGGTAATCATACTGTGCTCTTTCTGAGGAGCAAGATCCAACAAGAGGAATCAGAACAGAGGTGTGTTTGTTCTTGGACTTCCCTGACAAGTGGTATCAGAGCTTTTGGTTGGAATACTAACAGATTGGTGTAGATCTGGGTAGTGTGTTTTGATTACAGGTTACTCACAGGGTTTCTGTTTGAGTGGGAGTTGAGCAATGACAGAAGATAGTAAGCTAAGGATGGAAAAGTTTAATGGCAAGAACTACCAATTGTGGAGGATGCAGATTGAGGATTATCTGTATCAAAAAGATTTGTACTTACCGTTGGGAGGGGTTACTTGCAAACCCTCGAATATGAAAGATGAAGAATGGGAGGTTCTTGATCGGAAGGCTCTGGGATCTATTAGATTGAGTCTTGCATCATTTGTGATTTCCAGCTTATCACAGTGTAAGACAACGGTGGAGTTGATGGAATCTTTGGCAAATTTATATGAAAAACCCTCAGCTTCGAATAAGATATTTCTTATGAAGCGTTTATTTAATTTGCAAATGTTGGAAGGTGGATCTGTTCATGGCCATCTTAGTGATTTCCATGGTTTAGTAAACCAGTTAAGTTCAGTCAATATTGTATTTGATGATGAAATAAGAGCTCTCTTAATCTTGTGTTCATTACCTGAAAGTTGGGAAGGTTTGGTAATGGCAGTTTCTAATACTGTGTCTCCTTCAAAAGTCTTAAAAGTGGATGATGTTGTGAGCGTGATCTTGAATGAAGAGATACGCAGGAATAGCACAGGTGAATCATCAGGAAATGCTTTGAGTGTTGAAGGCAGAGGAAGGCAAAGAGAAAAGATAGAGCATGGGAGATCAAGGTCGAAGACAGGCAGGAGATCCAAGTCCAGGTATGGCAGAATAACCTGCTGGAAGTGTGGAAAGCAAGGGCACATAAAGAGAGATTGTAGATCAGGTGAAGATCGGCATGAAGGACATGAAGAAGAAGTAGATGTTGTAGAGTACGTTGCACAGGATGCTCTGGTATGTTCTTTGGATAAAGTAGAATCTTGGGTTTTAGATTCTGGTGCCTCTTTTCATGCATCCCCACATAGGGAATTTTTTCATGAGTATGTCCAGGGAGATTTTGGAGAAATTTATGTAGGGGATGGTAAGCCTTGTCAGATTGTTGGCAAAGGGAAAGTGAAGCTGAAACTGTAGACAGGTAACACATGGGTGTTAAAGGAGGTCATGCACGTCCCAGTTCTAGAGCAAAATTTAATTTCTGTTATAAGTTTGGGTGATGAGGGTTGCATAGTAACTCTCACAGCGGACTCTTGGAAGGTTACCAAGGGTACACTTGTTGTAGCTAGAGGTAAGAAAGTAGGTACGCTTTATCTATCTACTTGTACTATTGATTCTCTTTCTGGGTTTTCTACTTCAGCTGTAGATTTAGAGATGTGGCTTGATAGGCTTGGTCACACAGATAAGAAAGAGATGCTTGTTCTTGAGTCAAAGGATATGCTTTCGGATTTGGAAGGTATGGATCGTGGTTTCTGTATGCAAAAGAACAAGGTGACGTTTCTTGAGGAATCCGATGTTAGTGACAAGAAAAAAAAGCCTTGGTTTTCAAGGAGAAAGTGACGGACAGAGTTTAGCACAAGATGCAGAGGAATTCTGAGCAGAGCAAGGGTGTTTTGGACAAGGGTTTGATCCAAAAGGAGCTCGCGGGAAAAAGTCAGGTCTCACTAGAAAAACATAGAGACCGACGTCAGCGTCCAGACAGGGACCGACGTCGGCTATGTGCAGACCGACGTCGACGACTCAGGGCAGATATTGACCGGCATCGGCCAGGGGAAACCGACGTCGGCAAGGAGGCAGTCGCAGGGAACCGACATCGGTCGGCTGTAGACTGAGATGTGACCGACATCGGTTACTGAGACGAATCTTGGGTGGACAACAAGCTGTCATGGAGTCTCAAGCGCCCATATGGAGGACTGAAGGTGTAAGTAAGTTCTTAAATTTGTCATTTCCCTTCTTTACACTACTTGTTGCTCACTTATGGCATAGCACCAGGAAGTTATTAAAGAAGCAGAACAGGTAGATCTAGGAAACAGTGGGAGCTAGGCATGGATGAAGATGTAATTCCTTGGAGGAGAACCAAATAGGTGTTTTGGGTAGAGTGGCCAGCTAGAAGTAAGCACTGAGAGACGAATGGATGTTTAGGATAAAGAAGAGCGGAAATGGATACGTGAGATGGAAGATCAGGGTATATGGTCTTGTATTAGCTGCAGGGCAATGGAGGTTTGATCATTGTGTTTCTCTTTACCAGGTTGGATAGTATTAGCTACACTATCCTATTTTTGTATGATGTGCTTGTTGCAAGGTTACATATACAGGTATTGCTGAACTAAAGGTAAAGCTAGTTTAGGTGTTTGTCATGGAGAATCTGGGAGCAGCAAGATTCTTTGGCATGAGTGTGTTCTAGAGACATGGTAGGTCATGTGTTGACTTTGTTTCAGGATGATTGTGTGAAACTGGTTAGCACGCCGATGGTTGGACAGTTCTATGAACAGGTGTCTTGATTCACATAATGAGGTTGAGTGCATGGTATGTACTAAACCTGAATTTTCCCAAGCAGTGCGAGTTGTCACAAGTTGGAGCCAATCCGGGAGAGAACCGTTGGAGGGCAGTTCAGTGGATTCTTACAGGGACTAGTAGCAGGTGCACATGCTATGCAGGTTCAGGTTAATTTCTACATGGTTGTAGATGTGGATGTGGCAGGTGATTTGGATGACAGGTTTTACACTACAGGTTTGTGGTGGTTGGTCTTCAAGAGTGATCTTGAGGAGGGATACAAAGCCAAGGGAACAAACTAGACGAAGTACAGGTACATGTACAGGTTGCAGTTGTTTATCTCCAAGTGGGAGATTGTTAGGTTGTGGAGCTAAAAGCTTCAAACCCTTTGCAAACAGAAGGAACAAGATGGTTGCTAAGATCTAGGAGAATCGGCGTCGGCAGCAGGACCGACGTCGGTTGTGACCCAGTACAGAAGGCCACCGGCGACGGCAGGGAGTCGGCCGACGTCGGTAGAACCAGACTAGCAGGGACCGACGTCGATCGCCTGTGTGTTCCAGAATTGCTCGTTTCACGGACAGTTAGTTAAGTGAATGAAGAGTTTGCATGTTAAGACCAGTTAGAGTCTTGGGCTACGTGGATAATTGTCTAAATTAAGAGTCTAAGTTATTGTTTAAGTGAGGGATCTATTTATAGACCCATTGGCATGTATTGTATATGTATGAGATAGAGAGGAAGGCATGTAAGCTCCTTCTATCATTGTAAGATCATTGAGTTGCAGGTTGTTGCAAGCTCATTTGGAGATCTACATGTGAGTATGGTCTGTTGAATTGCAAGTTGCAGGTTCATGGGAGATCAACTTGAAGTGCTATAGAGTGCTTGGTGAACTGGCAGGGTTATTACTGACTAGTTGGAGAGGTGAACACCAATTCGGTTTGTGAGTTGGTTGTTGGGACTGTTTTTTGTGTAGGAGAGTGTTGTGTGAGAAGAATTACTGTACACTTGAGGTGTGGCAAACCTCTGTAAGGTGAAAGAGTGTGGCGGCTCTTTGTTCTATTCTTTTCTGTATAGTGTTAATACAAGATAGTGTATTGTCTCTCATATTCTGTGCTATTGGTGAATTCTAGCTATTTGTGTTTCTGGTTATTTCCGCATATTTAATTGCTTATATATTTGGTAATCATACTGTGCTCTTTCTGAGGAGCAAGATCCAACAAGAGGAATCAGAACAGAGGTGTGTTTGTTCTTGGACTTCCCTGACACCTTTATCTCGCAATTCCTACTCAATTATAATCTAATCATATTTTTGTATTAAATAACATTTTATATTTATTTTAATAAAAAATAAATTATACATACTTACCCAAGTTTTTACAGATTTCTTTGATATTTTAAATTTTATTTATATAAAAAACAAATTAAATTGAAAATGTTTGCCCAACTTTCTATCACATTCCTTAATATTTTAAAATTATTTCTACTTAAAAAAATAACAACTATTTACTCAACTTTTTATTTTATTTTTAGTATTTTGTCATCCAATTTATAAATATATAATGTGATGTTTTAATATATAAAAATTTAAATTTATTAAAAATAAATTGTAAACATTTATTCAACTTTTAATATTATTTTTAATATTTTATCCCTCATGATATCATGTAACATTTAAATCGATCTACTTGAATACGCGTAACACATTTGTATAAGAATAATATAAATAGAAATTTTGCGAATGAGATGTGGGTGGATTGGTTAAGAGGCTTGGTTGTATGCAACCCAACCTAGGTTCAATTCTCAAAGGGCATATTAGATCGGTTGTGGTCGTTATAGACGGTTTGGATGGTTGGAATGGTTGGCGATATTGGTATTGATGGCTATAACATCTTGTCAATGATGGTTGATGATTTATAGGGAGATATGGATCCCATGTTTGTGTCTAGACTAGTTCATAGCTCCAATCAATGTTATCCCTTTCGGTTCATAGTTCTAGATTCTAAAAATGTTTACCCATAATAAAGGTGATTTATAAGGGGATATACACCTCTTGCTTGTATCCACATTGGTTCATAACTCCAATCAATACTATCCTTCCAGTTCATAACTCCAGATTCTAAAAAATATTTACCTATAATAAAAAATATATATATAGATGGAAATTCCACTTACGATTAAACAAGCGATCTATAACAAAAACACCCCAAATCAATAGTAAAAATGACTTGTCAACTAAAAAAATATTGAAAAACAAATAATAAATAATTGTTACTCAACTTTGTACAAGTTGTGTAGTGGTAACATCTAACTCGATCAAAATGTTGTGTGTTTGATTCCCATTGTGTTCAAGTCCCCTTGAAAAAGTAAATCTTTATCCCTCGAATAAAAAAATTTGATGAGCAATTCGAGTTCAAATATCACTGTCACATTATCGATCACCATAGATCTAGGTAGGATATTAATTTTATTTGTATTTATTGCTAATTTTGATTGGTGATTCACCATCTGGGTGGTAGGGGTACCTTATTTTAAATGACCTCTACCTCTCTCTCTACATCCGTAGATATAGAGAAATCTAGAGTGAGTGAACGTAACCATGGCCCTGAATCAGGCGAGGAAATTCATCCCAAAAGTCTTCCACGAGGTAATGCTATTGATTCTAATACTTTATTACCTGATGTTATTTTGGATATGCCTGAATTTGACAAACCCTATCATTTTTTTGAAAATTTTACTTTGATTGCTTATTTTATGGGTCAAGTCCCCCATGAGAACCTTTTGAAAGAATGGGTCCACAACCATTAGCAAGCCCATGGTGTGAAATTGAAAGGAGTCCAAAACCTTATCAAAAAAAGAAAATGGCCTAGCACAGCAGGGGCAGAGGGGGACCAATTTTTGCCCTGTTGGGCAAAAAATGGTCAATAGATTAGCGACTCCCAGGGGAAGCATGCCTACTATGCTTAAAGACCAGTTGCCTTGTAGTCCATTGGGCACGGAGTCAGATGCAACTTTGAAGAAAGTTCAGCAACAACTCCAAAAGATCTAAGAATCAAACACAGAGCCTTTTACCCCACACGCAAAGGGAAACACACAAGGCTAAAAACACTACCTGTGTAACTGCACTTAGGGAAATCAGGAAAAGAAACTAAAAGAAAACTACTATATACAGCTAACCAGGTGTTCTCGCCTCCTTCCTAGATCAAAGGGAAAACTTCGTAAGTCCCCTCCCTGGTAAGGAAAATTATGGTGCTAGCTAAGTGGCTAGATAAAAAAGAGAGATGGTGGCCTGCTCCTCTTGCCTGCCACCTGAGTTGGCTTGTATCTGAGTGGAGATTCAAACATGCTTCCAACGTATACGTACTATGTTTGTTCTTGGAAGCTTGCTTCCTGTTGGTTCTTTAGGCTGGTGTATCTCATCAAGAAATCAATTGCTGCCAGCTCATCACTAGAAGCCCCTTGATATGCATCATTGACTGGCTTGTTCTCTTCTGCCTCATGCTCGGGTTCCATGGTATGACCATCTTCCTTGATGATTTCAAAGAAGATATCTTCAGATTCACTAACCTCCTGAAGGGGTAAATCTAAAAAATTGCAGCCTCTTTGCATGCTTGTTTGAACCCCAATGTTGCCTTCTCCACTCTTAGCTATCTCATAGCCCCCTTGAAGAATAGTGCAACCTGCCCCCATAACTTCAAACAAATCATTCAAAGCATGGTAAAGAAAGTGTCCATGCCCCTTTGCAACATCTTGCAAAATGAGAAAAGGGGCAAAAAACACTTCTTCATCATCAGAGATAGAGGCAAAAGCTTGTGATTTGTCTTCTTGTTCATCAAAGGGGGTACCTATCATGATCTCCTCCTCGTCCACACTCATGAAGTCTCCCTGATCAGTCATGAACTGAGCATACTCCTCTTCACTTGCTTCCTTCAAGACAGGTTCCTCCTCGAGAGGGGGTGAAGTGGAAGGCTGATGGACGAACTCATGTGGAAGAGAAGGCAGTCCTTTAACTAGAATCAAATGATTCTCCTCTTTCCATTTGGTCAACATTTCACCTATATCAGGCATGGCCTGATAGCTCTCTTGGGGATGTGTATGTGGGGTGTGTTCAGACATGGAATGTGTTGTTGGGTCTGAACCATCCATCACACACTGGCTGAGGAATCTCTCTTTGGATTCCAACTCTGCAATCTGCCTCTCTATATCCTCTTGGAAGAGCCTTTTTTGGAGGTCACAATCACCATCGAAAGCAAGAGTAGCCTCATCTTCTTCCAGGTCTTGAGCAAAACCTTTCTCCTCCTCTTCCTTTCTGTCCCAAGATTCCACTATTTGCTTCCAACTCATGATCTTGGGATTGGAACCTTGCTCCTGTGAACAGGCAGCAATTTTATCCTCTTCAAGGTCCATAACTGGTTCATGGTGTTCCTTCTTCTAGCTTGGAATTTGGAGATCATGTTGAAAGACTTGAGGAGCTTGGGGAGGATTTGGGAGAGTTTGCTCATGTACAAGAAGAGCTATCTGAAAAGAGACGTGCTGAAAAGCTAGGCGCACGAGATTGAGGGTAGGATCGATTGATGCATCGGATGAGTCAGAATGAGCAAGTGTCATCTGATAGAAAGGATTTGGCATACAAGAGGGGGTTTTCTCTAGAATAGGAGGGGGCAGACCTTGGGCCAAAATTTCTTGGTTTTCGTCCCTCCACTTTAGATTGGTGGAAGGGGTGTCTTTTGGCATCAGCTCCTCTACAAAGTCTGAAAACTCCATCTCTCTTTTTCCAAGCAGTCTCATCTTCTTTTCTAATTCCTCAATCCGCTTGGCCAGATCATCCTCATTTTGTACTTCTTGGAGCTCGTGGGAAACACCATAGAGATGGGGAGTGCATGAAGATTGCCATGAAATGCAAGGAGCTTCCTGAGGAAGGGTGGGGGGAGCTTGAAAAGGACTAACCTCATCTTGTACCTCACACTCTTGGACAATGTCTTTTGCCCCATTGTTTTTCCATGACTCAACCACTTTATTCCAGCTCAAAATATTCGGACTGGGCATCTCCTTTGGGGGTGGTGGGGCCACAATGTGAGAGGGTAGTGAAGATTTAGATTCCACCTCCCTTGCTACCAAAATGGACTGTTGCATCTGAAGATTTGCCAATTCGATCTGTGTATCAAGATTAGCCTTAAACACAAGGTTTGTTGTTTAGGAACTCTCCTCAACATAATTGAGGAAAGGACTTTGACAGGCTTGACTTGGCTTATAAGCAGGGGCTGTATATGACTGATATGATGATTGGGGTAGCGAGTATGCAGGTTGATAGACTTGGTAAGGTTGCCTCTCATGAATACTCAGCTTCTCTTCCAAAGATGCATTCAAACCACTCACATCCAGCATCTCACTTGTAAGCCTGTGCCAATTGGCTCTTTCAATAGGAGCCCATTCCTTCTTAACCTGACCCAGTGCATTCCTCACTTGATGGATGATATGATCAAGAATTTCTTGGCCACATTCCCTTCTGGTGTCAAGATCTATTACATATTTTTCATATCCCAGTAGTGCTCGCTTGAAGGCGGAAACGGGTTGATTGGCAAAGAGACTGGGTTGAGTGGGAGAAGTGACATATTGAGAAGACTGGGCATAAGGCTGATATAGCTTATGGCAGGGTTGAGACTAGCCATATTGAACCTGATAAGGATCAACATAAGGCTAGTAAGGATCATAGCTATGCTGGCCAAGGAAAATAGGGTCCATGGCTCTGAACGATGGGGGTATACATACCAAAATATGCTTCTTGATGGTACGGTACCAGAACTGCTTAACTAGATGATTTAACTCAGAGTTGCCATTGGTGTTTGATGCAAAAGCCTCCAAAGGCTAGTTGGTCGAAGAGCACACTAAAAATTCTTCAACTCTTTGGACACAACTTGTCCTAGTTGGTCCCACCGAGCGTGCCAGAAACTGTTGACGCAGAAGATTGCACCTTGGCAGGAGGCCGAGCTCCTGCCTTCTTCACGCAATAATGGAAACTCCCCTCTCACCTGTGGGACCGATGAAGCTGGAGGGGAGAGTCTCTAGATAAGGGCTAGCTCCCTCTGATGTATCATTTAGGCCCTGGTTTCTCCTACTGCTAACAAAAAATGTAAAAGAGGGGGGGATGAAGAGAGAGAGAGAGAGAGAGAGAGAGAGAGAGAGAGAGAGAGAGAGAGAGAGAGAGAGAGAGAGAGAGAGAGATGCTGAAAACAAAGCCTAAAAAAGAAAAGGTGAAACACCAAAAAAAGTGACTCACTCAGGCCCGAACATACACTTTTCACCAAAAGAAGCGCCTATACACTTCATTTGTCATGAGATAACCTTCTACATCAGTGGGTCAAGGGTTCGTGGAGATACAAGGAGGGAATAACTACTAGAGGCATTCTGAGACACACTATAGCAGCCTATCCACTTCACCTATACTCCTCCAGGGACACTTCTGACAAACCTGTAAAAGGAAAACTCAAAAATGCACCAGACGTGCTGAAATCATTCTGCAGATGCATTAAGAAAATGACTTAATATAGAATCAAGGCATAGACACATACTAAAGATGCAAAACTCATAATGGAGGTAAAAATGTTGTGTTTTGATTCAAAATAAAATTTGACAGCTCTGCCTTACAAGCCCGAGAGATTTTTGGGCAGAGTTTTGCCTTAAGGCTGAGAGTCAATGCCTTCTCAAAAGATAAGTTTACAATAAATAGGAAGAGGAAGAGAACACTTGGCGCTTACTCGGAAAGATTTTGGCACTCATTTCTATCAGTGGCCCATGTGCGTTATGAATCTTGGGAAGAGGAAAACCACTGTTACTGATGTCATTCTTCAGAAAAGGCCTGTTGGAACCATGTTGTACCATCACCAAAATTGACTTTGACGTTCAAGCATTAATGTAAGGGCATGGTCGTGCCTCTTTTCTGCAAATAGACTGCAGTTTGTCCCCTCATCAATACCAACTTGGAGAAAAGCAGGTCACGTCACTCATCTGCAATAACTGTCCATCTCTTCACCACTTGAATTGATTTGTCATTTCTACTACTTATCTTCTTCTTGCTCTTTGAGCCCTCAGGGGCGATCTTCTGGTGGGTCACTAGATTCCTCGGGCTCCTTTCATGCTTGGCGCTCAAACAGTTCAAAGACAAATGGATATTTCTCTGTGTTAAAATTGACGTTCTCGCGGCCATCACACAATGAATAGTTCACTTGCTTAAATTTGATGGCTTTCAGGACATCATCGTCCTTGGCAAAAGTCATCGGGTCTTTCTTGCGGCTTTTTTGCTTCGTAGGCTTTTGTTTCGGGCCATTTTCTCGCGGATAAAAGTCTGCAGGAATTGGCCGCTCTTTCTCTTCTATGTTAGGCTCTTTGAAACGTTCTCTACCCTCTACAAGGGCTTTTGGACCCTTGGCTGCCCTCCGACTGTAGGGCACACCCTTGAACCAAGCCGTTGAACCAAGCCGTTGAACCAAAATTGGTTCAACCACAAGGCGTTGAACTGAGTGATGAACTCTTGCATTGAACCAAATCATTGAACCTAAGCCTTTAAACTTATCATTGAACTTTGCCGAAGCGTTGAATCGAAGCCTTGAACCGGCACATTGAACCAACCGATGAACTTTGCCGATGAACCTTGTGTTGAACTTGAACTGATTGAACCAAGCGTTGAACTTGAACCGATTGAACCAAGCGTTGAACTAAGGCATTGAACCGGTTCAATGGTTCAAAGACGCCGACTTTTCTTGTGATTTTATTTTGACTAGAGCTCGAAGAAGCCTTGTAAAACCCAAAATTCTCTGAACTGATCCTTCATGCGCCAAAGGACTAACCTGTTGAGTCCGTAGAAATTGCCATATTCATGCAAAATCGAAAAATGAAAATGGCCTAGCATAGCAGGGGAAGAGGGGGACCGATTTTTGGTTTGTTGGGCAAAAAATGGTCAACACAATGGTCTGAGGGAATTTGATAAACAAGATCAAATTTCCCAAGAGAATACTCCGGCAAAAATAGAATATCTTCATCAGAAGCAACATATCCATTCTCACGTTGGAATTAAAAAAGATGATAAGCAAAATGAGATTCACATTTTATCTAATGTAGGAAGAGTTTTGAGACCTTTCCTTATAGTAAAAAATAAAAGGTTATGCATACTTAAATAACAGTTTGAAAATTTTAAGAAAGGTGACAACCCTTTCAAGTATCTTATGCAAAAGGGCATCATAGAAATATTTTATGTTGTAGATTATGTATAAATAGAATTTACGTGGGAGAGAGAGAGATGAAAAATGAAAGTGATGAAGAAGACAATGACGAGGTCTCATTAATGTGGAAACAAATGTCATTATCTTTCAAATGTTCCCAAAGTATGGTAAATCAAGACATGGATTTTACTTATGACAAAGATGATACAAAAGATTGCCTTCGTAGCTTCATTCTAGAAGATGATTGTGGTAAAGTTTGCACTTTGTGTGGCTTTATTGGGCAAAATATTGAAACAATCTTTGACATCCAATGGCCATAAGCTCATAAATGTCCAAAATATTCAAGGCTTGTCCCTAACAAAACCTTGGAGACTATTTTAGGTACCAATAATCAGACATTATTGGTTTTAGATGAGGGTCATTTCCCTCAAAAGAATGACACCAACATACTAAAAACACTCACCCAAATACATACCAAGAGATGGATTTGATGGGCAAACTCCTTTTATGCAATCTTTAGATAGTTGATTACAAGCAATGTTGGAAGTGAAATACATAAAAAATTGCTTTACCAAAGACATACTCAAGATCCACTGGAAAGAATATTCTATGATGTGCTTGATTATTTACTACAGACTAGCAATTAAGAGGTAAAAATGGCCACATTACATGATCTACGAGAGTTAACTAAACTATTTTTACACTACTATAAAGAAGATATACTAAAAGATTTTCCTGGATTGTTTGTTTTTAATGTTAAGTTGGATTTAAATGAGAAACAAAAAAAGGCACTTGAACACCCCAATTTACAATTACTTGCGGACAAGTAATTCTGGGAAGGGAGGTATGTAATATCCCTTTTACTGAATCACTTATTGCCATGCAATCAAGGAGAGAACATTGCCATTTTATTAAGCAAATCGCCCTTGGATAGAGCACATACAACAATAGTTACATATTATAGACATTAGTTATTGAAGTCATTAACAATGATTATTATTTGTTAATTAAATAATTAGTCATTAAACATTCATTTGATGAAAAGTCAAAATCCTTGGCGAAGACATGTCTTTTGAATTGGAAGTCATGAAGGTATTTATACTCAACAAATTGATGAGAAAGAAATCATTCAATAATGTATTCAATATATAACTTGTATAAGCAATTGCTTTACAATGGCTTTTAAGGATGTAACCCCTTATTTGTGTGACCCAGATATGAGGATGAAATCCTTGTTATCGAACCCAAGGACAAAACCGCTTGTGGTGTAATTTTATAATATTCAAAATCTGTATTCAAAGACAAAAAGTTAATCCAATTTGACTTTATTATTATTTAAATTATTAATTTATAAAATATTATTTTTTTAAAAATGAATTTTGAGAAAACCAAATTAATGTAAAATACTCCAATTTGGAATATTACCTGAGGAGGAGGAATATATGGCTCATAAGAGACAACCGTTTAAAATGAATGGTTTAGTGCCCAATAAACTTATGTTTAATTAGTTTGCTGCACTTGAAGATCTCACAGAGGAGAATGACATGCACCTCGATAGTTCCCAATGACTATTTACTCTTGGAATGTTCTAGGCCTTATTAATCCTCTACATAAGTATGCAGTTAGGAATAACTATCAGTTTTTAGCAGTATGAAAATTTTCTACTTGCAAGAAGTTAAGATTTTTGACTTCTTACTGCAGAATGCAACATGAATAATTTGGCTTGGGGCCATATGTTAGGCTACTGGGCATGAAGCGAGGCATGGTGGGGTCATCACTTTTTTGGCTCCAAAGCTTTCTTATAATATAATTTCTTGGGGTTTAGACCCCACCCACCAGGTGGTTTGGACCCTTTTTGAATGTAATAATCACATCATTGGGTTGGTTAGTTGGTATGCCTCTAATGATGTTATGGAATGGGTTGCTCTATGGAGATGGTTGGCCGACTCACTTCCTGGCATGCATTACATCCTCTGCAGCAATTTCAACATGGCAGAATTGACTGAGGATAAAAAAGGATGCCTTCTAATGTGATGGTGTGCTGATAAGTGTGAACCTTGGTTTCATATACATAAAAAACTCGAGGTGTTTAATCCCAATCACCACCAAAGGAAAAACTTAGCTACCCCTTGGTTCACTTGGTCCAACTTTCAATAGGGATAAGATAGGGTGCTTTAGTGGCTTGACTGAGCTTTACTAGCTGAATAAGATCTTTTATTTTTTGCCTCAGTGCATGACAGGTCAGTATCGATCATCCACGATACTTTTTTATCAGATCACCACCCTATCTACTTTAATATTGAGTGGACCACGCCTCAAGTGAAACCTACCTCCACTCAATTTTATCTCAATATTGTTCTTTTTAAACTTGAAAGAACAATGGGGCATATTTTCAAAATTTAGACCCTGGTTCTCTGACTAGAGGGGGTTGTCGGATGCTCTTACTCGTACTACCACCTTTCTTTGAATCTATGGTAAACAAATGGCCTCTTTTTGATGACGTCTACATAATACTACAAACTATGAATATCTCTAGGTTTCACAGGTACTGGAGTTGTTCCATTTTAATGTTAAACTTGAAACTCAAGTAGTAAATTGGAGACATAAGATCCAAGTCGAGGAGGATCATAAGGCTAGAGGACCTCAACTGAGAGGTCATATGCACTGGTTGAAAATAGGTGACAATGTCTCTAAGGACTTTTTTGCCCTTCTCCGCTCTAGAAAAGCTGTTGATAGAATTTAAGCTGTCAAGGAAGGAAATGTTCGGCTTATTAAACTTTTTGACATTCTGCAAGCTTTTGTTCATCATTACCATGGCATGTTTTTAACACAAGCATCCTCTCTAGAATGGGAGGTGGCTCTCTATAAATTCCTCCAAGTGGTACCTTGGAAAGTTTTCAATTCACAAAGGATTGCCTGTGATAAGCCCTTATCTCTTAGTGATCTCCATGAGGCTGTTAAACAGATGACAATTGACAAAGATCCAGGAATTGACGGTTTCCCCTATGAGTTCTACTAGACCTTTTGGGATATTGTTGGCCTTGATCTTCACAAGGTATATTTTGAAGTTATTTTAATTAACTCTTTGGGACCCCTTATAAATCAGGGTAACATTAAGTTTATTTCCAAGGCTAGTGATCTTGAAATTATCACCAATTAGAGGCCTATTACTTTGCTCAATGTCTCCTACAAAATTATTGTTAAGGCCTTAGCCCTCAGGGTCAAGCATATTCTTCCTTTAATTGTCAGGAGTGAACAAACCAACTTTATTGAACACATATTCATTTTGGATAATGGCATTGCCATTTGGGAAGATATGGAATGGGCTTGACTCTCTAATCAAAAATCCATGTTTGTCAATATTGATTTTGAGAAGGCCTATGATCGTATTGAGTGGCCCTTCATTCTGGCCATGTTGTAGGCCCTTTTTTTTGGCCCCAAAATTGTTCAAATGGTTAATATGATCTTTCAAGATGCTAGGGCTTGTATTACAATTAATGGCACCCAATCTTCTTGATTTGAACTTCATCATTCTATCTGACAAGGATGTCCTTTAGCCCCTTATTTATATGTGTTAGCAGGAGGAGGTTTTAGCTACCTTTTAGCTAATTACACTGCTAAGGGTTTGGTGAAAGGCATTTCCCTCCCTTAGTTTGACATACAACATTGAATGGCCATTTCGTAGATGATTATTTTCTCACTCTTCAAGAGGAAGAAGAGTCAGTGAAGAATGTTATGGAATGTCTCCACATTTTTTGTTGGGCTTTAGGCTCATCTATCCAATGGAGAAAGACTCAATGCTATTGCTAGTCTCTGGGTCCCAAACCTCCTTGGCTAGAGGGATATCAATGGCAATGGCTTCTTCTAGAGTGTAGTTTAAGTTTCTTGGCATACCTTTTGCTTTTCAGGTTTCTCCCTCTAAATTGTGGTCTTATGTGATGCAAAGAGTTTAAAAAAAAAAATCTAGATCACAAATCCTTTATCTCTTACTGGCAAGTTTCAAATTTGTTCTAAAGTTTTGACAACTACTCATGTGTATTATTCTTGTTGTGGGCCCCTTCTACTACCGCTTACAACAAGCTAGAAAAACTCCTAATAGGTTTTCTATGGGCCAATTTTAATGGTCATAAGAGCTTCCACAGAGTTTCCTGGAACATATGCTATCGACCCAAGGAAGCTGGTGGTCTGGGCCTCTTAAACATTAAAATTCAAGGCCTTGCTCTTGGTGTCAAATGGATTGTTAAGGTCTTGTTGGAGATGAAACCTAGAAGATTCTACTACGCCATTGTATTTTTCAGGGGCTTCCATGTTGTAGAAAGGCTTGGCAAGGTCTGGGTCTTCATTCCCTTCTTATTACCTCAGTGGTTCAAAGCCTATGGAAAGCGTGGGAGAAGCTTAAGCCTCATTTTACATGGGTAGGTGAGGGTTTTAGGAATGGCCTCTCCATTAATTCCCTGTCTCTCTAGTGGTCACCTTGCTTAAATTTTAATAATGTTCCATTTGCCATAATCCCTTGGGTTAAAGGGTTAAGGCTTTTCAGAAAAGGTGTGAAATTTATAAGTGATCTCTTTTGCAAGGAGAATCGGGCTTGCCTCACTTGACAACAACTTCAGAACAAATTACATTTAAATAATTCAGATGCAAAGATTATAACAAAAATTCAAGGTCCATACCTGATGAATATTTGCACAAAATAAGGGTCAACTCTCTTGTTCCCTAGTGTAAGGATTGGCATTGGCCTACAACCACCCCCTTTACCCATTACTCCCCTCGATTGAGTTATAATTTGCTAGTCCCTCAACATATTCTAGATGAAATGCTCAACCTCAGATGGAATCTCCATTCCAAACATGGGGTTTGGGCCAAACTTTTTAACACTGTGTAGATTGCTATCATGGAGCCCAGAAAAGCTCATTTCCCTATGGGTGACCGACTCAAGCATCTAGGAGTCTCAAACCCCATTTGCCCAGCCTGTCAACAATCAAAGACTTTTAACCACCTTTTTTTAGTTTTGCTCTAATGCATAATCTCTGTGGCACTATATTCACTCCCTTTTTTAGCCCTTTCGACCTGAATTCTTCATGTGGAAAATGACTCTCTTAGGGGACTCAACTCTGTTGCCTACAAAATACAACAGATTTTGGTAGATCTTTTGAGCTGATAATTTTTTTTCAAATATGAAAAGCTATAAATTATGCTTGCTTTAACATGAAGAGTTGAAACGTAGTTCTTCTATTACTATCAAAATTATTATTCTATCTTAATATCACTCTTCAGATTCAAAGTCAAATTGATAAAGTCTGCTTGGAATTCAACCACCTCTAACATCTACTCAACTGCTAGGGAAATGCCCTGTGCGTAGTTAGTTGAGAACCTTTTGAGCCTCCACAGTATCCTATGCCTCTCCAAAGACGAGGGCTTGAACCACACTGGTAACATTCCAGAACTAGACATGAGAGTCATTCTCCTCGTCAGTCACCACCTCGCTAGTCTTCCCCACTATGTGGTGGTTCGAATGGCTCTTCCAGATCTGGAGGCGATGGCAGGGGTTGGGGCTCTCCTCCCCCAACTCACAATGGTGACATTAATTGCTGGGGTCCTCCCTCCAAGACAACTTTCTACGATTGGCTTTGGGAATCTCTTTCGAAAGAAACCAAGATGAGGCATTAGAAGCTTAACAAAATGATGGGTGGGAGCCCTTACCTATGGATAAGGATCCCCCTGTTTTGGGAGGATGGGGTGATAAGCCTCAAGACTCATCGTCTCCATGGCCTTTCTCAACATCCATGCTCATTGCGACATTATTACTTTCAGTTGCTTTCTTTACTTTGTTGTTACACTGTTGAAATGATGTTTCTTTTTTTATGTGTGGTCATTTATTAACTACCTTTTAGACTTTTCCACCTTTTAGATTTTTATTGAAATATTTTTGTCTTGATGTTATTATATTTGTGAGATGATAATTTCTCCACCCTTTTTTGTATGCCACGTTTAACCAATGAAACTTCGTATTTTAACTCCCCATATTTGCGCCATTACCTTGGGTACAACTAGAAAAACAAGGAAAACGGAATTAATTCCAAAAATACAAACCTGATAAGATGTCTGGTTCGATCCCGGCAAGACTAATAAGTAATTTAAAAAAGGAAATGAGAAACTGTCGTCATTCTCGAGGTCTGCAATTACAAACAATTACTAATTTCAAAGGCTGATCAAAATTTTGCTCAAATATTTGCAGTCGCAGCAGGATTTGACGGATTTGTATGTATTTGTGAATCTAAACCCTAAGGTTCGTTACGTGCAAATAAATTTTTACGGTGTTCTGCGGACAAATTGAATGGTAGCAGTAAGCGCTGTCCACACGGTCTTCCATCTTCCCTGACATCTTCTGCTGCAGCCGTTAAATATCGGTGTAGAAGGTCAGGGCACGGAACGTATTATGGATCCGATGTTATTCGGGCGGCGTATCGGATTTCCAATTGCTCCGGTTGTGATCTTTGTCTCGCTTATGGTTTGGATGAGTTCTGAAGCAGTGCAGGCAGAGACCCAGGCGGGACGGTCTTTGATGGCACGTAGAATTGACGAGCCAGGCGAAGGCGATGCCGATGTTGTTGTTGAATTGAAGACGGAGGATTTCAATAGTACGCTGCTGGGGCTCCGTCCTCTTGGGCAATTGTGGAGTTTTTTGCACACTGGTGAGTCAATTTGCTATCGAATTCTTTCCTTCTTTCTTTCTGCCAAGGTTGAACAGATCCTTAGAGCAACTGTATCGGAATGTTTTTTCGGTTTGGTAATTTACCTCTTTCTTACCCATCACCAGATAACGTCTTTGGGTGTCTTAGATGCCACGGCCTAGGGATGCCTATTCTGTCAAATTCATGCCTCTCTTAATATGATCCTTTTGATGGTTTGGCACATATTATTGAGACTCGGATTCGGCATGGATTCTTAAAGCCCAGTTACAGCTGGGACTCAGAGTCTGCCAATAAAGGCATAACTTGGCAAATTAAATAGGACTAAGCTCAATCAAAATCACCCAAAAATTGATGACAATCACTATAAACGAGTTTCCATGCTGCAAATACTTTTTTCTCTCTCTCACGGATGCTGCAAAACAACAATTTAGATGTTAAAAGGAGGGAGAGTGGCAATTTGCCAGATTTAAGTTTTTTTTTTCTCTTTATTTGTGGGTTTTTTGTTCTTGAGGGTCGAGTCTCCCTGGTCTCTCTAGGGCTCACTCAGTTTTGGGACTCGTCTTCTAAAGATGCGTGAGTCTCACGACTATGGTTGGGCTACTCGTACTTGTGTCTTTGCAAAGACAATCCATTGGTTTACCAGTTGAGCTCATCCTAATCAACAACTGTATCAGGCTGTTGTTTAAAGAAGAAATTGGACATTTGTATTGAAGATCGAGTTTTATTTAAAATCACTCGATTTGGATTTCAGGAGGAACCCGTCAGACAGGATTTTCCTTTCCGTTTCACCCATGATGTGCTATTGAGTCTTTTCTGGTTTTCTTTTGCTATTGAGTCTTTGACTCTTTTCCCATTTTCTTTTGCCATTATGTTATTCGATTGATTGAAATGGTAATGAGCATATGAGTAATTGCATTGCTGTTTTGAATACATGTTTGGACCATGGCCATTTTGCACTGCCGGACAAACTAGGATCCTAATATAACCTAAAGAGCAAATAGAAAAGATGTTAATCTTTTAAGTATAGCTATTAACTTATAATTTATAACTATAGGGAACCAGCATTCTAAATTCACTTGTAATACTTGGAAAGCCTTAATGTGCTATCATAGATCTAAAATGACAAAAACCTGGTGTGCAGATCCTGCACATAAATCTGGATACTTGGTGGAAGCCTCCACTGCTTGAATTTTCTGGTCCAACATGGACAAGAGGGGCCTTCAAACCCCAGTTTATTAGCGATCATCCTGAATTGATGAGCCAAGGCTAACATTCACTGGTTACATCATCTTGCTGTGTTATTTATAAACAAAAGCCGGATCACAAGAAGAGAGCATGGAGCCATTCATACGAACAGAATGAACAAAATAGGCATTAAGAACTTATTGGAAGTTTACTAATATGAAAGTTCTGTACTTTGTAAATATTTAAGAAGAGATGTCAAACTGTGCAAACCTGTATTCCCCAAGCATACAATTCATTTTCATAGGAATGGTTTAGACTAGTAACTGAAAAGACATGAGGGTAGGATGAAACAGTTCATCTTCTGACGGTTATGGAAAGGTTGGTGCCACATTCAGGCTACTGGCTTATAGCTGGCGCATTGACAGTTGGCTCTACTCCGACTTGCCACTGGGGCTGAAGGTTGATGCTGGTGCTGAGCGGTTATGTGAAGCAGAAATGCCTGCAATGGTGTTGAACCCACAATGGGCTGCTGCTTCTTGACTGCACAAGGGGGAGGGGCAAGGGAAAGAATGGATGACTGTTACGGTACATAGTGCCTCATGTGTTGAGCTGTCTCTTGGATCATTCAAATCCAGGCTTCACATCATTTTCTAGACATTTTGGTGAGACCCAGTCATAGGTGCATCTGTCATTAATCCTTTCAGCATTGGCTTCTTTGTAGCATTCAAATCGTGCATTCATACCTGTCACCACAAAGTCCATTATGCACTCTAGAATTTAGGGTTTTAAATATTTATATCTTCTCTCTTGGTAGTGAATTGAGTTCAGATTTCAATCTTCTGCTGTGACTCTCTTTTTCATGCAAACTTTCTGCTTTGGTTATGACTCCGAAGATCCTCACTAGCTTCAGATTCCCATATAAATCATCTTCAGATTTCTTCAGTTGCTCTAGACAAGGATGTAATATTTATGCATGATCATCTAAGGCATACAAACACCTTTGTATCAGCCAAAAACAGATCATGTGTTTTTGTGTTGGTTCGTTTGATGTTTTGGTATGTGAATGTGTAAGGATAGATCTGACAGGTTCGTCTTGGCCTAGAAGTAGTTATACGTCAGTATGATACTTATAAACTTATTGGTCTCCTGCTCCCTCATTATATATTTACTCTTCAATGTCAACAATTACCTTAGTATCATAATCTATCATACTGACATATAACTACTTCTAGGCATTTGCCACTCCCTGAGTTCTTCATGGATTTCTATTTGTCTGATGCTGCTTATGCGCACCTCGTCTCCTCTTGCCGCTAGAGCCCTAGCCCATCTCATGGAGCGTTTGCTTGACAACTTGAACCTTAAGCTATTCTCATAGATGCACGGAGACAAATACAGGTATGGGGAGACGAAGATGGTTATGGGTATGGGGAGACATGTACGGGTATTGGTACACCATTTTTTAGAAAAATAGGAGGCGTGTACGGGGAGACAACTATATATATATATATATGGCACTTTAAAAAATGCAAAATACATTAAAAATAATTTTCCAAAGTAAGGAAATTAGATGTTATCAAAATAAGAGTAATTATATTCATATTGATTTTTGATATCTCATCATATTAGGGGTGAAAAGTACATTGTAACACATTGAAATGCTAATAAATAGGTATGCAAAAAACAAAAATAAAAAATGTGAACTTGAATCAAATCTAGGTCATCCACCAAGATGCTTTCTAGATAACGGCCTTGAATTGTATCACATAGTTGGTTTGAAGGGACTTTGCATTTTTCTCTTGTTCTGAATAGTCGATTGCCTTAAAAAAATAACGGCCTTTGGAGCAACTTACCATAATATTCAGAAGATGATGGTTTCTAGTATCAATCCAACCGTCTATCACAATGCTGCATCCTTTTGTAGACCACACTCTTTTGATTGATGCGGTTTTTTGCTCTATCCTTGTTTTCTCTTTGTCAATAAGAGTTGTGTAAAGCTTCTTATATCTAGGGGGTTATATCCTGCGGCCCTATTTCTAATCGCACTTACCGTCTCCTTATAATAAGGTGAGCGATCATCATTGAATGGTATTCCATTTGCATAGAAGAAGTGTGCAATTGTTGCATCCATTGCATCTCGACCATGCACATTGAACGTGCTTCCAATGAGGTTTGAACTTCAAATATGTGGTCTCTTACGAGAAGACCCCACATCCTCTACTGCATCTCCAAAAGACACATGTAGCTCTGATCCTGATCTCGTGGTTGCTATGATAGGATGACTCTGAGTTCGATCTATGGGTGAAGTTTGAGAGCTTAAAGGAGTCGCTTTGCCTTCAATGCTTTCTTGTTTCCTCATCGCTACATATAGCGCTTCCTCATTCGGTCAAGGCTCAATCCTTTTCTTGGGGTTCAAAAAAAATGAGCCTTCACCCTCGTTTAAGTGCCATGAAAGGGCTTTGCACAAAGTTAACAAATGATCTCTGCTATTTTGCGATTCCCTTTGCAAATGTGATCACAATATTTCCAAAGCAGATATAGTTGTTCTTTCCTTTCCCCCTGACATTTTGACCCAAATAAAAAATTAAAAAAAATAGTAATTATAATTTAAAACTTATTAAAAAAAAGTTAAAATTTATTAAAAAAATAATGTTAAAATTAAAAACCAAAACTAATATTAAATATTGATTTTTAATTAAAATTAAAACAAAAAACAAATTAAAACCAAAATTAAATATTTTATACGACAAAATAAAAAACATAAAATAATTAATCTTAAATATCAAATATTAAAATATTAAATACTAAACTTTTAAATTTATTAAAAAGACCTAAAGTTAAACCTAAACTATAGCAAACAAAAAACATAAAATAATAATGACAATTATAAATATTAAAAATAAAAACTAAACTATTAAAAAAATAAAAAACCTAAAGCTAAGTCACTAAACCTAAATGTAGTACGTATGGGGAGGGCAATGCCTTGCACCTCATGAAGTGCCGTGATGTCACTTCATTGGGTGCAGGGCATTGCCCAAACCTTGCTAAAAACACGTTTAAACTTTAAATTTGGACCTTTGCATTTTATTGCAAAATGACAGAAATAAACATAGTATACTGGGCTCTAGATTTTAAGAAAGTTGAGACTTGATTCATACTTTATTTTCAGTGGCTTTGATTGTAATGATGATGATTAGCTATCCGACGTGACAACGACCGGTTTCCTGCTATTGCGACTGCAAACTCTTCAAATCCGATTGCAAACGCTTAAAATCCGACTGCAAGCACTTAAAATCCGATTGCCAATGCTTCAAATATGATTGTCGATGGTAAAATTGGGTGTGTTTTGTGTTTTTTATAAGAAAATTCACATGTTTAGGGTTAAAAAATGCGTTACCGGGCTTTTTGTAATAGGAAAATGCTGGGAGGTGTTGAAAGTCTTTGATAGATGTTTTTGGGTACAGGAGATGGATACATCTTTGTATCCGTTTCCCATATCGGAGACGCTTCCCTGGGGGTTGGGGATGCTTCTTCCTGCAACATTGGCTATTCTAAATTTTTGTCTTTGTGCTACATTGCCTCTTCATTTTTATAATTGATAAAATTTCAATTTGTTGTGTTCAGTTTGTTCAGAGGAATTAGAGCAATTTTCAAGCAAAATTACTCAATTATGTAATGGAATTAAAGGCAAAATGATGCAGGAGCATCCGGGTTCACTTGTAATGCTAAATCACTCAAAAATATTTAGTCAAAAAATAAGCACTTTGTAGTTTGCGCAAGTCTTGATTTGTGCACAACTTGGTTGTGTATATTTATGCCACTTTTGCACGCGTGCCAATGTTTTGTACAAACTTTGTGCGTGTGCATTTGTTGTTTGTTCTTTTGCATAGCTTTGATGGTGTGCACATTTTTGGTCCCTGTTTGTAGTTGCTTGTGAAGCTTTGTGTGGGTATGTTTTGAATGTCCTTGTTTGGTTCAATGCCCGTTTAGAAGATCCACTCAAAATTGAGAGTTGAAGTCTTGCGAGTTCTAGCATGCAAGTTTGTGACGTCTTATGTAGGATGTTGTGCACAATAGTGCGAATATTAGGATTGTTGCGTAAGGAGTCTCTAGTTCATCCTTTGGCTACGAAGTGTTGTGACTTAGACTTTTGAGGTTGCAACTTCTGTGTACTTATCTTGTGCGCAATTTGTTTCGGGCGCACATCTTCTTCTGATGTGTTATGGATAAAGAGTTGCTGTTTTGAACTGTTTGCATTTAATTCCTTGAACCATGGAAGGTTGTTATGGATTCATTTAATATCACTTTGTGATGTAGTATGTTGTGATGCATTATGTTGTAATGTGCTATGGTGCCTTGGGGATTGTATTGTGCATTTAATGTTTGTGGCGCATGGTGATGGACGACAAATATTTAATGTTTGTAGTTGGTTGCAGAGATCAATATTGTAAGTAGGTGGGTCGTGTGCCTATATAAACATGCCCTACACTTGAGTTAGCTAGTCAACGAGCTTAAGAATAGGGACCATAGCAAAGAAATAAGGATCTATTGTAACACATCTCATTCAATATTATTGTGTTATCGTTATTGGTGTGCAAGCTGTAATTTCTTGTTTAAATTGAATAAAGAACTGAATTTATTGTTGCATTTATTTACATTATTTTCACTATGTAATTCTAAAGGTTGCGTGGTCTAAGGCATCTCTTTGTTGAGAACCCTAATTGCAATTACATCATTTGGTATCAGAGCAAGGTTTATTTCTTTACAGGTGAATGTGTGGATAAAAGTATGTTTACTGCATTTGTGAGGGTGCGTAGAAAGCAGTGAAGACATCTTCCTACAAGTGTTGGGTAGATGTAGTGATTTTTTTTGTTTTTGAGGAATTGGCACACAAGGTAGGATTTGCTTCGAGAGTGCCAAGAGCACCAAGACTTGTAGACTTGGATGGATTGATGAGGGATATGTAAGCCCGTCTAGAGGCTCTGGCCAAGAAGGTCAAATTTGCATGTGCAAAGTTGAAGGGTCACACATCCTTATGGTGGGAGCATGTGCAGGTGGAAAGAGCCCGTAGAGGTAAAGATAAGATTAAGACTTCAAAATGTGTTGAAGGTCTTCCCTGTTGAGTAAGTTGAGGAGGTGAGAGAGGATTGTGTTGTGGCTTGAGGAAAGCCAAACCCTCGAAGTCAATCATCTCTAGGGAGGAATGGATTGCCTTGAAGAATCTCAATGAAAATAATAATATTGCTATCACTAAAGCAGGAGAGGAATGCATTAGTAGTTTTAAACAAGAGTGATTACAACGCGAAGATGCTTGACCACTTACATAACATCCGGGAGCTATAGTGTTAACTTCTAACTCGGTTTTCAAAATTACTAGAATCGTTAAGAAAGCTGTAAATCAATCCTCTTTTGATGAAAATACGAAGAAATGACTCCTTAAAAAAGATACTGCTTTGAAAATTTATGCCAAAATAAACAAGGTGTCCCAATTAGACATTTTGTTGATACTACTAACTCACCCACGTATGCCTTAGTCTCCTCCTTGGCCAACAAACTTAAACCATTAGTAAGCAAAACTTCTTCCTTCATCAAAGACTCCATGGGTTTTGTTAATTTTATCAAGGACAAGGTCTCTGATGAGGAGATTCTAGTTAGCTTTGATGTTGTGTCACTCTTCACAAAGGTGCCTATTGATGACACAATCATAGTGGTAGGCGGTCCCATTGATGAGGGACTATGTCACTAGTAGCAGTTTGTTTAGAGTCCACCTTCTTTTCTTTCTTAGGAGTCATTTATGAACAAACAAAAGGCGTTGCAATGGGTTCCCCTCTCTACCTAGTTATAGCCAATTTGTTCATGGAGTATTTTGAAGACTTAGCTCTAAACTCCTTCCCTTTGAAACTGAATTGGTGGAAAAGATATGTAGATGACACTCGTGTAAACTGGGCGCTTGGTTTTGAGAAATTAGAAGACTTCCATACCTTGTTAAATGAGGTTGTTGATTCCATCAAGTTTACTAAGGAACTAGAATCTGAAGGAAACTTCCCTTCCTAGATGTCCTCCTCTCTAGGAAACCTAATGGATCTTTCTCCTGACAGGTTTATAGAAACTCTACCAACACTGAGTTCTATCTTCATGCAAATCCACACCATCATCTCTCTTAGAAAACAAAGGTCCTTAAAACACTTGCCACAAGAGCTTTGAGAATCTATTATGAAGATCACTTAGAGGATGAATCAAACATTTGATTGAAGTTTTTAAGAAGAATGGTTACAAAGGGAAACAAATTGCTAGAGCCTTTAAATCAGCTAGGAACACTCTTGCTAGACCTATAATTTCAGTTGAATTCCTTAATAGACCTGCTGCCTTTCCTCCCATACACTGAAGGATTTTCTAACAAATTTGCAAAAATTCTAAATAGCAAGAACATCCATACCATCTTTCTCCCTCACATAAAATTTAGGATGTTGGTTAAATCGTCTGAAGACAATTTAGAACCATCTTTAAGAAGTGGGGTGTATAAAATTGATTGCTATTGCGGGATGTCATATATTGAGGAGACCGTCGCTCCATCAACGAGGGTAAATGAACATGTTGTAAATACAAACAAGGAAAGATTGGTCAAGTCTGCTTTAACAAAACATTCCTTCAAAATGCGACATCATATTTGTACAGAAAATACCAAGGTGTTAGCCATAGAGGACCCCTACTTCAAACGACGTATGAGAGAAGCCATAGAAATTTGCAAGTATGATGACAACTTAAACGGGGATGGTGGTCTAGTTTTAAATCAATATCGGGGGCCAATCTTTAGTTTACGTAAAAAATGATGATTTCTATCTAAACATCTTTTATTCTTTCTATTCTCTAGTGGGTTGTGTCATCATGGTTTCTCATTACTTCTCATTTCATGCTCGTTCTTGTTTCCTTTTCGTTCCTTGTGCTTTTGCCCCTCATTATGATTTTTTTTCTCTTTAACCAAGGCTTCCCTTACTCTTTATTCAATAAAAAAAATTAATTTCTTTTCATCAATCAGTTTAGATGTTCTTTTCGAATTTTGCAACTAGTTGCAAAATATAATTCTCTTTGTTCTCCTATTTGATTGACGATAAAATTTATTTAATGAATTTCCAAATTTTGAGAATATAATTAATTTTTATTGCGATCGTTCTTGGAGACATTATTTTTTTTAGTTTTTTATCAATAACAAACTAAAATGAATTGTATTTAGTTTCCTTATCATATTAACAATCATTCAATAAAGTTCATCTTTTAACATTTATCATTTAATATTTTTAATATCCTAACTACCTGACTATACAACACTTCATTGCTAACATCTATAAATAGAAACCTGGGTTTGCAATCTAATCATACCATTCTCACATCTTGATGATGGATCACGGAGTGTGATTCAAACATTGTTTGAAAAATATTTTACACAGTTTAACCAGAAATCTTCTTATTTTAAGACTTGGGATAGATTGGTTGCGAAGTTGAAGATAAGATAAGATAAAGATAAGATAAATATATTAATGTCCGACAAATGACCACAAAAGTAGGTCAAAGGGATTGTAGAGTACAAAAGTGTCATAGCAAAGCAGGGAGACCAAATGGTTTCCCAAGGAGAAAACAAAGCTGAAAGAGAAATAATACAACAAATAGCGAGAGTAGCTAGAAAGGAAAGAGGCAAAGAACAACCTGCAGCCAACAACCCCAGTCAAACAGATTAGTAGCAAACTACAAAATGAGAGAAGAACCAGGAAAAGCAATGAAGGAGGTCCATCAAGGAGTGGATCCAACTCTCCTAACATCCGAGGCCATCGAGAAAAAGCTCAAAATTTGCACCATTTGATTACTAGTTAACTTTGGTTAAGAAGTCGCAAAATTTGCAACAAAGGGAGATGAGTGTGAAAGATTACATCAAAGAGTTTTATAGACTCACCATCGGAGTGGGTCATGTTGAAGATGACACCAAGAAGATGTTGAGGTACTTGAATGGCATACAAATTTCCATTCAAGATTAATATGGTATGACTCAGTGGTGATATGTTGTAGAAGCCTATTAGTGTGTGCTGAAGGCAGAGAAATTGCTATGTAAACAACAAGGCACAACGTGAGAGAGACAATTTTTTGCATGCGCTAGGAGAAGGAAGTAACAACAGAGGTTGCTCTGTGTGAGGAGTAGCTAGTACTTCTCAGTGCAATGATACAATTGCGCAAAGAGGCAAAGCAAACTACACAAAAGGTGGGGGATCCTATGGACTAGGTAGAGGAAGAGGATTCATGGGCACATGTTTTAGATGTGGTGAAACTGGATATAGAGAATTTGAGTGTTCGCATACACACAATGAAGGTAGTAGGAGAGCGGATGCAAATACGCATTTTGTACAAGCAAATGAGGAGAATATTGCATCTATTCATAACATTGATGAACTAGAAATTGGAGAAGTGCTCCTGATGAAGATGGTGCTGTTGAAACCAACAAAAGAAGAGAATAGCTCTGCGCAAAGGAAGAAATTGTTTAGAACCATTTGCAAGTTTGAAGGTAAGTGTTGCAAGTTGATTGTTGATAGTGGCAGTACAAATAATTTTGTTTAGCAAGAGAGGTTGAAAAGCTTGGTCTGAAGAGGATTTTGCATCCAAATCCATATAGAGTGTCTTGGTTGCTGAAGGGACATTATATTCTAGTGAATGAGTTTTTTAGATTAGTACCTACAAGGATGAAGTTCAGTGTGACTTAATGCCCATGGATGTTTGCCATGTGTTATTAGGAAGACCTTGGTAGTCTGATAGAAGGGCGTAACATGATGGTTGTGCAAACACCTATACATTGGCCGAAGATGAAGTAAAACACACTTTAAATCCTTTGAAGGATAAGAGCTAAGAAGTGGACAAAGGACCAAAACTCTCGATGATTTCAGGGAAACAATTCTAAAGGAGGATAGTGCATGTTATGCGTTTATTTCAAAGCCCGTGTAGGTTGTAAGCGCATGCACAACAATAGAAGAAGCACTTCTGCATGAAGTGAAGGACTTGTTGGGCGAGTTTCTAGAGATTGTTTCTAATGATCTACAAAATGGGAGGCCACACACATGAAGTATAAGTCATCGAATGGACTTGATTCTAGGTTCAAGTTTACCAAACAAAGCGGCATATAGGTTGACACTTAAAGAGAATGTAGAGGTGCAGAGACAAGTTTAGGTGTTGTTAGACAAAGTGCTGATATGAGAAAGTTTGAGCTTGTGTGTTGTTCCAGTGGTGTTAGCGCGTAAGAAAGGAGGTGAATGAAGGATGCCCACTGATTCTAGAGCCATCAACAAGATTTATATTAAGTACAAATTTTCATTGCCGTGCATGGATGATTTAATGGATTGCTTAAGTGGAGCGCAATACTTCACAAATATTGACTTGAAAAGTGGATATCACTAGATTCGCTTAAGGGAAGGTGATGAGTGGAAGACAACATTCAAAACAAAGGAACTATTGAACAAATAGTTATTCATGCCATTTGGATTGAGTAACACATCAGTTACATTCATAAGACTCACAAATGAGGTGCTGAAACCATTTTTGGGTAGTTTTGTTGTAATATTTGGATGACGTTGATTTTCAGCATAGTAGAGGAAGAACTTTTGGTGCAATTGGGAAAAGTGTTACATCAATTGCGAGATGAAAAATTGCTAGTAAATTTGAAGAAACATAGCTTCATGGAGGAGTTAGTATTCTTGGGTCATACAATATCCCGAGAAGGGTTGAAAATGGATCCAGATTAGGTGTGAGCTATACATGAGTGGTTGTCACCTTGGAGCACTTTTGAAGAGTGAATCTTTCATGACATTGCGAGTTTTTCCATGAAGTTCATCAAAAATTTCAGTGGGATGTGCATAGTGATCACAAAGGTGATGGGTAAAGATAGAAAAAAGTTTGAATGGGGCGCAAAAGTGGAATATAGTTTCTAGCAGTTGAAGAAAGTTACTGAGTAGCTAGTGGTGGTGCTGTCAAATTTCAGGAAGGTATTTTAGGTAGGTTGTGATGCGAGTGGCACAACAATAGGCGCCATGATGAGTCAAGAGGGTAGGCCTATCACTTACTTCAATGAGAAACCGAATGATGCGAATAAAAATATTCAATGTATGAGCAAGGATTCTATGCCATAGTGCAACCACTAAAGGAGTTTAGGCATTATTTACCGCCTGAGGAATATGCTTTGTACTTGGACCACTAGGGGCTGCAATTCATATGTAGTCAAGGAAAATTGAACCAAAGACATGAGGTGGGTTGAACTTTTGTAGAGTTACACATTTTTGTCCGAAGTGATAAGTCAAACAAAGTTCAGATGCGTTGAGTAGAAGGTATTGCTTTTTGAACAAGATACAAGTAGAAGTCATAGGATTTGATTCTGTGAGGGAGATGTATGAAGAAGATGAAGATTTTAGAGATGTAAGGCATGTGTAGAACTAGTGAGTGGTGATAGAGCACCATGGTTAGATTATTTCATGCAAGAAGGATTGTTGTTCCGAGGAGCACAATTGTGTAGACTTATAGGTTTAATCCGTGAGAATTTGATTTAAGGAGAAACGTAATGGAGAATGAGCAAGTAATTTTTGTTATGACAAAACATATGCACAGTTGGACGAAAACTACTATTGTCCAAAAAAGAGTAGGTGTGTGCAAGTATGTTCAAGACTGTGGGGTTTGCCGGTTGGCGAAAGGGAGAAGTCAAAATGTAGAGTTGTATCAACCATTGCCTATTCCAAAGCGACCATGGGAGGATACTAGCATGAATTTTGTTTTAGAATTGCCTAGAACACAGAGTACAAGATTCCATATTTCTGATTGTGGATATATTTTCAAAGATGACACATTTTGTTGCTTGCAAGAAGAGTAGTGATGCGACACACATTGCTAACTTGTTTTTCGTGGAAGTTGTGCGATTGCATGGATTGCCGCTCAACATAGTATCAGACAAAGATGTGAAGTTTGTTGGACATTTTTGGAGGACTTTGGAGAAGAAGCTGAATACCAAGCTACAGTTCAATTCAGTTTATCATCCTCATATGGGTGGACACACAAAGGTAGTCAACATCAGCCTTGGTAACCTATTGCAATGTTTGATTGAATGAAAGCCAGGAACATGGGATTTAATTCTGGCACAAGCTAAGTTTGCTTATAGTAATTCAATCAAAAGGGGTATTGGGAGGACACGATTTCAGATTGTGTATGGGTCAAGTCCAAGAGGTGTTGTAGAATTACGTGACATCAAAGATGAGTGAAAGCATGAAGCAAAAGTATTTGCTGAGTATATGCATGACGTACATTAACAAGTGCGCGAATAGTTGGATAGAAGCATTGCATAATATAAACAATGTGCAAACATGAAGAGAAGGGAAGTGGAATCTCAGGTGGGAGACTTAGTCTTAAGACATTCGAGAAAAGAAAGATTTCCAAAGGAAACTTATGACAAGTTGAAGTGGAAAAAGATTGGGCCATGCAAAGTGTTGCTAAAGTTTGTGACAAATGCATATGAGATTGAGTTACTTGAAGTGATAGACATAACACCCTTATTTCAACGTGGTTGCTTTTTATCTATATCATGAAGGGTAGGGTAGTGAAAGCACAAACATAGATTTTGAAAAAATTGATTGGAGAGTGCAGATCCCTAAGAAAGTGTTGAGGAAGCAGAAAGGGTGATTGATTCTAGATTCAGCAAGAAAATGCGTGACAAAGGGTATAAATAATATCTGGTAATTTGGAATGGCTGAGAAATTGAGGATGTGACATGGATAAGCGCATCAGAATTTTAAAAACAAGGAATATAAATAGCCGAGCTCTTAGAAGGTGCACGAGTAGGAGTTCATGTTTCTTTTGTTCTCAAGGTGTATGATGCAAAAGCATCCAAGTTCACTTTAAATCCTACGTCAATTAAAAAACTTAGTCTAAAACTTAATAAAAAAATAAGCACTTTGTAATTTGCATAAGTCTTGACTTGTGCGCAACTTTATTTGTTTTTTTGTGCTGCATTTGTGTGCATGCCAATCCTTTGTAAAGCTTTGCACAACCTTTGTGCGCGTGCATTTGGTATTTGTTCTTTTGCGCAGGTTTGATGGAGTACACATTTTCGATTCTTGTTTGTAGTTGCTTGTGAAGCTTTGCACGAGTATGTTTTGAAGGTCCTTGTTTGGTTCAGCCCCAGTTTAGAAGATCCACACATAATTGATTGTTGAAGTCTTGCGAGTTCTAGTTCGTAAGTTTGCACTGTCTTATGTACGATGTTGGTGTGCGGCAATGCGAATATGAGGATCATTGCTTAAGGATTTTCTGGTGCATCCTTTGGCTGCGAAGTGTTGCGATGTAGTCTTGCGAGGTTGCGAGTTTTGTGTAACTTGTCTTGTGCACAATTTATCCAGGGTGTATATCTTCTTGTGATGTGTTATGGATAAAGAGTCATTGCAGTTTTAAACCATTTGCATTTAATTCCTTGAATCATGGAAGGGTTGTTATGGATTCATTTAATATCACTTTGTGATGTAGTATGTTGTGATGCATTATGCTATAATGCACTATGGTGCCTTGGGGACTGTATTTCACATTTAATGTTTGTGGTGCATGGTGATGTGGGACAAATATTTAATATTTGTAAGGGGTTGTTGAGAGCAATACTGTAAGTAGGTGGGTCTTGTGTCTATATAAACATGTCCTTACACTTTGGTCGGCTAGTCAGCGAGCTTAAGGATAGAGACCATAGTAGAGAGTTGAGGATTTATTTTAACGCATCTCATTGAAGATTGTTGTGTTATCTTTATAGGGTGTGGAAGCTGTAATTTCATGTTGTTGAAATTGAATAAAGAATCAAGTCTATTGCTGTTGTATTTATTAAATTATTTTCGTTGTGTAATTCTGAAAGCTGTGTGGTATAAGGCATCTCTTTTTTGAGTTCTCTAATTGTGACGACATCACAAAAACTATGATGAAATTGAATAGGCATGAATTTCCTAGTCAAATGATCCTTGGATTTTCCATCAGGATACATAGAGCCCTTGTGTGTAGTTGCCACCTAGATCATCCAAATTTGGGCCTCTCATCATTTTCTGGACATTCAAGCAAGACCTTGTCGTACGAGCATTGGACATTAATCCTTCCTTCACATTTGCTTCTTCATGGCATTCAAATTATGCATTCATCTTGATCCATCCTTCTTGTGGGAGAATCCAATATCAACTTTAGTACTTGGGGAATAAAGGCAAAACCTATGATGAGACTTAATTGGTATGTATTGCATAGTCAAATTGTTGTTGATTTTTGTGCCACAACCTTCCTTTGTATAACAAGTCATTATTAATGTTGCATGGAGAAGAAAAAATTACAAATTGAAATATTGAAAAGAAAATCTATGGGTACCCTTAACTTATAATTTTTGATCTGAGCAGTGCAAGCACTTAGGGACCAGGTTCGCACCCTCCCAAGGCTTTTGTGCACCATTGGCTGCTATTTTGCACCTTGTACACAAACAAATATTTGCGCATCTTGTTATGGTTGTGCAACCCCTCTTTGTTGAACACCACCTTGTTGCACACCACTTCAATGTGCACCCACACATTTCACACTTCTAGCAAGCGACACTGTGTAACTTGCTGCCAACATGATTTGAGCAATACAAGCACTCTGGTGATGTTTGCACACCTTCCCAAGGTTTTCATGCACCTTTTGTGTACGTTGGCTCTTGTTTTGCATGTTGCGCACAAATTGCAAGTTGCACACCTTTTCGCACCACATCTCCTATTTGCTGCTAATCAACACTTTAGCTTCCTCATTCAGTAATGGCATAGGAAGTTGGAACGTTTGGAATGCAAACATTTGTAACCATATGCCTCTCTTGTATCAAATTTGTGAGTTTTGCTTCTATGATATATATATTGACATCTAATTAGCATAGAGATGAATATTTTTCTATCTCATACAAAACCCTAATGTCTGTATACGCGTACATTCTCAACGCCAACACAAGCCTTCTCAGGATTCAACCCACAAGAATAACACAACTTTGGCATTATATCATTGTATTTCATCCTATTCAAGATGAATGGAAGAGCTTATTTTGCTAGTCTTGTTTCTTGAAAGTGTAATGTTTTCTTCCGCATATCATTGTTAACTTTCCATTGCATTTTCATTGTAATTCGCAACTCCATTAAGTAAGATCTGCTCTCAGTAAGTTGTGAATTGTCCAACGTGCATCTCTTGGGCTCACCACGTATTATTGTTATCTCTTATCAAGGCATACCTCCTTGGTGCATGCCAACTTGTTGTCAAAGAAGGAAGGCATCCAACCTGGTTTTGTTTTAGTTTGTATTGAAGAATGAGGACACCAAACCAAGATGTCCGTTAATGTGGAGAAGCTGATGTCTACAAAAGTCTAAAAGCTTGTCCAAGCAGCTTTGGAAGGGCAAAGAATGGAATTTTTTCTTGATACCAGAACCTGATGCTTGAATTGGGTCCCCTCCCACACCATCTTCTCTTGCCAATTATTATTTTCAACGCCAATTTCAAAGTGTAGGCCAACTTGGATATCCTAGTGTTCTAAGGCAAGATCGATGTCGAGGCATTGGATGGGTGGCTTCAACAATTGGAGGCTGATTATGCCATCAACAAGTTCGTCAATGTAGAAAAGATATCCAATTTCAGTTGGTGTAAGTCTCTTCGTGTGAAGAAAGAGAGTGAATATGAACCTAACAACTTATGGTCCACGTTCACCGAGTTCGTATGTTCACAATGTTATCCCCTCAATCATTACAATGGTGTGTATAAGAAATTTAAGTTGTTCAGACAAAATAAGGATAAATTGTGGCAGACTATATGAATGAGTTCCATGAACTCTAAGCATGCTTGAATTTCTGCAAAATGTATTTGCACAAAGTCCTGAAGTACACTAGTGGACTCCATCAATACATATAGGCCACTATGGAGTTCTTACCATGCGAAACCTTGGGTGAAGCCTACAAGCATGCTGTCAAGATGGAGGAGATGGCAAAGAAGCCAAAAGGTCAAATTCACTCTGGTCCTTCTTTGTGAAAGAACAAATTCCCATGCCACAATATCAAACAAGTTTAGTAATGTACAACAACTTCTCAGTCGGAAATATTTGCCTAAGCAGTAGACTACTCAACCAAAAGCTCCTACCCAGAAGCAAGACAAAGGAAAGGAAAGAAATAAGTGCAGTCATCAAAAAGTTGACACGCACGACCATTGAGAATGCCATGAGCAAAAGACTTTGTTTGCTCAAACTGAGCAACAATTCGTAGTTGAAGAAGAGGAACCTACCAAACCTGATGTTCCAACTTGTTTGAACATTAATGCTCAACCAACACCCATTGATATTGAAAAACGAGAGTGCCTTTTTCACACCAAATTTCGGGTAAAGGGACAACAACTCCATTTCATCATTGATATTGGAAGTCAGAGGAATATCGTTGCTCAAGACATTGCAAAATGTCTAGGCTTGACAATGGAAGCACAACCTGAACCACTCACTTGGATGGTTTCAGCAGGGATGTGATATCATGGTTGCTAGGGAATGCATATTCGAGTATGGTATCTCAACCATGCGTTATTCTCTTACTTGTGATGTGGCTTCATTGGAAATCTGCGATGTTCATCTTGGCAAGCCCTACTTGTATGATTAAAATATGACCCACCGAGTTAAAGCCACAACATTGGTTTGTCAAGATCAACAATTGCAATATCGCATTCTAGAGTCCCAACCAAAGGCCGGTATTTTATTGGCATCTGTGAAATAATTCAGGAAGCTCGTCTCTCGTGTAGAAATTCATCCTACTTATGTTTTGCCCAGATTCAATTCACAACATTGCACAAAAGCAAATTCTCACAACACAATCTGTTGAGTGGGCAACTTAGCTTCAAAAACTCGACACTCGTGTAGAAATATTATGATGTCTTTGAAAATCCAAAGGCATTACTACACATTGCTTTGTTAAGCATCAGATTGATCTCATCCCAGGATCACCACTACCCCACAATCATCTCTACCACAAATCTAGTTAGGAGAATGATGAGATTCATAGGTAGATTCATGGCTCATTGATCAAGGGAAGACTGGGGAAGGTCTTCACCTTGTGGTAGTCTTGTTGTTCTTGCACCCAAGAAGAATGGTTCATGGTGAGTCTACATTGACTACTGCACACTCAACAAAATCACTGTAAAAAACAAGTATCCCCTATCTTGTATCAATGATCTTTTGGATCAGCTCCGAGGTGCATAATTCTTTACAAAGATTGATCTCAAATCTGATTACCACAAAGTACCAGTCAATCTAGAAGACATTTGGAAGATTGCATTCAAAACCAAGGAAGGTCTCTACAAGTGGTTGGCGATGCCATTTGGTCTAACCAACACCCTAGCAATCTTCATGCTACTCATGGCTGTTTTCTTGAACTCACCAATGCCTCTCTTGAAGCATATTGTAATATATATTTAGACATCTTGGCAGTTTATAGATGAGTGTAATTCTTTCTGATACAAAAGCCCTTTTGTCTATATACGTTCTGAACACCAACACAATCCTTCACAAGATTCGACCCATAGGAATAATACAACTTTGGCAATCTATTGTTGTATTTCAACCTATTCAAGACTAATAAAAGAGCTTATTTTGCTATGCCTTGTTTCTTGAATGTGTAGTGGTTGCTTTCGCATATCTTTGTTTACTTTTCATTGCATGTTCATTATAACTCTTAGCTCGATAAAGTAGGATTTGTTCTTCTTAGTAAGTTGTAGATTGTCCTTCGTGCATCTTGTGGGCTCGACACAGAGCACAAGAAGTTAGGGTCCATGTGCACTATACTATAAAATATGGTGTTTTCAACAACAAAGTTAACATCACACAACCGATTAACATTTCAGCTTCCTCTTTCAGAAATGGCCTAGGAAGTTGGAATAGCTGGAATGCAAATGGTTCTTGTAACCGTCTGCGGTTCTTGTAATATGAGATATTATATACATGTAGACATCCGGCCAATGTTTTGTGTCTCGGGAACAGGGTGATGGCTATTAAAATAATAAAAAAAATATATATTTAAACTTTAAATTACAAATATTAAAAATAGCTTTAAAAAACCAAAATTTAGTTGAAGTAGGGTTTTATGTTTCATTTTTGCTAAAAAAGTAGCATTTGCTATTTTGGGGGGTAGGTTTTAAAGTGAAGGTGTTGGGGGCATCATGACATTCCTTGACTGTCCTAGATACACATGAAAGTTGAAATAGGGTTTTATGTTTCTCTTTTTAAAGGCAGCATTTGTTTTTTTGGGGAGGTTTGTTTTGAAGTGAAGGCATTAGGGATGTTGTGGTGTTCCTTGACCATCCTGGATATGTCACGGTGTCCCCGATACCTTTCAAAAAATAGGAATTGTCCCCATTTTTTCAAGATGTTTTGGGGAAGTCAATGTTTATTTTTATTTTTTGGGGATGCACCTCCGCATTTTGCACTTTTGGCAAGTGACACTAGGCAACTCACTGCCAACAAGTCGGGCTCCATGTGCATTACATGACAAGGCTTCTTCGACAATGGAATCCACCTCACAAGACCGATTATCATTTAAAGTTCCTCATTCAAAAATGGCCAAGGAAGTTGGAACATTAGGAATGTGAACGGTTCTTGTAATTGTCTGCCTCTCATGTAACATAATCTATTATATACATATATACATGTAGCCAGGGAAAGATATAGAGATAGAGGTAGCTAGTGGAAGATAGACAACCATACATCTCCTTCGAGAGTATGCAATGTGCATGACGCAAAAATTAATAACGTTAGGATTTGGAGGAGCTTATCAGAGAGATTTAAATCTTGAAGATAAGACAAATACACAGGAATAATACTTCAATCCAATATATTATTTCTCACTAATATTCTTCTGCCGCTATTTTACATTAATCCGTACGTAGAGACTAATATATAGGCAAACATTAGCCTATAAATGGGGATACTACAATCCCTATAAAATATTACTTATCTAACCTATATTAATACGAGATATATTGTTAACTATTAATAATATATCTGTGTAACAAACTACCCTATAATAAACCTATTACAAACGTATTAATGTATTATTGTAACTAACAATAATAACGTTATAAATTAATAATGTTTACACACCATACCTCAACATTTACCCCCTTGTGAACATTATTAATCCTATCTACACCCCCTTAATGTGAGCATGGGAAGAATATACATCTTCAAGAACTGGGCCAAACATAATCATATGCCAACGCATAGTTTTAGATTTGCATACTATTGTTTGAATCTTGTTGTTTGGATCTTGTTGCACGTGACCACTACTATTGAAAGGAACACATCTCCCATTTACCCCATGTGACTGTAATGGACGTGTCACTGAGTGATCATCTCCCTAAAGAAGTAAGGCAGTCAGAGGATCTCTGCAGTCAGAGGATTTCTGCAGTTAGCTGCGTTTCTATACCCACATTCCATTATATCTACACTCTCATTTTTTCTCAAATATCAGAGGCTTTCCAAACTAGTTAGGGGAATGAAAACACATAATACTAAGAAAATGAAATATCATGAGGAATAAATCGTCATTGTCATCTTATGTAGCCTTTGTTAATGTTTGTTGCCATCCAAACAAAAACAACATAAACAGTTTCCACTGTCATTGAAGAACTGTCCTTGGCATTAGCCGATTTGGTGTAGATTACACCACACTGAAAAAATGAAAAACTACACCACACGTGAACATGAATGATCTTCTGTTCTTATTTAATTCAAACACACACAAAAGTCACTAAATCATTTGGGCTCCATCATTGGTGACTGACGAGAGGCTTTGAAACCTCCAACCTCTGTTTCCTCCTTCCTCCAGTAGACTTTAGCTCAAATATAGCTAGATGGATAATGAAGCTCAACTGCATGTTAAAAGAGAAATTCCCCCTACAATGTGGACGTTGCATACCAGCGAAAATGCGTACATAGAATAAATATTTTTATATTTTACAATGTTTGACAATAATGACTCAATTTTGACAGAATAATGACTCTTGACTATTGACGTCAATACTTTTGGAATTTTTGACAAATATTTGACTATGTACCCTAAAAAAAAAAAAGACATTAAAAGACTCAATATACTTAACGCTTTTAAATTTTTGACAAATTAACAAATTGGACCCAAGTACGAAACTCTAGACTTAAAAATACTTTGGATTTTTGACTCTCAAAATAAAAATACACGGACCTTATTATTTTTACTCGACTTGATGGTGACTGCTACTAGTCAATAACCATAATAATACATGTATACACTATAACTAAAAACAATAATCTAAAAAACAAAACTCAAACAAATATGACCATATCTAAATGCAAATTAGCATCCAATTGACAGTCACTTGCCTTCAATTGACATTTGGCAATTAAATAATTACAAACTTAAAAACAAACTGACCAAAAAAACTAATAAAGACTAAGCTTATTTACCTATACTTAAAGATAGATCTTTTCTATATGAGAACACTATGGTGAGCTCGAAAGAAGCTACACGACCTCCTTTGGTTCCATGTGGCCCGTGTTGATATCTTAACTCCAAATTGCATACATCATATTCTTTTGCCCGCCGTTGAGATCTGATAGCTGCAAGCTTGACGCGATTTGGAGACAGTCAAATCCCTAGATCAGACATGTGGAGTTGGGTCAGTACTGTGCTAGTTGGGATAGAGTATGCCAACAACACTACGCCACGATTAAATGAGTGATGACGCTATAAAGTGTAGCTTTGATATTTGCTCAAAAAAAAGATAAATAAATAGCATCCAAACGCAGGTATGCTGAATAATTACAAAAATGGAGAGGTCTGAGTGGATAGTTGAACACAAACTCTGCACGCTTCCTTCCAGATCTGCTACAAACTCTTCATTGTTTTTTATGGAATCGCCTTGTAATCAAATGAAAAATAATGCTCCTTGAATAACAATGCAAAAAATATCACCCACTCCTATTTGCACTACTTTGATAATAAAAAACTACAAAATTCTCAAAGAAGGGGCGACCCTGAATAAAAATAGATCTGCCCCATACAAGCTCATAATTCCATCTGCTCTAATAATATTTTGCTCTGATACGACTGATAGGATCTGGAGGAGCGTATCAAAGAGATTTAAATCTTGAAGATGAGACAAATACACAGGGATAATAATTCAAAGATCTGCCCCATACAAGCTCATAATTCCATTTGCTCTAATAATACCCTGCTTTGATACCACTGATAGGATATGGAGGAGCTTATCAAAGAGATTTAAATCTTGAAAATGAGACAAATACACAGGAATAATAATTCAATTCAATATATTATTTCTCATTAATATTCTTCTACTGCTCTCTTACATTAACCCGTACGTAGAGACTAATATATAGGCAAACATTAGCCTATAAATGGGGATACTACAACCCCTTATAAAATCTCACTTATCTAACCTATATTAATACGAGATTTATTGTTAACTATTAATAATATATATTTGTAACAAACTAACCTGTAATAAACCTATTGCAAATATATTAATGTATTATTGTAACTAACAATAATAACGTTATAAATTAATAATGTTTACACACCATATGTCAACAATAAAGATCTATGTTACAGTTCTATTATCTTTCCCATCTGTCACTTTGAATATTGTTTATCATTTCCGAATCATTGTTTAATATTGCTTCTGCGTATAACACATCTAGATTCTAATAGTTGAGTGTTGTTCCTCGGATATCTCTTGGGATTGGGATCAATTTGTCTTGTGGAACCAAATTTTCCAAGCTTGCAACTGCCTTCAAGTCTTGCCTTTGGACGAATTGATTCCTAGATTTATTTTTAAGGCTAACCTCTATGTTGGCAATTATGTCCATTTTATTTAAGCTTTTAAGGCAATGGAGGAAATGAGTCTGAACAAATTACTCCTTTAGATGATCTTCCTCTTCTATAAGGCATCGAGTTTCCAATTGGAGTTTCCTCTTCTTTAAGGCATTAAGTTTCCAGTTGGAGCTTCCACTTGTCCTCATTGCTTTGATGATTATAGAAGAATCGCCCTCTACCATTAGATTCAAGACTCCTAAATCATTAGCTATGATTAACAACAATTGTTTGGTCAACGCTTCTGCTTCTGCTACATTATTGGTGCACTAGCCTATTTTAAAAGTATAGAAGACCATGGGATTGCGCTTATTGTTTGGATATCTTCCCTTCCCCCACTTTGGGGTTTTCCTTTCAACGATTTGTCAACATTTAACCTAGAGAAACCTTCCAGAGGGATCTGTTTATTTGAGACATTGATTGTTTTTGCCCCACTTATAACTACGAAGTTGTTAGCAATTTTTCAGAGGATGTTTATAATAGTTGCTAGAAAGAAGTCAGGATATGCTATCTTTTTGGATTCCTAAATGGAGCCATATCCGATACATGCAACGGGGTTGTGCCCACTCTTGGACTTGGGATAGTCCCTACCTTTGCATGTGTCTTTAGATAGTTCTTTGGATTTCCTGCCATTCAAGGTCAAGACTCAAAATTCATGGGGCGTTAGAAGAAAGAAAGAAGGAAAGAAATTATATTAATGTCCATGAATGACCAAAAGTAGGTCAATGGGACTTGAGAATACATCCAATTACAATAGAAAGTGCTATAGTAAAATGACTCTGGTTACAATGACTAACTAAATAAAAGAAGAAAAAAAATCATTAAAGACAAACGAGGGGTAAACCTAACGCAGTAAAGTACCAAAAAAAAGCGGATAGAGAGTTGCCCAAGGCTATGTAAGAACAGTGGTACCCCGCCCCCCCCCCCCCCGCGCCCCCGATCTCATAATAAATACGGTATCTGAAAATGAAGTGTTCCTAAGACTCTGCCGGCTACTTGAATTTGTTGTTTTCTGTTCTTGGGCTTTTGGGAGTCCTCTTTGGGTAACAATGGTGAGGAGCTCTTGTGCATCGTGTCACAAATTGGTGGGCGCAATGGTGTTTGAAGGGGTGATTCATCTAATAGGTGCATGCGTGCATTTGGGCCCTGAGCTCAAAATCAAATGAGACGAGTCTAAAGATTAATGTATTTGTTTTATGTTCTTGAAACTAGATATTTGCGTACTTATATGAGGTCCTTCCTATGAAGGAAAATTTCTCACAAAAAAGGTATCATACCTTGCTAATGAAGATAGTAAAGCATTTAGAGCCTCTATATAGGCAGTAGTATTTACTCTAGATCTCCTTTAAGAAGGGATTCAAAATGTTTAGTAACTTGAATTTGCATTGGAGTTTTAAACAAAATGTTCTTTAACTCAAATTGTGTTTGAGAGAGGAAATTAGATACATATACACAATAGATAGGTGCACTATTGAGTAGCCTCATTATTATGGATTATACGTACATGCATGAGTTGATACCTGAAAAACAAAATGTTGATGGCCTTTCTCTTTAAACTAATTTGTTATTCTGTAATGTTATGATGACTTATTCGTCAATGTAATAAATATTTACATGGATGATTATTAAGATCCCATAAATGGTCATTATTATGAAATCTCTCCTTAATTACCATTTTTGTTAACCTGACTATACATGATAGATCTGATCACAGCCTCAGAGGTCACAGTGCAAACAGGGCTCTTAAACTTATGCAAGGATCCGTATTAGTATCGACAATGGTAAAACTGCTCCAGACAGAATCATCTGGAGGTGGTAAGTACAGAGTAGGAACAACCAGTAGACGATGAAAACATTCCTTTATGATGCAGGTTGTGCCATGACCATGAATGTTTAGCAAGGGTCTGTCCATTTCAAAGCTCTCACATTAGAAGCTACCCCAGAATGACCGCACTTAAACAAAAGGCACAAGGACACACAGAAACAGCCAGCTGGGTGAACCAGCTCAGGCAGTCCAGAGGCCTTATACAAAAGGAAAACACAGTGGCACACAAAGCTAAAGCAGCTCATCAAACAGCCTGATCTTCTGCATTGGAGGAAAAATCCAAGGTCTACATAAGCAAAGACAACGCCAAAAATTCCCAAATCGATTCTCTCCAGCTCTTGATTCTTTTTTGATTTGCTTGAGCAATGGCAGATGCAACTCATAAGTCAAGTGAGAAAGTCCCTCCCATCCCTTTCCACAGCAGCAATAGTTTCCAGGAACATCCAAGCATTGGCAGCTCAATGGTGTCACAGAGCCAGAAGGGAGTGCTACCACTCAACTCAGTTATTCAAGGACAGTTCTCTTTACATCTATAGCAGGCACCTCCAAATCTGCTACAAGGGCAAAAAACCAAAGAGGGAAGCACAAAGGTTTTTCTAAAGTTGTCCCTTTCCAGTTTTTTGCTCGAAGGTCTGGACAAGAAGCAAAAGCTCATGCCTGAAGATCAAGGCAAGACATGTTTGCAAAAGATCCAAGCAACATAGACATGGAGCAGCAGCCCTGGTACACATGGACATGGAATTCGTCCCTACAGCAGATCTTGGGTCTGCCCTCCCGTCAAATGTTCTAATGTGGATATTGTCGTGGAACCTGGTGGGACTAGGAACTCTTTTATTGTCGTGCTTTTAGTTTAGCTTGTATAGCCTCTTTTGGAGCTTCTTTTCACCCCTTAGTGTTATTTATCCTGTTTTTTTGAGTCCCATTGACCTATTTTAATCATCTGTGGACTTTAATATAATTTCTTTTGTTTTTTCTATATAGTTTAGATTCTTCACTAAAGCTAAAGTTTTTTATTTGACTCTTCACTAAAGCTTAAAAAATTATTTTTTGGTTTAGCTTTTTAATTTATGCCTTAATTCGTTACAAACCTGCACAAATATCACACTGCCAAAGATATATGCTGATGAAATCCCTTTGGCTTTTGTCCGCTTGAATCCTCTTGTGGTGTGATCCTGTGAACATGTGTTGGACTGCCATTTATCATATATACTTCTATCCTGGTAGTTTCAGCCAAATAAGTATACGTCAGCTCTTGCCTTGCATGACATATGTGGCTACTTCCATAATCTGCATATTTTAATTTTCCGTAATTTCATTTTGCTGGTGATATAAGATGTATTTAGCTGCACATTTTTTATTTCTGCAATCACAATGCTTTCCAGCTAGCTATTTAAAAGTCTTAAAAACTTAAAAGCATCGGATTTGTTCGGTAAAAAATATACCAATAACTTGATGATGAGATCATAAATGAATGCGATTATGTTATTTATCATCTTTGTTTCATTACAGATGAAATACACGAAACCTCGGATTCATTCTGTTTTTGTCAGTCCATAAATGTTGATATGGACTAACTCTAAGTGCTCTCTTGCTCTTGTCATATTCATCTCAGATGCTTCATGGTGTTGCCTATCTGCCCAGCAAGCTTGAAAAACATTCACAACATCTTTAATTTTAGTCAAACCAAACACCATACCATGTTTTGTTATCATATGCATGCTGCATGGATGTGCGCACACACAACCCTGCATGGATGCACGCACACATACATGGATGCACACACACATACATGGATGCACTCACACTCGCACACAATTTTAATGTTGTACATTGAGAAAGTTATATTTTTTTCCCTATGTATGGCAGTGCAGGTAAATACAAAGTTGTGCGACAGATTTTCAGTTAGTCATTATCCGGTGCTGCTTTGGGGTCCACCATCCAAGTTTGCTTTTGGTAGCTGGGAACCTAAAGCAGTTAGTGGGATAGAACCGATCGAAAATGCTCGGACAGCTGAGCTTTTACCGAAATGGATCAATAACAAGATTGGCAAGCATGTTCCCTTTTAGATTTCAATCAGATTGATTGATTTATAGCTCTTTGTACAGATTTGCCTAATTCAAGTTCCCAAACATGTTATTGTGTATAAGTTTATGCAAATTTTCGGGAAGCGACTGTCTTGCATTTTCATCTTCAGTTATAGCAGCTCACTGAAGCCGTACAATATTTGAAACTTATATCAGTTACATGTAGTTGATGTTGGGCACTGTTCTTGAATTTACAGGGCTAGCCTACAGAGTTAGCCAGGGTTAATAGATTACTTCTTTGAGAAGCTTTCCTTACAAACTGCATGCAATTTCCTCTGCAAACTAGTTGCTAGATAGTTTAAAGACTGAGTCTCTTGAATGTTGCTGAAACATTTGAGGATTTCTAGACCATAAATATATGTTTCAGGCATTAGTGTTGGATGTCTCTCAAATATTTCTTCCAGTTCATACCCAACGTGGCAGTTTTTCTCTAGATAATTATACTGCTGCTTATAAGAGGTTGTAAAATGAGTATGAGTTAAAATTTTAATTTAAATCTGGATTCCTTTTGGATGAGTCCGAATTGAGTACAAAGCATTAAGTTTGTGATATTGTTTTGTGTATACTGCAAATCATTATTGTGGCTCCAGGCTGAGCCAAAGGCCATGACACTTGTCAATTTTGTTCGAAAAAAATCAGAAACTGCTAAATCTGAAGGAGCCCTGATTAAATTGCCCGAGTCAGCAAATTTAGTATCCCCTAATCAAATGATGACATACTTAGATTCATTTTTATATTATCTAAAATTTGCATTAACAAAAAATACTATACACCACAGACACAAATATACAAACATACAAACATACACATGCAACATAAACAGAGCTGGGAAACATGCATAATTAGGCCAGTAGGCATACTGTATTTCTGTCTGATGCCTTGGTAGCAACACTCCCTTCACAAGAGGGACAGGAGGAAAGTACAACTTGGAGAGCTTTCATACCTTCATGTGATAATTGTGGATCCATTTTTTTTTTCATTGAATTTAACAGTGACTCCAGCAGGGTTGAATCTTCAAACACAGTACCGCTGTAGTTTTTTTCCTGGCTACTTGTCTTTTTATGCTTTCTTTGTATGCATGTTTGGGCATATTTGCATTCTTAAATTCATTGTATGCTCATTAATGAGTATAATGTGGCTTCCTAAAAACTAAATTAAAATATCAAATGTCTGAATATAAATCAGGGCAAGTTATAAGTGCGATATAAAGCATTATGGTGTTTCTATTCTTCTCAGAGACCGGTAACAGATAACAGAAATTTAGTCTGACACCCTGTAGGGCCTTGTTCATTATTTTTGTTTGGCAGTAGATGAAATGGACATATCACCTATCCTTTTGAATGTGCTCTTAGGTTCTCTTTCTGGAAATATCAAGTATGATAAAATCTGACAATTTCTAGATGCCAAACATGATTACAAATTTATCATTTTTCGCATTGTCATTTTCTAAATAAATAATTTATATCACCAAAATTGAAGTTGTACTCAAATGAGGTGTCTTGCAAAAAAGAGATTGATCTAGGCCCAAATAATGTGCTTCTCTTGTCACTGTAGATCCAGCATGTGAATGGTAGGTCATGGAGACTTGCCTGCATTTGAGAGCTGAGCATGTCTTGCTGCAGTTATTCTCTTTGCCTCTGGATAGGTTGGCACCAAATCCAGAGGTAAGTCTTGACCTTGGCGTGGAAGGGGAAGGGATTGATTGTGAGTGAGTATGGTATCTTGGCATTCCTCTTCTTGTTTACCCAGGGATGTAGACTCATTTGGTTCATCCTCAATCACTGTCACTTTGGTCAATAAGGTCTTGGACATAGTCTTAGAAATCACGACATTGATTAATGGTATGCCCCCAAGTTTGGTGATATGTACAATATTAAGAGCATTATATTTAGATGGATTAGGCTTAATGGGATCAAGATGTCAAATGGGTAGATAGACCATCATGCTAATGGTGACTAGTTATTAGAAATAGGATCTAACCAATAGGATGAAAAATAATAGATTAGGATGATATGAAAGATAAAAGGACTAGCTCGAGCCTTGAACTAATTCGTTCAATATGGGATGGGATTAGGATTATGTTGTGGAGATGATATGATAAGGAGTAGTATGGTGATGGGTCATGATGAAATGATTAAGGGGTAATGTAAATGATATAGGGATGGTTTGGACACGGGTGTGACTTAAAAATCCAACGAAGATAAGATGGGGTTAGACTATATGGGTGATGAAGGCAATGTCAAGACAAGTGATTACATAAGGATTTAGGAGAAAAGGTGGATGTCAAGATATGATTAGGGTATGTAGGTAATGGGGGGGATGAACTAATGATGAGTGGATATGGTTCGACTAAGATGAGAGTAAGGTAAGGACAATATGTACAAAATGATGTCAAGGATGTACAAAATAAGATGTTGGTGATGGGGGTGTGACTAATGATGAGTGGTTGGATAAAAAGGTGTACAATAATAAGTACAAGAGGACAAGACAAGGATATACAACATAATGGTTAGGATATGCGAGTGATGGGGTGAGGATGATTAGACTAAGGCAAGATGAATACAAGATGAGATGGGATAGGACAAATACAAAGATAATATGTGCAATGGGATGATGACATAGATGATATGTATAAAAGGATTATGATGAGGTAAGAATATATAAGATGAGTTTGTGCAAGACCTAGATAGGTGTGTACAAGTTTGGGTGAAAGGCTAACTCAACTCACAAACAACACTAGTCTATCATGACACACCAAATTAAGCAAAGCATAAATTTATGATTAGTAAACTGAAGGGAATGTAACTCAATGCCTGCATCATCAAATAGCTTCACGGATGAGGTTTTAGGTTGATGACCAATTACAGAATTGATTGAACACTCTCAACCTCATCTACACATGATTGATACTTGGGAGCTAATACTAACTTCGATGGCAGTACACCTATTACAACCAAACAATCATATGCTAGGTTTGCACAAGGCTCTCTAGGTGCATCCCCTCTATATGTGAAGGGACAGTGGGGCCCAAGTCCATATAGGATGTTGTATAACCACATTGTATATTGGTGTTGAAACACCCCTCACTCTATAGAACCCTTTATGGAGAATTTTACTTTGGCGTCAAATAACAACTCCCCTGATTTTTAAACTCCACCAGAACATGGAGTTTGGACTATTGCGTAGTGGTGAAATACATGGTCACTAGCCCCCTATAAAAAGAAAAACGGATTGGGGTTTATAGGTGGTTTTTGATCCCCCAAGAATCGTTGCAAGGATGCAAGGGGGAGAGCATACATTGACTGTAGCCCTCAAGGTACAATTACGCAGTCAAAAAGATTAATTAACTGATTAGATTAAGATGTGTGATATATTTACAAGATGAAATAATATACAATATAATATAATTTAAATGAAGTGATTAAAATGATTAATGATCAAAATGATTTTGAATATGCCAACGAGGGTCTTTGGCAAGGGGCTTGTAAGAAAGAGATTAGTAGTTTGATTAGCACTTTTAAAGAGGCAACCTACAAGACAAATGATTAGTAATTTCACTGATAATCTTGAGGTGTAACTTGTAAAACAAAAATGTTAGACTAATTTTTGACCTATAAAAGATTGATGTTAGTAATACAAAATAACCTCTAAACTTACCCCTACAAGAAACAAAATGTTAGGCCAATATGCCTTTAAAAAAACACCCTAAAAATCATGATTTATATCTATAATTCCTTTAGGAAAATGGGCCATGATGCGGGGGTCTGGGGGTGACATCCCCCAGCGGGGTCAAGGGGCAGTGCCCCTTGCAAAGTCAAGGGGCAGTGCCCCTTGCAGGGTTTGGGAGGGAGCGTGCCCTTTCACAAAACATAACAAGGTTGAGGGGTGGAACCCTCGACACCAAAGGCAATTTGGGCCTTATGAGAGCCCTGGAATGACTCAAAATTCATTGAAAATGACTCACAAAATGCACTCAAAAAGGACAAAATTGAATGCAAAATTTAACACAAAATCACTACACAGTGCAAAATTATAACCAAAAAGTACAAAAGTGCAACTCTAAGACAAAATCACAGATCATGAGTTGTAATTTTGTAGCAGTTACCTTAACTATGATAGTTAACTACAAAACCACAACTAGCTACACAAAACTGTGACTACAAATGATAAAATTGCTAATGACTATAAATCTAGATTAACGATTTTGTGATAAACTACAAAACCTCAAAATTTGGATTTTTGAACTAGACATATGATTAAACAGGGTATTGCAGATGGATTAGATGCCAAAATTACCTATTCATAGTCAATCATAGCAGATTTAAGACTTAATATGATGTATCAAAATATTATGATGAACGCTCAAAATTTTACCCAAAATTATGACCAGTCTAAAGAGTAGGAGATGTCTTCAAATAGATATTTTATCCTAAATCTGCGTGATAAGATTTAAAGATAAACAATAGACAAAAAAGAGGGAAAATTACAAGATTACAAAATCACTACTTCACAGATCAAAATCACTATTCTAAATTTTTTGGAATCTATGGTTTTTTTGGAGATAGGGGAAGGTAAAAGGTTGTTTTTGTGATTAACTTTGGATGATTGCCCTGTGATGAACCTGACAATCACACAAAAAACTTGCAAAGAGCAAAATATGATTATAATAAAGTGATTAGCTAAAATAAAATTGTTTGAATGAAAATGCCAGGATAATAAGGGTATTATATACCTAACTATGATAACGAGCCCCCTACAGAAACATAGAATGTTAAGATATTCCTACAAATCGGAGGACAATCGAGGGATGTTAGTGTTTTATGAGAAAATACAATACCGTTACTCATGACTTCAATATCGTAGCTATCAGGGTGAAGTCGTGACTATTGAAGTTGTGATTTTGCAACTCCAGGATGATGGCCTTCGATTTTGGATTTAATCCTTTTGCTACACATAGAGAATCAAAATCCTAAAAAACACACAAGGACACTCAAAACAACCCTTATTCAAAACAAGCACATAAGGGTTAGGTAAAGTAGATAACTTACAGATAAATAAGTGACTTTATGTTTGCCCTCAGAACCTACAAAATCGTAAGTCAGCAAGGCAAAATCATAATTTACAAGTCAAAACTACCGATTATGAAGTCACATTATTGTATTGACCCTGCACGATAAACTGTTAGTGGTTTAGGGAAAATTGCTACTTGTCAGGTAAAATTGCAACTCTCGAGATAAAGTTGCAATGTTGTCTAAAGGTAGAAACCTATCACAGTTAAGGCAAATGATTAGTAGTTAGGCAAACGGTTAATACAAAACCACAACTCATGAGGATAAAACTACAGCTACAAGGTCACGAATACTAGTGTAATATTGCAGATTGCCCCTGTGCACGTAAAGTTTTAAAAATCTAAGATTTTTTTTATTGATCGGACATGCAAGCTAGCACGAAACACCTCTTTGAAGTAAAATTGTTAGATTGGGAGGGATGCCCTCCCACTGTGGTCGCCAAAATGTAAATGGATTTTGAGCAAATATGAATTAATCTACCTAATTCAAACCCAAAAATCAAACGACCTATTAGGAAAGATTATGGAAACAAATCAGAATGATAAGATAAATATTACCAATCCTTGCTTCTACTAGCCTCCTTCCAAGATATTTCAAATAGATAATTGATTGCATGTAGACTCAGTTTTGATATTATGATGGCATGATGATAGATTGTTGATGAAGGATTAGATTCATATAATCATAAGTTAGCTATAAAGATTGCAAGTTGGGCATATATTTGTCATGAGAATGGTAGATGATCTTCCATGGAGGAGAGTACTTGTTTAAATAGATGTTGGAGGGAAAGATTAATGGTGGATATTTAAAGTTGGATGGAGGAGATCAAGGGATGAGGATTATCCAAGGAATTTAAAATTCCTTTGAAGCCTCTAGATTTAGAGGATTTTAGAGAGGAGTTAGAATAGAGCGGATTCTAGAATCCTCCAATTCTATAATCCTCTTAGGGATTACTTAGGCTCAGGGATGGGTTAGACAGGAATTAGGTAGGTGATTAGAGATTAGGGGTGTAGGAAGGCCTAAGCATAGGCTATTAAGTGGGTCATTAAGAATTTAAAATTTTCAAATAATAGATAAGTAGGATTAGGATGGGGATAATGGGGATTTAGAAGAATTAATGATGAGATGGGATAGAATAAGGTTAGTAAATGAAGGGAGATAAAGGGGAATGTTAGATAAATTATTAGCGGGATAAAAGGGGATAAATGAGATTAGTAGAATTAGTGTCGACTAATAGGAAAATTAGTGACAATAATGTAGGTGAGTGAACATAGATGCATACATGGTTAATAAAAGCCCAGATGAATTTCTAAGAGAAATGTCTCACATCAAGTTGATTGCATTACCTTTTATGCCTCATCTCAAAATATCAAAATACCATTGTGCATATCATAGATTACATAGACATCATATAAATAGCTGTCTGCCTTTAAAGATCAAAATTCAAAGTATCTTTGATAGTAGTGATCCTCCAACAGATAAATCAATTAATCAACCCCCTTATATTGCATCTCTTAAAAAATAAGTGTAAAAAGAACACAAAACAAATATATGGATGTAAAAGGATAATTTAGAATAAGAAAAGAGTCAAAAAGCAAAATTAAAGCAAACAAGATTACAAAAAGAACAAGGTTCCAAAAAAAACAATTTTCAAGGAAAAAGTTGCAAGAACCAATTCAAAGTAGGAAAGAAAGTAATTTTTTGAAAATATTTCCCATGAAGAAAAATATTTTTAACAAGTCTAATGATACAAATATGGTTTATAAGGAATCAAGTATTATATCTACTTATTGCATAGAGCAAAAAGATAAGGTCAATTTTATAAAATCTATGATTTCATATTTAAATCAAGAAGTCAAAGCAAAAATTACTTCTCTTCCTAATGTTCAACCTAAATAACACACGTTTCTTTTTTAGTTCAACATGGCATGTAAAATTTTAAAAACGATGCACATATTCAAAAAATAACGCTAATCTATCATGCAATGAATTATTTATACACATATATTAAAAAAATGATCAATATGACATATCACAATTTCAAGCACAACCTAGTAAGTTAATTCTCTTCTATGATGATGATTACATTGATGGCCATGATACTAATTCTATAGAAGATTGGTATGATCTCGATGATACAAGGCCTATACATAGCCATCCTCTTGATGAAATCCTTGGCTTATAGTTACATTTTTATTTTACGCACAACTTCTTTTCTTTTATTTCATTGCTACTTATTTTATCCCAACTTTTAATCATTCTTCTTGCCCTTGGCTTTATTTTTCACTTCAATGTGCTTACCCTCTTGATTTTCAAAACCGATTTAACAATCTAAGAAACTATCTTAAAAATGCTTTCAATTCTCATTCTTTCTCACTATTTCATATCTACCATAATATGGATTTCATTTCCCTTACGTGGTCACATATAGTCTTTTACACATTAAGGAACATGTCATTCTTATGTATCAATTATTTGAGCTACATTGTTATGATTCATTTACACATACATTGAGTGCACATGGCTTGCCTTCCTTCTTATCATATTATGCTTTAGCACCTTGTTGCTTGTTCAAATCCCTTTATTTTCCACTATTTTTTAAGCCTTACCTCTTACAACCTTTTCAAAGTCTCTTAACATTCAAATATGTCAAAAATTAACCAAAACAAAAATATCTGCAAAAATTCAAAAATAAGGACCTCCAATCATTTTCAAATACTGCTAGTTTATTGCTTATGTTATTTGTTATATGTTAGGTAGATAACATATCTCAATTGTCAATGCACATTACTTTTCATGAGATATTTGATAGAAATACACGACATAATTTTACATGGTTTCAATGTCAAGTTTCCCTTATTACCCAACAATAAGTTGTTAAGTGTGGGCCATCTCTTCATTTTCCATGAACAATTCAACAAGTTGTATCTATCCACAACCTTTCTACCATGTTGAGTTACATATCATATAAATGTTTTGATACTTACTCATATTATAAATGTGATACATGGATATGTTATTTTCTAACAATGACATTGATACATATGATCGATCTACACTAATTTCATTTGCTTTATGTTTATTTGTTATGCTATCGCATGATAAGATACAACATATTTGCTTGTTATGTGTTCCTATTGGCCTTGTATGTACAAATTATTTCTTGTATGGCATCATTATGCCATTTACGTGTGGCCCATGTCTTTGTGTGTTTATGCAACACTCACATGTCGCTTGTATATGACCTTTAAGCCTCACGTGTGACATGATATGCGAATCACGTGATATTATATAACATGCTTATATGTTCATTACTTGTTACTATGGTGCCATGATTCATATCATGAATTAATCTTACTCTCTACTCTCAATTTTGTGTCATGTTATATATCATACACATATTAGTTATGTTCTTCAATGTTATATCTCTCTAACACTTGTCTCATACACAATTCAATGTTATATTCGATATTATGATGCAATCTAATTTAAATGTTCAGAATGTTACTACATGATTCTATTTTTCACATGTGATTTATTTTGAGATAAGAGACTTGTAAAGATACACCTCTCATCCCAAAATGGGGGCATCATAATGAACTTGCATTGAGAATTCAAGTCTCATGAGCAAAATTTCAAAATTTACAACATGATTAAAACAATCAGATTATGGGGGCATATGACATGCATGTTTACTCATTCTTATAATTAATTCAATACATATTCACTTGACACATATGCATGGACATGTGCAAATTAATTACAATTACAAGTTATAGATTTTAAAAAAATTACAAAAGTTCAAATGGCAACTCAATATCAATACAAGTACAATACATGGGGCATGATACTCATTCATCTCCAAGTTACTACACGGTAATTTGAATTTTCTCAAGTTTCAAATAGAATATAAATATGTCTAAAACAGTGTGATTCGTCTTCATATTGCAAGTGGGCCACCTTAGAGTCTAATAACACTCAACGTCTATGGTTACATTTTATTAATGTGGCAAGCCACATTTGGTGGTTCCACCCCTTCAATTATTTTATAGAGTATTATACATAGTTAAGTGAGAGTTGGAGTATACAATATTTTCAACTCAAGAGAATTAAAAAGTTTTTAAATTGAGAGTTGATCACTCTCAATTTGCCAAAATTTCAACATTTATCCAAATGCCTCAACAAGGAGGGCACACAATTATCCACTTTCAAGTTATAGGGAAATTAGATTGTATACTCTTTCAGGTATATACTTTCCTTGATCTCTTTTTTAAATTCAAATTTTAAGTTTCAGATTTTCAAATATCTAATATGAATAATAACAATTTTCAGTGGCATTATTGTAGCTTTTGCATTAAGGCTTCTTGCACAATCACACTTTGCATCAAAAGACAAAGTGTGTATACACATTTAAGTTTGCATCTACTTTACACTAGTAATTTCACTTTGTTACATCACTAGAATAAAGTGGTGGCAAATGTAGACACATAAAATTAATCATTAAGTGCTTGATAATGTTGAAATTTTGTCATTCTCATCTCACTTGGTCTATTCACCATTCCACTAACTTGAAACCTCTGTGGGAGCATACACTACTCTAAAAATTGTCTTGTAAATACTCATAACATTATTTAGACATCTCTAATCTACTTATAGGAACCGGTTAGACTTTTTCAATAGTCTTTATCTTTCTGAGTTAAGACCATGCTAGGTCGGATATGGTCATACTACAAGATCGTCCACTAGTGTAGCCTTGTCCTTTGTGCTCCAATGACAACTTTTTAAATTTAAGACATTACACTTAACCCTTCCTATGCTTCTAACAATGTTAATTAGTGAAAATATTTAGAAGATTCCATTATATGAGCATTTAGGCTTTTTCAAATACATCTCGCAATCACTTGACAATTCTACTACACACTAAATAAAAGAACACTATTTAAATTTCAATTATGTTGGATTCTAACAATCATAGGCCAAGTCTGAATATCTTTTATTATAGGTAAAAGGTATCCACTATCAATTATTTCAATCAATCTTCTAACTACATTCATATAGTTGCATAATCAAAAATCACACACTCACCTTAGAAGGGAGAACTACATCGACTTGAGGTTTGTTTAAGCTATGTAGGAAACACTCAGAGGATGTAGGGTTTTTAGAGGGTAGGTCAGTTATTCTCCTAACCCTATTCCCCCCCCCCTTTTGGAATTTGATATATATTATGTTTATTGTGTAAGATCCAAGGTTTGTGTTTTGTAGGTCTTAACACAATAAATCAATTCCCACACAAAATCAAAAAACCCTCATAGATAGTTATAGGTACTTGCATAGAAAATTCAATCGCACAATCAACCTAAACACGGCTATCATTAACAAACAAGGCCACACTGTGATCCTATTAAACTACCATGAACTTGTCCCATCACAATTTTAATTCTTATTTTTGGATGCAACATAGTTTACAAGTCTTTTCAACCAATTTCCAATCACACGCAACCTGCATGATCAAATTAAAATTAGTTTGAGAGACATTTGCATATCTATAGTTAATTTACTATTTTTAACACATTTCAAATTATATATTTTGCTATATATTATTGGATTTTGATTTATATAAATTTCAAAAGTTTAGATCTAATAGTTTAATTCATTTCAATTCAAAATAGATTAAACACAATCATTATACATGGTAATTTTTTTCAAAATTGTACAAACATATTAAGAGATGATAATAATTAGCTTAAGGAGAATGTATGCCCTAAAATACATCCTCCATTTTTTATGTCTTCTAAATGTGGCTGCCTTGTTAGGATTTTGAATAAGGAGATCAGTTTCCCTAAAGATCTACACAAAAATTTATAAAAGTGAACAATGTTTTCAGAGCCCTAAAGCTAATGAACATGATTGTTAAATCAATTTTTCCATGTCTACAATTTACCATGTTTGACCTCACAATTCCAAAATTGTCACTACTCTTCTGGAAGTATCTAGAAGATTATGTGGAATAGTCTTTGTTAGCTCTTGTTTTTATGGATTTTGTTCACCTTGCTATCCATCCTTGCTTTACATTGTCTATTTTTGGTGACTGTTGCCAGATTCATGCAAAATTTTATTTACCTCTTAAGCCTTCCCTCATCATTTAATATATCAGTTTAGTTATATAAATGACAATTAAATTTTGAATTCACAAGTTCTTTTGACAGTTAATTGATATTTTATCCGATAAGCAATAACAATCATCTAAAAAATATATTTTCTCACGTCTAAAATGACTAATAACATTTAAATTCCTCCTTGAAATTTTCAGTACCAAGGAAAGAATGATAAACATAATCCACCATTTTAAACTTCTCACATTCTAACTTTTTTCTCATTGAAAAAGATTTTTAACCATATAATACCTTAGTTGTTACCCTTATCTCGTAATTCCTACTCAATTATAATCTAATCATATACTTGTATTAAATAAAAATTTTAATTTATTTTAATAAAAAATAAATTATACATACTTACCCAAGTTTTTACAAATTTCCTTGATATTTTAAATTCTATTTATATAAAAAACAAATTAAATTGAAAATGTTTGCCGAACTTTCTATCACATTCCTTAATATTTTAAAATTATTTCTACTTAAAAAAATAACAACTATTTACTTAACTTTTTATTTTATTTTTAGTATTTTGTCATCCAATATATAAATATATAATGTGATGTTTTAATATTTAAAAATTTAAATTTATTAAAAATAAATTATAAACATTTATTGAATTTTTTATATTATTTTTAATATTTTATCCTTCATGATATCATGTAACATTTAAATGGATATACTTGAATACGAGTAACATATTTGTATAAGAATAATATAAATAGAAATTTTACGAATGAGATGCGGGTGAATTGGTTAAGAGGCTTGGTCGTGTGCAACCCCACCTAGGTTCAATTCTCAAAGGGCATATTAGATCGATTGTGGTCGTTATAGATGGTTTGGATGGTTGGAATGGCTGGCGATATTAGTATTGATCGCTATAACATATCATCGGTGATGGTTGATGATTTATATGGAGATATAGACCCCTTGTTTGTGTCCAGACTGGTTCATAGCTCCAATCAATGTTATCCCTTCTAGTTCATAGTTCCAGATTCTAAAAAATGTTTACCCATAATAAAGGTGATTTATAAGGGGATATAGACCTTCTGCTTGTATCCACTCTAGTTTGTAACTCCAATCAATACTATCCTTCCAGTTCATAACTCCATATTCTAAAAAATATTTACCTATAATAAAAAAATATATAGATGGAAATTCCACTTATGATTAAACAAGCGATCTACAATGAAAACACCCCAAATCAATAGTAAAAATGACTTGCCAACTTAAAAAATATTGAAAAACAAATAATAAATAATTGTTACTCAACTTTATACAAGTTGTGTAGTGGTAACATATGACTCGATCAAAACGTTTTGTGTTCAATTCCCATCATGTTCAAGTCCCCTCAAAATATTAAATCTTTATCCCTCGAATAAAAAAAATTGATGAGCAATTCGAGCTCAAATCTCACTGTCACATTGTCGATTGCCATAGATCTAGGTAGGATATTACTTTTATTCGTATTTATTGCTAATTTTGATCGATGATTCACCATCTGGGTGGTATGGGTACCTTATTTTAAATGATCTTTGCCTCTCTCTCTACATCTGTAGATGTAGAGAAAGCTAGAGTGAGCGAACATAACCATGGCCCTGAATCAGGAGAGGAAATTCATCCCAAAAGTCTTCCACAAGGTAATGCTATTGATTTTGATGCTCCATTACCTAATGCTATTTTGGATATGCTTGAATTTGATAAACCCTATAATTATTTTGAAAAATTTATTTTGATTGCTTATTTTATGGGTCGAGTCCTCCCTGAGAGCCTTTTGAAATAATGGGTCCACAACCATTGGCAAGCCCATGGCATGATACTGGAAGGAGTCCAAAACCTTACCAATGTTTTTTTTCCCTCAAACCTAGAACATTGCAAAGCCATTGTTAACCATGGGCCTTCATTTATTCACAACACTCTGGTTGTTTTTCTCAATGGACTTAGGATTTTCAAGTCTCAGAGCAAGCAAAATTAAAAATCCTCATTTGGATTGAGTTTCTAGGCTTGCCTCTTCCATTATGGGGTTTCATTAATCAACTCGTTAAACCCATAGGGCATTTAATATGCCATAAGTAGACCAAGTACTTTATGGCTCATCCCCAAAAGAGGGTTTGTGTTGAAGTAGATTTATCCTGAGACTTAAAATATTCCTTTAATATAGAAATTGACACTAATTACTTTTCTCAGTGTGTTTTATATATCAATCTCTCGAATCCTTGTTTTTAGTGCTAGTCCTCAAACCATATGATTTGGGAATGTCCTTTGATGGTGCATGCACCACCTGCTTCTTAGTAAAAGGGTGGATCTGAGGCCAAACCTCAAAATGACAATAATGATGGTTGGACCATAGTCACCAACGAAAAAATTATAATTCTTCAAAAGGTGGCAGTAGGCCACAAGCTTCTTCATATAGACCTGTTGGGAATAATCACGCCTTGACTTTTGCTAGCAAAATTGTTTTGCCTAATAAAGTTTTTCCTCCACTTGTGCGTACTTTACAAGCAATGGCTTCTCTGGTTGAGGTGCCACCCTTAGCTCCACCATCACAACCCTCTCTTAGGGTGAATATTTTAGAGGAAGAATGAAGTTTGGTCACTCTAAATTGTAAATCAGTGTTCTGGCGCTCCCACAATTCCCCTCCATCTCCTGAGGTGTAATATCCCTTTTACTAAATCACTAATTACCATAAAATTGAGGAGAGTGCTGCCATTTTATTAAACAAATCACCATGGAAGGAGCACAACCAATTATTAAGCAAATCACCCTTGGATAGAACACATACAACAATAATTACATATTATAAAAAATAGTCGTTATGTCATTAACAACAATTATTTTTTATTAATTAATTAATTAGTCATTAAACATTCATTTGACGAAAGGTCACAATCTTTGGCGAAGACATGTCATTTGAATGGGAAGTGATGAAGGTATTTATATTCAATGAATTGATGAGAAATAAATCATTCAATAATGTATTAAATATATAACTTCTATAAGCAGTTGCTTTACAATGGATTTTAAGGATGTAACCCCTTCATTATGTAACTTGGGTACAAGGACGAAAATCCTTGTTATCAAACCTAAGGACGAAACCCCTTTTGGTGTAATTTTATAATATTTAAAATTTGTATTTAGAGATAAATAATTAATCGAATTTGAATTTATTATTATTTAAATTGCTATTTTATAAAATATTATTTAAAAAAAAAAAAAAAATTCAGAGAAAACCAAATTAATGTAAAATATTTTGATTTGGAATATTATAGTGGTATCAGAGCTATTTTTCTTGCCAACCTATGAACCATGGGGTCACTACATAAGGAAATTATGGATAGTATCAAGTCTACAACATTCTTTCAGTAGAGATTCAAAAATAAATCTCTTTTTTAGACTTTTTGGAGTTGAAAGAGTCATGGAATGGAAACAAACACTATGAGGAAGATGAGTTCGTGAATCATAGTTATGCAACTTAGAATATGAAGGTTACATGCCAGACAAATTCTAAAGAAGTATTCATCATGATTTAGATAATAATAATCTTAATAAATGTCAGGGAATAACTGAAATAATAGCTGACAATTTTAATCTTAACCATAAGAAGTACTCCTATAAAGCGACTGAGACTAAATATAGTGATTTTGGTAAGCTTAATAGTAGGTCTAAAAAGACAATGGAAGCTACTTTGTCATCATTTTCTTGTCCCAAAAATGTGTCAGACATAACATGTGATAGTATTTAATGGTCTTTACGATAGATATGTGGGTCTAAAGAAAAAAATACTTCTCCGCTACAAATTAATATATTATGATGAAGCTCAATCATCATGGTACAATGACAAGAACAAAGATGTGCCTTCTAAGCATATGTCTGCGAAAAAACTAATGAATGATGTATTGGCACCTGTTTTTAGCAATGAGAAGATTTTAAGTAAAGAAGTTAGTTTTGAGTTAGATGAGGGAGATCACAATAACTCACACATTGCTCATTGATCTGGATTGCTTGATTTTAGCAGTGATGAGGAACATTCATTACCTTCTCAAAATTTCTATTCTTTTCAATCTCCTATAACTAATGGTTGGACCCTGCGAATCGAAAAATCGAGAGGCCTTAAGTCGAGAGGTGATGATCATAATGCTTATAAATAAATGGATGGGCCCAGAATAGAAGACTTCTTAGAAATTGATTATTTGATATATGAATATAATATTCAACCAATAAAGGCATATTCTACCATATATCATAGGGGAAATCATTTAGTTAAAAATAGATCTATGTGAATGGATCATGAAACTGAGTCATTCAAAGATAAGTATAACCAAAAAACAAGTGATGTCGAGAATATCTCTTTATGTGATAAATCACATACGCTTCTTAAAGATTCATGGTTGTATCTCCAGGATGTCATGGATTCGTATTAATCAAAATTTAGAAGAAATGGTAAAGAAGTAAGGATCGTCTATGAAATCCAAGATAATCATAAAAAATTAACAAGTGTTTGTCTAAGTGTTGATTGTGGTAAAGACAGTCCTAATAACAATAACATAAATTTTTTATACAAGCTTACAAATATTTAGTTAGGGTCTGTACCAATAATTCTGACTAGAAAATATGGGGAATCATAATGGGTCAACTGAGGAAGAACTCTTGACAGAAAACAAAACATGTTTCAAGGTCAATGTAAGGGTGTCGTGACCATAAATATTACAGTTATCAAAAATCTTAGAGAGCACAAAGATTTTGATTTTACACAAAAGGATTCTAGTAATTTTGGAATTGAACTTGACTTTTCTCTCAATGTGGAAGAATTCTCTCTGTTACTATTTCATTGTAGAAAGAGAAGGAAACTCAGAGTTGATCAAATTATTGAAAATGACTATGAAGACAGTAACAATATGAAAAGAGTACATTTTTCAAAAGATATTATCAAATACCATGCATATATTGATAATTGCCACCCAGGTTGCCCCAAAGTTGTGTTCACATTGTACTTTGATAAACACAAAGTGTCTCACACTATTTCTAGACCGAGAAATTAGTTTGAAGTTTCAGTCCAAATGCCGAATACAAATGTGGGAAAGAAGATAGGTGATGATTATAGAAAAGGTTTCTTTTATTCGAGACAAACCTTATTTGTTACATCCATAGTTCAAAATTATATTTTAATAGTAATAAATAATTATACCAATAGAATAGAGTCCATGGATGGGAAAGATATGCCTAGGCCAGCCTAATTACAAACATAGTGGTGGACAATGGTTTGAGGGAATTTGATAAACAAGATCAAATTTCCCAAGAGAATACTTCTGCAGAAATAGAATATCTTCATCAGAAACAACATATCCATTCTCATGTTGGAATTGAAAAATGTGATAAGCAAAATGAGATTCACATTTTATCTAATGTAGGAAGAGTTTTGAGACCTTTCCTTATAGTAAAAAATAAAAGATTATGCATACTTAAACAACAGTTTGAAAATTTTAAGAAAGGTGACAACCCTTTCAAGTATCTTATGCAAGGGCATCATAAAATTATTTGATGTTGTAGATTATGTAGAAATAGAATTTACATGGGAGAGAGAGGCAAAATGAAAGTGACGAAGAAGACAATGATGAGGTCTCATTAATGTGCAAACAAATGTCATTATCTTTCAAATGTTCCCAGAGCATGGTAAATCAAGACATGGATTCTACTTATGACAAAGATGATACAAAAGATTGCCTTCATAGCTTCATTCTAGAAGATGATCGTGGTAAATTTTTCACTTTGTGTGGCTTTATTGGGTAGAATATTGAAACAATATTTGACATCCAATGGACATAAGCTCGGAAATGTACAAAATATTTAAGGCTTGTCCCTAACAAAAACTTGGAGACTGTTTTAGGTACCAGTAATCAGACATTATTGGTTTTAGATGAGGGTCATTTCCCTCAAAAGAATGACACCAACATACTAAAACTGCTCACCCAAATACATACCAAGAGATGGAATTTATGGGCAAACTCCTTTCGTGCAATCTTTAGACAGTTGATTACAAGCAATGTTGGAAGTGAAATACATCAAAAATTGCTTTACCAAAGACATACTCAAGATCCACTGGAAAGAATATTCTGTGATGTGCTTGATTATGTACTACAAAGTAGTAATGAAGAGGTAAAAATGTCCACATTGCATGATATTCAAGAGTTAACTACACTATTTGTACACTACTATAAAGGAGATATACTAGAAGATTTGCCTGGACGGTTTAAGTTGGATTTAAATGAGAAACAGAGAAAGGCACTTGAACATCCCAATTTACAATTGCTTGCGGACAAGTAATTTTGGGAAGGGAGGTATGTAATATCCCTTTTACTAAATCACTTATTACCATACAATTGAGGAGAGAATGCTGCCATTTTATTAAGCAAATCACCCTTGGATAGAGCACATACAACAATAGTTAGATATTATAAACATCATTTATTGAAGTCATTAATAATGATTATTATTTGTTAATTGATTAATTAGTCATTAAACATTCATTTGATGAAAGGTCACAATCCTTAGCGAAGACATGTCATTTGAATGGGAAGTGATGAAGGTGTTTATATTCAACAAATTAATGAGAAAGAAATCATTCAATAATGTATTAAATTTATAACTTGTATAAGTAGTCGCTTTACAATGGATTTTAAGGATGTAACCCCTTAATTGCGTAACCCATATATGAGGACGAAAATCCTCGTTATCGAACCCAAGGATAAAACCCCTTGTGGTGTAATTTTGTAATATTCAAAATATGTATTCAAAGACAAACAATTAATCCAATTTGACTTTATTATTATTTAAATTATTATTTTATAAAATATTATTTTAAAAAAATGAATTCTGAGAAAACCAAATTAATGTAAAATATTCCAAGTTGGAATATTACATGAGGAGGAGGAATATATGGCTCATAAGAGACAACTGTTTAAAATATGGCTCGATAGTTCCCAATGACTATTTACTCTTGGAATGTTCTAGGCCTTATTAATCCTCTGCATAAGTATGCAATTAGGAACAATTGTCAGGTTTTTAGCAGTATGAAAAATCTTTACTTGCAAGAAGTTAAGATTTTTAACTTCTTACTGCAGAATGCAACATGAATAATTTGGGTTGGGGCTATATGTTAGGCTACTGGGCATGAAGCTAGGCGTGGTGGGGTCATCACTTTTTTGGCTCCAAAGCTTTCTTAGAATATAATTTCCTAGGGTTTAGACCCCACCCACTAGGTGGTTTGGAGCATTTTTGAATTTAATAATCACATCATTGGGCTGGTTAGCTGGGATGCCTCTAATGATGTTATGGAATGGGTTGCTCTACAGAGATGGTTGTTCAAGTCACTTCCTGACACGCATTGGATCCTCTATAATAATTTCAACATGGCAAAATCAACTGAGGATAAAAAAGGATGCCTTCCAATGTGTTGGTGTGCTGGTGAGTGTGAACCTTGGTTTCATATACATAACAAACTCAAGATGTTTGATCCCAATCACCACCAAAGGAAAAACTCAATGACCCCTTGGTTCACCTGGTCTAACTTTCAACAGGGAGAAGATAGGGTGCTTTAGTGGCTTGACTGAGCTTTACTAGCTGAATAAGATCTTTTATTTTTTGCCTCAGTGCATGACAGGCCAATATCAGTCATCCATGATGTTTTTTTATTAGATCACCACCCTATCTACTTCAATATTGAGTGGACCACGCCTCAAGTGAAACCTGTCTCCACTCAATTTTATTCAATATTGCTCACCTTAAACATGAAAGAACAGTGGGGCATATTTTCAAAATTTGGACCCTGGTTCCTTGACCAGAGGGGGATGTTAGATGCTCTTACTCATACTACAACCTTTATTCGAACTATGGTAAGCAAACAACCTCTTTCTAATGACGTCTACATAATACTACAAACTATTAATATCTCTAGGTTTCACAGGTACTGCAGTTGTTCCATTTCAATGTTAAACTTCAAACTCAAGTAGTACATTGGAGACATAAGCTCCAAGTTGAGGAGGATCATAAGGCATATGCATTGGTTAAAAATAGGAGACAAAGTCTCTAAGGACTTTTTTGCCCTTCTCCGCTCTAGAAAAGTTGCTGATAAAATTTAAGCTGTCAAGGAAGGAAATGTTTGGCTTATCAAACTTCTTGACATTCTACAAGCTTTTGTTCATCATTACCATGGTGTGTTTTTAGCACAAGCATCCTCTCCAGAACGAGAGGTGGATCTCTATAAATGCCTCCAAGTGGTACCCTACAAAGTTTTCAATTCACAAAGGATTACCTGTGATAAGCCCTTATCTCTTAGTGATCTCTATGACACCGTTAAACAGATGACAATTGACAAATATCCAGGAATTGACGATTTCCCCTATGAGTTCTACTAGACCCTTTGGGATATTGTTGGCCCTGATCTTCACAAAGTATATTCTGAAGTTATTTTAACCAACTCTTTGGGACCCCTTGTAAATCAGGGTAACATTAAGTTTATTTCCAAGGCTGGTGATCTTGAAATTATCACTAATTAGAGGCCTATTACTTTGCTCAATGTCTCCTACAAGATTATTGTTAAGGCCTTAGCCCTCAGGGTTAAGCATATTCTTCCTTTAATTGTCAGGAGTGAACAAACCAACTTTATTCCACATAGATTCATTTTGGATAATGTCATTGCCATTTGGGAAGATATTGAATGGGCTTGACTCTCCAATAAAAAAACCATGTTTGTCAAGATTGATTTTGAGAAGGCCTATGATTGTATTGAGTGGCCCTTCATTCTGGCCATGTTGCAGGCCCTTGTTTTTTGCCCCAAAATTGTTCAAATGGTTAATAGGATCTTTCAAGATGATGGGGCTTGTATTACATTTAATGGCACCCAATCTTCTCAATTTGAACTTCATCATTCTATCTGACAAGGATGCCCTTTAGCCCCTTATTTATATGTGTTAGCAATAGGAGGTTTTAGCTACCTTTTAGCTAATTACACTACCAGGGATTTGGTGAAAGGCATTTCCCTCCCTCAGTCTGACAGACAACATTGAATGGCCATTTCGTAGATGATTATTTTCTCACTCTTCAAGAGGAAGAAGAGTCAGATAAGAATGTTATGGAATGTCTCCACATTTTTGTTGGGCTTTAGGCTCATCTATCCAATGGAGAAAGACTCACTGCTACTGCTAGTCTCTGGGTCCCAAACCTCCTTACCTGGAGGGATATCAATGGCAATGGCTTCTTTTAGGAGTGTAGTTTAAGTTTCTTGGCATACCTTTTGCTTTTTAGGCTTTTCCCTTTGAACTGTGGTCTTATGCGATGCAAAGAGTTGGATTTTTTTTTTCTAGATCACAAATCCTTTATCTCTTGCTGGCAAGTTTCATATTTGTTCTAAAGTTTTGGCAACTACTAATGTGTATTATTCTTCCTATTGAGTCCCTTCTACTACCGCTTACAACAAGCTAAAAAAACTCCTAATAGATTTTCTATGGGCTAATTTTGAGGGTCATAAGAGCTTCCATAGAGTTGCCTGGAACATATGCTATTGACCCAAGGAAGCTGGTGGTTTGGGCCTCTTAAACATTAAAATTAAAGGCCTTACTCTTGGTGTCAAATGGATTGTTAAGGTCTTGTTGAAGATGAAACCTAGAAGATTCTACTATGCCATTGTATTTTTCAGGGGCTTTCATGTGGTAGAAAGGCTTGGCAAGGTCTGGGTCTTCATTCCCTTCTTATTACCTTAGTGCCAATTAAAATCAAGGGTACCTTTGTTGTTTAAAGCCTATGGAAAGCGTGGGAGAAGCTTAAGCCTCATTTTACTTGGGTAGGCGAGGGTTTTAGGAATGGCCTCTCCATTAATTCCCTATCTCTCTAGTGGTCACCTTGCTTAAATTTTCATATTGTTCCCTTTGCCATAATCCTTTGGGTTAAAGGGTTAAGGCTTTTCAAAAAAGGTGTGAAATTTATAAGTGATCTCTTTTGCAAGGAGCATTGGGTTTGCCTCACTTGAAAACAACTTCATAACAAATTTTATTTAAATAATTCAGATGCAAAGACTATAACAAAACTTCAAGGTTCTATACCTGATGAATATTTGCACAAAATAAGGGTCAACTCTCTTGTTCCCTGGTGTAAGGATTGGCATTGGCCTACAACCACCCCCTTTACCCGTTACTCCCCTCCACTGAGTTATAATTTGCTAGCCCCTCAGCATATTCTAGATGAAATGCTCAACCTCAGATGGAATCTCCATTCCAAACATGGGGTTTGGTCCAAACATTTTAACACTATGTAGATTGCTATTATTGAGCCCAAAAAAGCTCATTTTTTATAGTGTCTCCTTTATCAGGGCTTCCCTGTGGGTGACCGACTCAAGCATCTAGGAGTCTCAAACCCCATTTGCCCAACTTGTCGAAAATCAAAGACTTTTAACCACCTTTTTAAATTTTGATCTCATGCATAATCTGTGTGGCACTGGATTCACTCCCTTTTTTAGCCCTTCTGACTTGAATTCTTCATGTGGAAAATGACTCTCTTAGGGGACTCAACTCTGTTGCCTACAAAATACAATAGATTTTGGCAGATCTTTAAGCTAATATTTTTTTCAAATACAGAAAGCTAGAAATTATGCTTGCTTTAATCATGAAGAGTTGAAACACAGTTCTTCTATTATTAACAAAATTATTATTCTATCTAATATCACTCTTCAGATTCAAAGTCAAACTGATAAAGTCTGCTTGTAATTCAACCACCTTTAGCATTTGCTCAACCATTAGGGAAATGCCTTGTGTGTAGTTAGTTGAGAACCCCCTGAGTCTCCACAATATCCTACGCCTTCCCGAAGACGAGGGCTTGAACCACACTAGTAACATTCTAGAACTAGACACGAGAGTCATTCTCCTCGTCGGTCACCACCTCGCTAGTCTTCCCCATGATGTGGTGGTTCGAATGGCTCTTCCAGATCTGGTGGTGATGGCAGGGGTTGGGGCTCTCCTTCCCCAACTCATGATGGTGACATTAGTTGCTGAGGTCCTCCCCCGAAGACAACTTTCTTTGATTGGCTCTAAGAATCTCTCTCAAAATAAACCAAGATGAGGCATTATAAGCTTAACAAAATGATGGGTGGGAGCCCTTACCTATGGATAAGGATCCTCTTGTTTTGGGAGGATGGGGCGATAAGCCTCAAGGCTCATCGTCTCCATCGCCTCCCCTAACATCCATGTTTGTTGTGGCGTTATTACTTTCTATTGCTTTCTCTACTTTATTGTTAAACTATTGAAATGGTGTTTCTTTTTTTTTATGTATGGTCATTTATTGACCACCTTTTAAACTTTTCCACCTTTTAAATTTTTCTTTAAATATTTTTATCTTAATGTAATTATACTCCTGACATATAATTTCTCCACTCTTTTTTATATAATTAACATTATACCATACCCTTATTTAATTAATATCTAAATATACTCTTCAATCAAAAAAAAAAAAACCTCACTTATAAAGGCAGGTATCCTACGTTTAACCAATAAAACTTCGTATTTTAACTGCCCATATTTTAAGTTGTTTTTAGTGATACACTATGTAAGCGAAAAAGGACATGGATGCAACAAAATATCACATGGATGAGTAAATGGAATATTCAATTCAATATGTGCCCCACAAATAATAAAGAAATAAAAGTCTTTGTTATGGAGAAATTTTACAAGAGAAATTGGGGAAGCGAGATCGGGAGGAAGAAACTATATTATATAAATGAGTTCAACCCCACTTGTGATCAACTCCAAAAAGCGTACATAGGAGCCAACATTTCTTGGAGGGCTAAAATTCTTATTGCTCAGCGGAGAACCAACTCTCACCAACTTCGTTGTGAGACTGGGCATTGGAAGAGGCCAAAGGAGGCTTGGGAAGAGAGAATTTGCAGATTTTGCAATTCTGGGAAAGTGGAAACTGAACAGCACTTTATTATAGAATGTGAGGCCTACAAAGATAGCAGAGATAAATTTGCGGATACTATATGTGACATTTCTTGGCATAACCTATTCAACGAAGAGCACATTGAGCAATTAGGGGGGCTCATCATCAGCCTACACAAGAAGCGAACAGTGCTACTTAAATCTGCTTGAGTTGTCTTGCCGTCCCATAGACTATTTTTAGTCTCGTGGACGTTAAAATTTTTATTATTATTATATTATTATTTGCGCCAATATCTTGGGTACAACTAGAAAAACAAGGAAAACGGAATAAATTCCAAAAATACAACCTGATAAGATGTCTGGTTCGATTCCCGGCAAGACTAATACGTAATTTAAAAAAGGAAATGAGAAACTGTCGTCATTCTGGAGGTCTGCAATTACAAACAATTACTAATTTCAAAGGCTGATCAAAATTTTGCTCAAATATTTGCAGTCGCACCAGGGTTTGATGGATTTGTATGTATTTGTGAATCTAAACCCTAGGGTTCGTTACGTGCAAATAAGTTTTTACGGTTTTCTGCGGACAAATTGAATGGTAGCAGTACGCGCTGTCCACACGGTCTTCTGTCTTCCCTGAGATCTTCTGCTGCAGCCGTTAAATATCGGTGGAGAAGGTCAGGGCACGGAACGTATTATGGATTCGATGTTATTCGGGCGGCGTATCGGATTTCCAATTGCTCCGGTTGTGATCTTTGTCTCGCTTATGGTTTGGATGAGTTCTGAAGCAGTGCAGACAGAGACCCAGGCGGGACGGTCTTTGATGGCACGTAGAATTGACGAGCCAGGCGAAGGCGATGACGATGTTGTTGTTGAATTGAAGACAGAGGATTTCAATACTACGCTGCTGGGGGCTCCGTCCTCTTGGGTAATTGTGGAGTTTTTTGCACACTGGTGAGTCAATTTGCTATTGAGTTCTTTCCTTCTTTCTTTCTGCCAAGGTTGAACAGATCCTTAGAGCAACTGTATCGGAATGCTTTTCCGGTTTGGTAATTTACCTCTTTCTTACCCACCACCAGATAACGTCTTTGGGTGACTTAGATGCCACGGCCTAGGGATGCCTATTCCGTCAAATTCATGCCTCTTTTAATATGATCCATTTGATGGTTTGGCACATATTATTGAGACTCGGATTCGGCATGGATTCTTAAAGCCCAGTTCCAGCTGGGACTCAGAGTCTGCCAATAAAGGCATAACTTGGCAAATTAAATAGGACTAAGCTCAATCAAAATCACCAAAAAATTGATGACAATCACTATAAACGAGTTTCCATGCTGCAAATCGATTTTTCTCTCTCTCACGGATGCTGCAAAACAACAATTTAGATGTTAAAAGGAGGGAGAGTGGCAGTTTGCCAGCTTTAAGTTTTTTTTTTTTCTCTTTATTTGTGGGTTTTTTATTTTTGAGGGGCGAGTCTCCCTGGTCTCTCTTGGGCTCACTCAGTTTTGGGACTCGTCTTCTAAAGATGTGTGAGTCTCACGACTATGGTTGGGCTACTCGTACTTTTGTCTTTGCAAAGAAATCCATTGGTTTACCAGTTGGGCTCATCCTAATCAACAACTGTATCAGGCTGTTTTTTAAAGAAGAAATTGGACATTTGTATTGAAGATCGAGTTTTATTTAAAATCATTCGATTTGGATTTCAGGAGGAACCCGTCAGACAGGATTTTCCTTTCCGTTTCACCCATGATGTGCTATTGAGTCTTTTCTGGTTTTCTTTTGCTATTGAGTCTTTTCTGGTTTTCTTTTGCTATTGAGTCTTTGACACTTTTCCCATTTTATTTTGCCATTATGTTATTCGATTGATTGAAATGGTAAAGAGCATATGAGTATTTGCATTGCTGTTTTGAATACATGTTTGGACCATGGCCATTTTGCACTGCCGGACAAACTAGGATCCTTTACATGCATTGAAGAGATTAAGCCTGGGTCACCCTCTTATGAATGTACCCCATTTAATGTGAGTAAGCAAAATCTGCACATACATTAAGTTCCTAAGTTTTGTGTATGAGACATCAAGTCTTCCTTAGTTTGACCAAAAATATTCTGTGGTCTGTCAAAACATCTTCGTTAGTCTGCCCAAAAGATTTGCTTGTGTGGGTAAATTATCTCTTTCACATCTTAGAAGACTTTCAAGGTTTTTATACTGATAATAAAGAAGTTTTCATTGTCTCAGATATTGAAAAGTGAGCAATGATTGCATATTGGTTAAGCCCCCATGTTAATAACTCATTTAAGTTACCAATTTGGGTTTGGTTCAGGTTTGATGATACGGATTTCCCAATACAATGATTTTTTTTGCCTTGGGTAAGGCAATATGATCCAGGCACCAATTCAGGCAACAATTCGGGTGACAGTTCCACCCCAATTGATGACGGAACTTCCAGGAGCCATAACTTTTGCATCGTAGCTCCAATTGACTCGCCGTTTGAACCGTTGGAAAGCTAAGAATGAGGAGAACGTCGTGAAATGGCATGGAGCTTTGCTCGATGAAGTTTGACCCTCAAAAACTCAACGAAAGTGCCTCAAATTTCAATTTTAGTAGTGCAGTCTAAAAATAGTTTCTAAAAATAGTAATTCCTCGAGTTTTGTATTGTTTTAAATATTGGAAGTCAAACCACTTAATCTCCCTTGAGATTGGTGACCTTCCACATCCTCCCCATGCTTTCAAAATGTGTATAAATGAAGAGGTAACCCGAAATGTGAAGACAGACATTTCTTCCTAGAGATAATCATATATTTGTATTGCGATCTTGAGTAATACTACATCTCTTCTCAGAGAATTCATTGTTACTGTGTTATTTCTATGCTATTAAGATTTTTATCAACCAGAACTTCTGAGTTTTGGATCAGTGGTATCAGAGCGGTTTGTCTTGAGAGTGTATGATCCCAAGGACGAGGTCAGGCTACAAGAAGCTTGGGTGGGAAACAACAGAGCTTCCAAATTTTCCACTTGTTCACGCCAAACGACTTCAAATGGCAGACGACACCGAGACATCCGATCCTTTCAAGGAAATGGTGAATGAAGCCCTCCAATGGCAACAAGCGCAGATGCTACAACAGTTTGCCCAAATTCTTCAAACACTTCTGATGGGAAATCCTGGCTCCGCAGCTCCACTTCTTGGCTCCTCAAGCAGGGAATGTCCTTTCGGTGCCCCAACACCCTTCAAGGTCCAGGTAAATTTTGATATTCCTACATTTGAAGGCAAAATCAATGTCGATGCAGTAGAAAATTGGTTGGATCAATTGTCTTCCTACTTCTTTGTAAATAAGTTCACTGATGGAGAAAATATTATTTTTGCTCTTTTGAAATCAACATTGCCTGTGAAAAACTGGTGCGAAGTGTACAAAAAGAGGTTCAGTATAGATGACATTGGCCTTGGGGTGGAACCTACCTGGGATAATTTTGTGGAAGCGGTGAAAGAAGAATACTATCCCATCGGAGCATATGATGATCTCTACATACAGTGGCAACAACTTCGCCAAAGTAAGGACCAATCTGTTCAAGATTACACAGACACTTTTCATTCTTTATCTGCAAGATTGGGCATTGAAGACAGTGAGAAACATAAGACTCTCAGATATCGTGGTGGACTACAATGGTACATACGGGGGGAAATGGAACTCTTCAATTTGGAAACCCTTGGTGAGGCATACAAATTTGCAATGAAGATTGAACAGAAGCATGGCAAAAAGAATACGAAGAGTCAACCCTCAAAATGGAAAATTGACAAGGTCAAACATGAGGCCCAAATTGGAAGCAAAAGGATTTTCAGGATAAGAAATCCCAGAAAGGGAAGGCTGGAAAATGGTGTGATTACCACAAAACTGGAACTCACTCCAAAGAAGAATGTCGAGCCATCAAGTCATTGCTTTTTGAGTCACAATACTCGACATCTACTACTCTGCCTCATACACAACCCACAGTCGAAGAGGACAAAGAAGAAATTGTAGATGCTGAGCCTGACACCATTGTCGCTTCATCACAGACCCATGAGGAAAGACCAAATGACAAGGAAAGATTGTTCCACTACAAATTATGGGTAAAAGGTAAGCCTCTACATTTCATTCTTGATAGTGGGAGTCAAAAGAATTTAATCTCTGCTAAAATTGTGAAAAGTCTAAATCTATCTGTGAAGCCTCATCCAAAACCCTACAGTTTGGATGGTTGAGCCCAAGGAGAGACCTCCGTGTCACCCATCAGTGTCTTCTTTCATATGCTATAAAACCATTCCAAGATGAAGTCTTGTGTGATGTGGTTAATCTAGATGTTTGTGATGTACTCCTTGGTCAGCCATTCATGTATGAGCGACATGGCATCTATGAATCACGAACCCGAAGGATCACCCTCACTCTTGGAACACGACGCTATAGGGTACCAGAGGTACCACCTCCCACAGCTGTCTCCCTGATCAGTGCTAAGCAATGCAAGAGATTGGTGGAGAAAACGAAGCAATTTGTTCTCATGGTGGTCAAGCCACAGAAATCCAAGAAGGCCGATGTTGCAGTCCTGACTACACAATCAACACAACAACAGAAGCAGATAGAACGAATCACAGGAGAATATGATGACTTATTCAAGTCACCCACAGGAGTTCCACTGCATTGCCAGGTAAAACATTCTATCGATTTGATCCCAGGATCACCTTTGTCTAACAATCTTGTGTATCGCAGATCAGTTTTGGAGAATGATGAGATAAAAAGACAGATTCAAGAATTGATCCAAAATGGTCACATCAGGCCAAGTTCTTCACCTTGTGGTAACCCAATTGTCTTGGCACCGAAGAAAGATGGAACATGGAGGCTTTGCATTGACTACCGAGCCTTGAATAAAATCTCTGTGAAGAATCGCTATCATTTCCCTAGGATTGATGACCTGTTGGACCAACTCCGTGGTGTGAAGTTCTTCACCAAAATTGATCTCAAATCTGGTTATCACCAAATTCCCATCGATCCCACTGATGTCTGGAAGACTGCATTCAAATCCAAGGAGGGGCTCTTTGAATGGTTGGTTATGCCTTTTGGCTTAACTAACGCACCTGCAACCTTCATGAGGATGATGGATGACATCCTACGACCCTTCACCAACTCATTTGTGGTTGTCTACTTAGATGACATACTCATCTATAGTAGAACATGGGAAGAACATTTGCAACATGTTCGTAAGGTGCTTCAAACTCTTCAGGAGCACAAGTTGTATGCAAATCTTGACAAATGCACATTTGGGATGACAACAATTCAGTACCTCGGGTACGTTGTGAATGAAGGGGTCCATGTTAATCCAGAAAAGATTCGGGTTATTCGAGAATGGCCCACACCAAGGACTCTCACAGATCTTCGCAGCTTTTTGGGTCTTGCAAATTTCTACCACAGGTTCTTGGATTTTCGCATGTTGCTTGGTCACTAACCCAAGTGACCAAAGGAGGAGCTAAAGCTACATTTCAGTGGGGTGAAATACAACAAAGGGCATTTGAGAATTTGAAGAACAAACTCTACTCAGCCTCGGTTCTTGCCTTGCCAGATTTGCATCAACCTTTTGAGTTGATGACAGATGCATCTGAATACGCCATGGGAGTTGTCATCATGCAACATGGCCATCTTGTTGCATATCACAGTGAAACCTTCACTGATACAGTCAAGAAATATCCAACATATGATAAGGAGCTCTATGCCATTGTACAAGCCTGCAAACAATGGAAACACTACATCTTGGGGAAAGAAACGGTCATCCACACTGACCACAGGCCATTGGAATTCATCCAGACGCAAAGCAAACTACGAAATGAGAGGCATCAAAAGTGGGCCACATATCTTCAGCAATTCCACCTGATAATCAAACACAAAAAGGGAAGCTCAAATACAGCTGCAGATTGTCTGAGCCGGCCATCAATTACTGCACTCACAACAGTTCTATACCTGTGCAGACATGAGACTGCCACTTGGGGTGCTCTGTATGAAGCAGATCCTACCTTTGCTGATACATATCAAGCACTCAAAAAGGTACACATGTTTCTGATTTCTATTTGCAAGATAATGTCCTCTGTCATATGGGGCACATTTGTGTTCCAGTTGCAGAGCAACAAAAGATGATATGGGAAGCACACTTTAGTAGGACAGCTGGACACTTTGGTATCGAAAAGACATTGGCAGTTCTTCAGAAACACTTCTACTGGCCCCATATGCGAAAGGATGTGGAAAGATATCTCAAATCTTGCACCCCATGTGCGATAGCCAAGCCAACAAATAAGAAGCAAGGATTGTACATGCCATTGCCAGAACCAACCAGGCCTTGGGAATCCGTCTCAATGGATTTTCTCTCAGGTTTGCCCACTTCAAAACATGGTAAGGACTGTATTTTTGTTGTAGTTGATCGCTTTTCAAAAATGGCTATCATGATTTCTTGTAAGAAAAATATATCTGCTGAGGAAACTGCTCAACTATATTTTAGTCATGTATGGCTCCATTTTGGTCTCCCCAAGTCCATTGTCTCAGATCGAGATAGCAGGTTCCTGAGCATCTTTTGGTCCACTTTATGGAAGATGATGGATACTAAGCTGATGAAGTCCACAGCCTTCCATCCACACACTGATGGTCAAACAGAGGTTGTAAACCGCTTGATTATTCACATGATTCGGATGTATCACTCCAAACATCCACGCACATAGGATGAGGGACTTCTTTTCATACATGGCTACAATCGGGAGTTGCACAGCTCGACCAAGCATAGTCCATTCCAGGTATGTTTTGGGTTCCAACCCATGGCACCAATTGATATAGTAGTTCCATTTTCCACCATGGAATACACACATCATGGAAGATCTGAGGCAGCAAAAGCAACAAAGTTTATTGAACAAATGCAACACATCCAACAACAAGTTCATGACATCCTGGAGAAGATGAATCAAAAATATAAGCAATGCCATGACAAACATAGGATTGCACACCATTTTGCTGTGGGTGACAAGGTTTGGTTGCGGCTTCAAAAGGAACGACTTGCAGGCCCACACAGAAAGATTCGGCCTCTACGATATGGTCCCTACACCATCACCAAAAGAGTTGGAGAAAATGCTTTTGAATTGAACCTACCAGCCTACCTTGGTCTGCATCCAATATTTAATGTGGAGCTCCTCAAACCATATCACCCACCTTTATTGGACACTTCAGTGGTAGCAGAACAACTAGACATTGATGAGCTTAATCCACAGAGTTTTGCTCCAATAGAAGAGGATCAGATTGTGGATACTTGGATGAAGACAACAAGAGGACGCTCTATTCCACTCTATCGAGTGGTCAAAAGGGGCCAGCTTAGCCATCAAGGTGAGTGGCTCACAGAGAATCAAATCAAGAAACAACTACCACTCCTGATGGGAAGCATTGATGCAATGGGGACCATTGCTTTTCAAGGAGGGAGGAATGATCCAGGCACCAATTTAGGCGACAATTCGGGTGACAGTTCCACCCCAATTGATGACGAAACTTCCGGGAGCTATAACTTTTGCACCGTAGCTCCAATTGACTCGCCAATAGAAGGACTGGCCGTCACGCCAAAAGCTCCAGAGTGATTTGGGTCCTCTTCCAGACCACTATATGGCCAGTCTGAGGACACCCGAGGTGATTCCCGGTCGGAACACGTGGCAGCTAGTCCAGTAACCGGGAGGCGCGGAGACGCGTCGTGCATCGATGCGGATCAGGGCCACCAGCTTCCGCGGGACTCGACCTCGAGACCTAGCTCTGAAATCAATAGAAGGACTAGCCGTCACGCCAAAAGCTCCGGAGTGATTTGGGTCCTCTTCCAGACCACTATATGGCCAGTCTGAGGACACCCAAGGTGATTCCCGGTCGGAACACGTGGCAAATAGTTCGGTAACCGTTGGAAAGCTAAGAATGAGGAGAACGTCGTGAAATGGCATTGAGCTCTGCGCGATGAAGTTTGACCCCTGAAAACCCAACGGAAGTGCCTCAAATTTCAATTTTAGTAGTGCAGTCTAAAAATAGTAATTCTTTGAGTTTTGTATTGTTTTAAATAATGGAAGTCGAACCACTTAATCTCCCTCGAGATTGGTGACCTTTCACATCCTCTTCATGCTTTTAAAATGTGTATAAATGAAGAGGTAATCCGAAATGTGAAGACAAACATCTCTTCCCAGAGATGAGCATATATTTGTATTGCGATCTTGAGTAATACTACATCTCTTCTTAGAGAATTCATTGTTACTGTGTTATTTCTATGCTATTAGGATTTTTATCAACCAGAACTTCTGAGTTTTGGATCACAATATAAAAAAAATATAGAAATTCTAGCCTAATAAATAGGAAACCTGTGACATTAACTACATAATGGGCATATAAAAAATAAAATAACCACAAAATACTAATTGAATGCCAAATGTCATGATAATCATAAATACTAATAATAGTTAATTACATCAAAATTAATATTTATAGTCATCTTGCTCTTCTTCGAGAGCATCAATATCAGTATTAGAAAATGATTACAATGTTGCTTGACGAAGCTTCAACCCTAGATGAGCAATGGAAGGTAAGTATGCAATGAGAAAATGAGAGTAAGTGCTTTTGCTTTGTTGTTTTCCTTTTATGTTTTGCGTTATTTTATCTTATGTTTTTGTGTTTTACTTAACTTTTATGGTTTGCAATGTGTTTTTTATTATTTTTTATCATTGCTTTGTGTCTAATTTTGAGAAAAAATAAGGAAAAAAAAAAGTTTTAGACTGGGTTCTACTCAAATTTGTCCTGGGTGACCCAGGTTCACCTGGGCTCTTCTGCAGAAGAACCCAGAAGAATTCAGGTGGTTCAGGACGAATCCAGGCCATATTTAGAGCAGTACCAGACCTGTACCCGTACCCGTACTGGGGACGGACCAGGGCAGGGTCTTCTGTAGTCTGGGACAAATCAGTATCTGAGTAACTCACAAGTTGTTTCAATATACTGCAATTTTAGCTTATGACGAGGAGCCTTTGTTTACTTGAAACAAAATCTAAATTTCGTTTTTTTTTCTTGTTTCTGTTTACCATTTTTTTTCACTTGAATGCGTTTTGCAATTTATTTGGAACCTCTTGTTTCTCATTCTTTTATTATCATGGCTGCTATGATCAGAAGCAGCTACTTAATCTGCTGTTTCTTGAGAACAAAAGAATCTGTCATAAAATATTAGGTGATGTAGAATGCGAGGTTAACGGCATAAAAGGTAGAAAGTCATGTGTGTATTTGTAGATCAAACATTTGTACTGCTACTACCTACTACCCATTGTCATAAGGTGCCTGCGATGAATAGTACTTTTGTAAGTTGATTGTTCCTTTTTGGGCATATTTTTATTTTTTATAAACTTTATAGTTCATAACTCAGTATAAAAATAAGTACTTGCAGTGAAAATAGAATCTCGCTTTCCTCATGAAAAAATGCTGATGCAAAGTTTCTTCAACGGCCCATTTCAAAATGCATATGCATAGAAGCCACCTTCTGGAATTTTTGTATTTTTCAAGAAAAAATAATTATGTTTAAGTGGCAACACATTAATGTTGGAGTTCATGTGTATCAAATCCTAAAGGACAAGAGAAGGAACATGAATCTACGCAGGAACTTAGGTGGTCCTTACCATTCACATACTGAATGAAATATTTTGTTAACTATAGCACAATTTTTTTCTGGTGCACTTTTGTCGTTCCCCTATACCATTGAGGGACTTCATGGTTGACTGTGGGTGTTAAAACAATTGAAGAACCAGTGATGTGAATTTTGACGGTTGACTGTGGATGATTAAAATATTGATGAACCAGTAATGTGAATTCAAACCACTTGTTTTCCATGATCCTAATCATAGTCCAAATCCTTGGACTTGGCAAAAACACGGCAGCCAATGTTTTTGACTCGTACTTGGCAAATAAAATAAATATATAAATTCATAAAATGAATGTAAATAACATGTAAAATATTTGTAAAAAAACATAAGAAATGAATTAAGACAATGCATAGGTCTATTTGCTAATGAATTTTATAAAAAAGAGTTCAATGCCAATCATAATATCACGGCAGCTGAAAAATTGTCGAAAGTGTGACAGCAGGCTTCTGGAGAGCTGAACGGATCTGAAAATGTAAAACAATGGTGATTTTTGTCTATGGGTTGTTTTCCAGCTGTAAATCCCTATGAGTTTGCCAATGCTGGCACAGGTTTGAGTCACGGCCTGACTCCCCAATAGTCATTCCCTCGCAGTTACCATACCAAGTAAAATAAAATTAAAAAATAATTTAATGGGAAAAAACATTCTGCTGTTTGCTGAGTTTCAGCATGGGACTTGTGAGTATCTGAGTTTTTCAGAGAAAAACTTGGTGAGTACTTGCCAAAAACTCAGCTGCCTAGCAACTCGCTAAGCAAAGAAACCAACGAGTATTCGACAGTCGGCTGGGTACTCACAGGGTTTTTAAACAATGATCCTAATAGATGATAAAACAAAAGCAATGCCAAACCGTATGTTCTCAGAGGAGATAAATTCATGTTCAATCATAGCAGTGCTAATTAATTATTACATGCATAAATTATTCATTTGTAAGAGTACAAAATTATTTCCATGATGGATAAAGGCAGTTTTTTTTATAGTTACAAAATCCACTTGATGTCCAGCTTGGGATTTTGTTTACTTGCAGAGGAGCTATGGATATGGAAGGCTTTGTCATAATTCATTATGTCCCAGTAGACATATGTGAAAACTATATAAGTAAGATATCCACTTTGGTGTTATTAGGGATGGTGTGGAATGCAATGTTGGACCTTACCTTTTTACTTTTAATATCATTTTTATGTCTCCTAATTCTTCAATGAAAGCTTTGTATGATGATGGTTTTAATAATTTAGCAATACTTCAGTCTGTTACTTCTTGTTCAGAAAAACTGAGAGCATTCTGAACAATATCTACAGAGCTTTGAATTTAAATCAGATACATTTTCCGAGTTAACCTATGCAATACTGTAGTTTACTGCCATAAAATGTCTTCTATGTTATACTGTTTCTAAAGAGTTCTGATAATATGTCCCATAGACATCTTAAAATGTGTTTTTCTATTTAAATGCAGGTGTCCTGCTTGTCGGAATTACAAGGTAAATGAAATGGAAAGTGTTTTACTGGCTCTTTTATAGTTGTTGATTTAAATACAAGTTTCAAGTGGGTTTTTACCTGATTGACATTTGTGATGTTATAGCCTCATTATGAAAAAGTTGCCAGGCTTTTTAGTGGACGCAATGCGGCGCATCCTGGTATTGTTTTTATGACGAAGGTTGATTGTGCATTAAAGGTATATTATCTCTCTAAATATGTTTGTTTCAGAAGTACCTATTTAGCAAGAAGGTAATATGGAGGAGATCATTGTGTAACTTGCATCCTTATAGATCTCACATTGACAAACTTAGGTCCTAAAGCATTGAATACTTATTGTTTTCAAAATATAATATGTAATTACATGTAAATGTGGTAAAAGCCAGTAAAATGCGAGTTATTTTTCATAGGGTGTTACATTTAAAGTTGCGGATAAACCAGTCTTGATGTGTCATGTAGTAAGAAGTTAGAAAGCATACCGTTAAAATGATAAGGACACTTAACTTTGTGATGATAAGGAGATGTAAAACTGAGAGCATTAACATGGTCATTTAACATTTGCTGCATGCAAAATATTGTAGAGGAATAGACATACTAGATGTCAACTTTAATAAACATTGTGTTGGGTGAATATTTTGTCAATCAGCTAACTGATGAGCAAAACATGTCTCTTCAACCACAGCATAGGGAAATTGGTCGTCAAGATGTGCAGGTTTACTATATCAAAAGGGGACAAATCTCTCATCTCATCAAGGAGAGGTTCCCTGTAAGTATGAAGGTGCTATATATATATGTTAATCTACTATAAATAAGCTGAAAATAACACTCGGAGATAGGATAACACCATCCATCTCTCTTTTTTCAGAGATGATGTTCACCAATCAAAGGATAAACCCTGATGAAATGACAGAAGGCACTCCTCTTCTTTCAGAAGTGCTGTTCAGCAGACTTTAAGAACCTTTCAAGTAGTGACAAGTAACTGTAACAAGGCGCAGTAACACAGCGGGATGAAATGTAGCACAAAGTCTCCACCTCAACTGCCAAAGAGTGAAATACGAAGGATAATGAAGGCACAAAGTCGTCCCAAGATCCCTTACATAGAAACAAAAAACAGACAAATTAAAGACAATTGTGGCAGCACAAAGTCTCTCCACAGCTGGCTTCAGGCCACCTTTCTGATTACTTTCACTAATTCTGCTTATATAATTAAATGGACAAAAAACGTATTAAAAAAACAGACATAAGAACAATTTTTCCAACAACTAAGCTATTCCAGCACAAAGTCTGAAAAGTCACTTGTTTTCTTATTCAAATAATGAAAAATGATCAACAATCTGAGCTCAAAGTCTCAGTAATGCCTTTCAATTTGGGCAGAGTTTTGTTTTTGATAACAAAGAGATCCCCTTAAAACAATAAGAGAGAGTCCAATATATAGTGCTTCAAAAAAGACTTGGGCGCTTTGTTTCACAAAAATGATGGCCTATGATGCATTCAATGCATTTTAAATTCTGTCCATGGGCTATGTTGGAATCGGGGGTCGGTCTTAAATATGGGCCACCTGATGTGTTTTTTGATGTGTGCGCAATTGTTTTTGCTTTACTCAATGCAAGAGAACAGGTCGCGCCATTGAATGTTCGCGCTCTCCGATGTCCATTTGGTCGGCTGCTTCACCTTCTAGAAACATATCCCATGCGCGAGTATTTTTTGATCTTTCTCCATCGGTTTACCTTTCCTTGCTGTATTTTGAGCTCTCAGGGGCTTTATTCCTGATGAAGGGACAGGTGGCGCTTTCCACTGTGAAGCAGGCGAGGACATTTGGTAGCATCCATTTACCTTATGGAAGCTTAAGATATCCTTTGAGAGTCCTGCAAAAGATGACACATGGCGGCTTTCACTGAGCTTTTAGAAACACTATAGAAACATATTCATTTGGATTCACACGGACGATGCCACTTGGCGTGCTCCGCGTACCTTAGCAATTCACTCGAGACCCACCACAGTCCATACTCAATAATGAGACAAAAGGAAGAAACAGCAGATGTTGACACTTGGCGCTTTTCATAGAGTTTTACAAAGGACACGTGGCGACTTCCGTTGTATTTTGTCTTTATCTGTGCGATTTGAGCTCTCGGGCTATCACTTTGGTTGGTCGCTGAATTTGTTCACAGGGTTTGCGTCGTATTTGAAAATCGACGGATATTTCATTATCTTAAATTTGACGTCTGCGGGGACGTCAATGGTTCACTTGCTTTTTCGGTTCAATCGCTTTTCTGGTTCAATTGCTTTCTCGGTTCAATCGCTTTCTTCTTGTGTTTCATTTGACCGCTTGAACCAATCGATTGAACCAATTGCTTTGAACCAACTGCGTATTGAACCTTTGAACCCGTTGAACCTCTGAACCATTTTGGTTCAAGGTTCAATGGTTCAATGGTTCAAGCCTTCTTCTTTCTCACTAAGTCTTTTGAAGCCGTTGAACTTGCTGAAGTGGTTGAACTTTGAACTTTTGCTGAAGCGCTTAACTTTTTAAGCTTGCCGACGTCGTTGAACCTTGGTGTTGAACCAACCTTGAAATTGCCTAAGTGTTGAGAGCTTGTTTCTTTCCTGTAGAGTCCGTAGATTTAAGCCTGTAGAGTCTGTAGATGTAACCCTGTAGCGTCTGTAGATTTCTTCCAGCGAAGTCCGTTAGCTGAAAAAATTTGAAAAATGGAGAATTTGAATGCCCAAAACAATTTTTGAGAAGGAAAGAGGGAATTTTTGGCCTGCAGGACCAAAATAGTTCATATGTTGTCCCAAAAATGAGTGACAGATTTTGGGAACAACACATTGAAATTTTTCGTATTGAATGCTTGGAAAGCATTTATAAAAAGCACTAGAAAAAATATTTCAGGGTAAGCTTTCTAGAAGGATGGCGTCTCTCCATATGCTATTGGTTTCCAAGCACAATCTTATATGATGAAAGCTTTAAAGCTATTCACAAAGAAAATGGATTTATTGTAACCTTTAGTATGGTCGTGGAAAAAGTTTCAATTACTGTTGTAGAGTTTAGCTCACTTATACTAGGCTTGTATTTGTGCTTAGATAAGGGGATAGTGAAGCAGAGGATTGGAGAGGACTCTGATTGCAAATTTAGCCAAAGGACAAATCGTTCAACTATGTCTTATGTTGTGTCCAAAATGTAGACTTGATGTACAATCATATGGTCGACAAGATCTTTGTAGACAAGCTGTAGATGGTCAGGCTGAATGATGATGCCATCTACAATATGTGAGAATTGATCAGCATAAAAACCCAGCTTGGAGCTTAACCGTGGTAGAGTAGACATCCAAGTGACTTGAATGTATCGTTGGTGTATATCCTCATTAACAGTCCTGTATTTAAAGCATTTCCCTGACCAGGACTTTTATGCTAAATTATCTCATCAAACAAGGTAATAGAAGAATTGCATGTTTACATGGTGTCCTATAAAAGTAACAAAATAAATAACATGGTCCCTAGAGCTTAGAATTTGTTCCTTGGAAGTAGATCCTAAATCAAGTCTTGAGTCCAAATGAAATAGGTAGAGGATAACTGTTTAAGCACAGACTCTGATTACTTAGGTTCAATGATAAAGGCCTATGATGTCCATCTTTAACTGTGAATTTTTTCTTTTGGATGGGTAAAAAGAACTTTATTATTTACGGGGACACGCCCATGAAACATTATAGATAAGTTAATATGGTATTCCTCTATCTGATATTGTCTGTACATATCTAACTTTGCTAATTTTAGAAATCTGAAGGTAATGTAATGCCTATTTTACACAGTAGAATCCTTTGGCTGGTACCAAATGAACAAAAACCAGCCCACCTTGATCAAATTTTTTGTCAAAGCTTCTATGAAGCTATTATAACCTAAAGAGCAAATAGAAAAGATGTTAATCTTGTAAGTATAGCTATTAACTTATAAGTTATAACTATAGGAAACCAGCATTTTAAATTCACTTGTAATACTTAGAAAGCCTTAATGTGCTATCATAGATCTAAAATGACAAGAACCTGGTGTGCAGATCCTGCACATAAATCTGGATACTTGGTGGAAGCCTCCACTGCTTGAATTTTCTGGTCCAACATGGACAAGAGGGGCCTTCAAACCTCAGTTTATTAGCAATCATCCTGAATTGATGAGCCAAGGCTAACATTCACTGGTTACATCATCTTGCTGTGTTATTTATAAACAAAAGCCGGATCACAAGAAGAGAGCATGGAGCCATTCATACGAACAGAATGAACAAAATTGGCATTGAGAACTTATTGGAAGTTTACTAATACGAAAGTTCTGTACTTTGTAAATATTTAAGAAGAGATGTCAAACTGTCAAAACGTGTATTCCCCAAGCATACAATTCATTTTCATAGGAATGGTTTAGACTATTAACTGAAAAGACACGAGGGTAGGATGAAACAGTTCATCTTCTGACGGTTATGGAAAGGTTGGTGCCACATTCAGGCTACTGGCTTATAGCTGGCGCATTGACAGTTGGCTCCACTCTGACTTGCCACTGGGGCTGAAGGTTGATGCTGGCGCTGAGCAGTTATGTGAAGCAGAAATGTCTGCAATGGTGTTGAACCCGCAATGGGCTGCTGCTTCTTGACTGCACAAGGGGGAGGGGCAAGGGAAAGAATGGATGACTGTTATGGTACATAGTGTCTCATGTGTTGAGCTGTCTCTTGGATCATTCAAATCCAGGCTTCACATCATTTTCTAGACATTTTGGTGAGACCCAGTCATAGGTGCATCTGCCATTAATCCTTTCAGCATTGGTTTCTTTGTAGCATTCAAATCGTGCATTCATCGTGATTCATACCTGTCGCCACAAAGTCCATTATGGACTCTAGAATTTAGGGTTTTAAATATTTATATCTTCTCTCTTGGTAGTGAATTGAGTTCAGATTTCAATCTTCTGCTGTGGCTCTTTTTTTCATGCAAACTTTTTGCTTTGGCAATGACTTCGAAGATCCTCACTAGCTTCAGATTCCAATATAAATCACATAGTTACCAGATTCGGTCGCATCTGGCCGAAATCCGTACGTTCCGCATTTTTGCGGGCTGTCGGATAAATAAATTTGGTTTGCATATTTTTTAAGACTAAAATATGAAAAGAGTCAAAACCCATAGAAAATAGTCAAAAACCCTAAAAAGACACTCGCAAACCCTAATTTTTTAAATTTATATGCACTCTTCTTTACAAAATGAAAACACAACGCCATGAGTGTGAGATCGAGTCTTGAGGAGTTTGCAGTTGCAGAGGGTGGAGTGGAAGAGACGTGTTCGACGGTGGAGTGCAGAAGATGCGTGCCCGCCTCCAATTCTGTGTGCCCGCGACACCCTGTAGTAGTGAAGAAAGGCCGAGGTCCAAATCCCGCCATTGCCAGCAGTCGTCGGGAGTAGTGTGGTGGAAGTGTGGGGCACAGTCGAGCAAAGGGCCAACAGGAGAAAAAAGGTTAGTTTACTTGCGGTCTCTTTTTTTTGCTCGTATAGTTAAAATTTTTAAAATAATTTAATTTTATAAATTTTTAATAGTTTAAAACTTTATATTCTTAAAAATTGTTTTTTATTTTTATTTTTTTAATATTTATTAATTTTATGTTAAATTTTAATTGATATTTTTTTTATTTTTTAATTTTAGTTTATAATCAATTTAAGATTAATTTGATTTAAATAAATAATTTGTAACGTTTTTTTAAATAATTTTTTTTTTAGTTTTTTTTAATTTATATTTTGTTATATAATTAAAATTTATAATATAAAATTATTTATATTTAGTAATTATTTACACAATAATTTTATATTATAAATTTTAATTATAAAATAAAATATAAATATATAACAAAATATAAATTAAAAAAAAAAAAACATTATTTTAAAAAGATGTTACAAATTATTTATTTAAATCAAATTAATTTTAAACTAAAATTAAAAAATAAAAAAAAGTATCAATTAAAATTTAACATAAAATTAATAAATATTTAAAAAAAACAATATATTTGTAATGTTAAAAATTAAATACAAATACATTTACATTTTATTTTATATTAGAAATATACATTTTATTTTATATTAAAATAGTAATTTTATGATATTTTATTTTTTAAAGTTATGTCATTTTATTTTTTATAAGTCATTTAAAATTAAATTTAATATTATTTTGATATGTTTAATATTTTTATAGTTTTATAATTTATTTTATATACATCATTTAGTTAAATTCAAAATAAAAATTTATAGTTTTTCAAATGTGTAATAAAAAATGTCTATAAAACTTTTGCAGGGTAAGCTGTAAAGGACAACCTATCATCATGGCAAATCAACCGCTCGAAAAAAATATATTATTCAGCGAGATGCGAATCCTAGAAACATGCAATGCACTCTTTGTGGCTCAAATGTTACAGAGAGTACAACAAGGGTTCGAAACCATTATTTTGGAGCCCTAGATGTGAAGATTTGTCCAATAACATAGCAGAACTCCATGTATGTAGCGTTTGTAAGTCAAATCAAAAGCAAATATGAAACAAAGACAATTGCATCAGTGTCTGAATCTTCAAAGAGGGCCAAAATTCAACGTAATCTGACACAATTTGGCTCATTTTCTAGCTCAACGTATTTCTCAGCGTCTACCCAAGCTAGCGAAAGTGCACATCAAATGTCCCAATCCCAACCTTCTTTGAAAGCAATGTAGAAACCGCAGCAAAAACATGAGGTAGATAGATTGGTGGCCCGGTTTTTTATGCAAATGCCATCCCCTTCAATGTTGTTTGAAATCCACATACGAAAGCAATGGTAGAAGGGATCGCCAATTTTGAGAAAGGGTACACAATGCCATCTTTTGAAAATCTGAGCACTGTTCTGCTGGAAGAGGAGGTAACATCTATATCTAGTGAACTAGATAAAATGAAAAGGCAATGGAAAAAATCAGGTTGCACTGTAATGAGTGATGGATGGTTTGACACAAAGCGAAGATCTCTCCTCAATATATTGACTCAATGTCCTAAAGGTTCTATGTTTATCAAATCAGTTGATACAAGCAATGATGTGAAGACTGCAGATTTCATTTTCAAATGCATTGAATATGCTATTCTGGAGATTGGAGAGAAAAATGTTGTCCAAGTTATTACAGATAATGCAACAAATTGTAAAGCAGCAGGGGATCTTCTAATGGATAGGTTTCCTCATTTGCTTTAGACTCCATGTGCAACTCATGTTTTAAATCTTTTACTTGAAGATCTTGCAAAGTTGGAGTGGGTAAATAATGTTGTCAGAGAAAGAAAACAAATTTCAAAGTTCATACTTAATCATCGCTCGACTTTGAGCTTGTATTGCTCATTTGCAAAACGTGAACTTCTCTCTCTAGCTGAAACAAGATTTGCATATAATTTTATCATTTTGCAAAGGGAGGTGGAGGAGAGGACAGCATTGAGAAGAGTTGTAGTTAGTGAAGATTGGGCACAATCTAAGCTTTCTAAGGAAAGCGTTGCAAAGGACATTGAGAGAATTATCTTGGGTAGTTCATTTTGGGAGGGTGCTGATAAGACACTAAAGGTTTTTGAGCCACTAGTCCAATTGCTGAGATTATCTGATGGCATGAAACCTTATATTAGTTTTGTGTATGAGGGCATGGAGCAAGCAAAAGAACAAATCAAAAAAATATTGGCAGATGAAGTTGATGAAGTTCAACGTATTTGGGACATTGTAGACATCCGATGGAACATGTTACATCGACCTATACATGCAACAGGTTGTTATTTGAATCCAAAGTTGATAGAGGTGGATCATGATGCAGATGAGGAGATAAAGAATGGTGTATTGGCAACAATAGACAGGTTGGTTCGAGATGAAAATGAGAAGGCTAAGGTGAGAAGGTAGCTAACTACATTCAAGAACCAAGAAGGCTTGTTTTCCCTCAAGGAAGCACAAGAAGACATTGTTAGTATGGATCCCCATTTATGGTGGCAAACGTATGGTTCTTCTACTCTAGAGTTACAAAAGCTTGCCGTGCGTGTCCATAGTCAGTGTGCTAGTGCTTCTGCATGCGAAAGAAATTGGAGCACACATGATTTGATCCATATTAACAAGAGAAACCGTCTATGAGCCAAAAAACTCTCAAATCTTGTGTTTGTTCATAGCAATTTAAAATTGCTTGAGCACAATCTTGCAAAAGAAGACGACAATCTTCATCTTGGAGAAGTAGAACCATCCTTTGAAGGTGTTGAAGAAAATATTGATAGTGTTGATGATCTTGTTATAGGATTTGTTGATGGTGCTAGTGCTAGTTTTGATTTTGAAGCAGGGTCTGATGTTGAAAATGTTTGAAACTTAAGTTTTGTATCAATTTGGAGCTTAGGCTCTAAACTATGGACATTTTACTATCTTTTAATTTAATTCAAGTTTGAAATTTATGCATTCTCAATTTTGCAACTGTTAAATTAATATTCAATGTTCATTCTTTACTAGATTAAAATATTTTACATACATACATACATATATATAAATATATATTTATTTTAATTTTTTTTTGAATCGGATTTTACCAGATTTTTTCGAAACCTTTTCAAGAATTCCGCATTTCTGCATATTTTTGGCCTCTTGAACGCATTCGGATTTTCGAACCTGGTAACTAGGAATTAAATCATCTTCAGATTTCTTCAGTTACTCTAGACAAGGATGTAATATTTATGCATGATCATCTAAGGCATACAATCACCTTTGTATCAACAAAAAACAGATCATGTGTTTTTGTGTTGGTTCGTTTGATGTTTTGGTATGTGAATGTGTAAGGATAGATTTGACAGGTTCGTCTTGGCCTAGAAGTAGTTATACGTTAGTATGATACTTATAAACTAATTGGTCCCCTGCTCCCTCATTATATATTTACTCTTCAATGTCAACAATTACCTTAGTATCATAATCTATCATATTGACATATAACTACTTTTTGGCATTTGCCACTACCTGAGTTCTTCATGGATTTCTATTTGTCTGATGTTGCTTATGTGCACCTCGTCTCCTCTTGCCACTATATCCCTAGCCCATCTCATGGAGCTTTTGCTTGACAACTTGAACCTTAAGCTATTCTCATAGTTGCACGAAGACAAATACAGGTATGGGGAGACGAAGATGGGTATGGGGAGACATGTACGGGTATTGGTACACCATTTTTTAGAAAAATAGGAGGCTTGTACAGGGAGACAACAATATATATATATATATATATATATATATATATATATATATATATATGGCACTTTAAAAAATACAAAATACATTAAAAATAATTTTCCAAAGTAAGGAAATCAGATGTTATCAAAATAAGAGTAATTATATTCATATTGATTTTTGATATCTCATCATATTAGGGGTGAAAAATACATTGTAACACATTGAAATGCTAACAAATAGGCATGCAAAAAACAAAAATCACAAATGTGAACTTGAATCAAATCTAGGTCATCCGCCAAGATGCTTTCTAGATAAGCTTCACTCTTAAGTTGTGGCTTTTCTGCAGGCAATATAACAGGGGACGAATAATTGAGGCCATTTGCCTAAAGCCCATCCTCTTCCAAGGATATGTCGCTGCACTGTCAGGGGGAATTTGGTTTCATTTTGCTGAAAGACCTTCTTTGTAGCCTGAGTCTACACGATAAAGAAGATGAAGCGTGCTATGAATGTACACTAAGTTCTCTACCTTCTTTGTCCCTAGGCAATTCCTCTTCAATGAATGAATGAAACCGTAAGTATTTCAATTTCTCTCACAAGATGATGAACTATCCACTTGTGAGAGTAATCGTATTGCAAATGATTGCAATTCAAGGGCTTCACTGCTATGGTTCCACTAACACTCTATTGGGTCCTCCTTCACATGCATATTGCAGAGAGCCTTCTTTGTAAAAAACTGCCTGTGGTCACGTGAAAACATGTTCCATTGAGTCCTAATAGAAGAAGCTTCCTCTCCTCAACCAATAAACCTTTCTCACCGCAACCCAAAATAACTACATTACTTCTTTGTCCTCATATGGAGCCATTTTCTTGGTGACTTCTTTATCATACCATTTTGGATTCAAAGTGTAAGCAACACAATTTAGAGGTGTGTTAAGCTTGTTCCATCTTCCATGTGTCTTTTCTTTAATTAAAGGATATAGAAAAAGATTCATTTAGTCTGTGATTTTTCTTATTCTTTTACACATAGAATCAATTCCTTTGTAAACCTCTTCGAAACATGGCTTGTCTAAATCAATGAAACATATTACCTTACAAATGGGTTGAATGAAGTCAACAACAAATTTCACATCAGCCAAAAATGGTCATCAAGGACCATTTGCCTCATCTCAATCGTAGTCTCTAATTTAGATTGTCTCCAAGTTGCTCATGCATCACTAACTTCAATGACTCCTTTAATAGCATAAAGACGGTCAAGAGGTATGAAGAAAGAAACAAACCATGTATCTGTAGGTTTGGGAAGTTCCACCTTGGCAAATCTTCGATAAATAGTCTGCGTTTGGTGATGATGGCATATGAACATTTGCATTTTCATGCCCTTTTCAATAAGCTTAGATATCCAGTAAAATTTGCCAATGTCTTTGAGTGCATTATTCAATGCATGGATGCAACATGGTGCCCAAAATACGTGTTTGTATTTTTTTGCACTAGTGAGCCAGTTGCTTTACAAATCGGGGCAATGTCTATAGCATCTTGGACAACATGTGATGCCCCACCTGCTCAATTGTATCACATAGTTGGTTTGAAGGGACTTTGCATTTTTCTCTTGTTCCGAATAGTCGATTGCCTTAGAAAAATAAGGGCCTTTGGAGCAAGTTACCATAATATTCAGAAGATGATGGTTTCTAGTATCAATCCAACCGTCTATCACAATGCTGCATCCTTTTGTAGACTACACTCTTTTGATTGATACTGTTTGTTGCTCTATCATTGTTTTTTCTTTGTCAATAAGAGTTGTGTAAAGCTTCTTATATCCAGGGAGTTATATTTTGCGGCCCTATTTCTAATCGCACTTACCGTCTCTTTATAATAAGGTTAGCGATCATCATTGAATGGTATTCCATTTGCATAGAAGAAGTGTGCAATTGTTGCATCCATTGCATCTTGACCATGCACATTGAACATGCTTCCAATGAGGTTTGAACTTCGAATATGTGGTCTCTTACGAGAAGACCCCACATCCTCTACTGCATCTCCAAAAGACACATGTAGGTCTGATTTTGATCTCATGGTTGCTATGATAGGATGACTCTAAGTTCGATTTATGGTTGAAGTTTGAGAGCTTAAAGGAGTCGCTTTGCCTTCAATGCTTTCTTGTTTCCTCATCACTACATATAGCGCTTCCTCATTCAGGCAAGGCTCAACCCCTTTTCCTGGGGTTCGAAAAAAATGAGCCTTCACCCTCGTTTAAGTGCCATGAAAGGGCTTTGCACAAAGTTAACAAATGATCTCCGCTATTCTGCGATTCCCTTTGCAAATGTGATCACAATATTTCCAAAGCAAATATAGTTGTTCTTTCCTTTCCCCTGACATTTTGACCCAAATAAAAAATTGAAAAAATAGTAATTATAATTTATAATTTATTAAAAAAAATAATGTTAAAATTAAAAACCAAAACTAATATTAAATATTCATTTTTAATTAAAATTAAAACAAAAAACAAAAAACAAAAAACAAATTAAAACTAAAATTAAATATTTTATACGACATAAAATAAAAAACATAAAATAATTAATCTTAAATATCAAATATTAAATATTAAATACTAAACTTTTAAATTTATCAAAAAGACCTAAAGTTAAACCTAAACTATAGCAAACAAAAAACATAAAATAATAATGACAATTATAAATATTAAAAATAAAAACTAAACCATTAAAAAAATAAAAAACCTAAAGCTAAGTCACTAAACCTAAATGCAGTACGTATGGGGAGGGCAATGCCCTGCACCTCATGAAGTGCCATGATGTCACTTCATGGGGTGCAGGGCATTGCCCCAACCTTGCTAAAAACACGTTTAAACTTTAAATTTGGACCTTTACATTTTATTGCAAAATGACGGAAATAAACATAGTATACTTGGCTCTAGATTTTAAGAAAGTTGAGACTTGATTCATACTTTATTTTCAGTGGCTTTGATTGTAATGATGACGATTAGCTATCCAACGTGACAACGACTGGTTTCCTACTATTGCAACTGCAAACTCTTCAAATCCGATTGCAAACGCTAAAAATCCGACTGCGAGCACTTAAAATCCAACTACAAGCACTTAAAATCCGACTGCCAATGCTTAAAATCTGATTGTTGATGGTAAAATTGGGTGTGTTTTGTGTTTTTTATAAGAAAATTCACATGTTTAGGGTTAAAAAATGCGTTACGGGGCTTTTTGTAATAGGAAAACGTTGGGAGGTGTTGAAAGTCTTTGATAGATGTTTCTGGGTACAGGAGACGGATACATCTTTGTATCTGTTTCCCATACAGGAGACGCTTCCCAGGGGGTTGGGGATGCGTCTTCCTGCAACATTGGCTATTCTAAATTTTTGTCTTTGCTACATTGCCTCTTCATTTTTTTAATTTGATAAAATTTCAATTTGTTGAGAGGAATTAGAGCAATTTTCAAGGAAATCTACTTAATTATGTAATGGGAATAAAGGCAAAATGATGTAGGAGCATCCGGGTTCACTTGTGACGCTAAATCACTCAAAAATATTTATTCAAAAAATAAGCACTTTGTAGTTTGCTCAAGTCTTGATTTGTGCACAACTTGGTTGTGTTTTTTTTGTGCCACTTTTGCACGCGTGCCAATGCTTTGTGCAAACTTTGTGCGTGTGCATTTGTTGTTTGTTCTTTTGCATAGCTTTGATGGTGTGCCCATGTTTGGTCCTTGTTTGTAGTTGCTTGTGAAGCTTTGTGTGGGTATGTTTTGAATGTCCTTGTTTGGTTCAATGCCAGTTTAGAAGATCCACTCAAAATTGAGAGTTGAAGTGTTGCGAGTTCTAGCATGCAAGTTTGTGACATCTTATGTAGGATGTTGTGCACAATAGTGCGAATATTAGGATCGTTGTGCAAGGAGTCTCTAGTGCATCCTTTGGCTACGAAGTGTTGCGACTTAGACTTTCGAGGTTGCAACTTCTGTTTACTTGTGCGCAATTTGTTTCAGGCGCATATCTTCTTGTGATGTGTTATGGATAAAGAATTGTTGCTGTTTTGAATTGTTTGCATTTAATTCCTTGAACCATGGAAGGTTGTTATGGATTCATTTAATATCACTTTGTGATGTAGTATGTTGTGATGCATTATGTTGTAATGTGCTATGGTGCCTTGGGGATTGCATTGCGCATTTAATGTTTGTGGCGCATGGTGATGGACGACAAATATTTAATGTTTGTAGTTGGTTGCAGAGATCAATATTGTAAGTAGGTGGGTCTTGTGCCTATATAAACATGCCCTACACTTGAGTTAGCTAGTCAACGAGCTTAAGAATAGAGACCATAGCAGAGAATTAAGGATCTATTGTAACACATCTCATTCGAGATTATTGTGTTATTGTTATTGGTGTGCAAGCTGTAATTTCTTGTTGTTTAAATTGACTAAAGAACTGAATTTATTGTTGCATTTATTTACATTATTTTCACTATGTAATTCTAAAGGTTGCGTGGTCTAAGGCATCTCTTTGTTGAGAACCCTAATTGCAATTACATCATTTGGTATTAGAGCAAGGTTTATTTCCTTACAGGTGAACGTGTGGATAAAAGTATGTTTACTGCATTTGCGAGGGTGCGTAGAAAGCAGTGAAGAAATCTTCCTACAAGTGTTGGGTAGGTGTAGTGATTTTTTTTGTTTTCGAGGAATTGGCACACAAGGTAGGATTTGCTTCGAGAGTGTCAAGAGCACCAAGACTTGTAGACTTGGATGGATTGACGAGGAATATGTAAGCCCATCTAAAGGCTATGGCCAAGAAGGTCAAATTTGCATGTGCAAAGTTGAAGGGTCACACATCCTTATGGTGGGAGCATGTGCAGGTGGAAAGAGCCCGTAGAGGTAAAGATAAGAGTAAGACTTGAAAATGTGATGAAGGTCTTCCCTATTGAGTAAGTTGAGGAGGTGAGAGAGGATTGTGTTGTGGCTTGAGGAAAGCCAAACCCTCAAAGTCAATCATCTCTAGGGAGGAATGGATTGCCTTGAAGAATCTCAATGAAAATAATAATATTGCTATCACTAAAGCAGGTGAGGAATGCATTAGTAGTTTTAAACAAGAGTGATTACAACGTGAAGATGCTTGACCACTTACATAATATCCGAGAGCTATAGTGTTAACTTCTAACCCGGTTTCCAAAATTTCTAGAATCGTTAAGAAAGCTGTAAATAATCCTCTTTTGATGAAAATACGAAGAAACTACTCCTTAAAAAAGATACCGCTTTGAAAATTTATGCCAAAATACACAAGGAAGGTGTCTTAATTAGACATTTTGTTGATACTTTTGACTCACCCACGTATGCCTTAGTCTCCTCCTTGGCCAACAAACTCAAACCATTAGTAAGCAAAACTTCGTCCTTCATCAAAGACTCCACGGGTTTTGTTGATTTTATCAAGGACAAGGTCTCTGATGAGGAGATTCTAGTTAGCTTTGATGTTGTGTCACTCTTCACAAAGGTGCCTATTGATGACACAATCATAGTGGTAGGCGGTCCCATTGATGAGGAGACTACGTCACTAGTAGCAGTTTGTTTAGAGTCCACCTTCTTTTCTTTCTTAGGAGTCATTTATGAACAAACAAAACGCGTTGCAATGGGTTCCCCTCTCTACCTATTTGTAGCCAATTTGTTGATGGAGTATTTTGAAGACTTAGCTCTAAACTCCTTCCCTTTGAAACTGAATTGGTGGAAAAGATATGTAGATGACACTCGTGTAAACTGGGCGCTTGGTTTTGAGAAATTAGAAGACTTCCATACCTTGTTTAATAAGGTTGTTGATTCCGTCAAGTTTACTAAGGAACTAGAATCTGAAGGAAACTTCCATTCCTAGATGTCCCCCTCTCTAGGAAACCTAATGGATCTTTCTCCCGACAGGTTTATAGATACTCTACCACCGAGTTCTATCTTCATGCAAATCCACACCATCACCCCTCTTAGAAAACAGGGGTCCTTAAAACACTTGCCACAAGAGCTTTGAGAAACTGTTATGAAGATCACTTAGAGGATGAATCAAACATTTGATTGAAGTTTCTAAGATGAATGGTTACAAAGGGAAACAAATTGCTAGAGCCTTTAAATCAGCTAGGAACACTCTTGCTAGACCTATAATTTTGGTTGAATTCCTTAATAGACGTGCTGTCTTTCCTCCCATAGACTGAAGGATTTTCTAACAAATTTGCAAAAATTCTAAATATTAAGAACATCCATACCATCTTTCGCCCTCACATAAAATTTAAGATGTTGGTTAAATCGTCTGAAGACAATTTAGAACCATCTTTAAGAAGTGGGGTGTATAAAATTGATTGCTATTGCGGGATGTCATATATTGAGGAGACGATCGTTCCATCAACGAGGGTAAATGAACATGTTGCAAATACAAACAAGGAAAGATTGGTCAAGTCTGCTTTAACAGAACATTCCTTCAAAATGCGACATCATATTTGCACAGAAAATACCAAGGTGTTAGCCATAGAGGACCCCTACTTCAAACGACGTATGAGAGAAGCCATCGAAATTTGCAAGTATGCTAACAACTTAAACGGGGATGGTGGTCTAGTTTTAAATCAATATCGGGGGCCAATCTTTAGTTTACGTAAAAAAATGATGATTTCTATCTAAACATCTTTTATTCTTTCTATTCTCTAGTGGGTTGTGTCATCATGGTTTCTCATTACATCTCATTTCATGCCCCTTCTTGTTTCCTTTTCATTCCTTGTGCTTTTGCCCCTCTTCATGATTTTTTTTCTCTTTAACCAAGGCTTCCCTTACTCTTTATTCAATAAAAAAATTTAATTTGTTTTCATCAATCAGTTTAGATGTTCTTTCCTAATTTTGCAACTAATTGCAAAATTATAATTCTCTTTGTCCTATTTGATTGGCGATTAAATTTTTTTAAATGAATTTCCAAATTTTGAGAATATAATTAATTTTTATTGCGATTGTTTTTGGAGATATTATTTTTTTTAGTTTTTTATCAATAACAAACTAAAATAAATTGTATTTAGTTTCCTTATCATATTAACAATCATTCAATGAAGTTTATCTTTTAATATTTATCATTTTATATTTTTAATTTCCTAACTACCTGACTATACAATACTTCATTGCTAACATCTATAAATAGAAACCTGGGTTTGCAATCTAATCATACCTGGGTTTAAAATGAGTGAAGAACCAGGGAAAGCAATGAAAGAGGTCCATCAAGGAGTGGATCCAACTCTCCTAACATCCGAGGCCGTCGAGAAAAAGCTCAAAATTTTCACCATTTGATTACTAGTTAACTTTGGTTAAGAAGTCGCACAATTTGCAACGAAGGGAGATGAGTGTGAAAGATTACATCAAAGAGTTTTATAGACTCACCATCGGAGTGGGTCATGTTGAAGATGACACCGAGAAGATGTTGAGGTACTTGAATGGCATGCAAATTTCCATTCAAGATTAATATGGTATGACTCAGTGGTGATATGTTGAAGAAGCCTATTAGTGTGTGCTGAAGGCAGAGAAATTGTTATGTAAACAACAAGGCACAACGTGAGAGAGACAAGTTTTTGCATGCGCTAGGAGAAGGAAGTAACAACAGAGGTTGCTTTGTGTAAGGAGTAGCTAGTACTTCGCAGTGCAATGATGCAATTGCGTAAAGAGGCAAAGCAAACTACATTAAAGGTAGGGGATCCTATGGACTAGGTAGAGGAAGAGGATTCATGGGCACATGTTTTAGATGTGGTGAAACTGGATATAGAGAATTTGAGTGTTTGCATACACACAATGAAGGTAGTAGGAGAGCGGATGCAAATACGCATGTTGTACAAGCAAATGAGGAGAATATTGCATCTATTCATAACATTGATGAACTAGAAATTGGAGAAGTGCTCGTGATGAAGATGGTGCTATTGAAACCAACAAAAGAAGAGAATAGCTCTGCGCAAAGAAAGAAATTGTTTAGAACCATTTGCAAGTTTGAAGGTAAGTGTTGCAAGTTGATTGTTGATAGTGGCAGTACAAATATTTTTGTTTAGCAAGAGAGGTTGAAAAGCTTGGTCTGAAGAGGATTGTGCATCCAAATCCATATAGAGTGTCTTGGTTGCTGAAGGGACATTAGATTCTAGTGAATGAGTTTTTTAGATTAGTACCTACAAGGTTGAAGTTTAGTGTGACTTAATGCCCATGGATGTTTGCCATGTGTTATTAGGAAAACCTTGGTAGTCTGACAAAAGGGCGTAACATGATGGTTGTGCAAACACCTATACATTGGCTGAAGATGAAGTAAAACACACTTTAAATTCTTTGAAGGATAAGAGCTAAGAAGTGGACAAAGGACCAAAACTCTCGATGATTTCAGGGAAACAATTCCCGAAAGAGGTAAAGGAGGATAGTGCATGTTATGCATTTATTTCAAAGCCCGTGTAGGTTGTAAGCGCATGCACAACAATAGAAGAAGCACTTCTGCATGAAGTGAAGGACTTGCTGAGCGAGTTTCTAGAGATTTTTTCTAATGATCTACCAAATGGGTGGCCACACACATGAAGTATAAGTCATCGAATGGACTTGATTCTAGGTTCAAGTTTACCAAACAAAGTGGCATATAGGTTGACACCTAAAGAGAATGTAGAGGTGTAGAGATAAGTTTAGGTGTTGTTAGACAAACGTTGATACGAGAAAGTTTGAGCTTGTGTGCTGTTTCAGTGGTGTTAGCGCCTAAGAAAGTAGGTGGAGGATGCCCACTGATTCTAGAGCCATCAACAAGATTAATATTAAGTACAAATTTTCATTGCCGTGCATGGATGATTTAATGGATTGCTTAAGTGGAGTGCAATACTCCACAAAGATTGACTTGAAAAGTGGATATCACTAGATTTGCTTAAGGGAAGGTGATGAGTGGAAGACTACATTCAAAACAAAGGAACTATTGAACAAATAGTTATTCATGCCATTTGGATTGGGTAACACGTCAGTTACATTCATAAGACTCACAAATGAGGTGCTGAAACCATATTTGGGTAGTTTTGTTGTAATATTTTGATGACGTTGATTTTCAGCAGAGTAGAGGAAGAACTCTTGGTGATATTGAGAAAAGTGTCACATCAATTGCGAGATGAAAAATTGCTAGTAAATTTGAAGAAACATAGCTTCATGGAGGAGTTAGTTTTCTTGGGTCATACAATATCCCGAGAAGGGTTGAAAATGGATCCAGATTAGGTGTGAGCTATACATGCGTGGTTGTCACCTTGGAGCACGTTTCAAGCGTGAATCTCTCATGACATTGCGAGTTTTTACAAGAAGTTCATCAAAAATTTCAGTGGGATGTGCATAGTGATCACAAAGGTGATGGGTAATGATAGAAAAAAGTTTGAATTGGGTGCAAAAGTGGAATATAGTTTCCAGTAGTTGAAGAAAGTTACTTAGTAGCTAGTGGTGGTGCTGTCAAATTTCAGGAAGGTATTATAGGTAGGTTGTGATGCGACTGGCACAACAATAGGCGCCGTGATGAGTCAAGAGGGTAGGCCTATAGCTTACTTCAATGAGAAATCGAATGATGCGAAGAAAAATATTCAATGTATGAGCAAGGATTCTATGCCATATTGCAAGCACTTAAGGAGTGGAGGCATTATTTACTGCCCGAGGAATTTGCATTGTACTTGGACCACTAGGGGCTGCAATTCATATGTAGTCAAGGAAAATTGAACCAAAGACATGAGGTGGGTTGAACTTTTGCAGAGTTACACATTTTTGTCCAAAGTGATAAGTCAAACAAAGTTGCAGATGCGCTGAGTAGAAGGTATTGCTTTTTGAACAAGATACAAGTAGAAGTCATAGGAATTGATTCTATGAAGGAGATGTAAGGCATGTGTAGAACTAGTGAGTGGTGATAGAGCACCATGGTTAGATTATTTCATGCAAGAAGAATTGTTGCTCTGAGGAGCACAATTGTGTAGACGTAGAGGTTTAATCTATGAAAATTTGATTTAAGGAGAAACATAATGGAGAATGAGCAAGTAATTTTTGTTATGACAAAACATATGCACAATTGGCTGAAAACTACTATTGTCCAAAAAAGAGTAGATGTGTGCAAGTATGTTCAAGATTGTGGGGTTTGCCGGTTGGCAAAAGGGAGAAGTCAAAATGTAGAGTTGTATCAACCATTGCCTATTCCAAAGCGACCATGGGAGGATATTAGCATGAATTTTGTTTTAGAATTTACTAGAACACATAGTACAAGATTCCATATTTGTGATTGTGGATATATTTTCAAAGATGGCATATTTCGTTGCTTGCAAGAAGAGTAGTGATGCACAATTGTGTAGACTTAGAGGTTTAATCTGTGAGAATTTGATTTAAGGAGAAACATAATGGAGAATGAGCAAGTAATTTTTGTTATGACAAAACATATGCACAGTTGGCTGAAAACTACTATTGTCCAAAAAAGAGTAGATGTGTGAAAGTATGTTCAAGACTATGGGGTTTGCCGGTTGGCGAAAGGGAGAAGTCAAAATGCAGAGTTGTATCAACCATTGCCTATTTCAAAGCGACCATGGGAGGATATTAGCATGAATTTTGTTTTAGAATTGCCTAGAACACAGAGTACAAGATTCCATATTTGTGATTCTGGATATATATTTTCAAAGATGGCACATTTTGTTGCTTGCAAGAAGAGTAGTGATGCGACACACATTGCTAACTTGTTTTTCGTGGAAGTTGTGCGATTGCATGGATTGCCGCTCAACATAGTATCAGACAGAGATGTGAAGTTTGTAGGACATTTCTGGAGGACTTTGGGGAAGAAGTTGAATACCAAGCTACAGTTCAATTCATTGTATCATCCTCAGATGGGTGGACACACAAAGGTAGTCAACATAAGCCTTGGTAACCTATTGCAATGTTTGATTGAATGAAAGCTAGGAACATGGGATTTAATTCTGACACAAGTTGAGTTTGCTTATAGCAATTCAATTAAAAGGGGTATTGGGAGGACACGATTTCAGATTGTGTATGGGTCAAGTCCAAGAGTTGTTGTAGAATTACGTGACATCAAAGATGAGTGAAAGCATGAAGCAAAAGTATTTGCTGAGTATATGCGTGACGTACATTAACAAGTGCGCGAATAGTTGGAAAGAAGCAATGTATAGCATAAACAACGTGCAAACATGAAGAGAAGGGAAGTGGAATCTCAGGTGGGAGACTTAGTCTTAAGACATTCGAGAAAAGAAAGATTTCCAAAGGAAACTTATGACAAGTTGAAGTGGAAAATGATTGGGCCATGCAAAGTGTTGCTAAAGTTTGTGACAAATGCATATGAGATTGAGTTACTTGAAGTGATAGACATAACACCCTTATTTGAACGTGGTTGCTTTTTATCTATATCATGAAGGGTAGGGTAGTGAAAGCACAAACATAGATTTTGAAAAAATTGATTGGAGAGTGCAGATCCCTAAGAAAGTGTTGAGGAAGCAGAAAGGGTGATTGATTCTAGATTCAGCAAGAAAATGCGTGACAAAGGGTATAAATAATATCTGGTAATTTGGAATGGCTGAGAAATTGAGGATGTGACATGGATAAGCGCATCAGAATTTTAAAAACAAGGAATATAAATAGCCGAGCTCTTAGAAGGTGCACGAGTAGGAGTTCATGTTTCTTGTGTTCTCAAGGTGTATGATGCAAAAGCATCCAAGTTCACTTTAAATCCTACGTCAATTAAAAAACTTAGTCTAAAATTTAATAAAAAAATAAGCACTTTGCAATTTGCATAAGTCTTGACTTGTGCGCAACTTTATTTGTTTTTTTGTGCTGCATTTGTGTGCATGCCAATCCTTTGTAAAGCTTTGCACAACCTTTGTGCGCGTGCATTTGGTATTTGTTCTTTTGCGCAGGTTTGATGGAGTACACATTTTCGATTCTTGTTTGTAGTTGCTTGTGAAGCTTTGCACGAGTATGTTTTGAAGGTCCTTGTTTGGTTCAGCCCCAATTTAGAAGATCCACACATAATTGATTGTTGAAGTCTTGCGAGTTCTAGTTCGTAAGTTTGCACTGTCTTATGTACGATGTTGGTGTGTGGCAATGCGAATATGAGGATCATTGCTCAAGGATTTTCTGGTGCATCCTTTGGCTGCAAAGTGTTGCGACGTAGTCTTGCGAGGTTGCGACTTTCGTGTAACTTGTCTTGTGCACAATTTATCCAGGGTGTATATCTTCTTGTGATGTGTTATGGATAAAGAGTCTTTGCAGTTCTAAACCATTTGCATTTAATTCCTTGAATCATGGAAGAGTTATGGATTCATTTAATATCACTTTGTGATGTAGTATGTTGTGATACATTATGCTATAATGTGCTATGGTGCATTGGGGATTGTATTTCACATTTAATGTTTGTGGTGCATGGTGATGTGGGACAAATATTTAAAATTTGTAAGGGGTTTTTGAGAGCAATATTGTAAGTAGGTGGGTCTTGTGCCTATATAAACATGTCCCTACACTTTGGTCGGCTAGTTAGTGAGTTTAAGGATAGAGACCGTAGTAGAGAGTTGAGGATTTATTGTAACACATCTCATTGAAGATTGTTGTGTTATCTTTATAGGGTGTGGAAGCTGTAATATCATGTTGTTGAAATAGATTAAAGAATCAAGTCTATTGCTGTTGTATTTATTAAATTATTTTCGTTGTGTAATTCTAAAAGCTGTGGGTCTAAGGCATCTCTTTTTTGAGTTCTCTAATTGTGACGACATCACAAAAACTATGATGAAATTGAATAGGCATGAATTTCCTAGTCATATCATCCTTGGATTTTCCATCAGTGTACATAGAGCCCTTTGTGTGTAGTTGCCACCTAGATCATCCGAATTTGGGCCTGTCACCTTTTTCTGGACATTCGAGCAAGACCTTGTGGTACGAGCATTGGTCATTAATCCTTCCTTCACATCTGCTTCTTCATGGCATTCAAATTATGCATTCATCTTGATCCATCCTTGTTGTGGGAAAATCCAATATCAACTTTGGAACTTGGGGAATAAAGGCAAAATCTATGATGAGACTTAATTGGTATGTATTGCATAGTCAAATTGTTGTTGATTTTTGTGCCACAACCTTCCTTTGTATAACAAGTCATTATTAATGTTGCATGGAGAAGAAAAAATTACAAATTGAAATATTGAAAAGAAAATCTATGGGTACCCTTAACTTATAATTTTTGATTTGAGCAGTGCAAGCACTTAGGGACCAGGTTCGCACCCTCCCAAGGCTTTTGTGCACCTTTCGCTGTTATTTTGCACCATGTACACAAACAATTATTTGCGCATCTTGTCATGGTTGTGCAACCCCTCTTTGTTGAACACCACCTTGTTGCACACCACCTTGTTGCATTCAAAACGAAGGAAGGTCTCTACAAGTGGTTGGCGATGCCATTTGGTCTAACCAACACCCTAGCAATCTTTGTGCTACTCATGGCTGTTTTCTTGAACTCACCAATGCCTCTCTTGTAGCGTATTGTAATATATATTTAGACATCTTGGCAGTTTATAGATGAGTGTAATTCTTTCTGATACAAAAGCCCTTTTGCCTATATCTGTTCTGAACACAAACACAATCCTTCACAGGGTTCGACCCATAGGAATAATACAACTTTGGCAATGTATTTTTGTATTTCAACCTATTCAAGACTAATAAAAGAGATTATTTTGCTATGCCTCGTTTCTTGAATGTGTAGTGGTTGCTTTTGCATATCTTTGTTTACTTTTCATTGCATGTTCATTATAACTCTTAGCTCCATAAAGTAGGATTTGTTCTTCTTAGTAAGTTGTAGATTGTCCTTCGTGCATCTTGTGGGCTCGACACAGATCACAAGAAGTTAGGGTCCACGTGCACTATAAAATAAGGTGTTTTCAACAACAAAGTTAACATCACACAACCGATTAACATTTCAGCTTCCTCTTTCAGAAATGGCCTAGGAAGTTGGAATGCAAATGGTTATTGTAACTGTCTGTCGTTCTTGTAATATGAGATATTATATACATGTAGACATCCGGCCAATGTTCTATGTGTCTCGGGAACAAGGGGACAGATATTAAAATAATAATTAAAAAAAATATTTAAACTTTAAATTACAAATATTAAAAATAGTTTTAAAAAACCAAAATTTAGTTGAAGTAGGGTTTTATGTTTCATTTTTGCTGAAAAAGTAGCATTTGCTATTTTGGGGGGCAGGGTTTAAAGTGAAGGTGTTGGGGGCATCATGACATTCCTTTAATGTCCTAGATACATCATGAAAGTTGAAATAGGGTTTTATGTTTCTCTTTTTAAAGGCAGCATTTGTTTTTTAGGGGAGGTTTGTTTTGAAGTGAAGGCATTAGGGATGTTGTGGCATTCCTTGACCATACTGGATATGTCACGGTGTCCCCGATACCTTCAAAAAAATAGGAAATGCCCCCATTTTTTCTAGATGTCTTGGGGAAGTCAATGTTTTTTTTGATTTTTTGGGGATGCACCTCCGCATTTTGCAATTTTGGCAAGTGACACTAGGCAACTCACTGCCCACAAGTTGGGCTCCATGTGCATTACATGACAAGGCTTCTTCGACATTGGAATCCACCTCACAAGAACGATTATCATTTCGATTTCCTCATTCAATAATGGCCAAGGAAGTTGGAACATTTGGAATGTGAACGGTTCTTGTAATTGTCTGCCTCTCATGTAACATAATCTATTATATACATATATACATGTAGCCAGGCAAAGATATAGAGGTAGAGGTAGCTAGTGGAAGATAGACAACCATACATCTCCCTGGAGAGTATGCAATGTACATAATGCAAAAATTAGTAATGATAGGATTTGGAGGAGCTTATCAGAGAGATTTAAATGTTTGAAGATGAGAAAAATACACAGGAATAATAATTCAATCCAATATATTATTTCTCACTAATATTCTTCTGCTGCTGTTTTACATTAACCCGTAGGTAGAGACTAATATATAGGCAAACATTAGCCTATAAATGGGGATACTACAATCTCGATAAAATCTCACTGATCTAACCTATATTAATACGAGATATATTGTTGACTATTAATAATATATCCGTGTAACAAACTAATCTGTAATAAACGTATTACGAACGTATTAACGTATTATTGTAACTAACAATAATAATGTTATAAATTAATAATATTTACACACCATACCTCAACATTTACCCCCTTGTGAACATTATTAATCCTATCTACACCCCCTTAATGTGAACATAGAGAGAATATACATCTTCAAGAACTGGCCCAAACATAATCATATGCCAACGCATACTTTTAGATTTGTATACTATTGTCTGAATCTTGCTGTTTGGATCTTGCTGCACATGACCACTACTATGTGAAGGAACACATCTCACATTTACTCCATGTGACTGTAATGGACGTGTCATTGAGTGATCATCTCGATAAAGAAGTAAGGCAGTCAGAGGATCTCTGGAGTCAGAGGATTTTTGCAGTTAGTTGCCTTCCTATACCCACATTCTATTATATCTACACTCTCTCTTTTTCTCAAACATCAGAGGCTTTCCAAACTAGTAAGGGGAATGAAAACACACAATACTAAGAAAATGAAATATCATGAGGAATAAATCATCATTGTCATCTTATGTAGCCCTTGTTAATGTTTGTTGCCATCCAAACAAAAACAACATAAATAGTTTTCACTGCCACTGAAGAATTGTCCTTGGCATTCGCTGATTTGATGCAGATTACACCACATTGAAAAAATGAAAAACTACACCACATGTGAACATGAATGATCTTCTGTTCTTATTCAAACACACACAAAAGTCACCAAATCATCTGGGCTCCGTCATTGGTGATTGACGAGAGGCTCTGAAACCTCCAGCCTTTGTTTCCTCCTTCCTCGAGTAGACTTTAGCTCAAATATAGCTAGATGGATCATGAAGCTCAACTACATGTTAAAAGAGAAATTCCCCCTACAATGTGGATGTTGCATACCAGCGAAAATGCGTCCATAGAATAAATATTTTTATATTTTACAATGTTTGACAATAATGACTCAATTTTGATAGAAAAATGATTCTTGACTATTGACGTCAATACTTTTGGAATTTTTGACGAATATTTGACTATGTACCCTAAAAAAAATAAAGACATTAAAAGACTCAATATACTTAACGCTTTTGAAAAATTTGACAAATTAACAAATTGGACCCAAGTACGAAACTCTAAATTTAAAAATACTTTGGATTTTTGACTCTCAAAATAAAAATACACGGACTTTATTATTTTTACTCGACTTGATGGTGACTGCTACTAAGTCAATAACCATAATAATACATGTATACGCTATAACTAAAAACAATAATCTAAAAAACAAAACTCAAACAAATATGACCATATCTAAATACAAATAAACATCCAATTGAGAGTGACTTGCCTTCAATTGACATTTGGCAATTAAATAATTACAAACTTAAAAACAAACTGACCAAAAAAACTTAATAAAGACTAAGCTTATTTACCTATACTTAAAGATAGATCTTTTCTATATGAGAACGCTATGGTGAGCTCGAAAGAAGCTACACGACCTCCTTTGGTTCCATGTGGCCCGTGTTGAGATCTTAACTCCAAATTGCATACATCATATTCTTTTGGCCGCCGTTGAGATCTGATAGCTGCAAGCTTGACGCGATTTGGAGACATTCAAATCCCTAGATCAGACATGTGGAGTTGGGTCAGTACTGTGCTAGTTGGGATAGAGTATGCCAACAACACTACGCCACGATTGAATGAGTGATGACGCTATAAAGTGTAGCTTTGATATTTGCTCAAAAAAAAGATAAATAAATAGCATCCAAACGCAGGTATGCTGAATAATTACAAAAATGGAGAGGTCTGAGTGGATAGTTGAACCCAAACTCTGCACGCTTCCTTCCAGATCTGCTACAAACTCTTCATTGTTTTTTATGGAATCGCCTTGTAATCAAATGAAAAATAATGCTCCTTGAATAACTATGCAAAAAATATCACCCACTCCTATTTGCACTACTTTGATAATAAAAAACTACAAAATTCTCATAGAAGGGGCGACCGTGAATAAAAATAGATCTGCCCCATACAAGCTCATAATTCCATCTGCTCTGCTAATATCTTGCTCTGATACGACTGATAGGATCCGGAGGAGCGTATCAAAGAGATTTAAATCTTGAAGATGAGACAAATACACAGGGATAATAATTCAAAGATCTGCCCCATACAAGCTCATAATTCCATTTGCTCTAATAATACCCTGCTTTGATACCACTGATAGGATATGGAGGAGCTTATCAAAGAGATTTAAATCTTGAAAATGAGACAAATACACAGGAATAATAATTCAATCTAATATATTATTTCTCATTAATATTCTTCTGCCGCTCTCTTACATTAACCCTTACGTAGAGACTAATATATAGGCAAACATTAGCCTATAAATGGGGATACTACAACCCCTTATAAAATCTCACTTATCTAACCTATATTAATACGAGATATATTGTTAACTATTATTAATATATCTGTGTAACAAACTAACCCGTAATAAACCTATTACAAACATATTAATGTATTATTTTAACTAACAATAATAACGTTATAAATTAATAATGTTTACACACCATACGTCAACAATAAATATTTCTGTTACAGTTCTATTATCTTTCCCATCTATCACTTTGAATATTGTTTATCATTTCCGAATCATTGTTTAATATTGCTTCTGTGTATAACACATATATTCTAATAGTTGAGTGTTGTTCCTCGGATATCTCTTGGGATTGGGATCAATTTGTCTTGTGGAACCAAATTTTCCAAGCTTGCAATTGCCTTCAAGTCTTGCCCTTGGATGAATTGATTCCTAGATTTATTTTTAAGGCTAACCTCTATGTTGGCAATTATGTCCATTTTTTTAAAGCTTTTTAAGGCAATGGAGGAAATGAGTCTGAACAAATTACTTCTTTAGATGAGCTTCCTCTTTTATAAGGCATCGTGTTTCCAATTGGAGTTTCCTCTTCTTTAAGGCATTAAGTTTCCGGTTGGAGCTTCCACTTGTTCTCATTGCTTTGATGATTATAGAAGAATCTCCCTCTACCATTAGATTCAAGACTCCTAAATCATTAGCTATGATTAACAACAATTGTTTGGTCAACGCTTCTGCTTCTGCTACATTATTGGTGCACTAGCCTATTTTAAAAGTATAAAAGACCATGGGATTGCGCTTATTGTTTGGATATCTTCCCTTCCCCCACTTTGGGGTTTTCCTTTCAACGATTTGTCAACATTTAATGTAGAGAAACCTTCCAGAGGGATCTGTTTATTTGAGACATTGATTGTTTTTGCCCCACTTATAACGACGAAGTTGTTAGCAATTTTTCAAAGGATGTTTATAACAGTTGCTGGAAAGAAGTCAGGATATGCTATCTTTTTGGATTCCTCAATGGAGCTGTTGACCATTTTGGTCCTGCAGGCCAAAATCGGTCCCCCTTTTTCCCCTGCTGTTTTGAGCCAGTACATTTTTGATTTTGCACAAGTCTTGGAAATTTCTACGGACTCTGCAAGCCTATTTCTACGAACTCTGTAGGCATTTCTACGAACTTTGCAGAGAGTTTCTATGGACTCTGCAGAGAGTTTCTATGGACTCTGCAGAGAGTTTCTATGGACTTTGCAGGTAGAGACAAGTTCCTACTTAGGCGCAAAATGGACCATTCCAAGTGCCCTTGCGGAGGGTAGTTCCGAACTCAAGTGCCCTTGCAGAGGGCAGGAAACATTTGCAAAGAGGCCATAGAGAAAGCCGAAAAGGTAAGTTTCCTTCGGAAATTTGTTTAAGGCAAAGAAGAGAATTTCTTCGGACATTTTGTCCGAAGAAACTTTGGAAGAAAATCCCGCCACAAAAGGACAAGGCAAAGGTAAGAAGCGATTTCTTTCGGAATTTTGTCCGAAGGAATTGCTTCGAACAAAAAGTCCGAAGAAATTCGGGAAAGAGCCGCGGGTGAAAAACCCGAAGAAAGTCTTCGAATGAAAGGAACAAGCAAGACAATTCTTGCGGACTTTTTGTCCGCGGGAAAAGTAGCCGTGAGAAAATCCGCGGAAAAAGTGGCCGAGTGAAAAGTAGCCGTGAGAAAATCCGTGAAGAAAGTGGCTGAGTGAAAAAAGCCGAGGAAATAAGCGAGAGAAAGCAAAGGAAGAGATCCTTCAGACATTTTGTCTGAAGGATTTCAAAGACCAAGGGAGCTGAAGGACCCCGAAGGGTAGGTGCCCTTGCGGGGGACTCTCGGCCAAAATGAAGGACACTTCTCCAAAAGACGAAGGGTCACCTTCCCTTCGGGAGGGTTCAAAACAAGAAGCCCGAAAGAAAGGGAAGCAACAAGAAGCCGAAAGAAAGGAAAATGTCGAAGAAATTCCAAGGGGTGACGGGCCCGAAGACGTCAAAATCAAGCACGGCGAACTAGCCGTTGGAAGTTTATGCCCAGTGACGGGTGCGCAGACGTCAAATTTAAGGCGGTGAAATAGCCGTTGATTTTGAAAAGCTTAAAGAAGAGCCCAAGGAACTCAGCGACCCGCCAAGAAGATAGCCCCCGAGGGCCGAAGGAGCCAGGAAGAGACAAAACCAGGAAGAGACAAAGTGCAAAAACGGACAAACAATCCAAGTGGCAAAGAGAGGTGTCGACTCAAGGATTTATTCCTACAGTTGGAACAGTGCTTGCCAAGTGGTCATCAAACGACGCAAACAGTAAGCAGCGCGGCCTGTTTTCTCCACTTTGCATTAATGAGCAGACAAACCGCGTGAATATATGAAAGAGTAGTCTTGTTTGCAGAAAAAGAGGCGCGGCCCGTGCTTTCACATTAATGTTTGAACGCCAAAGTCAAGACCGACGATTACACAACATGGTTCTAGCAGGACTCTTCTAGAAGAATGACATCAACAACGGTGACTTCCTCTTCCCGATGCTCTCAGCGCACATGGGCCACTTGTCAAAGGGCGCCAAAAATCTTTTTTCAAAAGGGGCGCCTTTATTTCTTCTCCTTTTTCTATATATTGTAAACTTCTCATTTTGAGAAGATATCATCCTCTTAGTCCGCAAGGCAAAACTCTGCCCAAAAATTTCTTGGGCTTGTAAGGCGGAGCTTTGCCGGATTTTACCTTGAATCAAGGCAGCATTTTTACCTCTATTTGAGCTTGCACTTTCGTATGTGTCTATGCCTTTGTTCTGTGTTAAGTCATTTTCCTTTATGCTTTCGCAGGATGATTTCAACATGTCTAGTGCATTGGGAGGTTTCTTCTTCTGTAGGTTTGCCAGAAGTGTCTCCAGCAGGAATATAGGCGCATGTGAACAGGCTGCCATAGAGTGTCTTAGAACACCTCTGGTAGTTCTTCCTCCCTGTATCTCCACAAACCCCTAGCTCACTGATGCAGAAGGATTTCTTGTGTCAAATGAAGTGTATGGGAGCTTCTTCTTGGTGAAAAGTGTATGTTCGCGCTGAGTGGATCAACTTTTTTGGTGTATCACCTTTTTAGTAAAGGTTAAGGTTCTGTTTTCTGCATCCTTCTCCCTTTTCAACTGCTCCCCCTCGCCCTCGCCTCCTCCCCCTTTTTTTATTTATTTGTTAGTAGTAGGAAATCTAGGACCTAAAAGATACATCAAAGGGAGCTAGCCCTTATCTAGAGACTCTCCCCCCAGTTTTGCCAAGCCCACAGGCAAGAGGGGAGTTTCCATTTTGACGCGTGGAAGGCATGAGCTCGGCCTCTTGTCCAGGTGCAATCCACTGCGTCAACAGGAGCCATATCCGATACATGCAACGGGGTTGTGCCCACTCTTGGACTTGGGATAGTCCCTACCTTTGCATGTGTCTTTAGATAGTTCTCTAGATTTCCTGCCATTCAAGGTCAAGACTCAAAATCCATGGGGCGTTAGAAGAAAGAAAGAAAGAAATTATATTAATGTCCATGAATGACGAAAAGTAGGTCAATAGGACTTGAGAATACATCCAATTACAATAGAAAGTGCTATAGTAAAAGGACTCTGGTTACAATGACTAACTAAATAAAAGAAGAAAAAAAACATTAAAGACAAATGAGGGGTAAACCTAACGCAGTAAAGTCCACAACAAATGTAAAATGTGGTTAGAGTACCAATACAAATAGCCATATGGTGGGAGCAAGAACATCAAAGAGGATGGGTTGATGAAAGTCAGAAAGACTAGATGGTAGTCCCATCAAACATATTTGACCATACCCGAGACAGAGTAATCATTTGTGTCACCGTTTATCATTGTGAAAGGGCCAACACAATATCTTGTAATACTGACCGGGGAGTGTCTAGGGCTAATGGTACTAGGTTGGGTAATCCTACGAGGAAGCAAATCACTCCCCCTAGAATCCCTTCTAACATCTAAGGCCGAAGAAAATCTCATGGCAGCAAAGAAATGCATAATGTGTGCCTTTCCCTTCTTGGGCCATGAAGGTGTAGTTCCACTATGAAGGGCCATAATGTTGAGGAGTAGATCCATGATGTGGAGTAGGGGCGCATCCCTATCACTGAGAGATAGTGCACTGGGGTGCCTTAGTAGTAGTGTTGTGCAGAGATGAGTGCCACCTCATTGACCTACCCTCTTAGTGTGTGAAGCAACAATATCCAAAGGATGCTTAATGTTGCCAACCTTCGTGATGAGCTGAAAGAAAGGGGTGATCATCGTAGGGGCTCTAGGGGCTCCCTTCAGGGACCTGCGTCGAAGGCTGATGACTTCTTGAAGAAAAAGGGCCAAGAATTGTTGGTCTGGGTACCAAAAGAAAGCGGATAGAGAGTTGCTCAAGGCTATGTAAGAACAGTGGTACCCCCCCGATCTCATAATAAATAGGGTATCTGAAAATGAAGTGTTCCTAACACTCTGCTGGCTCCTTGAATTTGTTGTTTTCTGTTCTTGGGCTTTTTGGAGTTCTCTTTGGGTAACAATGGTGAGGAGCTCTTGTGCATCGTGTAACAAATTGGTGGGCGCAATGGTGTTTGAAGGGGTGATTCATCTAATAGGTGCATCCGTGCATTTGGGCCCTGAGCTCAAAATAAAAAATCAAAATCAAATGAGACAAGTCTAAAGATTAATGTATTTGTTTTATGTTCTTGAAACTAGATATTTGCGTACTTATATGAGGTCCTTCCTATGAAGGAAAATTTCTCACAAAAAAGGTATCATACCTTGCTAATGAAGATAGTAAAGCATTTAGAGCCTCTATATAGGCAGTAGTATTTACTCTAGATCTCCTTTAAGAAGGGATTCAAAATGTTTAGTAACTTGAATTTGCATTGGAGTTTTAAATAAAATGCTCTTTAACTCAAATTGTATTTGAGAGAGGAAATTAGATACATATACGCAGTAGAGAGGTGCACTATTGAGTAGCTTCATTATTATGGATTGTACGTACATGCATGAGTTGATACCTGAAAAACATAATGTTGATGGTCTTTCTCTTTAAACTAATTTGTTATTCTGTAATGTTATGATGACTTATTCGTCAATGTAATAAATATTATCATGGATGATTATTAATAGCCCATAAATGGTCATTATTATGAAATCTCTCCTTAATTACCATTTTTGTTAACCTGACTACATGATAGATCTGATCACAGCCTCAGAGGTCACACTGCAAACAGGACTTTTAAACTTATGCAAGGATCCGTATTAGTATGACTTGGGTAAAACTGCTCCAGACAGAATCATCTAGAGGTGGGAAGTACAGAGTAGGAACAGCCAATAGACGATGAAAACATTCCTTTATGATGCAGGCTGTGCCATGACCATGAATGTTTAGCAAGGGTCTGTCCATTTCAAAGCCCCCACATTAGAAGCTACCCCAGAATGACCCCACTCAAACAAAAGGCACAAGGACACACAGAAACAGCAAGCTGGGTGAACCAGCTGAGGCAGTCCAGAGGCCTTATACAAAAGGAAAACACAGTGGCACACAAAGCTAAATCAGCTCATCAAACAGCCTGATCTTCTGCATTGGAGGAAAAATCCAAGGTCTACATAAGCAAAGACAATGCCAAAAATTCCCAAATTGATTCTCTCCAGCTCTTGATTCTTTTTTGATTTGCTTGAGCAAAGGCAGATGCAACTCATAAGTCAAGTGAGAAAGTCCCTCCCATCCCTTTCCACAGTAGCAATAGTTTCCAGGAACAGCCAAGCATTGGCACCTCAATGGTGTCACAAAGCCAGAAGGGAGTGCTACCACTCAACTCAGTTATCCAAGGACAGTTCTCTTTACATCTATAGCAGGCACCTCCAAATCTGCTACAAGGGCGAAAAACCAAAGAGGGAAGCACAAAGGTTTTTCTAAAGTTGTCCCTTTCCATTTTTTTGCTCGAAGGTCTGGACAAGAAGCAAAAGCTCATGCCTGAAGATCAGGGCAAGACCTGTTCGCAAAAGATCCAAGCAACATAGACATGGAGCAGCAGCCCTGGTGCACATGGACATGGAATTCCCCCCTGCAGCAGATCTTGGGTCTGCCCCCTCATCAAATGTTCTAATGTGGATACTGTCGTGGAACCTGGTGGGACTAGGAACTCTTTTATTGTTGTGCTTTTAGTTTAGCTTGTTTAGCCTCTTTTGGAGCTTCTTTTCACCCCTTAGTGTTATTTATCCTGTTATTTTGAGTCCCATTGATCTATTTTAATCATCTGTGGACATTAATATAATTTCTTTTGTTTTTTCTATATAGTTTAGATTCTTCACTAAAGCTAAAATTATTTATTTGACTCTTCACTAAAGCTTAAAAAAATATTTTTTGGTTTAGCTTTTTAATTTATGCCTTATTTGTTACAAACCTGTACAAATATAACACTGCCAAAGATATGCAGATGAAATCCCTTTGGCTTTTGTCCGCTTGAATCCTCATGTGGTGTGATCCTGTGAACATGTGTTGGACCGCTATTTATCATATATACTTCTGTCCTAGTAGTTTCAGCCAAATAAGTATACTTCAGTTCTTGCCTTCCACGACATATGTGGCTACTTCCATAATCTGCATATTTTAATTTTCCGTAATTTCATTTTGCTGGTGATATAAGATGTATTTAGCTGCACACTTTTTATTTCTGCAATCACACTGCTTTCCAGCTAGCTATTTAAAAGTCTTAAAAACTTAAAAGCATCGGATTTGTTCGGTAAAAAATATACCAACAACTTGATGATGAGATCATAAATGAATGCGATTATGTTATTTATCGTCTTTGTTTCATTACAGGTGAAATACATGAAACCTCGGATTCATTCTGTTTTTGTCAGTCCATAAATGTTGATATGGACTAACTCTAAGTGCTCTCTTGCTCTTGTCATATTCATCTCAGATGCTTCATGGTGTTGCCTATCTGCCCAGCAAGCTTGAAAAACATTCACAACACCTTTAATTTTAGTCAAACCAAACACCATACATGTTTTGTTATCATATGCATGCTGCATGGATGTGCGCACACACACTCCTGCATGGATGCACGCACACATACATGGATGCACTCACACTCACACACAATTTTAATGTTGTACATTGAGAAAGTTATATTTTTTCCCTATGTATGGCAGTGCAGGTAAATACAAAGTTGTGCGACAGATTTTCAGTTAGTCATTATCCGTTGCTGCTTTGGGGTCCACCATCCAAGTTTGCTTTTGGTAGCTGGGAACCTAAAGCAGTTAGTGGGATAGAACCGATCGAAAATGCTCGGACAGCTGAGCTTTTACTGAAATGGATCAATAACAAGATTGGCAAGTATGTTCCCTTCTAGATTTCAATCAGATTGATTGATTTATAGCTCTTTGTACGGATTTGCCTAATTTGAGTTCCCAAACATTTTATTGTGTATGAGTTTATGCAAATTTTCGGGAAGCAACTGTCTTGCATTTTCATCTTCAGTTATAGCAGCTCATTGAAGGCATACAATTTTTTAAACTTATATCAGTTACATGTAGTTGATGTTGGGCACTGCTCTTGAATTTACAGGGCTAGCCTACAGAGTTCGCCAGGGTTAATGGATTACTTCTTTGAGAAGCTTTCCTTACAAACTGCATGCAATTTCCTCTGCAAACTAGTTGCTAGATAGTTTAAAGACTGAGTCTCTTGAATGTTGCTGAAACATTTGAGGATTTCTAGACCATAAATATATGTTTCAGGCATTAGTGTTGGATGTCTCTCAAATATTTCTTCCAGTTCATTCCCAACGTGGCAGTTTTTCTCTAGATAATTATATTGCTGCTTATAAGAGGTTGTAAAATGAGTATGAGTTAAAATTTTAATTTAAATCTGGATTCCTTTTGGATGAGTCCTAATTGAGTACAAAGCATTAAGTTTGTGTTGTTTTGTGTATACTGCAAATCATTATTGTGGCTCCAGGCTGAGCCAAAGGCCATGACACTCGTCAATTTTGTTCGAAAAAAATCAGAAACTGCTAAATCTGAAGGAGCCCTGATTAAATTGCCTGAGTCAGCAAATTTAGTATCCCCTAATCAAATGATGACATACTTAGATTCATAGGTTGAATCGAATTGCTTTGAGATTCATTTTTTTATTATCTAAAAATTGCATTAACAAAAAATACTAGACACCACAGACACAAATATACAAACATACAAACATACACATGCAACATAAACAGAGCTGGGAAATATGCATAATTAGGCCAGTAGGCATGCTGTATTTCTGTCTGATGCCTTGGTAGCAACACTCCCTTCACAAGAGGGACTGGAGGAAAGTACAACTTGGAGAGCTTTCATACCTTCATGTGATAATTGTGGATCCATTTTTTTTTAATTGAATTTAACAGTGACTCCAGCAGGGTTGAATCTTCAAACACAGTACCGCTGTAGTTTTTTTCCTGGCTACTTGTCTTTTTATGCTTTCTTTGTATGCATGTTTGGGCATATTTGCATTCTTAAATTCATTGTATGCTCATTAATGAGTATAATGTGGCTTCCTAAAAACTAAATTAAAATATCAAATGTCTGAATATAAATCAGGGCAAGTTATAAGTGCTATATAAAGCATTATGGTGTTTCTATTCTTCTCAGAGACCGGTAACAGATAAAAGAAATTTAGTCTGACACCCTGTAGGGCCTTGTTCATTATTTTTGTTTGGCAGTAGATGAAATGGACATATCACCCATCCTTTTGAATGTGCTCTTAGATTTTCTTTCTGGAAATATCAAGTATGATAAAATCTGACAATTTCTAGATGCCAAACATGATTACAAATTTATCATTTTTCGCATTGTCATTTTCTAAATAAATAATTTATATCACCAAAATTGAAGTTGTATTCAAATGAGGTGTCTTGCAAAAAAGAGATTGATCTAGGCCCAAATAATGTGCTTCTCTTTTCACTGTAGATCCAGCATGTGAATGGTAGGTCATGGAGACTTGCCTGCATTTGAGAGCTGAGCATGTCTTGCTGCAGTTATTCTCTTTGCCTCTGGATAGGTTGGCACCAAATCCAGAGGTAAGTTATGTAATTGTGACCATCATTAATGAAAGAGTAGATGATATGAATCAGGTGGAGCAAGATGATGGCAAATAAAACAGAAATCCACAGAACGCAGCAGAACTAAGAAACTTGCTACGATAGACTGAGCTGTGTATTAACTAACTTTGATGTCTGTTGCCTGTACATGAGAAAGATCTGCCTGCATTCCTTATAGACCCATGTTCTCATTTGACCTGCTGCCGCTTTTTGGAATTAATTGGAATATAATACGAGAAGTTACAAAATGGAAGTTGTGCATAGGTGCTACACTAACATAATATGTTATGTAGAAAGATTTTAAATATAAGAAGATTCGGATGATTTATTTACACTATCATTGATCATTGAAAGTGATAATTGTGTCTTCATTTATATGTTGCGTGCTTCTTAAGTTATTGGAATGACTGCACGGTTTTTAAATATCAGACCTTGAAATAAAAACCTATGATCAGACCTTGTCTGTGGGGTTAATATTGTGTTGAATAAACATAATTGTTTATGGGTAATTTTATAGAGAAAGAAATAATGTCAGGGCCAAGGGACTCTTGGCCAAATTTTGGATGTGCAAGTTCAAAGGGTTCCTCAATTTGACAAAAACCTAGATTAATCCGTTTATCTTGCCAGTCAACATGAAACAATGGATAAATGATGGTTATTTTAGAAAACAGTATTTCCAGGTAGATGCTTTCATTGTTTATGTTCTTTGAACTCAGCACTAGTAAATGTTGCTTAAAACAAACATATTGATGTATGATGAATGCCTTAAATAATAAAACAGTTTTTTGATACAGGTCATATAGTTTGGATGATGAGAAATTTGAAAATGAATTACCAGCAAATACTTCTGATCCTGTAGAGGTACAGTCTATACTTTTTTACATGATATCATGTGATTCAATTTATAAACAAACATATTGATGCATTTTTACTGTTGAGGAAATTGGAACTTGATATTTTTATTCAAGTTAAAAATTAAAATGTATCATTTGAGTTTTTTAGTTTATTGAAACAACTTCTAAGATAATTTGTTTTAATTTTTCTCTGCTAGAGAAGGTTGCTCGATCTATATATGATATTGAGGAAGCCACAGCAAATATTTTTGAAATCTTTGTGGACAATAAGGTTTATCTCTTTTGATTGTCCTGTATTTTAATTTTGTTGTTTGTTATTTGTGTCACATATTGGATTATTATCAAGTTATCCTTTTCATTGCAGGTGATGAATTCTGATTCACGGGTGTCTTTAATAAGATTTTTGCAAGTTGTGGCAGTCCATCATCCATCTAAAAGGTGCTTATGTGTGCTCACTCCTTGTTGTGTATGACTTTTGCTGTTTTATTTGTACTTACAACATTGTGCTCATGTCCAGGTGCCGAAGAGGTAGTACGGAGATACTAGTGAACTTTGATGAGCTTTGGCCTTCACATCCATGGTCAAGCAATAGTAAACAGGGGGGACTGCTTCGTGAAAAGGACACCTTCAGGAATTTGCATGTCTGTGGAAAAGAAATTCCTCGTGGGTACTGGGTAGTTTTCACTCACATTTCCTCTTTCTTCTGTATGTTATTCGATGTTGATATTTGTAATATGTTTAGAAGGTGAATATTCTAAATAATAATCCTGTTATTATTTCTGCCCAACCTCAAGAAGCTGATTATTGGCCATTTTTTGCATCCGTCTTCAGTGTTTTGATTCTTAATGTTAGACTGTACATTATGGGAGGATTAAAAGAATTTGTATCTGGAAGACTTGTTTGACATAAGTATGGAGGCCAAAGCTTGAACTACAGCTTCTATTTAGAACTAAAATAATGCAATTGATTTGAAAACTTGATTTGACCAATGGACATTAAATCTTGAATTTCTGTTTCAATGTATCACAGTTAAAACTATACGATTTTGAAACTCTGCATTCCTGTGACCCAAGTTATAGTTAATGTCCTTTTACTCTGACTACGGCAACCCATCCTTTGACTTCTCATTCTGAAATACTGAAATGTGCTAGGAATATTCAATGATGAGAGTGGTTTTTTCTTAATCAAATTGCCTGACATAGTGATATGATCCGAACTTAAAATCTGCAGCTGTTTTAAACCTCATTCTGAAACTGAAATTGGAACAATAATCTAAAATTGGACAGAAGAACCAACTCAGGTGCCAATAACCAAGGTATTATGAGTGCTGCAGTTGGCCACGTGAATTAGACTCCAATAGACAAAGATTTCTTCAAAGGCATTGGCAAACCTTGTACAAGCTTTGATTAAATAGTATTTCATCCATCCATAATGAGACATGATAACAATAGGATAACAACAGTTCTATGATATGAAAGACTATTTCCAGAGTATATTTAACTAATTTGAGAAAAGATAAGAAAAGGAGAATCCTAAAGGCTTACAAAGAGAAGCCATACAGATATTACTAAATCCATGAATGTCTTATTAAAGGCTGTCAGTAATAGAAGCCTCGCAAGTACTAAATCCATGAATGTTTTATTAAAGTTTCTAAGTAATAGAAGCCATGCAAGTCTAATTGAAGCCATGCACACTAACTAAAGTTGCTAAAACTAATTAAAGCCATGAGATTCTTTGCAATTATGCAAGATGCTTGAACGGCTTTACCCCAAAAGAAACTGTAGAGTTGGATGCTGTAAGATATGTGGACGTTCATGATAAATTTCAATTCATGGTGCGCAGATCTGCACTTACAGTGAACTAAACACCTCTAAAAACAACATAGTGTAGTCTTTGGACTGAAAATTCACAACTGCAGACACTACATTTAATCGAAAAATTTAAGACAATGGACTGTGTAAACTAAATATGCATATAAACATTGCCATAAAGCAAACAGATTCCTTACTCAAACACACATCAACTCTGTATATTACTGAGAAAGAAAGAAATACTGTGCCTAATTGAATGAATCACTCAGCCACCCTACCTTGCTTTTATAGATGAAGAAGGCAGGCTAGAGTTACAATATATTTAGACAGTCTAATAACATCAACAAATCTAATAATAACTCCTCTAAATCTGAAAAGCATTTCTAATAATGACATTAACTCTAACCAGCTAACAAACTAACTTACATGACTCAACTTGTGAATTTCGTGATCAAATTGCAAGTGACACGAAATGCAGCTCTGCTAGGGCTTGGAATGACGAGGTGCGTAACTCATCGTTATTCATTTTTGCCAATGTTGCTGTGAAGTCTTCAGCTTGTCAGCTCGCCTTAGGCTGGGGATTCCCATCCCATCGCCATCTTCTGCATCCGGACCTGCTAATGGTATCTTTTAATAGTATTTGGATTTTGCTTCTCCTTCCAGTTCTATTGTTTCTCAAACTGTCTCGCTGCCTATCCTTGTTCTCCCTCCAGAGACTGCTCCTCTTTTGTAGCGGACTCTTTCTTCTTCTCTTCACGGTGTCCCTCTACCTGCTCAGACACTGTCTTTTAAAGATGTCTTGAAGGTGCCTCTCTCATGCTCTATAGCTAAGCCCCACGAGCAATTATATGGAGGTTGTTTTGTGGTGAAGTGGCCAAAAAGGTTCCAATCGTGGAGTTGGTCTTGGAAGTGGTGGAACGAGATTTTTTTTTACAAAGACCATGACCTTATTTGTAGATTTAACAGGTTTTGACTTAAATTCTCTGAGATCCATGAGTGGATTTCTGCATATTGGAAACCCCTGCTCTCTTAGGAATCCACATCTACCCTTGTGCCAGGGGTTTCTTTTTTGTGGAATACGAATCTGCTGCAGATTGGAACTTCATTCTTCTTGCAGGGTCATGGTTTTGGGGTATTGCGGGTTTGTGATTAAAAACCCGTTTCCTCTCTTTTGATCCTTATCTTGATTCTATTTTGTTTGTTTCAGTTTGGTTTATGCTCTCAAATCTTCCCCTGTAAATATGGAATCCTAATAATTTGCTGTACATTGTGGATGTTCTGGGTAAATTCCACTTTTGCTTGCATGATACAGCTCAGAGGCATATCACAACCTTTGCCTAATTGTCTGTTGAAGTGGACTTTTCTGGTGGCTTGCTGGACAAAGTTTGGTTGAAGGTCAAGAATAAAATCTGGAAGTAGAAATTGGAATATGAACAAGATGCTTTTAGATGTCAAGCTTGCTTCTCTCTTGGTCATTTGGCAGCGGCATGCCCTGAGAAGTCTATCGGTCTTGGTGGTAAGAGGAAAAAAGGAGGTAAATCCCAACCGACTTGGTGGCGGGGTCTAGAGGAGTGACACCATTTGGTGGACCTTTTCCCAAGGATTTGGGTGCCAATTTAGTGCCTGCCTTTGCAAAGTAAGAGGCTTCGCTTTTTGTGGGTTTGGAGCATTCCCTTGAGTGCAAGGCTGACCCTATCGAAGAGGTCCTTTTTTACCCTAAGGCACATGCAGATTGTGTTCCCATGAGGGATGAGCCTCAGGCGCCCTCCCCTCTTTCTTAGGTGGGCGACTCCTTGGTTTCCCCAGAGCAGCAAGTTGTTTAAGTGTCTTCTAGCTGGTTGACTTCCCAGCAGCCTCACCTTTTGGAGGTGCTTGGGTGGAGCCCCTTGAACAAAAGGTGGACGGAAGTTAAGAAGAGAAAGGACCAGGGGAAGTCGCTCATCCCCAGTCGTATGATTTTCAGATGTGGAAAAGGTCTGAGCTAATTTGTAATAATGTTTCTCCCTCTCTGGTTGCTATCTCCACATTCTGTATACTCCATGTACTTCCTCTCTTTTTTCTGTCTTCTTCTAGTTCCTCCTCAGATTTTCTTCCTCTTTTTGCCCTTGGTTGTATCTTCCTCATTGGCTTCCAGCCATTTAGGTACTACTCTTTTTGTACTCGCAAAAGATAGCCTTATAATTTATTTTTTCTGCAAGTTTATTATGTAATGTTTAAAATTGTATAATCTATCAAGGGTGAGGCCCCTAATATGATCCCCTTGTTTTACTTATAAAAAAATAACATTAACTCTAATTTAGCATGTCTAATAATAACATCAACTTTCAATTTAACACATTTAATAATAACACTAGATGCCTATTAAATTGTCATTCTAATTATGCTAAGTGTGCCATATTGAGGAGGACAAGAGCTGAGCAGTCACAATTAAAATTCTAACACTCCCTCTTTGTGAGGAAGGTGTTCTCTATCAAGTCTAGTCTTTCCCTCAACATATCAAACTTCCCCTTAGCTAGGGGCTTTGTCACAATATTTGCCACCTGCGAATCCGAAGGAACATACTCAAGGTTCGTTGCTCCCTTCTGATCTCTGTCTTTGAGAAAATGGTACCCAATATTGATGTGCTTGGAGCAATCATGAAACATTGGATTCTCAGAGAGCTTGATGCAACTTTGATTGTCACTGTAGACAATTGTAGGCTCTAATATCTCGTCGGTCAATTCTGGTATCAACTTGTGAAGCCCTATGGCCTCACAACTAGCAGATGAGGCTGCCACATACTCTGCCTCTACTAAACCGAGTGCAACTGATGACTGCTTCCTATTGACCCAGGAAATTATACCGGTGCCCAAGCTGAAATAAAATTCTGAAGTGCTTCCTAGTACTTGAATCTCTTGCCCAGTTAAAGTCAAGAAAATAATAAACACAGACTTACCATCTCCCACATACCTCATGCTGTAATGAACTATGGCCTTCAAGTATCAAAGCACATACTTGCAGCCTAAAAAATGAATCTGCCTCGGTTTAATCATGAATTGGATCAAGGTATTTAGAACAAATTAAATATTTGGCTTACATGAGAGAATCAATCATCTATGTAAAGAAGGATCTACTAAATCTGAATCTGAATCAACAAACAACTTCAGATTTGAAACCATAGGAGTGGCCAAGGGTTTGGAATTCAGCATTTTAAATCTCTTCAAAATCTCCAGAGTGTACTTCCCTTGTCCAATCAAGCCCTCACTTGTACCTTACCAAACCAATAGAATGCATAAGGACTGTATTCTTCATGTCAAATTTGTTGGTCAACTTTTCCTTGCACCATGCAATGAGCTTCTCATAGCCTACCTGTCATGATCAGATTTATCATACAAACAATAAAGATTAGGATCTATAGAAGTTTTGGTGAATCCCAATTTCAACAAGTACTCATCAATCTGTTTGTACCAAGTATGCAGTGTCTGCTTCAGCCCATAGAAGGCATTCTTTAACCTGCACACATGGGTATCTCGCTCATGCACCTCAAAACCCCTTGGCTGTTTAATGTATGCTTTTTCCTCAACCGGATCATTTAGAAAAGAGTCTTTACATCCATTTATATAAAGGCCAATTAAAAACTGATCCAATCGGCATGATTGCCTTGATAGAAGTATACGTGGCAACTGGAGCAAAGGCCTTGTCATAGTCAACTCCCTCTCTGGGAGACTCCTGCTACAATTCTGATCTTGTACTTCTCAATACTCCCATCAACTGCATGCTTGATCTTTTTCAGCCACCTAGAATCGATCACTGATGTCCCCATTTGGTCTCGACACAATCTACCATAAATCATTCTTCAGAATGGAGTTATACTCCTTTGTAATGACATTTTGCCATACCTGTTCAACATGAGCCTCCTCATAACTTGAAGGCTTTGCATCAATAGCAGAAGACATCAGTACAACATAAGCAGGAAATTTCCTGGGGGGATGGCTCACTTGAAAAGAATATTTTGGCGCTCCTACTTGCTTGTGTGCCTCATGAAATGTCTGGGTAAGCCACTCAGGATTCATGGCTGAATTGGATGGTAAACTAGCATCTTAAGGTTCATTAGAACCTTGCTGATCTAAATTTGATTTTGCTGTAATGTGCAAATCGGCACTTGGGACAGCAAATGTTTCTCCCTCCTCGACGTAGAAACATGAAAGTGTGATACCTGAGGCTTCTCATCTGTGAAAGCTTCTTATATTCTTCCTCATTGCAACCCCATTATGCTACAGGTTGTCTGGTACAGCTTACAACCTCTTGATCCCCGCTTTGTTTAAAAAATGCATCAAAGTCCTTGGAGGTGTACTCTTCTCTATTGTCACATCTCAACACTTTGATTGTCCTGCCTGTCTGATTCTCAACTAAGGCCTTTAACTCTTGAAACTTAGAGAACACTTGATCCTTAGTCTTCATAAAATAAATCCAGTTTTTTCTAGAAGAATCATCAATGAAAGAGTCATAATATAGATTATCTGTCAAAGACCCTGAAGTCATCAGTCCACATATTTTTGAATGATTTAGATCAAGAGTCACTGATGATATCTGCTCACTGCTTGGGAAAGCAATCTTGGCATGTTTGAAGAGTGCACAACCCTTGTGCACTCATGTTTTCTATATCTTGAAGTTTGGAAACCCCTGTGCCATTTCCTTCTAGATAGGTAGTGCTCCATGGTGCAGGTGACCCAATCACTTGTGTCATAGCTCACAAAGATTGTCACTTTCATGTACCAAATCACCATGCTTCACCAGATCCACAAACAACATGTATAGGCCACCTTCTCCCACACCTTTGGCCAAAAGTAAGCCATGCCAATGGCTGTGATTTTTAATAATAACTTGCTGATCATCAAACTCAATGACACACCTAAGATCTGTCATCACTGACAGTGAAAGAGGGTTCTTAGTTAAACTAGGAACATACAAGACATCATCAAGCTCAAGAACATTACCTGATGGCATGCGGAAGGAGATAGAGTTTATTAATATAACGAGATATGTGACATCATTGTGCAACTCCCCCTGTGTGTCGACCTCTTATTCTTGAAGTCTATTGAAAGCCTTCTTTTTGAAGGTCATGTGTCTAGATGCTCTACTGTCCACATACTACCCTGCACAAGAGACAGTGTTAGTGGAAAGGCATGACACCATGGAGATGGTTGTCTAAGCTTGGATGATAACTCATCCACTCTGGTGGAAGCTTCTGCAAACTACTTTTGTTTTTATTGCTTGCCATTCCCATTCTTCTTCTTAGGACACTGAGATGCATTGTAGCCCATCTTATGGCACTTGAAGCAATTCACGTGACTCAAATCCTTCTAACTTTGATTGGAAGAATGTGAATCTTCCTTCTTCCTCTTTTGACCCTTCTCCTGTCCTCCTTTCTTACCTCCTCTCCTCACCTTCCTAACGAGGGCTAGATTTTGGATCTCATCCTCTCTGGCTGCAACAGTTTCTCGCCTAATCTCCTCTTGGACAAAGACATCCCACAATTTTTAAAAATAGGGCATGTTCTCTTGAGCACACACACCCTGCACAAAGTGTTGCCAATGTACCGAGAATCCATTTAGAGTTATGGGAACTAGCTTTTCATCCTTGATCGTCATACTTATAACTGCGAGTTGATCTCTCAACTCATTGATCTTCATTAAGTAGCTCGCCACAATATCAGTGCTGTTCATGCGGGTGCTGGTGAGCATGTTCTTCAAAAACATCTTGCAGGATATGTTCACACTCTGATACATAGTGGTAAAGTCAGATTTCATCTTCTTAGCCATCTTATTTGCAATGTGAGGGACCAAGTGGTCCTTCTCATAATCAAGGATGATTCTCTTTGTTTTGGCTGCCTTCGTATTGTGTTTGGCCAACTATACGGGAGCGGTAGGAGCTATAACCTTCTTCTCAACAAAACCCCAAAGATCCACTTCCTGCAACAAAATTTGCAGTTTGCACTTCCATGGTGTGAAGTTGAAAGTGCTTTCCAACCTGTCACATTCTTTGAGATCGAGAGTATCCATCCATAGCTTATATAACACGCTTCAACAACCAGATCAGACTGGAAGTAAATTAAAACAACACCTTGACATGGCCAAGCACCTATCACAGGCACAAATCAACTTTAATCATTGAAGTTAGGGCATTGCACCCACTTAGATCCTCTGACAACTTCCTCTCACAGGTGATAGCAGATTCCAGACACAGATCTGGAGGTTCTCAAATGCACCACTTTGATGCCACTTTAAATTGTAAATCACGGTGCACAAATCTGAACTTATAGTAAACAAAACCTTAGCTATACACCTCTTAAAACAACAAACTATTAGACTAAAAAATCTGGATTGAACATTCATAAGTGCAAACACTTTTAATTGAAAAATTTAAGACAGTGGACTCTGTGATGTAAACCAACATGAAAATAGTGTTGTAAAGCAAACAGATTTTTTCACTCAAACACACATCAGCTCTGTACATTATTTAGAAAGAATGAATTACAAAATACTGCACCTAACTGAATGAGTCACTCACCACCTGGCCTTGCTTTTATAGATGAATAAGGCTAGAGATATAGTATATCTAGACACTAATAATAACAACACTAAATTTGAAAAGCATGTTTAATAATAACTCTAAATTTAGCATGTCTAATAATAACAATAGATGCCTATTAAACTACTGTTTTGAAAGTTTTGATTGAGCCAGTTGAGGATAATAACTTAGTTATCATAAGTAAAATTCTACCACTTCCCATGTAGCCTCTTAGGTTGGTAAAACCGTAAATCTATGATGCAGGACGGGTAAGAGGGGACCAAGTTAATGGCAGCTTTTCCTAGCAGCCTCGACTTACACTCTCCAATGGACACTCACTTTAACACAATAGAATCAAACTTGCAACCAAAGCTTCACACTTTATTGAATTCAATGACAGAGTTACAAAGGTTTACCACCACACACACATGCTTTGATAACTGAAATACAACATGAAGAAGATTACAATTCAGATGCAGTCCTTCAATGGACAAGAGTAGCTCTTACTACCCCCTGCTCTTACGTTCACACATACACTTTTATGACTGGAGCTACTGTATCTTTTCCCAATCTCAGCTCTCCTCAAATCGGAATCTAGCCCCCCAACTGATGTGGTCAGATCTTTCTTGACTATGTTTGACAATCTAGAGTGCCACTTTGAACTCCCAAGCATCTTGAAAACACTCAACATTCGATATTTCATCATTCTGAGCAATTACTTTCTTTTTGCAACCTACATGGGTGAAACTAATGCGTACTGCAGATTTGCACCGCCACTTAATGCAAACTGGAGGTTTTGAAACCGTTGCTTGCCTTAATTGGTGGTTTCGTCATTTGTCCAAAAAGGGTCCAATTGAACCTTGTCACATGAATGAAACCAGCTGTACTTGATGTTCCTGGAGTTAAAGCTCTAGTGATGTTTCCTGGTATTGCAACCCAATAACGAAATACATATTTATGTCTTTCCATGATCTCTCCGGTATTGACAATGGCTGATACAAACTTGCATTTTGACTCTTACCCTTGAAATATTGGCAAAATATACATCCTTGCACAAATTTCTTTACATCCATATTCATCTTAGGCCAATACTACCTTCACTCACTTGCGCCAATGTTTTATCCACTCCAAAATGACTAGCTAGTCCTTTGATATGTTTTTCTCTAATCTAATTCTCCCTCGTTGATCCTTCAGGTATACATTAGTGTTCTTTAAATAATAATCCCCCTTGTAAAAAGAAATCTAACCACGGAGTTCTATCTATGCCGGTTGGGCTTTGCATTGTACCCAAACATCTCTAAAATCCAAATCCTCTTCGTACAAATCTTTTATTGAGTCAAATCCTATCGGAGTTGTTCCCAGAATCTGGATAATGCGAATGCAATGGAGATGTGATCACACGAGATGAAGCAAGTGCACACCACATAGATGCTAAAGCAATTAGAAATTATACAAGAAAATAAATTGCACAAGACAAAATGGAGAAAATCAAAATCTGATTAAAATGAGATGGCCAAAGTGAAGAATACATATAAGAGAGCACGTAAGTAACTTCTCCACAAAAGGTGGCCAAGGCACCCCAAGAATACACTGTAACTCTTCTATGAAAGGTGGTGACAAGGTGCTAAGAATAGAGAAGTAACTCCCATCAAGGGAGTTAATTATGACATTCTTATGACACCTATGACATATCTATGACACACATCTTCACATAAGTTAGCCTATCCCACAAATGTAGGAAAACTCCATGTAAGCACAAGAAATACAATTTTCCTAATTAAAAAATAGGGAAAAATAAAAACCTACACTAATACTCCCCATAAGCACAGCTTAGGTGGGTAGTGTGGAAATATAAAATGGGTCCTGACAATTAGGCTTGATGAGGTACCCATGTACAAATGCAATCTCCCATAAGATAGAGAAAAGGAGAAAACCCGTAGGAAAAAACTCCCCCCAAAAGAAAGACAAAAGAAAGAAGAGGCTAGAAGGTCCCCTTGAAGATGATGCTGCTGCAAATGTAGACCGCACCCCAAGAAGAGCTCGTAGATGAATGAACTTGTTCTCGGTGAAAGGTTTGGTGAAGATATCTGCAACCTGCTCCGAAGACTGGAAAAATATCAAGTCAATGGCCTGACTATGAATAAGCTCCCGAATGAAATGCTTGTGAATCTCTGTGCTTGGTCCGCTGGTGCTGAATTGGATTCCTGCAAATCTGAATGGTACTCTGGTTGTCACAATAAATGATGGTGGGCTACCTGAAAGGAATGCCAAACTCAAAAAGTATTTCCTGAAGCCAAATAGCCTCAGTAGCTGCATTAACAGCTCCCTTGTACTCTGCCTCTGTGGATGATATAGCAATAGCATTCTGCTTCTTGCTAGACCAATTGATAGGACCAGAACCTAGAGAGAAACTGTAACTAGAAGTGGACTTGCGAGTCTGTGAATCCCCAGTCCAGTCTGAGTCTGTATATCCAACCAAGTCAACCTCTATGCCAAATCTGTAATGAATCTCGTATCTCTGTGAACCCTGTATGTAATGCAAGATCCTCTTAGCTGCTTTCCAATGCAGTTCATGACGTTCCTGCATGAATCTGGAGACAAGTCCCACTATATATGATATGTCGGGCTTGGTGTGAGTCAAGTAGATAAGACTACCAACAAGTTGTCGATATCGAGTGGCATTAACCAATGGTGAAGAACAATCTGCCTCAAGCTTGACTCCTGATAGAAAGGGATCGGAGATGGCTTGCAATCAACCATGTGAAACTGAGCCAATAAGTCAAGAGCATATTTAAGCTGTGCAAGAGAAATCTCTGAATCTGACTGTGAGATCTCGATGCCAAGGAAGTAGTGCAACAAACCCAAGTTTGTCATGTCAAATCTATCTTGGAGAGATGCCTTCACCGCTGCAATAGCCGATGAAGAACACCCGGTGATCAAAAGGTCATCAACATATAGAACCAAAATTAGGAGCGGATCATCCTGTCGCAAGAAGTAGACATTGGGATCAGAATGGCACCTAGTGAAACCCGCTGTGAGAAGGAAGGAATCCATCTTGGCATACCAAGCTCGAGGGGCCTGTTTGAGGCCATAAATAGATTTCCTAAGTCTGCATACTAAGGATGAATCCTGAACAAATTCTGGCGGCTGCTCCATGTAGATCTCTTCCTCTAGGTCTCCGTGAAGAAAGAAACTCTTCACATCCATCTGATGCACATCCCAACCATGTGTTGCGACAATAGCCAAGGTGAGTCGGATAGAAGTCATCTTTGCAACGGGTGCAAAGGTCTCTGAGTAGTCAATCCCTGCCACCTGTGAGAAACCCTTGGCGACCAATCACGCCTTGTACTTATCAACCGACCCATCTGCTGCAAACTTGGTCCGATATATCCACCTACATTGAACCATCTTTCTTCCCTTAAGAAGTGAAGTCAAATCCTAAGTGTGATTTTTGATTAAGGAAGAATATTCTTCCTCCATAGCACTATCCCACTCAGGTACCCCAAATGCCTTTCAAAAAGTTTGTGGATCCGAAATTGAAGCAAAGAAGGCATGTGGATCTCTTTGAAAATCCCCCTTAGTACGTCTGTCATCTGCGGGATCTCCTGCCCAAGTGCCAGCACTCTCAAGTGTCTATCTGGCCCAAAGTGGCCCGAAAGTGGGCCAGTCAGGTGCTAACTCCTCATCCTCTGACTGACTAGAGGTGGATGACTCTGCATCACTGTCCTCGCTGTCTGAACTCGAAGAAGAAGAAGATGTCTCTAGCTCAAGAACCTGCTGTGGCTGATCTGAATCTGATGAGGAATCATCATGAAGTAGATCCGATGAGGGAGAAGTGTCAAATGTTGAGTCTCTAGGACTCTCCTGAAAATGGACACTTCTCTCGATGAACAACTCATTAGTGACTGGATCTAGAAGGCGATACCCCTTAATACCATCCGGATATCTTACAAAGATGCAAGGCTTGGACTGACGTTCCATAGCTTTGCATTTTTTCTTTGGAATGCGGGCCATGGCTGGGGATTCGAAAACCCTAAGGTGCTCAATATTAGGTTTCCTTTTATGCCAAGTTTCAAAGGGTGTTATGCCTTTCAAAGCTTTGTGAGGAACCTTGTTTTGAATGTAGCAAGCACAATTGATGGCTTCGGCCCAGTACTATGGTGCTAAGTATTTGGAGTGAATCATACAGCTACCCATCTCTTTCAAGAACTTATTTTTGCGTTCAACAACCCTATTCTGTGAAAGACTGTAAGTGACTGTGCGCTGCAAATCAATCCCCTCTGTGGTGCAAAACTGCTCAAACCTGTTGCTGACATACTCCCCTCCAGTATCAGTTCGAAGAAACTTGATGGATTTCTCACTCTGTTTCTCAACAAGAGCCTTGAAGTCTAGAAAATTTTCAAACACTTCAAACTTTTGTTTGAGAAAATATATCCAAGTGTACCTAGAGAAATCATCAATGAAAGTGAGGATGTACTTGGCCCTTGTGAAAGATGGTTTGGGAAAGGGTTCCGATACATCACTGTGGACTAACTCCAAAGGTTGTGAAGCCCTCCAAGCTTTGCCTTTGTCAAATTTTGCTTCGAGATGCTTCCCAAGGGACCACCCCTCGCAAAGTCTTTTTGAGAATTGGACACGAGGCAAGCCAATGACCATGTCATTTTTGCAAAGTTGCTCAAGGTAGCGGTAGTTAAGGTGGCCAAACCGCTCATGCCACAATTTGCTAACTCCATCTGAATGAGTCAGCAATGCTGTTGGAGAAGAATCTGATGCAAAATGTGAGGTGTATAACCTAGCTTGGTGATCTGCCCTACTTACTGCCACTGTAGTATCACTATGCAACTCCCTGATAGCCACTGAATTTGGTGAAAACTCAACTCTCATGCCCTGACCAATGTGAGTGGTTTGGTACATTGATAGGAGATTGATTGAAAGAGAAGGAACACTTAGAACATTATTGAATGTTCTTCCTTCCATTTCAACTGACCCTCTCCCTGCAACAAAAACTGATGTGTCATCACCCAAACTAATTGAAGTCATGCTATAAGGCTCTAAAGATGAAAACTCAACTAGTGAAGAGGCCATGTGGTGAGAAGCACCCGAATCAATGACTCATGAAGATGTAGAAGCTGTTGTAGCTACAAGGGCCATGCCTTTTTCTTTCTCCTTACCCTTGCCTTTTGCCTTAGTAGAATCTTGGGTAGATGAATTCTGCTTGATGGACTCAGGAACACCTTTGTTGTGCTTCTCTAGAAAATGAGTTAGGTGATCTATTTGTTTCTTCATGCATTTGTGTTCATCATGCCTTGTCTTCTTACAATAAACACACTTAACCTTCTCCTTCTTAGGTTTAGCATTGGAGGATGAAGACTTAGTGTTGTTTTTGATAGGATGTTTTCTTTCTTCTTCTCTTGGTCCTTGTTCTTTTTCTTTTTCTCCTTTGTTGAAGTCTTATCCTTACCATTTCCAGCTATCAAAGCTTGGGGTTGAGTAGACTTCATTGTGTCCATTTGAATTAGCTTATCTTGCTCCCTAGTCAAGTCGGCAATGAATGAATCCAAAAAAGGCATTTTTCATGTAGTGCCAAGGGCACTTTTTGTGGCATGGAAAGTGGAGACAAAGACTGAATAGCTTGGACCTAACTTTGCGAGAATAGAAATGATGAGTTGATCATCTTTCTTCTCTATCCCGCATTCTTTCAATTGCAATTTAAGGGCTTTAAACTTAGTGAAGAGGTTCTATAGGGTGTCAAAGTTGCTAGGACTTAGACTTATGAGTTCGTTTTCAAGCTCATGTCCTCTCATCTCATCAAGCTTCCCAAATAAGAGTTCTAAGATGTCCCATATGTGTTTGGGAGTCTTGGAGGTTTCTAAATGGAAGAGAAGTTCTGGAGACACAAACAAGCTCAGTAATCCATAGGGTTCATCACTACGGTTGTACCACTTGATCTTTTCAGCATCAGTGTTGGGTTCTACTTCAGTACCCATGGTGATCCTATGCAACCCTTTGCTTCTAAGAATGATTGACATTTTAACTTTTCATTCATGATAGTTGAAGGGTGTTAGGGGTTTAAGTTGAAAAGAATCCATTTTAAGCTGAATTTAGGTGAAGTTGTGTTGATTGCAAGTTGTGAAATTATGCAGAAAGGAAAATGAAAGCAAAGATTTGCAAGTTGTGAAAAGCAATCATTTTCTCGAAATATTGAGCTCCCCCAAATATGCAGGTGCATGCTCAAAAGACGTCGGGCTTAGCCGAGAATGCGTCTTAGAGCAATCAGTGCAAGACTTAAGCAAACATGACGTCGAACTCAGCGGAAAATGCATCTCGAGAGACTCAAATTTTAAGCACTTTATAAACTAGTGTGTTTTTGACAAATAACAAGCCTACTTAGTGGAGAATTGAATTACAAACACTTTTGCAAAAAACAACACCCAAATCCGAGCTACCGTTTGCAAGATATTAAAGGTTCAATTTTTTCATAAACTAGTGTTTTTGCAAAAAAAAGCACTAAAACATTAAAAAAATACCTGTTTTGAGAGAGAAAGTGGCTTTCTAACCACTCGTTGGATTCAGCACGGAACGAGAAATCCAAAGGAGGTTTGTGTGAAGGAGAATTGGCTTCTTGCCAACCTAGGCCTCACCCTTCGTCTTCGACAGGGGAAGATACAAGTTTTAAATGTAAACCCTCAAATTATCAAACTGTCTAAAAAACTTAATATTCAGTCAAATTGACTGATTTTTTTTAACAAGTCAATTTTTAACTGAAAAAAATAAAGCAAAGGACAATTTAATGGATGCCAAGTGTCCAAGGGCCCACATGGGACGCCAAGCAAGGAAGGGGCGCCAAAAAAACATAGTCCAGATTTTGCTTGCAGAAAAAACAAAAGAATAATTTGCAGACTTGCACGCTGGACGCCGTACGGCCTAATGGCGTGGCTGTTGCTTGGTGTTGTAGGAAGGACTGTGGCGTTGCAGAAGGATAACAGCAGAAGGATCTGGCTGCGCCTGGACTGACTGCGTGGAGTGTTGCGCCTGGACTGCTACGTGGAGTGTTGCTCCTCCCTGCACACAACAATGATGCTCGAGTGCAAGATCCGAATGGAAGCAGGCAGACTGCTCACCAGCTTGAAATGGAGAAGTCAATCCGTACAAATTAAATATAAAAGCCAATGCCTTCAGATTTGAAATGGAAAAAAATAGTCCAACTTAGGTTTACCTCCTCCAACGTAGATATCTAAGGGTAGATCTGGGTGGTTCTCAACAGAAGTAATTTTTTTAACAGAATTTCGTATGGATTTGCATGAGTTTTCAAGAAACTCTACCAAAACTCTCAAATGCAATGGAGTTAAACAAAAACTACTAAGAAAGCAAAGTAAGAATTTCAGAATAACCTGATAGCATAACCAGACACACGATTACCGGAGTGGCTCTGATACCATATCGGAGTTGTTGCCAGACTCCAGATAATGCAAATGCAATGGAGACGTGATCACATGAGATGAAGCAAGTGCACACTACATAGATGCTAAAGCAATTTGAAATTATACAAGAAGATAAATTGCACAAGAAAAAATGGAGAAAACCAAAATCTGATTAACATGAGATGGCCAAAGTGAATAATACATATAGGAGAGCACGTAACTCCACAAAAGGTGGCCAAGGCACCCCAAGAATAGATTGTAACTCTTTTATGAAAGGTGGTGACAAGGTGTTAAGAATAGAGAAGTAACTCCCATCAAGGGAGTTACTTATGACATTCTTATGATACCTATGACACATCTATGACACACATCTCCACATAAGCTAGCCTATCCCACAAATGTAGGAAAACTCCATGTAAGCACAAGAAATACAATTTCTTTAATTAAAAAATAGGGAAAAATAAAAACCTACACTAATAAACCCAACTACCTCTACTCTCATTTTATTCAACAAAAGACATCTACTCGATGCATTTGCAATTCTATTTTACTTCCCATTTCTATGTTCAAAACAAATGAATAACTTAGAATGAATTCAACCTACTTCATGTGCGTTTGGTTCAACTTACGTTGGTTGATGATTCGTGTATAAAATAAAATCCTTCGGAAGAAAATAATGTCTCTATTTCTTACATAGTTACAAGATTCAGCGGGATCTGCACAAAATCTGGTTGGATCCGGATTTTTTGGCCAACCCGGATAAGTTCATCTAGGTTGGCCCTTTTAAAAAATAAATAAAAATATTGCTTAATTTTTTATTTTTTAGGTTTTCTGCACAAAAAAATGCCCAGAAACCTCCAATATCATATAATATTAACATTTGATATTATTTTATAAATGCTTTTCATTGTATTTGTCAGTTCTACATATTTATTAAACTATGCTCACATATATATATATGTATTTATTCTAGATTGGATTTTTCTGAATTTTTCCAAGAATTTTGGATTTAGGATTTTTTTTGCCGTCCCGAATAGATTCGGATTTCTGACCCTTGTGACTATGATTTCTTGACAACCTGAACTATGGCATAAAGCTCTTGATCATAAACCGAATGCTTCTGCTTAGCATCATTTAACTTCGCACTAAAGTAAACAAAGGGCTTGTCCTCTTGATTCAAAACTGCACTTGCCGTTGTACCACTAGCATCACAATCAACTTGGAACACTTTGTCGAAATTGGGTAATGCTAACAACGGCTATTTAGTGACCTTCTTCAAAATCTAAAATCCATGTTCAGCTACAACTGTCCATGTGGACTCTCTTTTGTCACCTCTCATTGTTTCCATAGTCGGTGCACATATCCTGTTAAAGTTTCTAATTATTTTTAGTAGAAACTAGCTAACACATGAAAAATTCTTGTTTCAAACATGCTCTTTCTTAATGGACACTCAACAATAGCTCTTACCTTTCCCTGATCTATTCTCAATCCCTCGTGAGATCACACAACCCAAATAGACTAACTTGCCCTTCATAAAACAACACTTCTTCAAGTTGACCAGAAACTTTTCTTTTTTGCATAAAAATCTTGATCATAAACCGAATATTTTGGTTTAGCATCACTCAACTTTTCGTGAAATTAGGCAATGGGCTTGCTTTCTTGATTCAAAACTGCACCCACCGCTATCCCACTAGCATCACAATCAACTTGGAACACTTTGTTAAAATATGATAATGCTAACTAGCTAAACCATGAAAACTTTTTTGTTTCAAACATGCACTTTCGTAATGGACACTAAACAATGGTTCTTACCTTTCCCTGATCCATCCTCAATCGCTCATGTGAGATCACAGTACCCAAATAGACTAACTCTTTCTTCATAAAACTACATTTCTTTAAGTTGAGCAGCAACTTCTCTTCTTTTAACTTTTGCAACAGTAAACTCAAACTCGTTAAATGCTCTTCTTTTGTCCCAAAAAATCAAGATTTTATCTAAATACACAATAACAAAATTATCAAGATATGGTTTCAACACTTCGTTCATGAGTCTCATGAATGTGCTTGGTGCATTTGTCAATCCGAATGGCATAACTAGCCACTCATACAAACCATCATTTTTGTTTGAATACGGTCTTTTGCTTATTACCTTCTTTAATTCTGATATGGTGATACCTACTCTTCAAATCAATCTTTGTGAAGTACCTTGCTCCACTTGAACAATCCAACCATCTGAGCTAATGGAATTCTGTATTTTATTGTAATCTTGTTGATAGCTCTTTAACCCGTGTGCACATGCCATTCTCCACTTTTCTTGGTTGTTAACACTGTTGTAACTGCACATGGACTTATGCTTTCTCTTATTAAACCTTATCCAGCAGCTCTTGAACTTCTCTCTTCGTTTTCCCATTCTCCATAGGTGTCAAGCTATAAGCTGCGTTTTTTCACAAACCATGTTCGGATACCAAATCTATGTGATGACTAATTCTCCTCATAGGTGTCATTCCATCGGGCAAGTCCTTAAGAAATTATCTCATCATATTCTCCCAACAAAATATTCTCTTCATGTGGAATTTCACTCACCTTAGCTGCTTTCCCAATTTGCATGGGTTTGGGAATGAAAACAAATATGCTTTCTCCTTGCCTCTTTTAAGAACCCTTTACTGGGAATAACCAACACTTTAGGATTGCTGTCCATTCCTTTTTCTTTGTCCTTCAATAGGCTCAATGCAAACTTCCTATCATCCTTCACAAGTGTGTAGTTATTTGCTCTACCATTATGTATAGCCTTCCTATCAAATTGCCAAGGCCTACCCAACAATACACGACATATTTCCATTAGCATAATGTCACATAAAACTTCATCTTTATATGACCCTATTTGAAAATTAACCATACATCGTTCAGTCACATATGGATCAAGGTGTATCTCTTGTTTCCGCCCAAGATTTTCTACCATCTCATTAGATACAAGGTTATACATGCCACCTATCAACGATAACCTTATAACACTTACCTCTAGATTTGCATATTGGTCAGCAAAACTCTTTCTTTACACTAGTTCATTCTCCTCCTTACTTGGTTTTAGCAACACTTTCTTCATCATGAGAGTTTCTCCATGTTCCAGCTTCTGTGTGATTGCGTGATGCAACACTTTCCTCAATTGCTTATGCAATGTGATTGCTAGCCTTGTTTCTTCTATAGTTGTTTTGTTGTGCTCGTGGGCACTCAATTGCTCTATGCCCAAAATATCCACACTTGATGGTCCAAAAAAATCATTTCTTTACACTTTCATTCTCCTCAGATGTTTTTAGCAACACTTTCTTCATCATGAGAGGTTCTCCATGTTCCGTTTCTTCCATGTGATCGGGACTTTCCTCATCCACTTGTGCAATGTGATTGCTATAGCCTCGTTTCTTCTATTGCTATTTTGTCGTGCTTGTGGGCATTCAATTGTTCTATGCCTTAAATATCCACACTTAAATGTTCAAAAAAATTCTTTCTTTGCACCGGTTCGTTCTCCTCAATTGTTTTTAGCAACACTTTCTTCATCATGAGAGTTTCTCCATTCCGGTTCTTCCATGTGATTGGGTGATGCAACACTTTCCTCATCTGCTTTTGCAATGTGATTGCTATTGTCATTTCTTCTATTACTTTTTTGTTGTGCTTGTATGCACTCAAAGACACTATGCCCGAAAAATCTATACTTAAAGCATGTACCTGTGAATCCTCTACCTCTTCCTATACCGTAGTATTCTCTTCCTCTTTGTTGCATGATTATGATTGTGAAAGCATAATTTACATAACCATAACCAAGGAGTACCTGCCAAGGAGGATATTTTTTAACTAGTGATTAATTGATAGGTGTTGTTGATTAATTGGGAATAACTGACAAATTTAAAAAATGCTTAAATTTATCAAAAAAACATAAATTTTATAGAAATTACAGTTGCAAAATGCATCAAACGAGTTTGTAAAACATTGGGTTTTCTGTTAGATTTGAATACAAATAAAGTACAAAATCGCACAATCTTGCGAATACAACTATGACACTGTCAAGTTGTCAACAACAAATTGATACAATGATACTTATACAAGAATATACAAGTACAAATTACAAGAATCTATAACTTTCTCTTCCTTACTTTCTGTAAAACTAAGGGAGACTGAAAAAGTCTAGTCCTCCCACTCAGCTGCCTTGCCTTGCTCTGTGTAGAATGTTGTGTCTACCCTTGTGGCTCCACCTCTACCTCTGCCTTTGCCTCATCTTCAAGGATTTCCTCTAATTCAATCTCTCCTCCTGTTGCAGTTGCATCCTTCTTAGCTTGCCTCTCGAATTCAACAATTTTGTCCTCGGTGAACACGAGGGCCTTCTCTTGTGCAATCCAATCACCTTAGGGATCGATCTCATCTAGATTGATAGGCTCCTGTGATGTGTTCTCCAACTTTTTTGTGCAAAGCCGAAGGTTGTATTGCACAAAAATCAGGTCATTGAGGCTCTGAATGCTATAAATGCTGTGTGAATCCAATGACAGGGCAAGTTTGAATTTATAAGACAATAAACTACGTTTTTCCATCGTTTGAACAACGTTTGATGCGTTTTGGACACGTCGTCTGAGCCATGTACAAGCCTCCGAAGGAGTATTGTGCCAGTACTCGTCGGGAGCCAAAAAACCGAAATCTGGTGAGTATGAGTGGTGATTAATGGGTTTGGTAAATTTTTTGCAATCACTTGAGCGACCGGCGAGTAATCAACAAGTGTGTAATCTATCGTGAGAAGTGCTAGCTTCTCCCTCATGAGTATGCTGTCTTTTTCCAGTGTTTGCTTGACCTTTTCCACTTGAAAACCTTCCTATACTTCTTGCTATATTTTGTTGTCTCCTAGACATATTCTCTTTTGCCTTCAAGGCACATTGATAGCTTTCTTCTATATACTATAACTTAATATTTACAAATTCATGTTGTATGGAAATACAAGGACCAATTACATACCTTGAGATCTTTTCTTCATCATCTTCACCATGACCAGCCCAAATTGTGAGCTTTTAAAACTCTTCCATGTAATCCTTTACACTCATATATTTTTGTCTTAAGTTGTGTAGCTTCTTAAACAAACTCAAATGATAACTAGAAGGTATAAACTTACTTTTGAACTTTGCAACCATCCTATCCCAAGTATTGATTTGGTCTTTTCCTCTTCTAACCCTTTCCAACTTCACATGATCCCACCACAATGATGCATGCCCCTGCAACTTTGTGTAGGCCAACTCCAATCTCTTATGGTCCTCCATTTGCTTATATTCAAAATACTTTTCCATCTCTGTGATCCCATCAATGAGATCTTCAGGGCATAAGCATATGTTTTTGTGTTGATTGAGATTGCTCGTTGGCTTGGATACGCCTGCATCAATCTATGATCTGATCGTCTCTCTAGTGGTAGTCCAAAAGTTAAGTTCTTGAAGAATCAAGATCTTTTCAAACTCATGAAGCAACTGCTGCACCTCTTTAGGTTCTGTTGATTGCTGTTTTTCCATTTTAATATGCAACCCTTTCATTGTATTGTATTCCAACACAAGACTTAGCTCACCTTTACCAAATTTTTAGATTATCTTGTGGGCTGAAATGATTTGGTTTGCACCAGGCAGCAAACCGTTTAGTGTGATCCATGGCTGGTCCTTTTTAAACTTCATATCTCCATGGTGCATGCAAATTCTCCCAGTGATCACATCTGCTCCTAGCATAGAAACCACATAAAATCAAAACTGATTTCATTAAAATCAAACAGTAGTCGAAACATTTTACCATTCCCCAGCATTCCATCATTGTGTTGTTTGCTATGGACACCCTGAAAATTCTGCATTGGTTCTATCTGTAGACTCAAAGGACTCACTAATTTATTAGCAATAAAATTGTGAGTGTTGCCATTGTCAGTTAGAGCTATGGATGTTCTGCATTTTATTCTATAGCTCACTCTCAGAATCTGATACTGTGGACTGCCTGAGATGGTGTTAATGGAGATTGTAGGAATATTTGGTTGTTTAGGATCTATTTTGATTATTTGTGGTTTAAGGGGTGCACAAACATTCAAAACAATTGGCTCAAGGCAAATCAGGGAAGATATACTAAACTACAGTAATACAAACCTACCCAGTGCCTAAATAGAGGATAGAAGTACAATGAAATTGTAATTGGTCAATAACAATGGAAATAAATAAATAAATAACTGAAATGGACTCACCTGAGTTCTCAAAATGACATCCGATTTTGGAAAATAGACTTTGAGACTGATTAGATTGGAAACTAGAAGTCAAACTGTGTTTTTGGAAGATGACCAGAATCTTCCACCGCTGATAAAGACATGGAAAAATCGTACTACTGATTATGGCACTGCTCTGCCGATTGTGATTTTTTGCTATGACTATGGCCTTGTTGACTTTGTGGATTTGAAGCTTTTTGGGATACTTTGGTAGAGGCTGATGACTGAGAATTTGGCTTCGCTTGGCAGAATTGTTGTGCACAGTCCTCCAAATCACTTCTCATTTGATGTATCTATAATTGCCACAATATCATAAGAATATAGAAATGTGCAAGGTTAGTGGCTAGGGTCCCCTTGAGGGTTGTAGCTGCATATTCCACACACTCAGGATTAGGGCTCATGTAGTTCTAGTGCTTTTGAGTGTTCCAAACTCAAATGAGAGACAAGGCTTCACCTTCTTCCTAGATAATGAACTGCAACTATATGCTTCGCTATGCAACCTTTTTTTGGTACAAGTGTGTAGGCACACGATTTCACTTGATGACGAGTGCAGATTAGGATCAATGTGTAGGTTCCTTGACAAACGTGTAATTGATATACTCAATGTGCAACTCAATTTGGAATGAAGGTTATCGGTTGATTTCTGGGGCTATGAAATGGCTTAGGGTACATTTATATATATAGGTTTCATAAAGACATATTTGTATGTAGGCCGGCCATAGAAAAATAGTGAAAACTAACAATCAGCTTGGTTGAAAAAGACCCACAAAATAAAGGTGACCATAAATGTCAGCCTTGTAGACCCATGATTATGGTCATGTCAAAAAATGCTCAAAAATTGAGATAAAGCTGGCCATAAAATGAATGGATGGACATGATGTAGGGAATTGAGGTGTCTATGAGGAAATGTGAAAGACACAAGGCTGTGAAGGGTCCAATGTGGAGGGAAAGTGTCTAAAAAGAGCCAATTGTGATAATGCATGTCAAAAGATGCAACAACTACATGGAGGTGTCTTCAAAATGCTCCACTTTGATGAATGTGTGTGAATGCATGTATGTGTATCGAAGTAAAAACAAAATTAAAAAGCGATACTTGCATGCTCCTTGAGGAGAATGATGAAGACTTCGAATTTATGGATTATGTGCACCTACGCTATGTCGTCAACAATTCAAATGTACATGTAAGTGAACAAGAAGGCCATCAAGTAGATCAATGTCTTGTTAAATTGATAATCACTATAATCAAAATGAAATAACTGAAATTGGCATTAAGCAAAGGAACAAATACATCTAGTGGCAAGTGAACTATGTTGTCACTTTCAAAAATTTGAAATTGAAGATTGCAAAATATAAATTGATAATGGAATTGGAAATTGGGATTTGATTGCTTAAAAGCAAAACTTTACTTTTTGATCAAGGAAATGGACATCTGGTAATATCTCTGGCGACTCTCCCTGAAAATTCTAGTGATGTAGTATTGGATAGATGCCACCCCTTTGAGGTGAGGGATGGCCTTGCAAATCACTCATCTCTAAAGAAAAGGTTTAAACATATCACGTGTGACATAGAGAGGAATCTTAGCTATTTTAATCATTGAAAGTATATTTGTAACACCTGTATGTAACTCATGTGAGGGTGTGATAGGAAAGGGAGAGGACAATGGTGTGCCCCAATGGTAATTTGTAAAGATGGATAAGTGAGATGCCTCAGTGTAATAGTATTCCCCATAATGAACAAAATATGGCCATAAATGTATCAAATGTGATAACTGCAATGTGATGAGGCATATGAAGGTCTTTGGGTGCAAAGACCATCCTGTATAAACAATGTAGGATCAATAGGTACGTGGGTGTAGTAGGCTTCATGCAAGCAGGGTAGGATCAATGGTGCTCATAGAAAAGATGCATCAACATCAATAAGTGATGTGGGTGTAGGAGGACATGCCATCATGAAGGACATTGAGGTGTCGGTAATGTGGGGGAGATAAAATTGATGTGATAGTGTGGCATTGTTGATAATATAAGGTGGAATTGGTGAAACTCATAGGGAATATGTGTGGGTATGATACTTCCAATGACAATGTATAAATAGTAGAGTATAAGAATGATAACTCCTTATATCAATTGGCGATGTAGTCGAGGTAATGTGTTTCTTCCAATAAAGGCAAGATATGATATATGAACCTTAGTCAGCAGAGAGAATTGATCTTCCCCAATAGGATTATGCCCATATAGATGCATGGTGGAGACCATGGCAACGTAGGCAACAAGCATAGTGTACTGTAAGTAATAGTGTGCAAGATATGGATCGTGGCACCAAGCATACAATATCACATGGTATAGGTAAGAATACTACACACAATCATATAATCACACATAGTAAATTTAATCATTGAACAAGCGATGTGACCCACAAGTAATCAATGACATGCTGTGACGATAAGACGATCCTCTATGGACAACAATGGACAAGACAAGCAACATGCAGAAGCACAGTGCACACAAACACAAGCACACACATGTAAGCAATCAAGCAATCATAGGGCACTCAAGTTAACATGCAATGTAATCATATGTAGCCGCACAATTTATCCATGTAATGTAGTACACTAGATGTAAGCGAGGGAAAAATATGTATAATCAACAATACAAAGCTCTATATAAAAATGGAAAGTAGGAAGGATAGACCCTGAGACTCATTGAAAATATGCCCTCAGTATAGGCATGCCCCAAATGTGAGAATGCCCTCAGTGTGGGCCTAATGAAGCCGCAAAGAATCTGTAAACCCATGATCATATGTAACTTGTATATCTTGCATCTATCTCAACAAATACCATGAGAAGCACTTGCATAACATGTATATCTAAACCTCAATGACATTTAACTATGTGTAGCTATGTCACCATAAAGATGAAGGCAAATAAACTTGTGAATTTTTATGTTTTCAATGTTTTAATACTATAATTTTCTAGACAAATCCTACCCCCTATGTGGCCAATATATGGCCAATGTGAGCACAATAATATGTCCCAAATGTAGACAAGATATAATCCAATGTATCCGAGTCGCATGCCATCTATAAATTGATGATGTATATTATGGCAATGAAGGGAAAGCTTTGTACCATATGGATCATGGCTAATAAAATATATAAGTATATGTGGCAACCGATCAAAGAAAGTGACAGGAAAAAGTCAAGCGTGTGCATGCAAAGTGAAGAAAAAATGCCAATAAAGTAAACTTGTGGGAGGAAAAATCAAAAGGCAACATCCAAAGCCAAGTGGCAAACAAAAAGTCATGCAAAGATATCAAGTCAAATAAAAAATTACCAATCAAGCAAGCAAAAGTCAAATTAATGTAAAAAGACATATAAAATGCGACCACAATGCCCTCGAACCCATGTGTGAACCAATGGTCATATGTATACCGTAGGGATCCCATAAAATCTTGAAGATTCATTGTAAGTCGTATGTTCAAAAGCATAGGTGTTGTCATTATTATGATCACGAAGTGAATTGAGTAAGCCAACGTTAGCAACATTGGTAGTTCAAATGTAGTTATATGTGCTATTGAGTTGAATTTGATTTGGAACCAAATTATGTAATGATAGTTATTTTATCATTATAGGCATTTGATTTTGATCTTGGTGCACTTATTTCTTAGTACCCATTTTAACTTGTATGAAAGTTTATCTTTAGGCATCTTGTGGGTATTGATAAATTGCTTGCACTTCTTAAGTTTTTCGTGATTGTTCAATGCTATTGATTGAATACTTGAGATTATTAATTTGAGGCACATGGTCTTTGAGATTCAAATGTTGTATGTTCATGATTTGTTTCACTTCTTACACGACTTGTTTTGGATTTGGCAAAGCGAGTATAGAGAAATTTATCTTTGAGAGCACTCTTATAAGTTTCATGATACACTAGAGAAGGTATATCTTTTATCATAGAATCTTTGTTGCATTCAATACTTTGATTAAAATGACGAGCATTCAGAATAATAGGTTCTTTAATAGCTACCTAAAGCTTACCTAGACCATAACCCTTGTATCCCGTTGTTTGTTCAGATGTGGTCCCAAATACATATTGTTTTAATGATGCTTGAATAAGAGTAGGAGGTTTGTTTAATTTAGTAGTGTTGCAACAATTACTTATCATAAGCTCTTTACCTTTATCAACATAAGATGGTGTATCATTAAGTATAGATAATGGAATATGTTTGCAATAGTCTTGAGGGGTGCAATATAGTTGGCCAATACCAAACGTATGCATGTCATTTCTATATTCACTTGGACTGAGATGAGTAAACTTAAGCTTTGATAAATGTTTGTCCAAGCTATTAGGCATATTATTATCTTCATCATTCTGAGTGTTACTACAATCACCCAATTAATAACTTGTTTAGGTGCCATAATTGATGGTTTTCGTTATCTAGTTGTGGGACAATTCTTCCATGGGTTCTACTATCTTGCAAAACCGTAAAGGAACATCGTCTCCAAGACAGGTATGTATGATCCCCACATAAGCCAATTTTTAAACATCCATGTAATGTGGAATGGACCATATTCATAGCAAGAATTCATGGCTTGCCAAGTTAACAATTATAGCTCACATCATTAGATATCACTTGGCATTCCGTAGCTAAAGTTTGAGGTCCAATAGTTATATCCAATGTAATTTCTCCTAAATCCTTTCATGGTTGATTGTCAAAGCCTTTGATGATCATTTTTAGGGGTTTAAGAGCTTGTCATCCAAGTCCACGTGTATTAAGAAGACCTCTCTACAAATGTTCAAGCCTGAACTGTTGTCTATAAGTACATGTTTAATCCCGTAAAAGGGTAATTGTTAGTCTGCAATCTTTTTGGAGGGCAAGTCCTCCGATTCAAAAGAGATGTTCTCACTATCTTTTAATGTGTTAACAATAGCGACAAAGTAAGTAGGTTCAATATCATGTGGTAAAGTAGTATCACACAAGGCCTCAAAAAGTATATTCTCATAAATTATTGGCCTTTTGAGCAACTCTAAGATGATATTTTTGCATGGGTATTCTTAAGTTGATCAACAATATCATAATCCTTAGCGGCTTGCACCCTATTTTGAGTAGTAGGGGGAAGGTTAGGAGGGGTGTTTTGGTCAACCCCACCTTGACTCTAAGAGGAAGGAGGATGTGGGTTTTGGTTAACCCCACCTTGAGTTTGAGATGGAGGGGGGATAGAAACATTGCATGCCCAACTCCTCTGAGTCGTTACAACATCTACCTCATAAGGACCCATCATACAATGAGCCACATAAGAAATATTACTAGAAGGAAAAACAACAAAGCTATCAATTGCAAAATTATTATTATGTAAAGCATCACTTTTACATACAAACCTGTCATGTTTCAAACCATATACTAATATTTTATGATAAATGTGAGGAAAGAAGCATGAAAACACTAATAAGCATTTGCACCACAACTAAATCATCAAGAATAGAGCCATGTATAAGTTATGAACACTCCATGTATATGCCATCATAGAAATACATGCTTGAACTACCCATGGAAAAGGGAATAAACACAAGCATATACATAAGCTACCAAGGGGAAGAGTACCAAAGCTTAGGAAAGCCAACATGGGCCAAGGTAGGGGAAGCCTAATGTTAAGGCACAACTAAAAGAAGGTCAATAGAAAACCTAAAACAATCAAATCTTAGAAAAATTAGACCCTAGAGGAAAAGGGACACGAAACCCTATGGTTGGATGATCACAAGGGTCAAGTTCACCAAAATGTTTTGGTTATTTGTGGTTTAAGGGGTCCATAAACATGCAAAACAATTGGCACAAGGAAAATAAGGTAAAATACAATAAACTACAATAATATAGACTTTCCTAGTGCCTAAATAGGGATTGAAAGTACAATGAAGCTGTAAATTATCAATAACAATGGAAAGAGAGATAAATAACTAAAAGGGACACACTTGAGTTTTGGAAATGAATTTTGATGTTGGAGAATAGGCTATAGGACTTATCAAACTGAAATCAGGAGTTAGATTGTGTTTTTGGAAGATGACCATAACCAGCTGCCGTTGATAAAGACAGTCTGGAATTGTATGACCGATTAAGGCACTGTTATGCCAATTGTGGTTTCTTGCTACAACTAGGGCCATGCTACTTTTTAGATTTGAAACTTTCTGAGATGCTTCGATAGAGTCTGATGATTGAGACTTTGTCTTCACTTGGTGGAATTATTGTGCACAGTCGTCCAAATCACTTCTCCTTTGATGTAGCCCTGATTCACCACATTATCACAAGAATATAAAAAATGTTCAAGACTAGTGGTCTGAGCCCCTGTAAGTGTTGCAACTACATATTCCGTACGCTCAAAATCAGGGCTCTTGTAGTTCTAGTGCTTGTAAATGTTCCCAACCCATATGAGAGAGATCTTCACTTTTTTTCCCTAGATAATCAAATGCAACTATTTGCTTCGCTATGCAACCTTCTATTGGTACGAGTGTGTAGGCACAAGACTACACTTGATGATGAAGGCAGACTTGGATCAATGTGCAGGCTCCTTGACAAATGTGCAATAGATATACTCAATGTTCAGTTCAATCTGGAATGAAGGAGATCGATTGATGTTTTGGGGAATATGAAATGGCTTAGGGTACATTTGTATATATAGGCTTCATAAAGACACATTCGAATGTAGGCTGGCCATGGAAAACAATGAAAACCAACAATCAAGGCACGAGAAATTAGCTCTGGTGAAAAGGACCCACAAAATACAGGGGACTGGAATTGGCGGCCATTGATTATGGTCATGCTAGAGTCATAGACCCACGATTATGGCCATGTCAGAAAAATGCTCAAATAGAGATCAAGCTGGCCAGAGGATGATTGGATGGATTTTGATTTAAGCAATTGACAAATTTGTGGTGCTTCTGAGGAAATGCGGAACACACAAAGCTATGAAGGGTCAATGTGGAGGAAAGTGTCTGAAAAGACCCAAATGTACACAAATAAGCCATGTTTGAAAATGCATGACAAAAGAAATAGCGACTACATGGCTTGTAACAAAATTAGGTGTACAGGATATTTGTAATCTGCTTTTTCATCTTTCTCTTCAGCTGGGTTTTCTGGTTTAGCTATTGCCTCCAATATACCCCCATTTAGAATTTTGAACATTTGGATTCTTTTGGGTGTTCTTCAGTTATGATCCTTAGGCTTAAACCAATGCTCTTTGCATTTATAACAAAGACCTTTGGATTTTAAGACAGCAATATCTGTTGGATCTATTACTCTAACTGTAGGCTGAGTATTAGATGAACTAGCTGAAAATTTAGAACTATCCATATCTAATGAATTATTCTTGGCTGTTAATTATTTCTCCACTTGATGAATGGCTTCTTCCAAAGTACATGGCTTCAAGGCCTTGATATACCTTCAGATTGAATCCTTTAGCCCGTCAATATACGTACTGCCAATATACATAGCAACTGCGCATCGAGGAGATATTCTCTCTACCAAAAAATGGAGATATTCTCCCTATCAATTAACTTGCTTTACGAAATTCTCTAGAATAATGTGCTATTGTGCCAAGTTGTTTCATATTTTTGAGGGGCAAGAAATTATCTTCCTGGGTGTAGGCTTCAAAATTCAAAAGGAATGCAGTTGCAAATAATTCCCTATTGGTTATGTTTGGGTGGCCACCATCCTCGGTCAACTTTTTGTGTTCAACCATCTGCCACTAATCAAACGTTATCCCCTCTAGTTGTTATGTCGAAAATTGAATGTTTTGATCATTGTCCATAGGATTTAACCCAAAGAAATGCTCCAACTTCCACTACCATCAAACCCCTAAAAATTTGGAATGGGTATCCTCTCCGTTAATCCATTAATATTTGATTGATGCAAATTATCTCTGGGAAAAGGATTTTCGAAACCATCAAGCCGTTTTTGTCTCTCCTCTTGTATCAAAGTGAACAGTTATATTATGGTCTTCTTCATTATCATATTGATTTGTACATTGTTTATTTATTAGTTGAACCATTTTGCCAAGGGTTCTGTTCATGGCTGTATTAATCTCGTTTATTTGTGTCATCGACTCCATTAGCCTGTTCATTGGAGACTTAATAGCTTCTTCGACAGATAATGTTATTTCTGATTTCCAGTTCTCTCCATAATCAGTGAATGAAGACAAAGCCATTGCGAATGTATCCCACCACAAGACCATGAAGGTGGCTTTGATACCCCATGATCCAAACCAAAAATCTGCTGCTGTTTTAAATCTCACAATGTCTAAAACATAAATTGGAACAACAACCTGGAATTGGACTGAGAAATCTGAATTACTGTAGGCTTAATAATTGACAACACTTCAAATTTCTAAAGCATATATTATATTTGAATCCAAAAATCTTTGATGTAGCTTGCAAAATCTGAAGTTGCTTCTACCGGAATCCAAAGAAATGCAATCTGTAACTGCTAAAGAGTGGAATTCTGTAGCTGCTGAAGAATATGAATTGAACTGTTTTTTGTTTCTAAACCTGGAACAGAAAACAAAATGTAATATAACTTAAAATATATTGAATGTTACATGAGAGAGAAGAATCTCTGAGGAGGCATGAATTTCAACTCAGGGCCCATTACCAGGGCAGTAAGAGTGCTGTACTTGGTGAAGAAAATTAGTCTTGACTCTTCAATACCCTACCTGGTAAAACAGAATCGTCTAAACGCATTCCCCAACCTTGTAATATCTTTGATTAAATAGAGTCTTATCCATTCATAATTTGGCAGAATAACAATAGGACAACCTTGATGAGTCTCATTAAATGTGACTGAGGGGGTAAGTTTAATGCAGTTAAACCCCGTTTATATGATCTAAATACAAGCACAGATGATCATTTGAGGGAGATCCCTTCAATGAAATGCTGTTAAACCCCAAACAATATGATCTAAAATATAAGTACAAATAGTCATGTAAGGGAAGGACCCTTCAATGGAGTGAAACAAGGAGCCGAAGAAAAGCAAAGCTGGAGGCTTCAGAAAGTGGGCGTTTTTTGTGTATAACTGCAATAATTTGCAATATACAGAGTGTTTTATGCTCAAAAGTTCAACAAATTCATATGGCAAGACATTTCAGAAAATATTGGATATGGTGTTATCCCTTCCAATGAATTTGCAGCAACAAAAAACAAGCCTGCAACATTACAAGCATTGGAGATTTTCTTGGTCAACCCTGCAGGGTTGTTTCCAGTCATAACCATGCAATTTGTTTTTCGCCCAAAATTAAAATTGGTGACCCAAACTTCTCTTTCCTGAGGTTTGGCAATACTGGACTGCATTCTTTCTCACTGATATGTCTTCTACATGCCCTCTCAATCTGTGCCCTCCAAGCTTTCCAGTCAGCTAAAAATAGCTCTGACAGCTCAGAAAAAATTGTTGGGTTCAGAATTCATATAGAATTAATGTGCTGGTGTAAAAGATTTTTTTTTTTAGGTCATCCAATGTTTTTTTTGTTTTTGTTTTGCTGTTTGTTAGTCTTCAGCATTAGTTTTGCTTGAAACAATGATGATTATTTGTCATATTCTTATATGGGATTTTATCTTTCCAATTTTTTGTTACAGATATTTTGCCGTGGCAGCAAAAATGATACTCGAGGATTCAGGTATGGTTATTGTTTTTTGGTTAGCATTTGGATTGTCTTACTTATGGAAATCAATAATCTTAAATTGAATGAGTTTAGTAGCCAATATATACTACAGAAAAGAGTCTAGACTGCCGATTTTTTTGAATGTTGAGGAAATATGTTAAGGTCTGAAAGTCTTAGAATTTTAATCCTTGATATTAGATTGCGTTTGTACTGAATCTATAAGGATATGCTGACAGAACATGTGGAGTGCAATGTGCGCCAGTCTTTAGATTTTCTAGTTGACAGTTTTGATGTCCACTTTCCTTTCAACTTTCCCTTCCCTTTTCCTTGGCACCTCTGATTTCATCCCTTTGAGAGTTGACATTAACCTTGGAAGCTAGCATGCCTCTTCTGCCTGTGCTATGCAGGCTTTCAACCTAGAGAAAAGGACCTTGATCTCAGCACTTATGAACTGTATCCCAGAAGTGATCTGGTAGACAACTCTCTAAATTGCTACAATTGAGATGTGTTATTAGTGGAAGTAAAACATAACAACAATTGTGGAGTAAAGATAATCAGATAACTGAACTTCAAGTAAATAGAGAGCAGCATAATGTTACCAAGTGCACCAGCAGAATATTGTAACAAAGTGCGGCAGAACAGAGAGCAGATAATATTATTGCAAACTATATGTGTTAGTATAAAATCTATAAACGACCACATATACAACAGCTTTGTGTAAAGAGCTGTATGCTGCAGGTGCCAAGGGATATGTATAGTCTGTAGAATCCCTGTATTCGAACATTTATGTATGGGAGAGATATGTGTGGCATCCCTTGAGTCATATGGGGTGCTACTGCCTCCTGAGGGAGAAGAAAACAAAATGTGAGTTGGTGGGGGTAGGAGTCCTGAGAGGGCCCTATGCGTCATGTGTGGAGTATAAAATTAGTTGAATTTGGCTGACTGTACTAGTCAAGTCGGCCAATACCTAAAGATATTTGTCATGTATAATTCGTATAATGTGCTCAAACAATTTTTTTCTACAAAAATATCTATACTCATTATCTGCATAATCTATTAATCGGTGCCCCTATGTTAGATATACTTGAGAGTTCTTATGGTATCAGAGCAAGCATACCTTGCAGTGTGACCCAAGGACAACTGAGAAGCCGAATTATATGAAGGGATTACTGGTAAATGGATTAAGCAAAGGGAGACACGTTTCATGTTGTAGATGGTCATTTGAGAGATTTATGCACAATTTTATGGGGAGGTGAGGGTCACGTCCCCATCTAAAGAAGATTGTGCGGTCTACTTTATTCCTTCCATCAAGGGTGTGCATAAAGGCATACGCAGGACTCCGTCCACATTTCTACCTGTGTAGGTGCAAGTGTGGGATATCTACTCACTAGGAGTGAAAGAACTCAAAGGGCAAGATTTATTTTGTATAGTCATCTCCATTAATTGCAACCATGTGCAGGCTGTGGTGTGCATTCTTTTTAATTTCCTCCACCTTTCTCTGTATCTGTAGTTGATTGGGCTCGTGTTGGGCATCTAACGGTTGCCATGCAATGATGCATCTCGAGTGGGTGGGGATGCAGCTGGTGGGTGTCACTTGAGTCTGCTGTGCATGGGCCGAGCATGTGGGGAAGTCACCAAGCTGTATATGTGGCGTGATGGCATGAACTCAGGGTAACACAAAGATTGAGGGCGTGAACTCCTCTGAAGCTGTAGCAACAACAGCTCTCTTTGACAGGGAAGGGTTCATTAATTCTGGAATGGTCACGGGTTGGGGAAGACCAAAATGATAGCATAATATACAAAAGAAAAGAGCTAAGATTAGATTTTAATGCAAAGTTGGGGCTTAGCATTTGAGAGGTATAAGCCATTATCATCCAAACCTTGTAGAGCTCCCATCCTTCAATCTTAATTGAAACTTCTGCTTTCAATAAAAATATCTAAGATAGCTTATCATATTTTGGTGCTCATTGCAATAGAACTCATCCGATTCATGGTGGCTCAAAGGACAACCCTGTAACTTGGCTAGTAAACTAAAATGCAATGGAAAACTATTACAGCAGTAATCCAAAACACATTCAAATGCTGAATATTTGCAGAATAATGCAACTTATATTCAATGAGAAAGAATCGGGTAAAGTATATAGGTGTGCAGTGTTCACCAAGACTGAGAATGAGGATTCCCCATATTACAGACAAAATATGATTGATATTGTTCATGTCATGTAGAATATGGAGTGCTCGACCTTCAGGGTGACTAGATAGGGGGAAACAATTTCTAATTGATTTGCCTCAACTTTCATGAAAATGCGACACTTAGAGCATGTTAACATTCTGCATCTGACCTCTGGTGTTGTCTATGATCCTTTTAGGGTTGGATGGTTTACAATATATACATAATTACAAGAAGGCAGTTACACAAGAGGATGGTTACAAAATGGTTTGTTTTCTGCCCGAGTGATGGTTCATGTTCTTGTAGGTGTCATGTTTAGATTTTCGGCGTTGCTGTTTGTTGATGCTTTGATGTGGCATGAACCTGGGAAGTGCCACCTGGCATGCCACGAAGCAGAGGGACGCTGTTACATGGTTGCGGAGTTCTGATGGTTTTGTGTGACGTTGGAGAGCTGCGTGATAAGCCTCAAGACATTGAGCAAGCGCGTAAAGATAGCGTGAGGTTGCATAGGTGGCGCAGATGACGTGAGGCTGGAGAGCACAAAGTCTTTAAGAGGAGCTTGTGGACAGGTGCAGCTCCACGTGGATTGAGAACAATATTTTTTATGATATTATTAGAATTATTACAAAGATTTGTAACCTTTTCTCACAAGCATGGAAGTGTGCTCCTATGTTCCAATGAAAATTTGGCAGTTATATGATTTCTTGTATTGTACAACTGATGCAATTTTTCCTTTGTTTTTTGAAAATTTGAAGGAATTTTAGGGTCCTCAGAATTAGGTGGGAGCCAGAATGATTTCCTCCCCATATTTGGTTAGCTGTCATGTAATTGCTAGGAATGTTGAAATTGGATATGTTAAAATGGTGGGGCTAGGGAAAACTTAATGTGTTAATGTTCACCTATTGAATGGTTTTTATTTTTTAACATTCTTTGAACGTGAAAATTTCCAATTTTCCAATTTCTTAAAAGTTTAAAACAGTAGACAATTTTTTTAATTAAAATGACTTTAGTGTACAATATTTGCCAAACTTTACAGCTCTTAATAATGTTTTGTGTGGGTTTTCATAAATTATTGGAGTAAATTATTTCTAATCCTTATTTTATGAATGCGAAGACTGTTAACTACATACATTTCCAACAAAAAGTCTCTCCTTAAAGTTTCCCTTGATAGGATTCCAGAATAACAATGGAATAACTGTTTCTACAAGTGATTTTCTAGTTCCTGTTCATTGCTGTATTTTGACCTTACATAATATGATGATTGATGAAGTGTCAAACAGATATGATGCCAAGTTTTAACATTCGAACATCAGGTATAAAATGTATACAAATTTTATTTGATGTAAGTCTTCTACTTAGTATGGTAATGGAACAAAAATGGTCTGTTAATTATCCAGTTACGCTAGTCTCAATGAAAAAGGAAATTCATAAAATTACGTAAATATCTGGAAGGGGCCAAAAGTGATCTGTGGAACAAGAAAACAACTTAAGTAGTATATTGATGGAAAAAATCACAAAAGGCTTCTAAGAGATGTATGAAGTAAGATCCTGTAAAGAGCAGATATCTAAGAAAGGATCTCTCCCCTGAAGTAGCTGTTAATCATTTAAGGATCAAACCCTATGAAGGTACGTAGCAAGTCTGATAATACTCTTCGGATTGGGTGGTTGTGCAACAAATTTGATTGGATGATAATTTGTTAATATAACCCATCTGGATCCCCATTCGGAGGCCCAAGAAAATCAGAGTAGGATTCAACAGCTGAATTATGAGAATCCCCTTAGTTTTTTAGGTGCAATAGGTTTTTGAAATTTAAGTTCCTCTCGTATAATTATGAATTTCACAAGAACTGCTAAAATGAAAAAAGGTCAACAGATGGTGAAAGATAAAGTAATTTTTTTCGATTCTGCAACAAGAGGTACTTTATTTTATAGTAAATGTATGGCTAGTCAGGGGAAAACTGCCATTCAGCTTTAAGAATCATCACTCATTTAGAGTTCTTTAGAACTCACTGCCGCTATCCATGACCATGATAGGGCAAGTGCAAAAGCACACAAGGCAAGGCAGTGCATACAAAATGTCACATCTGCAAGAACAAATCTGCTACCACAGAACCTGATTAGAATCCCGCATTTCCTCCTGGTTAGCATAAATCTATGGCCACTGAGCTCCTTGTATTATCCCTCTGCAGAAATCTGTGGTCTCTGAGCTTGTTGTATTATCCCTCCTTGGTACAGAAACCTGACAGCCAAATTTTTTGCAGAAACACATCAAATAAGCTGTAAACATGACATTATAGTAGTTCCTCAAGTTGCTTTTAGGTTTTAGGTAGTAGATCACGAGGTCCTTCAAAAGGAGCAAGTTACAAAAGGCACCAACAATGACAATTATGTCTTTTATATACTCGTGGAGGAAGAGATGAGGTGGCTTGCATGCAGGTTTTTTCTTCACTTAGGAGCAAGTTGGTCATCCTTTGTTTAACACGGTATTTACTTGCAAAAAGGGAGTGGATCGAATTCATGTCTTGTCATGTCACAGTCTTCTGCTGAACTCACTTAAAAACTCTGATTTTCCCTTTCATTTTTCATACTTCATTTTATAAGTTTGATGATAACTTTTACATCAAACTTTTAACCTTATGATTAATATCAGTGTTGCAGGGAGACGTGTACCCCACCCCTTGGGATGTGTCTCGGGTATGGGAGATGGGTATAGAGACGTCTGCTAGAGATGTACAACATCTCTCGGCTGGTTCCCAACAAAAAAATGTGAACCCTAAAAAAATGAATTTTCATAGTCATGATTCAAACCGGAAAAAGGATATGCAGATGTGTTTGTAACACAGTTCTTAATCCTAAGTCCATTGCCATTCACCATCGTCGTGAATGGCAATGGCCTGCATTGCCGTGAACGGCAGTGGCCTATGCATTGACACAAACCATTGCCGTTCACGGTGAATGCAATGGCCTTGAGATTTTGTTCATTTTTTAAAAACGTTATCCTTTATAACATTATAATTTATTATTAATTATTAAAGACTTATTAAATTTCTAAGTTTTTAACATTTTATTATTTAATATTTATTATTTTATTTTAACTTTTTATTATTTTATAATATTTATAATTTTATCATTTAATTTTAATTTTTTTAAAAATGTTTTAAAATTTAATCGTTTTGACATTTGTTTTTCAATCTTAATATTTTTTTACAATTTGAATTACTAAATCTTTATATAGTATATACTATATGCATATAATGTTTTTTAACACTAGTTTAAAAGCATAGTTATCAGGAGATGTGGGGTATGGGTACTGGTATGGGGATGGAGACACCATTCAAATGAGGGTACGCAAGTAAATGAATAAGGGTATGACCATATTCTATATAAATGTAGTCACTTGAAAATGTGGGGACAGGGATGGGTATGTGGTCCTTAATCCAGTATTCGAGTTTGTTGGTAACTATGTTTAAAAGTTTTTAAAATATAGTATATATTTCTCTAAATTGTTTATATATATATATATATATATTGCTGTCTCCCTGTACCCATCTTCTATTTTTCAAAAAAATGGCGTACCAGTACTCATGCCAGTCTACCCGTACCCATCCCCTGGCAACTATGATTAATATTTACATCAATCTTAATTAATATTTTTAGACTTAAATCTATTATTTAAAAAAAAATGCCTTTATAAATATTGTTCCCGTCAGGCCAAAAATATTGACCTATCAATTCCATCTATATCCTGTAATATACATGCAAAATAGTATGAGAGACAGCAGTCTTTCAGCAGATCATGCTCTGCATCATACTAGTCTGAATGTTCTCAATACACATTAACTCAATTGGTCCAAGCCTAGGCACCAAGAGCTTGGAACCATGTAATAACGTGTCTTTGAAAATAGTATTAAAAAGGTACATTTTGGAATGAAGATCCTAGAATTGCAGCTGAATGCATTGGTGCTAAGAGATTATCATTATGCTCAATAAAAACATGTACTGTAACAGGAAAGTACATAGTCAATCTAGGTACCTTTAGCATGAGACAATACAAAGAAGAACATAACCTTGGCATTGGATTTTGCTTCTCACAACTGCTTTCTTCTCTGTCACTTTCACTTGTAACTCAGCAATTTTTTTTATTCGAATGATCAATTCCTCGGAACCCTCTAGTAGTATTGTATTCCCACATAGAAGGGAGACAACCATGCTGGCCTAACCAATTATAGCTGATCATCCTTGACCTTTTTTGCATTCATTGTTTACAGATTAGCTCCCAACTTTTATTTAGCTTTCTGATGTAATCAAAGTTAAGGGCCAACCCTCCGAACAACAGTCTCACTTTGTCTCTCAACCCGGTCAAGACAATATTAATGTCTTTGCTCTTTCTTGAGTATGTCAGGCCCTTACACTTATTCCATCTACGAGCTTCGGTTTTTTTGTCTTACCTAAGAAGAGTTTTGATTTGGTATATTTCCCTTGCAGGGTGACCTTTGGCTCAGATGCCCTGACCAAGGGGTATATTTTTTGCTCAAATTCACCTGGACTTGCAGCCTGCTTCTTCCATTGGGGTACACTACCCCTACGAGTTGGATGTTCGGTATTGGGTTTGAACGTGGGGATTTGATTTTGAAGCCCAGATGCTTTTACCACTTGAGTTCATCCCATTTGCCATCTTACCTAAGACGAGTTAGACCAGGTTGAATCATTGATCTTATGGTATAGTTTAAATTCTCTACTTTACTAAATCCGTTGAGAGGATAAAAGAGGTGATTTGAAATCTAAACTAGCTTGATGGATAAATTCCATGAACATTTTTCCTCAAATCCTTTTGCAACGTCCACTATTTTAATGATTTGGTTTGAAAATCCAAGTGAGAAATACTGAATAATCAAATTCGTTCTGACAAAGTTAATAATGGTGGGAGTAAAACGTGCAGGACAATGTTGTGGTCATGGAGATTTCATGGTTTCTAGTGATAGAAAGAAGATGGATATGCGTGAGAAATAGAATGTGTCATTGGTCTCAGTCTGAAATTTGACTACCAACTTATAACATAGCTGGAAATTTAAGTCTTTGGGACCACCACTGGTGGCTTTAGTGAGAAAAAACGAATTTGAGCTCATTTCCCCCTGCATTGAACAACATGGATATTCCAGGGGTTCAATTCTTTGGGATGCTACTAGTCAAGTGAAATTATCCCTTCGAATGATGTTTATATTTTATAAAGCTCGAGTCTTATTTATTTAAACTGAATGTTCCCTTGAAATCTGTGAAGGTTTTGGTCATCTCATTGTTTACCTTTGTAAGGGAGCTAGGAATAATTTGTTTACAATGTATGTTTTGTTTGAAGGGAGACAAAGAGCTATATCATTTAATATTTTTAAGGATGTGGCTGTAAGGAATCAGAAGGGATATCCTGGTGTTAGAAGGGGGTTATGGAGTCAGCTAAATGCAATGAGAACACAAGTAAAATATGTCAACGACCCTGATATTTCACACAACTTGTTTCAATCATTAGCTATAATTTGCAAGACTAGTCATATGGATTGTTAATATTTGGAGTTGGAAGGCTGAGATTTAAAAGTAAATAAATAATGTTTTGTAATATGGAGAGGGAACTTAACTACTTTTTAAAATAATATCACATTTAAAAAAAAAAATGTGTGTTATATTACTCTAGAGATTAAATGATTTACATCAGCTTAGGATAATGATTACAAGGAAATTATCTCCCTACACAGGAAAGGTATTAAAGCACCCGTGCTTGCACCCTAATGGGAAAATAATTCACATTCTTTCATAACCATTGAAGCTTAGCTTGCACGATTAAAGTCCAATCTTGTCTAAAAATTGCAACATCCCCATACCAAGGGGAGAGGTATCTTCTTCAAAAGTAGCTTTATTACTTGGGTCAAATAAATTTGATATTTTGAAGACAAGATGCAGGTAAAAATGCCTCTCTCAGTTATGTAATTGAAAAAAATTAATCAAGAGGATGAACGAGAAGCTATAAGTATAAATTGTTATTGCTATTGTAGATAACCAAGTCATTTAATGTGTGACTGCAAAATAAGGACAAAGGTGTTGGGGCTTACAAAATAAGGTGCACATTATCCATCATTCTATTGAAATAATCCATGGTTCTACTCTTTTTATTGAAATTTGTAATTGTTTGGGTACCTTCTATTAGGATGTTCTGTCATCCCTAGCCCTTAAGCATTACCAAAATATTGGTTAGCACTGATAATTCTTGACCCATGTTGCAAGAAATTTGTGTAGGACCCCGACTTCCTATTTCAAGAACATTCTGAAAACTGTAATACCTCAGTAACTGAGCAAAAAACATTGATCATTTCTAACCTATATTGCAGGAAACATCTAGGAGACCTTGGTTTCCTATTTCGCTAGAAACCAAAATTCTTTGAGAACTCAAAAAAAAATCTCATTGACTTGTCGTCTCTGTTGGTCACGATTTCGAGGCATGTATTGACATTTTGGATTGAAATTAGTCCATATTTGGGGTTATGGAGGGCCATGTGGTCCTCAAGACATGGTCCACACAACCCCCTTTAATAAAAAATCATTTAAAAAAAATGCCTTGAGATGAAGAAGAAAATATCAAAAAATTAAGAACTTGAAAATGAAACAGGTTGGGATCAAATCTCTATGGGGAAGTCAAAATGTTTATTAAATAGGGTTCATAGCTCCCTTGAAAAGTGTTTACTAAAAAAAATGGCTGAAAATAAAACAAGTTGGGATCAAAATAGTCAAAAGATTTAGTTTGTGCACGTTCTAATCTTCATCTTGCGTCTCGCAAGAAAGAACACTACATAACAAAGGAAAACAAAAATTGGGATGTGGATTTTGAAAGTCTTGACAGACATTTTCTTGGCCGCACTTGATGTTGAGCATGATGAACATTCTCAGCTTGAATTGTTTATTTGAATGTTTCTCCGAGTTTCTAGAACGGGGATATGTGGCAAAATGTTTTCCAAATTTTGGGGACAGTGGGGGACAATGAAGTTACACACACACACACACAAAACCATAGATTATAAAAAGACATATATTGTATAGCTTTTCAATTGTATAGTCATACTGGTAAACATTATTAAGCATTCTAAAGAGCCGAGATTCAAACGACGATGACATTTATGGTATTGAACATTGATCAATGAATATTCAATGTTAGACGATTAAAATTAAAAAAATGAGTGAAATGTTGAAACATATGTATGAAATAATAAATATGAATATGTGATTGTTATATTATCAATGAACACTGTTTGAAAATACCCCCCCTTAAAAAAAAATCAAAACTTACATCTAAGTTCAATTATGTTTTCTGATATAACTATTGATGTGGGGGCATCCTTGGTACATTCCTAGCAGTTTGGAGTCATCCCTTGATGTCTCGAGGACATTATGATGCCCCCAAGCTACACCCCCCCAAACCCCCCCCCCCCAAGAAAAAAAAAAAAACAAACAGAAAACGTCCTTAGGATGTTCAAAACATTTCAAAATGTCCCCAAGATGTCAGAACAAAGTTCAGAAAAAGGGGATGCGAGGGGAATGTCCCCTTCGCGTCCCCGAAATGTCAGGACCAACCTCAAAAGGGAGGAGACGCGTGTCTGTGACACATTGGTTGTTTGGGCTATTGGAGATGGGTGTTCTCTTGGTTTTGTTGCTAATTTTGATGGTTTTGAAGATTGGGAGCTAAGTTTATGATGTACACTTGTGGTTCTCTTTGGCATGGCATGTATAGCCTCATTTATAAAGGATAGCTTTTGACATTAAACATTGTAATTGTATGTGGTTTTAATATTTTTTTCCATACTTCTGGCATCTTCGTTACATATTTTTGTCGACAAATCTTAAAAATTTCTGCCTTTTAATATTTTAAACTAGCCATTCCCTTTACCATTTCCTTGTTCTCTGGGGGATTTGGGGCTCACATATCTGAAGGCATTTCTGTTTTGGAAACTGTTCATGTTTTCGAGAATTGTGTAACTTAGTTCCTAACATTATCCTCATATCCATCCTTTACCGTAATTATCATTTGCTGTTTTTTAAAAATAAGCTCTAGGAATCTAATTAGTGGAGGTGAGCAGCCAAGTTAAGGCTAGCATGTGCCCCTCTCCTATGATGGGATACGTTGTGTTTTTCTCTGTTTTCTTTTATATGTAAGGTCATGCATAATAGAGGTGTTAGGACTTAATTTGATGAGCCTTTAAGGTATGTTATATAATGAGAGCCCTTTTTGTTATTTTCTCTCTTTTCTTTTATATGTTTGCATTGATTTTGAAACTGTTGGGACCTAACTTGGTCTTGGTTTACACAGATGGTTTTTGGCCTATAAATTTTTGTTGTATTTCACGGTAAATGGGTAATAAAATGATAAGAGTTATCAGGGACGGCGGATCTTGTAGGTCTCATTTTGTGTAAAAGCTTTGGCTACTTGCTTCATGTATACTATTGAAGTGTCTTATTTTTGATGACAAAGAGAAAATATGTGAAATAGAACAACCCATTAAATCTCATTATGTGTAGAGAAAAATAAATTTTGTTAGACGATGACTACTCCCTTTGCTTAACAGTGTATACTACTATATAAATTGCAGTCTAGATCACATTTACAACTAGCCTAGATATCCTAAATATATCTATCTGAAAAATGCTGAAATGCATCAATCTTGAGGCACCTATCTTCGATTTGTTACATAGTTTCGTCCATTGAAGGGTTCCACACCTATTAATGACTCAATCACCTTCTCGAAAAATTTCCCATTGATTAGTGATAGACTGCCTCAATCTAGCTGCACCATTGTGTCGGGTTTGAAAAAATATCTTTGGGAAAAAAGGTCTTCAAACTTTACCATATGCCTAAGATATCGCGTTTTTCTCCAAGCAAGAAGAAAAACTGCCCTATGATGGTCAAATGGACATTAAATTTAAGGTCAGCCATTTTTATGAACACACTCATGGACTTTTACACTCCACCACCACCCTTGGCTGCCATTCTAGGTTATGCCTCTTGGCATAATAACATGTGATGTTTGGAAACTCTATCAATATTTATCCATAGGAAAATATCTTACATCGAAGGGTCCGTGGAGTAGCTCATCAGGTGATCTGGGTTTGACTGGCAATTCGGTGGACGACCCACTAAATTACACAAACTCAATGTGTTATGAAAGCACTAAACTGAAGCAAATTAAAGGAACCCAACAAACATAGATGATACTGCAATGTAAATTAATGTTTTTTTTGGGAAATGAGACTAATTTACAATGTAACAATCTTTGAGAAGAGATGTGAAGCTACAACACTTTCATTTTAACATTAAGATGACAATTCGTTTAGAGCTATTTTTAGCATAAAATGAAAAGTCTATATGATAGAAAGTGAAGCAATTTGCCTTGGAATATGAAAAGCTATGTAACAAGCGTTCCTAGAAGTTGAGAGGATTTGTGGCAACACGAGATTCATCAAAACACAAAATTTTGAGTTTTTAGAAAAATTCAGAATTTTCAAGAATTTTATAATTTTGTAATTTTGGGTCTTTGATTATGTTGTACACATCCTAATATTTCTAATGCATTAAACAGTTTTCAATTACGATGACCTCAGAAGGAGTTACACCTGAACAAGGTGTTACACTGGTTTTCCAATATTTTGTTAGAATCAGTTTGTCCCACAGTTTGTACCAAACTAGCACCTAGATCAGTCGTCACCCAAAGGGAAGCAATGGATTTCATTTCTTCTCATTTCAATTTATGATGAACATAAACTTCTCATTGCACAAGTTATTCTCTTTCACTTACATGGGATAATTCATCTAAAATTCATTTTTACTGATTGTAAATATTTTTGAGTAGGAATGTCTACAAACCATGTACCCGTGGTGGGTTGAGAAGATTCTCCAGTGTACCAATTCTTGGGGTTTATTTTTCCCTGAAGATATTTTGAATTCTTTGACCATCTTTGTTAAGTCCTTGATTAGCATTTCCCGTTTTCTTCAACAACTTGAAACCAATTCCTTTAGTGTGGTTTCCAAACCTGCCAAATTAATTAGATTGATAATCAAGGTGTTGGAAATCAAAAAAACTTACCATGCTCTCAGCTGTTTAGGTCTAAGCATATTTTGTTGAAGCTTGCTTTGTGTGTGGCTCTACACATTCTATCTATAGATCGATCATTGTTACCTTGTTAGCAGCCAAGTCTTCTTGAAGCTTTTGTATTGCTTGGTTGTATCTTTCTTCTCCTTGATGCAATTCTTTGACGGCAGGGTTCTTGAACTGGGAAAGCTTCTTATGCATTTCCTTAATTTTCTCCTTGATAAGATAAATGTTGTTCTACACACATTTTTCTTGTCCCTTTTTATCTGGCAATCACTTGGATCTTTGCCATAGTATTTTTTAGAAGGCTCAAATATGTATAACACAAGCCTTTACCTATGTGCTTGGCTTGTTTCTTCAATAATCTATTAACTAGGACTTTATTACAATGCTGGTAAATATATTAATCAATGTTTTGAGCAATTTGTCCTAAAGTCAATTCTTCAGCATATAACATTGAAGAAATTCCTCTCGAGCATCGTAAGCAAGAAAGACAGGAAAGAACAAGGAAAGATTCCTCCATTAAATATTAAGGATTTTTATTCTCACAAATTGATCTATCAAAAGAAGTCCTTATATCTTTAACAGCTAAGGTAAAATCTGTACAACAAGATGTTGATTATTTATTCAAGCATTGTACAGATCCTGAAGAAGAAGATCCAGAATATGAAAATATTAATCTGGAATATGGAGAGAATGCATTTCATGTTTCTAAGGATATAATGATTGAAGTCTATATTATTGATCCTAATTTGAAACCAATCCTTAGAGTTGCTTAAATTGATATAGGGGTGAACATGTCTATCTTTAAATATGCCCGTTTACCTCCTAACTATTGGGGAAATGCACAGCTCGTGTTCACAACTGTCAATGTTACGAAAACCATCGTTCCCAAAATTGCCAGAAATGTCTACTTAAAGTTTGAAAATGTAGATATTAAAGTTTGATGATGTCACTACGATTTATTGAATAGTCATATGCCTTTTGGAGTCAATAGAAATTCTTGTAAGTCTAACTCATATAAACAAGATATCTGATATCCCGAGAAAATCTAAAACACTGGTAAGAGTTAGTACTAAATGGTCTAGGGAAGAAAGAAGTGAAAAATTGAAGATTTTAACAATAGATAGTTCACTCTTGATGCTTGGAAGGATAAGTTGAAAACACTTTGCAGTGATGATGCAAAAACTTTTTGGGAAAAATGTAAATACTTCTTGTCCCTAGATTTGAAGCCTAGAATTGATCCTACCAAAGGTATTAAGTCTCATGCGTTGCCTTTTACCCCAAAACATGGTAAGATTGCTGAAAAGGAAATGGAAGAATTAAAGCAATCTAGGCACATCCATGTCTCACACAGTGAATTGGCATCCCCTGCATTTTATGTTAATAAGCACAACAAATAGAAAAGAGGAAAAACGAGATTGGTAATCAATTATAAGAAACTCAATGATTGTCTCATTCCTCGTAGGCATCCTATTCCAAATAAAACATTCTTGATCAATAAGCTAAAAGGATGCTGTATATTTTCTAAATTTGATATGAACTACGATTTCTGGCATATTACTATAACTCCAAAAATAATTTTGTCAGGGTCGGCCCTATTTTTTTTCAAAAAAATAATTTTGATTTATTTTTTATTTTCTAGGTTTTCTGCAGAAAAAAAGGTCCGGAAACCATAAATATCATATAATATTAACATTTTATATTATTTTATTAATGCATTTCATTGTATTTTTCAGTTTTACATATTTATAAAACTATGCTCACATATATATGTATTTATTCTGGATTGGATTTTTTTGATTTTTTTCAAGAATTCTGGATTTCGGATTTTTTTGCCCTCCCAAACGGATTCGGATTTCTGAACCTTGTGATTATGGTTTCAACATCTCAAATTTACCCATGAAGACCGCCATTTATGTACTCTGATCTAGCGTCGTGGCATGGTTGGCAGGACTATCAGAAATTCCATTGGTGTCATTTTTTAGAAGATTGGACAGTGTGAAAACTCAAAAGTATCTTCAAGGAATTTATGAAATCACATTCTCCATATGCCTATTCTGAGCCAGACTCAAAGTATGACTAGTTACGAACGAAACCTTGCTCTTGAGGGTTGGATGATGTGCTACAGCTCCCTTTACCTAGTGGATAATTATTGTGGAGTCTCCTTTGATAAAAAGAGAGGAATCTATTTTCTTTAGTCAATTGAATTCCTGCTTGTAACACTAGGAGGTTGGATGATGTGCTATAGCTCCCTGTACCTAGTGGATAATTATTGTGGAGTCTCCTTCGATAAAAGAGAGGAATCTATTTTCTTTAGTCAATTGAATTCCTGCTTGTAGTGCTAGGAGTTCTATGTAATATTGGTTTGGTTGTCAATGCCTTTGGTGAAACTGATGGTGGGATTACCAAGACTAGTTCTTGTGATTCCACCAATGCCTGCCCATCGAGGATTATGTTTGGAGGCCCTGTCGAAGTTCAATTTGTATGTGCCCAACAATGGAGGTGTCCACAATTGCTTTGTCTGTACTTGGAAGTAAAAAAAATATAAATGAAAAGGAATATTCAAGTGTGCAAGCTGGGAGTCAATCATGTTTGTTGAGTTGAAGACAACCTTATTGTGTCTTTTGTGAGCAAGAGGAATATTTTTGACTTCGAATTTAATGTGATTGATAACACAAGAAGCCTCTCTCCTAGTATTATCAAAGGTGTGTGCATGCATGAATTGAAGGATCTCCATTTTGGAGTTGAGTCCCTCCCATTTGTTAGGTATCTTCATCAAAGTGGGGGGCAATGTACGATTAGACGAGCCATCCCCTGCCATATATTTTTTTGCAAAGAGGAACGTTAAAATAGTTGGAAAACGCTTTCCACATTTTGTTGACATTTAGCACTGATGTTGGGCCCTATCCATCCCTTTCTCTGCAGGTTATCTAGAGTCAAAGGTTCGATTTCTTAATGAGCCAGATGAAAGCCTTGATTCTTGGCCACAAAGGAAAGCCCCACAAATGATCCCATTTTAAAGTTCATTTTTGGATACTGATTTCCATCGTACTGTTGAATTACATGGTAACTGGAAGCAACAATATGTTCTCCGTGCTGAGTGAAAGACCATACCAACCTATCTTGCTTGTGGGAAAAGAAAGGCAATGTATGCTAGATTATGCCTGAAAGATGACATGGTTGTGAATCTGAGTGGGAGAAGCCTCGTGAATTCTTAAGATATCCCATACAAGTCTATGGTTGGACAGGTTCTTTGCGTAATAAAAAGTGTGATGAAGCCCATTGAGTTAGAGTTCATGCTGAAGATCAACAAAGGACTTGCAAGAGGAGGAAACCATTGCCAACTATGTTCCCAAAAGAGATCTTGCTTTCCGTTTCCCAGTTTCCAGCTAGGATGCTAATTGAGGGTTTCCAATCCTTGCTTGAGGTGTTTTGCCATGTTGAAGAGAGGTGGACACTAATTATTTGTGATAGACCCAACCTCATTTTGCATATTATTTGTAGAACAATATGTTGCGCCAGTTTGAATTGGAATTCTGCAACAACATCCTCCCTGTTTTCATAGAAACTGCTATACTGAAATTTTCGAAGTCTCTAATATTCAAGCCTTCGGGTTTTCTGAGTTTATGGTTTTGGGACCAGGAAACCAAAGGGTACTTGAAGCTGCCATCCACTTCTTTCCACATAAAATTAAGTTGAACACGTATTATTTGATCGGAGACCAGAATTGGCACTGATAGAAGGCTGAGCATATAGATTGGTACAGCCTGAAGAACTGACTGTAGCAACTGAATACGGCCTGCAAATGAGAGCCACTTTGTGGTGCAATCTGAGTGTTTTTGGTTGAGTTGATTAATTGTTGAGTCTTAGAGTGCTTTTTGTGATTTGACATGAACAAGAAACCCCAGATATTTTATTGGTACTTTACCTTTAGTGATCAGAAGAATAGATATAATTACCTGCTTCCTCTTTGAGGATGTTGGATTTTTCCTTGTTGATTTGTTGTCATGAAGCCAACTGATATTTATACAAAAGCTCCTTTAGATGCTTGTAGTATCCATGTTTATGGAAAAATAGACGAAGAGTAGGTGCTTGTAGTACCCATGTCTATTCAACCTAGTATCCCTACCCCGACTCCCCTCCCTCCCTGGGGAAGGCGGGGGAGGGGAGAGGGCTATTCAGTCTAGAGTTTAGCTACTCCTCCCGCAGCTCCCCTCCCCCTGAGGGGTACGGGAGGAAGGGGAGGAGGGCACCTACCCCCCCTGCCTATAGACTCGGGTGGGGAGGGAAGGAGCCCATACCCACCTATATAGATCAGGGATAGTCTCTATAGGAGAGACCCATAGAGGGATATATATAGTCTATAGGAGGGACAACTCATCTTAAGCAAGGATATATATATAGTCTATAGGAGGGCACAACTCATCTATAAGCAGGGATATATTTCTATAGGAGGGACAAATAGAGGAATATATATAGTCTATAGGAGGGCACAAGTCATCTATAGACAACTCATCTTGTCTTGTTATGGTATATGTATTATAATAGAGGCGACATAGAGGGAGACCACTCATCGGGGCACCTGCCTTGAGTTGCTCATGAGTTGCTACTGGTTAGGTCCCGGGCTGCTCAGAGGCCAGTAGGGTTGGCTTGGCCCTTTGGGGCCCATCTCCCCTAACCAAGTTCTGGGCAGCCCCTCCCCCTCACGACAGGAGCTAGGGCACGGCTTGAGCTATTAGTAACTCCCCACCTAATGGGGACAGCACCTCTAGGGGGAAGGGATGCTCATGGCTAGGGAGAAGGGGTATTATTTAGTTTCTTCTCAGCTTCCCCATACAAATAGAGTCTTGACTCATCCACCTCGGCAGAACTTCTTGGACCCTGATTGATTTTGAATCATGGTTAGGAACAATAGTGGGTGGTATCTTGAAGTCCAGCTTTTGCTGAATATGTTTCAACATCTCAACTTTACGTCTGAAGACCACTGCTTTTGTACTCTGATCCAGTGTCATTGCTTAGTTGGCAAGACTCTCAGCAACTCCATCAGTGTCATTTTTTATAAACAATGGGTCTCCTTGGCGAAGATCAGCTGGAAGCAAAGAGGGGGCCATCAATTTTATTGACCTTGTCATTGTAAGTGGTTGTTCTGATACAACTGCTGATCCAAAAAATTATTGCAGCACTAAACTCAAAATATTTAATTGTGGAATTAATTGAACCCCAGTTACTGCAATCAAAACCATTAGAGATATCCAGTTTGATAAGAACAGCTTGTTTGATCTGGATTTTCAGACAATGTATGATTTCCTTAGCAGCAATTATATTGTCCTTTAATTCCTGTCCCGCAACAAAGGCTTATTGGATGTCTGTAATAACTGGAGAGTGGGCTTGATGTGAGAAGCAATAAGCTTCAAGAGAGTTTTATAAACTGTGTCACAAAGAGCAATAGGCCTGTAGTGATACAAACTGTCCATGGTGGCAGCCAATGGGATGAGAACTAGGTTTGTTGCATTCAATTAGCGAAATATCTTGTGTTCTGTCTAGATTTTCCGTAAGAGCCAAGAGATTCGTCTTTATTAGATCCCAAAAACTTTTGATAGAGAAGAGGCAAGAAACCATCAGGCTCAGGGGCTTTGTGAAGTTGAAAAGAGAACTCTGCCTGTGTCAACACTTCCTTTGTGATTCGTTTTAGGAGAGTAGCATTGTCTGTAGCCTGAATAATCCAGGGCATATGTTGCGAGAGCTCTCTTTGGGCTTGGCATACTCCTGTATCTCATGCTTAGATGTGAGCAGAGAGCCATCCTCTTTTTTGAACTGTTGGATGGTGTTTATTTACCGTCAGTAAATTTGTATGAAAAAATTTGGTGGTTGAATCTCATTCATGGATCTACAGAGCGTTTGATCTCTGAGCCCAATATTGCTCAATCTTCAGTCATAATGTAGCAAGTTACTGTACGAGGTGTTGTTCTGTTGTGGCCGTCTCAGCAGAAAATTCTTAAGTATGATTGTTTTTTGAAGATCTGCAAGTTCCAGTTTGGCAGCAGGTGTTGCCAAAAAGCAGCATATTCTAAATTTGAAGCTTATGCTTGACGAAGGTAATTTTTTCTACGACCTTGTACATTTCATGCTGCTGACAACTAAGAGATTTAGTCCACCATTTTTTTATGTTTTTCTTAAAGTCTTGATGTGAGCGCCACATTCACTCAAAATAGAACTGAGACTTTCTGGGTTTCGCTGGCCCGGGAGCAATATGCAAAGAGATAGGCCATTGATCAGACAACGTGTAAGTCACTGACCCTGGCAGAAATTTGTCTATCCATACTTATCCAGCTTTCAGAGATCAGCAACCAATCCGATTTTTCAGTGATATAAGAGAGTCCTTTAAGTCTGTTGCTCCAGGTATAAAGTCCTTGCAAAAAGTAAAAACCCACAACCAGTGCATCTGTTTCAAGTTTATAATGAGTATCAACAACTTTTTGATTAAAACCCACTCCTTTCTTCTCCTTTGTGGTTTTTATGGTGTTGAAATTTGGTGATTACTTTGTTGAATTCACCTAATGAGACTCCCTAGGAACGGATATTTGGTGATTATCACAAGGGGGGAATATGCACAAGGAGCGGATATTTGGTGATTACCATAAGGGGTAATATGCACGTTGATTATGTTATACATATATTGCATTTTAAGTGAATAAACTTGAATATGAAGCCCCAAAAGGAGACACAAGTGGGATTGTACAACATACTTGGATGGATCCGAATGGATCATTGATCTGGTGACAGGGAAGTAACTGTATTGTTGATTGCCCCAAAAGTAAGCATGCTTGAGGTTCATCATAGAAGTTGCCCGTGTTGACTCTTGTAATTGGACTATATCAATTTGCTTGGAGTGGTCTTTAGCGTTGAGGCAATGGTGTTTATTGGAGATGCCTAGACGACATATATTCCATGAGAGTATCCGCATCAGAGTGAGGATGTGGAGGATGGTGATCCTTCCTCTGAAGGTGGTTCCGACGGGACAAATTGAGGCCTTTAAATCTGCATGGTTTTGGTGAGATTGGTCTGTTTAGGATCCTCGTTTGTGTCCAAGGCCTAAGTGGAGGATTTCCTTTTCTTTTTTGGCCTTGGTTTTGGTTTGGGCCCCCAGATTTGAATATTGATTGGAATAAGAACCTCCTGGGAGCTCATTTTGGATTGAGTCTTCTTGTTTCGTGTGATTAACCTAGAGTTATCAACTTTGGAAGAAAATTGCAGGGGATCTCAAGAATTACCCATTTTTAATGGTCTTTTATTGCCAGATCTTAGGAATTGTTTGTAGGACGTTTCTTGGTATTTAGTGTTGTTTGCATCCACCTCCATCACTTCTGTCTTTGGATCTGTTAAATCTGTAAATGGAATATTGAGAGAGATCTGGCCATTAGTTTTCTGTGGTTCTTTCCCTTCCTTGAATAAGCCATTTGGATTTTGTTGTCCATACCTTGGTTTTGATGGGTTCGCCGGGGCAAGGCTTGTTTTGATGTTGGTGTCACTATTGTGTTTTTTGCAGGTATGGCTTGATCTTGCTTTGTAGGGGATTGCATTGGAGGGTACCATGCTGTGGTATCCTGAGATGGACAAACTCTGGCAAGATGCTTATAATCTGCTGGCTGTTCCCACTCAAATCCCCTCATATCCATTTTGATTTGCTCAGGGAGAGACTTTTCTAACTCTAGATTAATGCATATGTTGGCATAATCGAGGACCCCCAGGTTCTTTGTGAAATCTGATGCTGCTAGATATTCCCTGATGGCATTGCCAATATTTTGCAGGGTCCTTTCTTGCCAGTATTTGCTGGTATGCAATGGGAGTGTGATGCAAAATAAGGACAATATTGGGGAGATCCTCAGTGGGATTGAAGGCCGGAGACTAGTGCTTTATGAATAAGCCAAACGCCTTCATGAACTATGGCCCCTTTGAAAATCTTGGTATTCTTGTTGCTTGGTAGAGATGACTACCATGAAATATCCCTTGGGCATCATCAGGATTTCAACCAAGCCCTGTGGCTTCCATTTCTTTGGTATTCTTTTTGGTTGGTAGAGATGACAACCATGAAATACCCCTTGGGCATCATCAGGATTTCAACCAAGCCCTGTGGCTTCCATTTCTTTGGTATTCTTTTTGGTTGGTAGAGATGACAACCATGAAATACCCCTTGGGCATCATCAGGATTTCAACCAAGCCCTGTGGCTTCCATTTCTTCTGGACCCAGAACCTTATTATAAGAGTTTTGGGTCCAAGGAAGGCTCCTTTGAATCAGCAGATAAAGGCTCTCTTGTAGCATCCAGATCCGTTGTTTCATTTTGTCGTGGGAGAAAGAGATTTTTTAAGGGGTTTCCATCTTGAGATAACATCCATTTTTCCTTTTTGTGGAAAATTTGGACTTGTGTAGTGTTCTTTGGGCATGATACTGAAGGAACTCTTGCCGCTCTTCTTTGCATATCTGTGATTTTTCCTTAGACACGTCGGATCTGAAATTCTGATTGGGACTAGGGGGAGGAGATCCATGAGGACTGAAAACCAATCAGACATTGGCTGGCTAGGAAGAGAATAGCCGAGGAGGAAGGATGAAAGATTGATGGTTTGGAGTCTGGACGAGGGTGTGCATGGGAAAATTTTTCCTCAAGATCCAAGAAGAAAAGGTGGTAGCAAATTGAGAGTAATTTACAAGAAGTTAATCTCTACGAAGATATGTAAAGCTACAACACTGATTTTTACTTTTATAACTATTTTTTGGTAGGAAATGAAAATTGTAAAAATAGAAATTGAAGAAGTTTACGTTATAATCTGAAAAGCCATGTGAATGGCTATTATGCAAATTGATTCTAGTAGCCAGACGATCGCCTGCCATGGATTTGGACCAACATCACTAACATAAAAAAAAATTAATCCTAATAATAGAGTAATATTCTTTTAAAAGATGGATTCTCATTTGAGTTATGAAATAGCAGTACATTAAAAAGTAATGTTAGTGTATAAGTGCGATCTGCAGTATCAGTGCAATTCTTTCTGAAGTGGTTGTACAGTAGCTTTCGGATGAAAATATATTATTCTGAATTATAGAGTATATTATTTTATAAGATAGAATAATGCTAGTAATGAACTATTGAGGCAAAAGAAAAATAGTCTCATGTATGTAGGTCAGTTTGTAGGGCAGTAATAGTTCTATGGGATTAGAAGTATGGTTTTATAACTTTACACATTTAACAACATAATATCTAAATTTTTCATGGTTATTGGGCAGTTGTGGTCTCTGGCTTCTTTTCCATTCTTTATCTGTAAGGATTGAAGATGGTGAGAGTATGACTACTTTTACTGCAATATGTGATTTTGTTCATAATTTTTTCAACTGCGAAGAGTGTCACCAACATTTCTCTGAGATGTGTTCCAGGTTTGCAGAAATCACCTGTGTCATTTTCTCTACTTTTTTTCTGTGGGTATGGAAAATGATTGCTAATACCATGTGTTCTTGTGCTGGATTCTTATGCAATACCAGGGTTCGAGAACCTATTAAGTCCCGTTATGAGTTTGTTCTTTGGCTCTGGCGTGCACACAATGAGGTGATGGTTTGGATTATGTATGTCATTGATAAGTGGAAGCTTGATTAATCACAAGCGTTTACTGTTCTGTGCTACATGTACTGTGTATTTTCTGGCTAGATTGCATGGCTTATAGTTAATATGTATTTGCTTCCACTTTTTTAGGTTAATGAGAGGTTAATGGCCCAAGAAGCTTCTCGAGGAACTGATGATCCAAAATTTCCAAAAATGATATGGCCACCAAAGCAGCTATGTGCATCATGTTGGATCTCCTCTAGCAAAAAACATAATAGTACACATGTAGATGTTGATTGGAATGAGACAGCAGTGTACCAATTTCTAATTGATTTTTATGGTCGAAACATTAAGTTTCCTTTACAGGATAGTTATCCAAGTACATATGCTCAGCAGCAATCAAGTCTTGGTGATGACGTATCTCCTAGTAATGCTGTTGCAGTACCTATTGGTGCTGCAGTTGCAATTGCCATTGCCAGTTGTGGATTTGGCGCAGCTGCATGTTACTGGCGAATGCAGCAGAAGAAACGGAAGAATTTAAACCAGCTCTATTCCTTCAAGGACATATGATTTGCTTAAGCACTTTGTCTCAGCTTGCTTGTATAATTCTTATAAGGAAGTGGTCGAATTCAAGAAAAAATGAGAGTTTATCTAATGAGGATTCCAACAGCTACTGTGCACAATTTTGGGAGGGTCAATATCCAATACGTTTTAAGGTTCTGAAAATTTAGAATGCAAATGCAGATATTCAATTTATATTAATTCATTGTTGCAATGTTTTTTGATATTGCATGCAAATGCAATATTATCATTGATGTAAGTTTATCTTGTAAACTCAGTGTCATCTTATGCAATGCTTTCTTGTGTTCTTTGATTTTATTAGTTGAAGTAATGGTGTTAAGGTTATGGAATGACGCACTATTCCCACATTTAAGTGTCTCAATGATAGTTCACTCTTTTGCCTGGTTGCAAAGCATGTATGCTAAAATGTATTTGATGTTATACATTCATTATATTTCTCCTTTTTAAAGCCAAATCCACATAAGAATCTCACCTGGGAAAAATTTTACGGTATTTGCAAAAATTAGATGGGAGCCAAACTAAATTGAGGATGATTTGTCATGCATATTTTTGTCTTCAATTTGTGGCAACTGATTACCAATTTCATCACGTTATATTAAAATATTTTATTGCATTAGTTCTTTCCTGGTGTAAACGAGTAGCACTATTTTGGAGTGTCTTGAAGCATATTTGTAATTCGGTAAATTGGGGGTTGCAACAAATTGAAAAATTCGAAAAATGACAACAAAAATGCAGAAAGCACACATAAGGGCAGATTTCAACTGTAACTTTAATAAAATGATTTATACCATCACCATGGATGAAATCTAAAATTATATTAGAGTATCACCATCTGGTTCATCCTTCTCTTTCAGATGAGGTAAGAAACATTAGTGTGCCATTAACCATATATTTTCAGAAGAGAGGAGAAGGATCAGCATATCCAAACTTGCATAAAGATTACATCTTCCATAGAGATCTGCATGATGAAGGCCAATCAAGTAGAGCTGGGAAATCGCCTACATCAAAATCAATCATCCAATACACTAGCCAGTGCATCCATCTATCATCCCACAAATACACCGAACCTGACAAAATATACACCAATTTTACATTTTTCCAATTAAAACGACTACTGAGCATTCCAAACAGAAGTTTGTACATGCTTGGTTGTTACCATCAGGGCTCAATATCCGGGTCGAATCCTGAAAATGTGACATGCTCGGTTGTCACCATCAGGGCTCAATATGCGGGTCGAATCCTGCAAATGTGACATGCTGGAGTACAGTAACATGAAAGCAAAACATACACCTCCTATAGACGGATTGCACAACATTTCACCACCTTGTTCAACCCACCAGTTGCACTACACGACCATGATGTAAAGTTTAAGCCAGAGGCACAGAGCCAAAAGATCTGGTCAGACAGAATTATCATGAAACCCAAATCACGAGGAACAAGAGTTAACCATGGGTGGTGGGGGCATTTGCGCCCGCATCAGCCTTTGCCATTTTAAGATGCCTAGCCACCTCAGAATCTATAAGCTGTGATCGAACAATAGGTGGTGATTATGCATGATTTAAAGAAGCATCCCCCAAGGTCAAATCTAGACAAACACCTAGTTCAAATCCTGACAAAACCCTGGTTCATGGACTGCAATGCTTGGCAGGGGGTTGGTAGAGTGATTTCATTTGTTTCAACATTGGGAAGGTCGTCGAGCTAGAAAAGCTAGAAGGTCATGCCCTCGAGCTAGAACAACTCACAAGGCTTTGAGATACCATGCAAACTCCACATGGTGATGCTTCACTGCTTCTAACTTGCTGTAAACAAATCAAATCCCCTTCTTTAACACTTTTATCTCTTGTTTGATGGGTGGGTCTTCTTTGTCTTTTGGATTCTCAGTCCTTCCTCCTTTGCCTGAGCATCACCCTGTATTTTCCACGGGATAATGTTCTTGCCCTTCAATAATTGACCCAGGATCCAATTGTCAACCTTCTCATCGTTTAACTACCACAAAAAGCTTGGATTGGAAGTCCTCTTCTATTGTTGTCCTCGATCTTTTTTGCTCCATTGTTTCCTACTCCTGACTTCCTAGGAACACTGCTCACCATTTCTATGGAGTTTGACTGTTCGGCTCTAAAAATTTGTTTTAGTTGTATGTCTGAAACCACCCTAGTATCAAAAGAGTCTCAAATTCATTCATTTCCCATTTTAGACCACGCGCTTAAGCCCCTCACTCCTCAATCTCCAACTCCTTGCCAAAATGGCAGAGAACTAGTCATAGAGTAGATAACATGTGCAGGTATTAGACTAAACATGAACAAATGAATGAGAATGGATGAAAATCCAAGTGATTTTAATGGCATTCCTCCTTGAACAATTGTGGGGGTGTAACAAATGAGAGCCATGCTTTGAAAGGATGACAAGAGTAACATGATATGCATACAACATGACTGTAAATGCATGGTAAGAGATGCATGCCATATGCAAGCCATGTAGAATGAGTAACGATTTTGACAAATAAAACCATAACTTTGATATTATTAAATCACAATCCCTTCCCTTTTCATTACTCTTTGATTTCTAGATTTTCTAATTTTATTTTTTTCGATTATCTCCTCTTCCAACTGTAATCTCTCCTTATTACTACTCACTTTCTCTTTTTAAACATTTGATTAACTTGTGCCCATCCTCTCAAAGGCCATGTTGTCATGGAGGAGAGATGGGAGGTCCCTTCAATCTTCTGCCAAGATCCTAATAAGAGGATATTGGGCTTTGTTGAATTGCACTCTCCATAGAAGTGACCAAAGGAGATCTTGTCGAAAAGATACGCCAAGGTTCTAGCTTCAACTAAGATACTTTTCATCTTCCAACTAGGAGTCTTAGACTTTATTCATGGCATTGATACTGATTCTTGAATCTTCTTCCCACTGTTATGTTTTTGGCTCCCAACTCTTGATCCAATTGTAAAGCCATATTGTTCATGACCTCGGGGATCAAGAAGGATCCACCCTAAGGAAGATTTTGTTTTGGTCCCTTTAACAAACAACTAGCTCCAACAATGCCTGAATTTCCTTTTGATGCCACATCAAAGTTCAACTTGAGGTATCCCAAGGGAGGGGATTGCCATTTTGCAATCCTTTTATCATCCACCATGTCACAAGCCTCATTAATGGGATGTAAGGCATTAAGGCAGTAAATTGATCTCAATGAGACTTTAATGTAGCTTCTTGATTTCAGGAATGCAAAATTTAAATTATTCAAGGGAAACGTAGTGACTAAAAGTAAAAAATGGGATCGTAGAAGAGATTCGTGTGAAACAAATGACAAGTGGAGGTATTGCTGCTTATGTTCCATTTGTGATTATGATTACAGGCACAAACACTTACTAATATTTTATGGGACTGAACTAAGAAAATGTAGTATAATATAATCAATCGATGTAGAGAAAAACTATTTTAGTGGAGACACTTGTTTACCCTAAACAAACAACTTGCCTCCACATGGGTTGCACGTTTAGGCAGCATCTAAATTTATTTTAGGAATATTATGAGGTTGGGGTAATTGTGTTATCTCTCTAGTCTACGTTATTTACACTCACCCTGCATACAAGGGAGGAACTTTACGTTTAGATAGCGTCTTATTAGGTCCATCTTGAGCTCAAGGAGTCCCCTAATCAGTTACAAAATAAAACATTCCTAATATTTGTTATTGATGTCTTTATCCTTGCTAGACGCCTATGCCATGGATGGTACTTTTCTTTGAAATTTCTCTCATTTCTCAAGCTATAGATTCCACATTGCCATTGCTGGCCCAATTTGCCATAAGGTTTGACCTTAATGGTTTTGCATAGACATGACCATGAGATGAGTAGGGATTCTACATTAGTGAGTATGCCCAAATCAAATCCATATTCTTTACAATGAAGGACCATATATTGCATGCATAGTCCCAATGAAAATGGAGGTGATAAATTATTTCTTTATCCTTCAAGTTACATAGAACATCCACTAACACACATCCTCCTTACCTTGTGATGGGTCAAAATATTCCTTTTTGATCCAACCATAGAGAGGAGATTGCCTTAGGGAGATCATGCTTTGTTAATATATTTTTACTTAACCGATCATGACCATCCCAACTCATATTTTTCATAACCTCTATTCACTTTATAAGACCATCTCTTATTGCTAGTCCATTTTAATGCATCAACGTTTGATTTTAGAGTAATCCTTACGTGGTTTCGTAACACAGAGGTAATGCATGTATATTCCTCTATAAATCGGGATGGAAACGACTCTTTCCATCATCGTTTGAGCCTACTATCTTATTGTGTCTCATTCTTTTTGTTCAAAGGACCTTCCATTCTTTTCTCAATATTTAATCTATCTTAAAACGAATATGGCCATACAAAGAGCTTTCAAAAGATGGGTTTAGAACTGTTTGAAAATCCCCAAGTAAGGTGACTAGTGATTATAGGGAGAAATTGTGATGTGAATATTCACCTTTGACCTTATAAGGGGTTGATCCTTTCAAGCTCGATTGAGTCCAAGTATTTCCTTCTTAGAATCTTACTTCATTGTTGGGTTCTTTCTAAGAATAATTTCCATGTGAGTGTAGACCCTATGTTGCATTTTGTTTGTTCAAGTCTTTGAGTCCATCTCCTAATGTTTTTGGTCCGCAAACATTTTACCTCTTTAGAAAAGGTAATTTTATATCATGAGGCTCATTGCTATATATATATTTTTATCATTCTATTAGCTTTATTGAGGAAATCTTTTGGAGCATATATAATTTGAGAACATGTATATTGGAAGTGTTTGCAAAAATATTTTGATGAGGGTGACTTTGTGTTTCAAAGCTAAACAAAACATCACTCTAAGAAGTCAATATCTTATCTAATTTTCCATGTAGATATTTGTACAAGTACATTTCCCCTGCTCTAATAGAGGGGGAAGCTTAGATATTTGCTAGGAAGTATTACCAATTTCAAAGACTAGGCAATCTACCAATCTTTGTTGTCTTCTAACATCAAAACATTAAAGAAGAAACCCTTACACTCATTATAATTTGTACTTTCTTTAAAAGCATGGGACCACGTACCTAGGATTTCCTTGATTGCTTCACTCTCTCAAAGTTTGGCTCTACTAAAAAGGACACTGATGTTAACAAATTGGAGGTGGGTCAAGGGATTGATACTCCTTGTCGCATCCAAGCCTCTTATATTGCTTAGCCTTTTAATCTTTGATAATGCCTTGGCTAAAGCTTCAACACATATTATGAAAAGGTAAGTGGAAATTGGGTCCCCTTGACAAATACCTCTTAAGCTTTGAAAGAAAACACTTGAACTTCCATTAACTAGGACAAAGAATATTGGCCTTGATATACCACACTAGATTCAATCACAACAATATTTTGAGAACTCATAGCTCTTAAGAATACATTTGAGAAAGTTCTAGTTCACTTAGTTGCCATATTTACTTAAGTTTGATAAAGATACCTTGGTTTCTCTTTGTTTTTCTTTAGGGATTGAAGCAATTCACATGTTACGATTTTGCCATCTAAAATTGCTTGCCCTTGATTTTACCCTCCTTGTTCTTGTGAGATGATATGATGGATAAATTGCTTCACCATTTCTTCCATTGCCTTGGCGTGATCTTGAACATTGTATTGCATAGGAAAATAAAATGGAAACCATGAAGACACTGGGAACAAGGTGTTTGTTGAATTGTTTGAGTTGTATAGTATATAAGATTTCAAATAAGAAATCATATCATAATTGTTTAGAGTTTTCATATTAATATCTCTGCTACATTATGCCTTTTTTGTGTGCAAGCTTTTGCATTACAATCGAGTCTAAAAGAACTTGGTGTAGACAACTCATTTCCGCCACCCAGGTGTCACAACTATCCATTGTCATCACTATTCTGCTTCATTGCATGATTAAACCCTAAATTATTTAATAATCTCGAATCAATGAATCAATTATATTTTTCATCTCAAAATTGGTAATCACATTACTAAACTCATTTTTGCATCGTATCATGACCCTAAGATTGCTAATCATATCCTGGAACAATTCATCACTTAAAAAACATCACCCTTGATTAATTAATTAGATAATATTATTTGCTCTTGAACCATGCAAAATTCCACAAATATCAAATCAAGGTTAATTAGTTAGTTAATAAATCATGCAAAATTAGCTAATTGGACTTGAATAAAATAATCCATGGAATGCACTAATTTCATTTTTTCCAAAAACAAAAAAATCAATTTGTCATCTCAAAAAGGATGATATCATCACCTCAACCCAAGGCAATCTTTAAAAATCAAGAGTACAAATAAAATGTAATTTAAAAATCATTCCATCAACCTATCAAATTCTAATGCATTCAAGACCACTCTTCATGAATGCAAATCCTTATACTCGCAACTTCCATTCAACCACCTTCATTTAGTCTCCAACTCCCAAATTGTGACCAATCCCTCAACCTTGATCTTCAAACAAGATCAATGGTCCACATTCATCTTGAAAATATATAAATGGGAGGGCCCTCCTTCATTCTCAACAAGCTCATAGGGCTAACAAAGTGTTGGATCTTCAAAGCCAATCATAACATCCAAGCCATCCAACTATCAAACCCAATCATCAATCTTACAAGGGAAGGTGCTGCCAAATTTGGTATGTGGTCTCCATGATATTTGCAACTACATCCAAATCAATTGAGCACATCAACAACAATAGGGTCGCTTTTACTTGTTGGTATGTGAAGGTATTATTTTCTAGCACCCCTCTTCATTCAATCAGAGGTATTTTAATTGTGAATTTGTTTAGCGTGTGTTTGCTTTGTTTGATTTAGAGTTATAACTTTACTCGTTAATGGTTTTCAATTTGTGATATACATTTTGGCATGCCCAATGGGACTTGCAATCCTACAAATCCTTTGTGAATTTGTTTAGCATGCATTTGCTTTGTTTGATTTAGAGTTCTAACTTTGCTTGTTAATGGTTTTCAATTTGTGATATACATTTTGGCACAACCAGTGGGACTTGGATCCTACAAATTCTTATGTTTATTTTCCTTGTATTCGCTTTGTGCTTTTGATGACATAGGAGTAGGAGTTTGAATAAAGACAATTCTGATATGATTTAAGTCCAAATTTGTCAAAACTTTGCCAAAATTTTATTTCCAGGGGTGGCATTTTCACCCTATAAATTGACGTTTTCACCTTCGCAATCAACGACCTCACCCTGTACTTTGGCATTTTCACCTTTCTATCTATTTGTCTATAGTCCTTTGGCATTTTTTCTCTATTGTTCAATGGTCTTGCCCTATTGTTTAGTGGTTTCACCTTGTAATTCAACGTTTATGCCTAGCTATCGGTCTGTAGTTCTTTGGCATTTTTGCCCTATTTTTCAATGGTCTCGCCTTGCTATTTAGCAATTTCACATTGTACTTTGGCATATTCACCAAGCCATCTTTCGGTTGTTTGACTATAGTCCTTTGGCATTTTTGCCTTGTTCAAAGGTTTCACACAGCGATTTAGCGATTTTGCCTTAAAATTCAACATTTACACCTAGCTATTTGTGTGTTGTTTGTCTGTAGTCCTTTGGTATTTTTACCTTGTAATCTAATGCTTTTGCCCTGTGTGTTGGCGATTTCACCTTGTGTATTGACAATTTTACATTGTGACAAGTTTTTTGATTGACAAAGACATTTAAAATAAACTACTAATTGATTTCTTGCAGGTTCGCAACCAAAGATCAATCAATCAAACCTAAACACACATTTAAAAGTTTAACTTAAATTACTCTTTATTTGTTTATTTTTCAAGTTGGTTGCTTGTGTGTGTAGCTGAAGTCGTGTATACTCTCCCCTTGTGTCATAAGGCGATCTTAGGGATCAAAAATGACCTAGGCTTTTATGCTTTATTTTGGGTGTAGTTGTGTATGCTCTTCCCTCACATCGCAAGATAATCTTGGGAAACAGAAGTAATTCTCATCCTTTTATTTTCATCTTTTTACAGTTTTACGACTGGGCTTTCATCACCCAACATAGAGACAAACCTTGTGTTCTAGGGGGGTATATAAATTTAAGGATCAACTATCCTCATTGCCTAAGCTTGGTGAACCCCCAAGTGACATGAGGTGGATTTGACCACTAATACATAGGATTTAAACAATGCCCTCGAAGCTATCTTTATTGGACATTGGTAATGCTCCAATGACAATGATGCATGAAGTGCAACAAGATTAGGATTTGACCCTCTCAAGCATGCCAAGGTAAATCTCCCTCTTCCATGGAATCGAGCCTCAACGTACCGAAAGGTATATAGAGGATGCCCCTAACAACCTATTTAGCTTAGCTTAAGACCTTTCAGTTGTATATCAAATAGTGCTGTAGGGAACACATCATTCTCTAAGATCACTCATATTGTGCCCTTAGAGGCATTAATAGTGGGCCACTAGTCGGTTACACACCCACTTGAATAATCTAGGTTTGTATTATATGCTTTGATTGCTCCCCTATGTGCTAAACTAGTACTAGACCTTGTCCAAAACCAAACCAAATCCAAAACTAAACCAATCCAATAACTCAAATGTCCAACATCGACTAAGTCAAACCAAGTTAAACATCCAAGTCAAAATAAGTCAAACCAAGGTAATCCAAATCCAACTTTAATCTGAGTCAAACAAATGAAATCACCTAGGACTGACTAAAGTCAAGCAATCCACTTCCAAACAATTAGTCTCATCTAAATCCAATCAGATTATTAAATCCAATCTGATTTAACATCTAATTAACACATCCAACCAATCCACTTGACTTAGTTAAAGCAAAATTTGACTTTAAAGTCAAATCCAAATCAAAATTTCCAAACCAAATCTGACTTGTGTCTAAGTTACATCCGAATCCAAAATCAAATCTAATCCAAACATCCAACCAATTAAGTTTGATATCAATTAATCCAACCAATCACATCAAATCCAACATCCATGGCATCTTTTACTAGGAGCTGAGATAGATACTACCCATCTATGGATTTGAACTTTGGTAACAACCCATTCCATTTTGATCAAGAACAAGATGGTTATACTAATAGTGACATTGACTAAAGTGAGTATGATATGAAAACCTACAATGATTGGCTTATAATTGATCAAGGAAGAACTCATCTTAAACAACATTTGTTTGAAAATAAAGATGATCTTCTTTTGCAACTATTAGAGTTAAGTGCCCAATTGCCTTTTAGTTATACCTCAAAATATCTAATGCATTTCATTCACACTCAAGATTATAATGTCCAAGATCAACATAAATCCACCTCTAGTCATCATATAGATCACGAACATAATAATATTGAAAACCCCCATCCTAATCATGAGTCTGTTAGCAAAGGGAAATTGACTCAAGTAGAGCAACCCCATTAAGACACAAACTATGTTATGATTGACAAAATTCAACAAGTCAGCCAAATACTTGCTACCTTGGTTTCCAACCTAAACTCTGCCCAATCAAACAACCAAGATTAATCCAACCAAAAACAACAAACCAATACGAACCCAAGCTCTGGAAAATTGCAACCTAATAACCAAGTCCCTAAGAAGCCTAAATCTAGTAATTGGGTCTATGTGCCCCTCAAATCCAACTCCAATCAACACTCATACACAAATCATCCTACATCAACACCACCTCAAGGAACTCCATCTACTCAGGAGTGGCAAGAAATGAAAAATGCTCTTCAAGGACTACATGCAGGAGGCCAAAGTAAGAAATACATGTTTGAAGAGCTATGCTCATATCCATTTGAAAAGATCATTTTAAATATCCCTTTTCCTGCTCATTTCAAAGCACCTAAATTTGACAAATATAGATGGAAATGGGACCCACATGAACATATCAAACAATTCTTCATGGCATGCTAATAAGTTACTTATAATGATGTCTTTTTACTCATACTATTCCCTAGAAGCTTGGGTGGCCAAGATCTTGAATGGTTTATGCATTTGCCCAAGGGATCAATCACCACCTTTGCTAACTTGTTAAAAAGGTTTGTACGACACTTTTCATATAATGTGGAACATGAGCTAATAGATGGATCTTCACAACTTTAAGCAACAAAATGAGGAAGTTTCTCATCCTTTTTTCCATGATGGAGAGGCTTTAGCCAACAAATTCTCCTATTCCATTCTTGAGAAACAATTTGTTATCATCTTTGTTACAAACCTAAATCATGAAATGGTTTTTGATTTGCTAGTGTATTATACAAACATATTTGATGAAATCATAGAAAAGGGTGTACAAATAGAGAAATCCCTTGTTGCAAAGGTTTTGGTAAAACGATTTTCTATAGACTTTCCAAACTAGAATCAAACACAGATTGAAAAACCCATTTTTTTAGCAAAAATAAGAACATAGTGGGAGATGGAGTAACTGAATCCAAACATGTAAGAAATGTTTAACCCACTTGAAAGGTTACCCTGCAATGAATGATGCCCAAATGAGAATATCAATGAAGGACATTCACTTTGATTGGAGAACCTTTGGAGGTTGGTTTCCAAAAGCTTGTGGTGGCAAACATGATTATATTCCCATAGACAAAGCCTTTAGATAAAAGTCAACATAAGCCAAAATGGTATAAAGAGGATGAATACTACGATTATCACAAGGTCAAAGGTCACATTACAAATAGGTGCATGAAGCTCAAACATTGTGTTCAATACTTTATAGATCATGGTGAAATTGAGCTAGATAATAATGCTTCATTGTCCAAAAATTATCAAATGGGAATACTGAATAATCCATTCCCAAATCATGATCAAGACACTAAAAAAAAACATTATCAACAACAAAACCAAATTCAAAACACTCATACCAATCACGTTGATTATCATAAAGGCCCTACAACTATGACAATGTTGTCAGTTGAATCATTGACCATCATATTGCCACCATTAAGGTCAAAGCTAGATATTGTGTTGTTACTACTCGACACTCCAAAGTAACCATCCAAAGTCCTTATGTGCAAAAACCTTCCACATTTACTTTTGAGAAATAGTGTGATCTTATTGAATAGTTAGAAAAGACTCTTGCACAAATATCCATCTTGGGTTTCCTTAAAATCCCTATTGTTCACAAGGATGTCTTATATAAAATCCTTCAACAGTCAAAGTTTCCCATTGACATTGACCCTTCATAATTCCAAGCACTTGTATGACATTTGCCCTCGAGTCAACAACTCACCTTTGACCACAATGACATTTCATACATAGGACCATCCCATAATATCACCCTTTACATTGAGGCAATCATTGCCAATCATAAATTTAAGCAGGTACTCATAGACAATGGGTCAAGGCCAAACATTAGGATCTAATATTATCACCATCAAATCATATGACAATGTAGAGAGAGAATCAAGTGGTACCATTTATTTTCCCATCATGGTTGGGCCTGTCACACACCAAACACTCCCCTAGGTCGTTGACATTGATTTGTCATATATCATCCTCATCAAACATCCTTGGATTCATGCCATGCATGATGTTTCCTCCACTCAACACCAATATATAAAGTTCCCATAATTGGGAATGGAGGTGACAATCCCTGAGTAAGTGTAGAAAGTTGGGGGACAAAAAGGGGCCTACCTGTGGACATGTTTTTCCTAAAAATTGAAAATTCTAAACTTCTGTAGCTTATTTGAGATGGATACACTCAAAATTTTAAGATGGTATAAGAATATGAATTGTATCATTTCAAGTCTAGTTTCCAAACACTATTTTTTCGAAAAAAGGTTAAGTATAAGTAGGTAAGACATAAAATTTAAAGAGGAACTCCTATTTTGTTAGGAAAACAAAGTAAATAGTCGTCTGTATGACGTAACCTTTTATAGAGAAGTTTAGTATTTTTTGAAATCCTTTTGTGAAAATTTAGATAAGATCATCTATTTTTTGAACTATATTTTATTAATTTTTAAAAATGAATATATATATATATATATATATATATATATATATATATATATATATATATATATATATATATATATTACAAGTAAATAGATCCTGAAAACTGATAAAAAATGGATAGATGGCCATACGACTTCCATAACTAATTAAAAAAATATTATTTTTTGAATGCATATATAATTAGGCATAGTTTGCGACCATATATATTTTTTGCATTTGGATCGATGAAAGCAAAAATAATTAAACATTTACAAGCATGTATATTTGCAGCATGTAGTGGCCTAAAAAATCCATAGTTAGAAATCAACACAAATAGAAACCTTAAAATAGTCCAAAAATTAAAAAAAATCACAAATTTGGAAATGGGAGAGTGTTCTCATCATCATGGTAATAATTTTATGAATTAGCTCATTGAAATTCATAGTGTATTTGGTGATGGAAGTTGAATTTTCTTATTTTCTGTCAAAGATCTCGAATTTAGTTGTGCGTTGACAAGTCCAAGCCTTTGGCTTGGAAATCCAAGCCATTTCTAAGCCAAAAGGCTTGGTTTTTGAAATCAAACTTAACATAATGTATACGTGCTCTAATGGGTACACACTTTAACACTTATGTGTTATGTTAACATTTCACCAAAAATACACAAAGATTTATTTATACATGTTTATGTTTATGATTATATCTAATCACATTCATAATTTTATATTTTTATTTTAAAGTGGAGTGTATCAATATATACACTAGTAAAAAATTGACATAATTGATATAGTGATGCAATTTTGGTGCATTTGCATGTGCGAACGTATTTTGACTATATAGAATACAATTTATGGTCGAACTAGACCCAGTTTCATTAAAAAATGAATGAAAGAGTCAATTATTTTAATGATGGAGGTAATTATGGCCAATTTAGGCCGTTAATCAATTAGGGGCAAAGAGTCAATTGTTTCAATGTGATTTGGGCCTTAGTTGCCTCCAATTTCATCAGAGAATGAAGTAAATAGTCATTTGGTTCAATGACAGATGCAAGTTTGACATGCATAAGATGTGGTTTGAGGCTCTATAAACTCCAATGTCATCATGTAATGAATGAAATATTCAATTAGTTCAATTATGGAGGTAATTAGGGTCAATACGAGCCCCTTGAACCTAATTACGATTATATAATGTGATTTGAGACTAAATTGTCTTTGATTTCATCATAGATTGAGCCAATTAGTGAAATGGTGCAATCAATGACATGATTCTGGAAAATTAAGCCACATTCAAACATAGTTTGAATTGTTTATGATGTGATTTTGAGTGAAACTGACTCTAATGTGATCACATAATGAACCAAATAGTTGATTTAATGAATCATGGAGGCAATTGAGGCCAGTTTGAGCCCCTTCAACTTGCAAGAACAAGATGTGATTTGGGGCTAAATTAGCTTTGATTATATCATGAATTGATCCAATTATTCAATTAGTGTAATTATAGACATGGTTTGGGCCAAATTATGCCTTGTGGACCTAAATTATGGGTTATGGTTTAGGGTTACAATTAGCTTTTGCAGGTTGGACAAAATTGAACCCCGTGAACTTAATTTTGACTATATAGTATGTAATTTGGGGTTCAATTGACCCCAATATTATAGAAAAATAAAGAAAATAATCCATCAATTAAATCATGAAGGAAATTGGGACTAATTTGAGCCCAGGTTCAACCTAACTAAAAGAGGAGGACGTGATTTGGGGCTAAATTAGTCATAAATTGGTCCAATTAGTCAACTGGTGCAATTAGATATGTGATTTGGGTGAAATTGAGCCATGTGAAAATAAATTATGGCTCAATACATTCTATAGGATGCAACATATGGCTTAATCGACCATTTAATTGTATCACTAATGTAAATACAAAGGTAATTGGGGTCAATATGAACCCATTGAACTGAAATACAAGTATAGGATGTGATGTGGGGCTAGAAATTAGCTCATATATACTCACATATCGAGCCAATTAGTCAATTGTTACAAATAATTAAGCAAGTTGGATGAAATTCAACCTCATAAACCTTGTTTTGACTATATAGGATGTAATTTGAGGGTTAGTCAACCCCCTATCATAACACCCTAAACCAAATATAGTCCACATATTCAATCATGAAGGAAAATGGGGCTAATTTGAGCCCCTTCAACCTAACTACAAAAGTGAGATGTGAATTGGGGCTAAGTTAGCTCCGATTATGTCAAGAGTTGATCCAATTAGTCAATTGGTGTAACTAGAGATGTGATTTGGGCCATATTGAGCCCTATGAACCTAAAATATGGCTTAGAGTTTAGGGTTACAATTAGTTTATGCAATTAAACCCCATGAACCTAATATTGACTAGATATAGGATGTAACTTGGCGGCCATTTGACCCTGATATCATAATAAAATAAAGTAAATAGTTCACCAATTCAATCATGAAGGAAATTGGGGCCAATTTGAGCCCCATCAACGTAACTAAACAAGAGTAGGGCATGATTTAGGGCTAAATTAGTCATGAATTGATCCAATTAGTCATTTAATGTAATTAAAGACATGATTTGGGACTAAATTACTCACAAATTGATCCAATTAGTTAATTAGTGCAATTAGAGATGCAATTTGGGCCAAATTGAGCCTCATGAACCTAAATTAAGGCTCAATCCATTCTATAGGATGAAACATATGGCTTAATTGACCCTTTAATTGTATCACAAAATTAAATATGGAGGTAATTGGGGTCAATATGAACCTGTTGAACCAAATGTAAGTATAGGATGTGATTTGGGGCTAGAAATTAGCTCATATTTCCTCACATATCAAGCCAATTAGTTGATTGTTATAATCAATTATACATGTTCGATGAAATTCAACCTCATGAACCTTGCTTTGACTATATAGGATGTATTTTGGGGGTCAATTGACCCCACTATCATAACACCCTAAACTAAATATAGTCCACCTACTCAATCATGAAGGAAATTGGGGCCAATTTGAGCCCCTTCAACCTAACTACAAAATCAGGACTTGAGTTGGGGCTAAATTAGCTCTAATTATATCAAGAGTTAATCCAATTAGTAAATTGGTGTAATTAGAGACATGATTTGGGCCATATTGAGTCCTGTGAACATATAGTATGGCTTAGGGTTATGATTATAATTAGTTAATGCAATTAAACCCCATCAACTTAATCTTTCCTAGATATAGGATGCAATTTGGTGGTCAACTGACCCTGATATCATAAAAAAATAAATTAAAAATACACCAATTCAATTATGAAGGAAATTGGGCCAATTTGAGCCCCTTTAACCTAACTAGACAAGAGTAGGTCATGATTTAGGGATAAATTATTTATAAATTGATCAAATTAGTCAATTGATGTAATTAGAGATGTGATTTAGGGCTAAATTAGTCATGAATTGATCCAATTAGTCAATTGGTACAATTAGATATATGATTTGAGCCAAATTGAACTTGTGAACCTAAATTATGTCTCAATCCATTCTATAGGATGAGGCATATGGTTGAATTGATCCTATAATTGTATCACAAATTCAAATATGAAGGCAATTGTATAGGATTGCATGACATAATAATATTACATAGTTTGGATTGCATCACATATTCTTATAACATAATAATATAACATAGGATTGCATCACATAATATAATCATATATCATAACAATTTGATATATGTCTATATAGATATAGTAGATATAACGCGTAAGCATTATTGTTATAATAGAAAAAAATCTTTATCCAACATTTATTTTTAGGGTGTTTTTAAGAATCCTGAGCCCACTTACATTTTCTGCACATTCTACACTTTGCATAATGAATACACAAGGAATCAAATTGTTCTTTCGACACCCACCATTAAAAGGAATCAAATTATTCTTTGTATAGTCATGGGTAACTATTCTTATTCAAGGAGGAGGAAGTAGTTAAAGTATAAAACACCAGAGCAATTACAAGAGTTGAGAGAAAAAAAAGGTTCAAGTTCAAACATTTTTCTCAAGATAAGGTATAAACACTATCCCTGATGGACCAAATGCCGTATATAATGATGAAATTGACAATGACGAATTGAATAATAATGACAAATGTTTACCTAACAATCAAAATTATGTTGCAATTCCATATTCAAAGTATAAAGCTTTTGATTTTGTTGATGATGAATCTATGCATGATGATTTACCCCCTAACAATGAATAACATTTCATAGAAACACATAATGATGAAAGTAACAATGAAAAAAATGCCATAAAGACACTAAAGTAACAATGAAGAAACTAGTATTGAACATAATTGTTTTGAAACACCAACTCAACAAATTCCACCATTAACAATACCTTCAAGGATTGTGTGTAAAAAAGACAAGTAATTAATTGAAGTTGATGAAAATATTTTGAAACCAATGCATAACAAAATATCTGACCGCCATTTAAGAAAACTACATGAAAAAATTTGGGATAATTTCTTTGATAAATTAGATTTTGTAAGTAAAAAATGTCAATTGTTTATTTTGTTGATGCAATTGATTAAGATGAGACCTAAAATGTACACTCTAAGACTAAGAACATTTAACATGGATGATGAAAAACAAAATTGTTGAAAATATACATAATGTATATCATCCTATAGACTTGAAATCACACAACAAATATTGTAATGTTACTCATCATATAATTACAAATTGTGTAGTAAGAGGTCAAACATGGAAAAAATGATTGATTTCAAAATCTATTCGAGCACTAGAGATAAATAAAAAAACATTAATGAAAGTGGTTGGAAGATGTCGAAGACTTAATGATGCCAATACCATTGAAATCTAAGCATTCTCTAGTAGACTTCCATGAAAGGATAAGGATATAACTAATGTTTTCAAAGATTTACTTGCATAATTTTAGAAAGATAATACAAGAGTTTTACCCAATACAAGAGATGTAGTGAAAAGAAGAGTTTGTTTTCATAATCATGAACCACATTCAAAATATTTCTTGGATATGACCCAAACGTAACTGTACTCTAAGTTTGTAGAAAAATATCTACAAATTTCTATTATTCAAAGATATTTTGAGATGGCCAAACCGTTTTGTGTAACAATAAATCCCGCACACAACACTTCTTGTAGGCAACATGTTGAATTTTTAACGCACTATAATGTTTTTCTCTATATACATTGTACTTTACATACTGAGAATATTTTACATGAATGTGGCATAGAAGTTTTGCCAAAATCAGCCAAGAAATTTATTCCAACGATTTTTTTGTGAAAGCCCAGATGGACAATTCTTTTATAAAAAACATGTTTGGATAGAAACTGCAACATTTGTGGCTTGCCAAAATTAAAAAAATATATCCATGAGAAGATTAAAAGTGCAATTGGACATGAATTAGTTGGTTTGAATTAATACAAATATGTGACTTATCAAGTAAAAGATGGTAAAGAATCTAAAATGTGTGAGCTTGTTTCAAAATAGATACATGTTTTAGAATTTATGGTCAAATTCAGAGAGGAACTTGTTTATGACTATTCAAGGCACACACATAGAGATATATGGTTGGATGAATATTTCAAGCTAAGAAAGGACACATTCCCACTTAGTTCTATTGTTTTAATAGTTGACTTTGTTGAGAATTACACATTCAAACTAGAAATGGAAGTTCAATCACAATATTAAAAATCAATATAAGTTGTCATATTCTTGCATATAACATTCATGCCTTCACTTGATAGTACAGATCAAAATCATAAAATATTAAGGGAGTACCATTTTTATATCAGTGATGATCGATTACATAGTAAAAAGTATGTGCAAGGTTGTTTTGAGATGTTCTATGGATAATTGACTGAGAGAAACATTAATTTAAATCAATATTACATTTGGTTATACAATTGCATATTGCAATTGAAGAATACTTAAATATTTTACTGATTAAGCAAGATGCACTTTACCACTAATGTAAAACATATTTAGAATTTTTAAAGATGTCCATATAAAATAGGATCATGATAGTGTTGGAGTATGTGCAAAAAGATTCGTTACAAAAGAGGATATGAAGTTTGAATATGGTGTTGTTTTCACTGATGCAACAACCATTATTGAATGGTGTAATGAGAAAATGGGCCATGGTGCTCAATAAAATTATATTATTCATAGATATTTTTGGTTGATTGAGGAAGACCACTTAGAAAAGTATGAGGATTGTATGATTGTAACAAGATCAAGTGAGCTCCACTCATTTCAGAGCTCAAGTGTAAGTTCTTAGACTATTCATATGAGACACTTGGCATGTTTATGTTTTACATGCATGGAATCTACTTGGAATGAGTGTGAGTCATAAGAGTGGGTGGATGAATGAAGCTATAGACCTCTAATTCTAATTGACACATATCAGGTTTCACCAACATTACAACTTAAAGATATGAAATCTTCACATGAATTTGACCATGCATCTGATCTAGTGCAACCAAGTAGAAGATTAATTGTTATGTATTATTTATTCTCATTATCTATCTTGATAATGTCATTAAAAAATTATTTTTGTGACATAGGACAAGTTTTTGTAGTTATTGCTAATGAGGATAATGAATAGGGAAAAAATTACTACTTATGTCAGTGTGTAGAGAATTTTTTTGACTTCCCTCGTCATAGAGGAAGAAAACATTGACCATTCCACTAGGTCTATGGTAGTCACTAGAACTTGGCTTTGATGATACACTATAAATTTTTTAGATGAATGGTTGTTTGAAGACTTTAAAACATATAGGAAGATACTACACTATTTAAATTTGGTTCTTGCAACAAATATTCAACTAGTCAAATATCATGGGAGGTCATTAAATAAGAATCTATGGAAAGTTTATGAGTCAAACCATGAAGCTATTCTTGCTAGCAGATCCTAGTGGTTCGTTGGGTTGAAATTTCAAGGTATGTTGACTTGTCAAATTTATATGTATTTAATTTTACCAAATTTTATTCATTTTGTAGATAGTACATGTAAATTTCATTTTTAATTAATTATTTTTTTAGTTTAGTGGTGCTAAATAAGCTTCAACCTTAACATGGCATTGTTAGTAAATAAATTCATAGTCTTGAAGCTAAGAAAAGCTCAATATAAGAACTCAATTATTACCAAAAGGGCTTTCTTGAGGCTAGAATACATAGTGTGTCTCTCAATCGGGTACGATGGAAAGTTAAGAACCTGGTCCTGAACATTATTCTCCATCCTAGATGTGTTGGTAATGCTAGTTTTGAGCCATGAAGCACTAGAGGCAAAGTTATGTAGCTGTAACTTCAACTTTAACAACATTTATTGTTAGTCTTTATATGCTTCTGAACAATAGTGAAAACACACATCCAGGTGGATTTGGAGGTCATGGTCATGGGATCATGAGTTATTTTAATGTATAGACATGTTTTAAATTATGGAATTTCACGTGTAGGTATTGGAGGCAAAAATGCCAGTTGGAGGACAAAAACTTATCTCTTCACTGCAAAAAGTTGTATTTGTTATTGTAGTGTGTGCCATAGGTTCATCTCTAAAGTTACATAAATATTTTATTAGGTACAATTAGAGGGATTCAACATGCACGTGTGGGTTTTTTTAGTTCATGACAATGAACTATGGTTTACGTTTTATGCATGGTGGAAGTTATGCCCAAAAACTCCAATTTTATTATTTTGGGAAGGGCATTCTTAAGGCCAGAATGGGTAGTGAGTCTATTGATCAGGCATGATCAAAGGCCAAGAACTGGGTCCTAAATGTTATCAACCATCTTAGATGTGTTGGCAATGCTAGTTTTGAGCCATGAAGCACCAAAGGTGGAGTTCTATAAATGTAGCTTCAACTTTGACAACATTTATTGTCAATGTTTTTATGCTCCTAAAAAATAGTGAAAACATGCTTCTGGGTGGATTTGGACATCGTTGTCATGGAAAAACATTTCATTTGCCTATACAAACATGTTTGAAGTGATGGAATTGCATCTATAGGTCCTAGAGGTAGAAATGCCAATTGGAATACAATAACTTGTCTCTTCACTATAAAAACATTACATTTTAAGATCCATTACAGTAGTGTGTGCCATGGATTCATATCCAAGGTTACATCAACGTGATTTGGGTTGAAATTAGAAGGATTAAATATACACATGATTGTTATTTTAGTTCATCCAAATGTCTTACAATTTATATTTTATGCATGCCTGAAGTTAGGCTAAAAAAGTCTTTTTTATTGTATTGGGAAATGCATTTTTGACACTGAAATGGGTGGAGAATTTCTCAATCAGGCATGATTGGAGGCCAAAAAATTGGTCCTCAATGTTATCCACGACCCCAAATAGGTTCGAAATACCATTTTCAAGCCATGAAGCACTAAAGATCGAGTTCTCCAACTTCAGCTTGAACTTTGATAACATTTGTTGTTAATATTTTCATGCTGTTAACAATAATGAACACATGCTTCTGGGTTGATTTAGACATCGAGGTCATAAAAATACGCATCATATTTCTATTTGGATGTGCTTGAAGTTATGAATTTTCACTTGGAGGTCTCGAAGGCATAAATTTCAGGTGGAGCTCAAGAACTTATCTCTTCACTACAAAAAAGTTGTTTTTCATGACCCGCTACTACAGTGTGTGCCACAGATTTATCTCCAAGGTTTCATCAACGTGATCCAGGGTGAAATTATAGGGATTAAACATGCACATGAGGGTTCTTATAATTCATCTAAATGACTTAGAGTTCAAATTTTATGCATGCTTGAGGTTAGGCTAAAAATTTCATTTTTCTTGTATTGGGAAGGGTGTTCTTGAGGTTAGAATGGGTGGTGGATCTCTTGATCAGACATGATAGGAGGCCAAAAAATTGGTCCTAGATTTTATCCACCACCTCGAACATGTTGGAAATTTCAGTTTTGATCCATGAAGCACTAGAGGTGGAGTTCTCCAACTATAGCTTCAACTTTGACACCATTTATTGTCAATGTTTCCATGCTCTTGAATAGTAGTGAAAACACATTTTTGGATGGATTTGGAAGTCATGGTCATGGAAACACATGTTATTTTTCTATACATATGTGTTCAAAGTGATGTAATTTAACTTTTAGGTCTTGGAGGCATAAATACAAATTGGAGGATAAGAACTTTATTTTCACTGTAAAAAAATTACATTTTAGGACCCATTACTGTAGTGTGTTGCACATATTTATATTTAAGGTTACATAGATGTGATATGAGGTGAAATTATATGGCTTCAAAATTCATGTGAAGGTTCTTCTAGTTCATCCAAATGATTTACATTTTCCATTTTATGCAGGGCGTTCTTGATGCTAGAATGGGTGGTGGGTATCTTGACCTAGTGTGATCAAAGGCAAAGAGATTGGTATTAGATGTTATCGACCACCTCAAACATATTTTAAATTAAAATTTTAATCCATGAAGTACCAGAGGTGGATTTATCTAACTACAATTTCAACTTTGACAACATTTGTTGTCAGTGTTTCTATGCTCTTCAATAGTAGTGAACACACTTTTAGATGGATTTAGATGTAGAGGTCATGGAAACACATGTAATTTACCTATATAGATATTATATAAGCGATGGATTTGTACTTGGATGTTTTATAGGCATAAATTTTAGTTAGAGCTCAAGAACATGTCTCTTTATTGTAAAAATGTTACATTTCAAGACCCATTACTGTAGTGTGTACATAAAATTCATCTCCAATTTTCCATTGACATGTTCTAAGGTGATGTTAAATGGATTTGAAACACACATGAGGTTTATTATTTTTAATTAAAATGACTTATTATTTCCATTTTATGCACTCCTGAGGTTAGGCTAAAAACTATATATATTTTTATTTTGGGAGGGCATTCTTGAGGTTAGAATGGGTGGTGGGTCTCTAGACTATGTGTGATCAGAGGATAAGAACCTATTGATAGACATTATATATATACATGTTATAAATTCTATTTTAATGAAGCATTGGATGATGAGTTCTTTAACTACAACTTTAACTTTGATAACATTTATTGTAAGTGTTTATGTGCTCCTGAATAGTAGTAGTTAACACATGCTTCTAGGTGGATTTATATGTCAAGGTCATGGAAGCACATGTAATTTTATTATCTATATGTTCTTAAATAAATGGAATTTCCTCTTGAGGTAATAGAGGCATAAATGCTAGTTAGAGCTCAAGAACTTGTCTCTTCACTACAAAAATGTTGCATTTTAGGACTCATTTTTGCATCTTATGCCATGGATTCATCTCCAATTTTATATCAACATGATCCAAATTGAAATTATAGGGATTTGACATGACTGTGAGGGTTCTTATGGTTCATCTAAATGACTTACTATTTCTATTTTATGCATGCTTAAAATTAGGCTAAAAAACTACATTTTTCTTATTTTGAGAAGGATGTTCTTGAGATAAAATGGGTGTTGGGTCTCTCAACTAGGCATGCTCATAGGCCAATATATTGGTCCTAGATGTTATCCACCACCCCATATGTTTTGAAAATTCCAATTTTTAACCATCGAGCACTAGGGGCAGAAGTCTCCAATTGTAACTTCAAATTTGTTAACATTTGTTGTACGTGTTTCCGTGCTCCTGGACAATAGTGAACACACACTTCTGGGTGGATTTGAATGCCAAGGTCATGTAATAACATGAAATTTGCCTATATAGACATGTTCTAAGTGATGAATTCTTACCTAGAGGTCCCAAAGACATAAATACAAGTTGGAGCTTAAGAACTTATCTCTTCACTACAAAAATATTACATTTTAGGACCCGTTACTACAACTTATGCCATATATTCATCTCCAAAGTTACATCGATGTGATATAAGGTGAAATTATAGGGATTTGAAATGAACATGAAGGTTCTTTCAATTCATCTAAATAACTTAAGGTTTCTATTTTACACGCTTGAAATTAGGCTTAAAATTGCTTTTTTTTTAATTTTGGGAAGGGCATTCTTGAGGCCAAAATGGGTGGTGGGTATCTTGATCAAGCATGATAGGAGGCTAAAAAGATAGTATTGGATGTTATCCACCACCCTAGACATGTTGAAAATTTCAAATTCGAGCCAAAAATCATCAAAGGTAGAGTTTTCCAACTACAACTTCAACTTTGAAAATATTTGTTGTTAATTTTTTTGTACTCCTAAATAGTGGACAAATATATGATGAAAAGAGAAGAAATGACCAAGTTGAGTGTAGTGGAGAGGGATACAACATAGTTTATAAAGTGAAACAAATTATATCTAACCACCAAAATATTCCAAGACCTCAGGGAACATGAGAATTATAATCTTGCACTACTTCAAAGGGCTAAAGAAGAGTCTCCAAACAATAATGCAAGACATCTTCAAATAAAGAACATCCTAGGAGGTAGAACACAACCAATGCATCAAACATGCACAAGTAAAATGCATAAGATCATCCTAAGAAGGTATGCAATAGATGAGTATTTCATTGTTTATTTCAATTGTACTTATAATAAAAATGTGATATGTCTATAAATTCAATGAATACAAATGTGAATATCAAGTACCAAATGATATTAAACCAGTGTAGTGAGGGTATCCACATTAGAATAGTGATAAATGGTATAACCCAATCATGAGAGGAACTTCATAGTAATATATGAATCTATATCAAACATTATACTCTTTTCTTCCATATAATTTCAATTATAACACATTGAAAGATTGTAAGTTAGTATTAATAAATTACACGAAAGAAATATTAAAGATGATCATATCTAAATATGGACATACAACCATCAAATTTAGTGCTGAAATAATAATGTGAGATAAATTGTACATGGAAAGATGATCACCACAAAATGTGAACATATATACCCACACACATCCATATATGCATATGCATATATGTGTGTGTGTGTGTGTACACACACATATATGTATCCTTAAAATACATAGAAGATGTGTAAAATAATAACATAATAGAATGCCAGATAGGTATACAATTTTAATAATGCATACATTTCCATATAAGTGTATAAAAAATTACATAATCTAACAACATAATATGATATCGAGTGAATTGATTATACACATACAATGCCAAAAATGTGTACATTGCCATATAAGCATATAAACAAGTATATCATCCAAGACATCCTACTCATCAAATAATCTCCCTCTCTCTACCTTACCCAAAGAATAATCTCCCTGATTTGCTTTGCTCGTAAATGAAGATCTCCCATATGCCTTGGATTCCTCTAAGATCTAACTATGGGTCTTACACTCATAACTCATCTATTTTTGCACACGTTCCAATACAAATATTATTAGAAAATTTACATACTATACATGTAACCAAGTTCAAAAATTAATTTTAAACTAGAATATAAAAATAATTTAAACATGTGCTTACTACAATCTTGTGGTCATACTCAATCTATGTCTAACACTCAATAGGGTCAGTGACATGTCAAGGTGCATGAACAGGTGTGTGAAATGGAAATAAAACATGAGAATGTTCCTTCCTAATCATATGAATGGGACTATTAGATGTTATCAGATAACCTTACATACACAATACGTTCATCTAAGTTGTATTTTCTCAACTATCTAGTAAAATTATTAAAATAAAAATATATTTACAACTCAAAATTTCAAGTTAACATGTACATCAATGAATGTCTTTGCAAATGACATTGCAATAACAATGCATGTGTTTGTCTCAGCTTGTAGAGATGGAGGAATCTCTCTATGGTCATCAACTGAACAAACAACCTCGCTTAGTTTTCTAGAAAAAATGAAGATATATGACAAATTTATTTCCTGTATAAAACCCATAATCAGTTAAAATAAATTTCAAAACCATTTTTATCTATACATGCATTACGCACTTGTGTGTTTCTTAACTTCTTTATCTCAAGTTAGGACCTTATTGGGATGTGTTGGGGATCAACCAACAATGATTACACTTGTGAAAGCAATAAACGCGGAATTAAATCAGATAGACAAGTAACTAGAATGATAAACAACAAGAACAAGAGATACAAGAAACCACCCTGAAAACTTGTATTAACAAACTCTTTACAAAAGGAATTCAATTGAAGAAACTTCTTTCTTCCACACCTCTCCTAGATGTATAGATCTCTCACTAGATCTCTATTCCTCAAGAGCTCTCTCTCTCTCAAGAACAATCAACTCCAACAAACCTGAATTGATTCAATTCTGTACTGTTCTTCAAACATTCACAATGTTCTACTCATACAATAATAAGCTAAGATCTTTCCTACATATAGAATTAGGAAACTTGAGCATGCACTTACAACAAATAGTTAAGCCACTTGAACAAGGGCTCTAAAAATAATATTGCTAATAATAGAGACGCGAGCTTAAGACTACAATTTAAAGTCATCATGCAAACACTCGCTTCTGTCCTCGAAAATAGCTATCTGGACGCATAGGTAACCGACGTCGGTTCCTGCTGCTTGCCTGTGACCGCCGCCGGCCGACCCACTGCTGACGCCGGTGCCTCTGCAACTGCACCTGGTCGACGTTGGTCGCTCCTGACCGATGCCGGCGACTGTGTAGACCCAAACCTATTAAAGTGTGCTCCTTGGTGAAGCTTTTAGCTCCACACCCTAACAATCTCCCACTTGGAGATAAACAGCTGCACCAGTACCTATACAACAACATCTTCTAGCTCCTCCATCTTCAGCTCAATCATGAAGACCAACAGAAGTTGAATAAAGATTCAACTTCTCCTTTGTAATCGGCTTGGTTAACATATCAATAGGATTCCTATCCGTATGGATCTTCTCCAGCTTCAACTCACCATATTCCAATACCTATCGTATGAAATGGTACCTTAGCTGTATGTGTTTTGTTCTTGAATGAAAGGCTGAATTCTTAGCCAAATGGATTGCACTCTGACTGTCACTATACAATCTGCAACTCTCATGCTCCCTACCAAGCTCATCCATGAACCGTGTCATCCATATCATCTCTTTGCTAGCTTCTGTGGCTGAAATATACTATGCTTCTGTAGTTGACAAGGCAACAACCTTCTGCAACTTAGATATCCAGCTAACTGCCGTTCCACCTACAGTGAAAACATAACCTGTAGTACTCCTCCTACCATCCAAATCACCTGCCATATCTGAATCTACATAACCATGTAAAGAAGTATCTGAACCTCCATAACACAAGTGCCTACTGCTGGTTCCTCTCAGATATCTAAGGATCCACTAAACTATTTTCCAATGTTCCTTACATGGATTGGCCATATACTTACCACTCCCACTGCTTGGGCAATATCCGGTCTAGTACACACCATTGCATACATCAAACTCCCTACTGCGGAAGAATATGGAACCTTACTCATGTACTCTACCTCTTCATATGAATTAGGACATTGTTCTTTACTCAACTTAAAATATCCAGCCAAAGGTGTGCTTACCGGTTTAACATCCTGCATATTGAACCGTTTCAACACCTTGTCCACATAATCTTTTTGAGACAATATCAACCTGTGATTTTTTCTGTCTTTCTTAATGCTCATGCCAAGGATTTTCTTTGCTGCTCCCAAATCCTTCATAGCAAACGTTTGAGCTAATTTCACCTTAAGCTCAGAGATATCCTGCATGTGTGATCCTGCAACCAGCATATCATCAACATACAACAATATAATAATATATCTACCGTTATCAAATCTCTTGAAATACACACAATGGTCAGATTGACACCTACTGTAGCCATGCTCAGTCATAAACCTGTCAAATTTTAAATACCATTGCCTAGGAGCTTGCTTGAGGCCATACAAGATTTTCTTCAATCTGCACACAAACTTCTCCTTACCCTTGACCTCAAATCCTTCCGGTTGTTCCATATAAATTTCCTCATCCAAATCTATATGAAGAAATGCTGTCTTAACATCTAGCTGCTCAAGATGCAAATCCTCAAAAGCAACCAAAGACAATACAACCCTTATAGAAGTCATTTTAACAACAGGAGAAAAAATTTCACCAAAGTCAATACCTGGCTTTTGTGCAAATCCTTTTACCACCAATCTGGCCTTATATCTCATCTGTCCATTCTCACCTTCTTTCAACCTGTAGGTCCATCTGTTCTTGAGTGTTCTCTTACCAACTGGCAATTCAACCAAATCCCATGTTTGGTTCTCTCTTAAGGACTCCAACTCCTCAACCATGCCATGCTCCCACTGACTCTTGGATTCCACCTGTATTGCTTCTTCAAAACTCTCTGGTTCCCCACCATCAGTTAGCAATAGATAAAATAAAGGAGAATATCTATTTGGAGGCTTACTCACCCTTTCTGACCTCCTGATGGGTGTCTGAGACTCATTCACTACACGCTGTCCACCCAAATTCTCTGATAGTGATCGACCTCGATCACCTCCAGACTTGTTACTGGCTGACGCCAGTTCTTTCTGACCGACCTCGGTGTCTGTCCTGCTGACGTCGATTTCTATACGCCCGACGCCGGTTTCTGTACTGTCGACACCAATTCCTAATCTGTCGACGTCGATCTCTGTGTTTTCCTGCAAGTGATTATTTCTTTTTCCCATGAGCTCATATTGGACCTTCACCTCATCCAATTCACCATTGCTCTGCTCAGATTGATTCAGCTTCCTTAGCTGATCACAATACATCACTCTTTCGTTGAAAACAACATCACGACTCCTGATTACCTTGTTAGTTTCTAGATTCTACAATCTGTAACCAAAATCATCTGAGCCATAGCCAATAAACGTGCACCTCATAGACTTAGCATCAAGCTTCTTTCTATTTTCTTTATCTATGTGCACAAAGGCTTCACAACCAAAAACTTTGAGATATGAGAGATCTACCTTTTTACCTATCCATGCCTCTTCTGGAATACCACCATCCAGAGCTGTAGAGGGTCTTCTGTTAATTAAGTATACTGCAGTGTCAACAGCTTGTGCCCAAAACTGTAAGGGCAAATCGGCATGCAATCTCATACATCTTGCACGCTCCATTATTGTCCTGTTCATCCTTTCAGCAATTCCATTCTGCTGAGGTGTCCTTGGAACCGTCCTTTGCCTACGGATTCCATGCATATAACAATAATCTCTAAACTTGTAACTGCAGAACTTACCGCCATTGTCAGATCTCAGGTACTTCAGTCTTTTACCTATTTCATTCTCAACCATAGCTTTCCAGATCTTAAAAGTCTCAAATACATCAGATTTTTTTCTAATACAATAGATCCATACCTTCCTTGTAGCATCATCTATGAAAGATACATAGTACTGTGATCCTCCAATGGAAGCAACCTGAGCTGGTCCCCACACGTCTGTGTGAACAAGCTGCAACTTATGCCTCTTCTTAGTAGACCTAGTATTGAAAAAACTAACCCTTTTCTGTTTTCCAAATACACAGTGCTCACAAAACTCTAGATCTATGCCTTTTAAATCTGAAAGCATACCTTTGGACTTAAGAATTGACATCCCCTTCTCACTCATGTGGCCAAGCCTTGAGTGCCACAATTTAGCATCCACATCTGAAGTAGATAATACAGAAGGAGATTTGTTAGTAACACAATTACACAAATAGAGAGTACTTTCTCTCTTACCTCTGGCCATAACAAGTGCACCCTTGGTCACCTTCCAAGATTTTGCTGTGAGAGTTACTGTACAACCCTCATCCCCTAACTTTCCTGTAGAAATCAAATTTCTCTTCAAGCTAGGAACATGCATCACATCTCTCAACACCCATGTGTTTATATTTTGCATCTTCAGCTGCACTTTACCTTTGCCAATTATTTTACAGGGCTCATCATCTCCTAGATACACTATTCCAAAGTCTCCATGGATATAGTCACTAAAATATTCCCTGTTGGGGGTAGCATGAAAAGATGCACCAAAATCTAACACCCAAGATTCTATATTATTATGCAGAGAGAAAATTAAAGCATCTTGTGCAATACCTGCAACCTTGGCTTCTTCCTTTCCTTCGTACTGATTGTCCTCCTTAGGCTTTGACCAACAATCTCTGCTTATGTGCCCCATCTTTCCACAATTCCAGCACTGTGGCCTTCTGCCATTTCTGGATTTAGATCTGCCTTTTCCCTTAGATTTGGATCTTGATATGCCTTTCTTGTTCTTCTCTTTCTGCCTCCCCCTGCTCTCAAAACTTAAAGCGTTCCCAGATGTCTCTTCTGTGCTTTTCCTGCGTATTTCCTCATTCAAAATAACACTAACAACATCCTCTAATTTTAAAATATTTGATGCAGATGCAGTATTACTTACTGCCATTACTAAGCCATGCCAGCTTTCAAGCAAAGAACATAATATTAAAAGAGCTTTTATTTCATCATCAAACACTATATTGACTGAACTTAATTGATTCACAATTCCATTGAAATCATTCAGATGAGTAGAAACAGATCCACCTTCATTCATATGTAAATTAAATAACTGCTTCATAAGATATACCTTATTAGAAGCTGAGGGTTTTTCATACAAATTTGCTAACGTAGTCATCAACTCTACCGTAGACTTTGCCTGTGATAAATTAGATATCACAGTGGATGCTAGACTCAGTCTTATAGACCCCAGAGCCTTTCTGTCAAGAACTTCCCATTCTTCATCCTCCATGTCTTTGGGCTTCTTTGCAACCCCACCTAACGGTAAGTAGAGATCTTTCTGATACAGATAATCCTCTATCTGCATTCTCCAATGTTGGTAATTTTTGCCATTGAACTTTTCCATTTTTAGTTTACTTTCATCTGCCATTGCTTCTCCCACTCAAACAAAAATCCTTGCAGAAACCCCTGTGAGAACCTGTAATCAATACACACTACACAAATCTGAACCACCTGTTAGTGAACCTGAGCTCTGATACCACTTGTTGGGGATCAACCAACAATGATTACACTTGTGAAAGCAATAAACGCGGAATTAAATCAGATAGACAAGTTACTAGAATGATAAACAACAAGAATAAGAGATACAAGAAACCACCCTGAAAACTTGTATTAACAAACTCTTTACAAAAGGAATACAATTGAAGAAACTTCTTTCTTCCACACCTCTCCTAGATGTATAGATCTCTCACTAGATCTCTATTCCTCAAGAGCTCTCTCTCTCTCAAGAACAATCATCTCCAACAAACCTGGATTGATTCAATTCTGTACTGTTCTTCAAACATTCACAATGTTCTACTCATACAATAATAAGCTAAGAAGATCTTTCCTACATATAGAATTAGGAAACTTGAGCATGCACTTACAACAAACAGTTAAGCCACTTGAACAAGGGCTCTAAAAATAATATTGCTAATAATAGAGACGCGAGCTTAAGACTACAACTTAAACTCATCATGCAAACACTCGTTTCTGTCCTTGGAAATAGCTATCTGGATGCACAGGTAACCGACGTTGGTTCCTACTACTTGCCTGTGACCACCGCCGGCCAACCCACTGCTGACGCCGATGCCTCTGTAACTGCACCTGGCTGACGTCGGTCGCTCCTGACCGACACCGGCGACTGTGTAGACCCGAACCTGTTAAAGTGTGCTCCTTGGTGAAGCTTTTAGCTCCACACCCTAATAGGATGGAAATAGCCACACAAATAGAATACAAATACGATAAAGAGAAGCATAAAATCATGGGAAAAAATGGTCAAAGGGACATATGAATAAAATAAAGTGCATACTATTTAATAACAATGTACTTGAGTTTTGAGATCCTTGATAGATAAATTTAACTTAAGATATTGTATAACATGCATGACTCACATAAGGGAATTGATTTAAGGATTTGGAATATAAGTAATGGTATTGTAGGTATCAATGAAAATATTAATTACCTAAGAAACACTATGAACAAAAAATGATAATCAATAAACTTGTGAAGCGTTAAAAGAAGTTTGAGAAGGTGAAGGGACACCAACAATATGAAATTAGAAGAAATATGAGGAAGAATATATTTGGGAAAAAAATGGGAGAAAGACATCATTAGACATTGAAGAAGACTCTCTAGAAGGTTGATCATTATTAAAAGCATTCAAAGATCGAACATTCACCATATATGATATATACTCAATTAGGGTTCTTATGTTAGTGATTTTATCTTTATATCTTTCAACACATCACACATATAATTTGCATTCACATCACTATTATTTTAATTTTAATTTGAGCATGTATGATTGTTAGTCAAAAGCGTGTATCTAAATAAATCAAAACATGTACATAGAGTATAATATTCACTCAAAATTACCTCTGTCTATGTAAACATTGGTCTAGAAAACTCAACATATGGAGTAGTAGATGACCCAAAAACTAGTCAGGCCAAAAATGCAATAGTGGACCATGAAGATAATGGCACTATCTCCTCCGAAAACATAAAAAATGCATATATATTATTCAATTTTTATGTAAATTAATTGTTTAATTTTAAATACAAATATAAGTAAACTTTAACATGTAAAATACAAAAGATACCTACATGTATGTAGTGATCTATGTGTGCATACCAAATATACATGCCAAAAACTCATCACTCAAAAGTATATCATCTAAGCAATGTGAAGCACCACCATCATCATCTGAAGGTCTAGTGTATATAGCACCATGGCATATATAATGGTGAGGTCAGGTATGCACATTGGGTGGAATATCTCTATCATCAGTCTTGAAAAGCCTACTCATATGTTGAATGTGTGTTAGTAATCACACTAAGTGCATACAAAGTGTCAATATCCACAACCTCCTTCATCGTAGAGGGGATTTTTGTCAAGACCTAGGAAGCACAATTGATTACCATATACAAGCAACTGAATGCAGAATTAAACCAGAAGTAATAAGTAACTAGAAACTAGAAACAACACAAAATTTGAGAGACAATACAGAATCTTGTATTAATACTCTTCAGAAGGAAATACAATAAAGAAGATGCCACACTCTTCTTCCCACACCTCTAAGTATTCCCACACACACCTAGGGCGTATAAATATTCTCCCTCAAGAGCTCACTCTCTCTCAACTATGGTCACAACAAACAACTCAAGCACAGAGCTGTTGCTCACCTCCAACCAGTCAGTATCAATACTGCTAGTACCAAGCACTCAAAAGTACTTCAAGTAGATCTCCTTAATCTTTGTTATTGAGGAAATTGTTCTTATGTCTTTTTCTTCAATATATCTTCTGTTCCTTTAATTCAACAAGAAAAATTAGTGACAAAAGTCAAGAAGGTGTCCTAAAGAGTCAACTGTGGAGAGACTTTATGCCCCCATAATTGCCTTTAGTGTGTTTTCTTTTCATTTTTGTGTAAAGGACCTTGAGGCAACTTTGTGCCTTCATTGTCTTTCATATCTCACTCTTGAGCAATCCAGGTGAAGACTTTGTGCTGCATCTCGATTTGCTGGTTATTACATCCTTCGCTACATTTTGTTGTTACTACCAGGAGTATTCTTGTGGTTTTTTGAATAGTACTTTTGAAAGAAGAGTACTGTCTGTCATTTCCCCTAAGTTTTTCCTTTGATCCACGTGCATCATCTCTGAAAGAAGAGAGATGGATGGTTTGTCCCACCCATGAGTATTATTTTCTGTTTATATATATATAGTATACCTACAAGGAACCTCCCCTTGATGAGAGGAGAGATCAGTGTCTTTCTGATGTGGTAAAACTACACATTTGGATGACTAATCTTCCTACTTTGGCTGATCAGACCTATTTTATTTATTAGTACGCTGATCGACAAAATATTCAACCAACAAGTAGAACATCCATCTAGTTCATCATAAAATCTTTGAACGACTCAGAGAATACAAAGTGCAACTTAACCCTAAGAAATGTGTATTTGGGGTTACAAAGCAAAATTATAGGATTCATTATGTCTCATAGGGGAATTTAAGTGGACTTGGCCAAGGTACATGCCATAATAAAAATTCCATCACCATCTAATCTAAAAAAATTATGTAGCTTATAGGAAAAAATATAGGCTATTCGAAGGTTTATTTCACAATTGGCTAACAAGTGTAATCCTTTCACACATTTACTTCAAAAAACATTGAATTTCACTAGAACAGGGAATGCCAAGAAGCATTTGGACAAATACAACAATATCTATCCAATCCACCAATTCTAGTTCCTCCAACTCCAAAAAATTCATTATTTCTCTACATTTATGTAACTTGACATGCCTTGGGGGCATTCTTGGCTCAACATGATGACAGTGGAAAAGAGCAAGCTGAGTACCATTTAATTAGGCCTTTAGTGGATTATGAACAAAATTATTCACCTATTAAAAATTCATATTTGGCAGTAGTCTTTGTCTCACAAAAATTGTAACATTATATGCTTAACAACAAGATTATTCTCATTGCCAAGTTTGATCCATTGAAGTACCTTCTATCAAAAGCAACACTCACAAATCGAATGGATAAATGGGTCACACTCCTTAGTGAATTTGATATTGATTATTCCAATCAAAAAGTAATTAAAGGGTAGGCACTTATAGATTGGGTCACAAAAACTCCATTATTAGATAACAACCCTTAACTATCAATTTTCTTGATGAATCCATTTTACCCCTTGACGAGTCGCAACATTGGAAACTTTATTTTGATGGACCCTTCACATCATGAGGCTTAGATGCATGTGTTTTGTTCATGACACCATAAGGGGACCTTATCCCTAAGGTTTTTCACATCGGTTTCCCATGCACAAATACTATTATATCATACGAGGCCCTCATTATAGGACTTTGACAAGCCATCTAATGGAATATCCAACATTTTTTTGACTCTTGATGACTCATAGGTAATAATAAACCAAGTCAATGACCATTATCAAAATAAGGACAAAAAACTCATGCCATACAAGATCATGGTGGATAGCTTAAAATAATACTTTGTGAATATTCAATTTGAACATGTATTATGCACAAATAACAGGTCTATGGATGCCATGGTTACTATTGGATATTTACTTAAAATGTCCTTAAATGATCAACAATATCAGTTCTTAATATAACAACTCATCATCTAAATCCAAGATCATCCAGAGTTTGAGATGGTATGTGAGACTATTGTCTCAACTCTCTATGGTAACATGACATTTAAATGTACCTCCATGATTATACCCTACTTTCTGACTTATTACATGCCTAATGTGAACAATTTATCCAAAACACCTCTTAGTATACCTTGCTTGGAAACACACTTTATCATAAAGGCTATGATGTAACTCTGATTTCTTGTTTAAATTTGAAAGAGGTTGATTTGGCGATCAAAGATGCTCATGATGAGATATGTGGGGCACTGTTAGGACCCTTTGTCTTAACCACCCTTTTATAACTTGTTTCTTTAATAAAAGGATGTAGACACATATGCCTTATAAGACATCCCTCAAACCTATTGTAATAGTTGAATGTAATAGTGTATTAGTGGAATAATCCCACATTCATTGTGAGTAGTAGTTATTTAGTGATAGATTAAAATAAATGAGCCTAAACTAGTATGAATGCCCCCACAAATTGTTTTGAATTGAGCTTGATCAAAGGAGGTTGCCCCCTTGAAGAGGCCGAAAATAATGTGATTATGCTATTGTGATACAATTTTACTTATTTTGGAATAAATATATTACTAATATTTCTGATTTATTTCATATATTTGTAATTTATTCCTAACTTATTCAGGAAGAATCCTATTATCTAGTATTAGAGCACTTTTGAGGGATAATTTTTTCTTGATGTCCACTGTATGCTCTTACCTTGCCTTAATGGAATATTGGTGATCATAAAGTGGTAACAAATCATCATTATAAGCTATGCTTTACACCCAATCATGTATATTAATTGTATTTTTAAAGTTATCCATATGTCAAGATCTATAATATCTTTTTGGCAAAAGGCCATCATCACTACAATTAACATTTTAAACTCCACCTATGTGCATTGACATTTTTTATGTCTTCTCCCCAAAACATCATGTACGCATCATTTATAATTACTGCAATGTTTGGAAAAAAGATCTATGCCATTGGTGTATTGTATCATCAACATCAAACTCTGATAAGGACTTTCATTTGTAATTTGAATGGTCTAAGTTTTATTTTTATAAAATTTAAATTTCTATCCGGTGGCTATTCTACCACTGATCATACTGTAATTTTATTTATTATATTTTGATCCAGTTTTGGCCATGCTACCAACTAATCACATTCTAATTTTTTTTATTCTGATCTAGTTCTATCCATACTTCCAACTGATCACACTGTAATTATTTATTCTATTCCAATCAAGTTTATCCATACTACCAATTGATCGTACTAAAATTGTCTATTCTATTTTGATCTGTTTTTGGCCATACTACCAACTGATCACACTGTAATTATTGTTATATTATAATATGATTTTGGCTACATTACCAATCGATTACATGGTAATCCCAATTCAGATATGGTTTTGGTCTTACATCCAACTGATCCTATTATAGAAATTTTTTGATGCCCATATACCAAATACACATTGTGATTTTTTCATCACATTGATCATTTTAGGGGGTAACTCCAAATTTTCACTAAAATCTTCCCTAAATTCCCATACTTCAAATAGTGTCGCCTACAATCCAAATGCATTTTTAATTTTTTTTTCACTTGTGTGAAAATTACACCATTATAATCATCTTGAAACATTGGTCATTTTAACATATAAATTCACTTAGCCTTTTTTGACACCCCCAACCCCCTGGTAAATGGTTTTTACCTGTGCAGGCACCGTGTCCCATGACCAGCCCAAATAGTAGGTCAGAATTAAATCCAAATTATAAGAACTCAATACCAAAATATTCCAGTTGTCTAACCTCACTCCAAGATATCTATACTCCATGTATTATTCTACTCATCCAAACCTAATGAGGATTATCACCCAGATGGTATTTCTTCTTCCTAAACACCATTATGTGGCCCTAAATTAATTTTTTTCAATTTTTATGGCATTGAACCCACTAGCTAGCTCTAATGTTCTAAATAATACTTCAACATGCATCCCACTAATGATAGTTTCTATTGCATCATTTCACTTAGAGAAAGAATTTGTTCAGTGGCACCAATGGTAATGTCAGTAACATCCCAAACTAAATTAGGCTGAATTCTCCAAACTCTTATTAGTGAATTTTGGGCCTAGTTCCTAAGATGAATTCACAGGGGCACTAACTAAACTTCATCAAACTGGCACTACATGATAATATTAAATAGAGTCATAAAAACTTTCCAATCAAATGGAAGGCCTCTCTGATAATTTTTTCAAAAGTTGTTTCATCAGTGGTCTCATAGATGTGCTAGGTGAAAATGTTTCAACATCACACCATGATGGAATCCTTAGACTTAGACATGTTCTTTGAAGACAAACTCAACTGTTAACATCATAATTCAAATTAGGAACCCTCTAATCCATCTTCATTCCAATGCACCAACACAAACTTTCTTCTCAATGCAACCCCCATCAAATGTCTCACCAAGAGTGAAATATGCACACGTTACAAAAAGAGGTTATGCTATAATTATGATGATAAATGGATGAAGGGACACAAATGAATTGAACAAAAAAGTACCTATTTGATGTTGATTCCCCACCTGATACAACAAAATGTGAGGATATAATAGAATATGAAGATACCATAAATGAGTTAGATCAAGTGACCGATGATTCCCAACCCTCAAATTCACATCCTGAAATCTCTATGTATGCTTTGGTAGGGGTAACCACTCCCCAAACAATGTGTGTCAAAGGATTTTTCAAGAAATAACCCCTCACCATTTTTATTGATTTTGGAAGCACTCACAACTTCATTGATCCTCATGTGGAAAAGTAAGTAGATTATTTTATGCACCCTTGTTCTAGTTTTGAGGTGATGATTGCCAATGGGGGAACCTTGTTGTGCAAGGGAAAGTGTCACAATGTTCACATTTTAGTGGTTGACTATAATCTTAGGACTGACATGCTTGATTTTTATTTAGGTGGCTATGATGTTGATCTAGAATCCCAATGGTTACGAACTCTTAGACCCATTCTTTGGGATTTTTCTGAGCTATGGATATAATTATCTAAGAATGGACATAAATACACACTGAAATGCCTTATTCTTAGATCCAATAGTGTAATTATATCTCACTACATGGAAAAATTTATCAAAAAGGGATCTCATGGAACAATTTCCTAACTATTTTCTCTTCACACTTCTTCACCAATGGACTCTATCCAACCATCACACTTGCACAATATTTTGGTTAAGCATGCCCCAATTTTTTAAGAACCAAGATGATTGCCACATCATCACCCTGAAGACCATTACACCCAACTTCTTATAGATAGTACACACCCAACATTTGGCCATACCACTACCCATTTCTTCAAAAGTCTGAGACTAAAAATATGGCTCATGACCTCCTTCAAGTAGGAGTCATTAGACCTAGCCTTAGCCCATATTCTTCACTAGTCTTGCTCGTTCATGAAAAATATGGATCCTAACAACTCTACATTGATTTTTAGGATTTGAACAAGCTCAAAATCAAGGAAAAAATTACCATTCTAGTAATAGATGAGATTTTCAATGAACTCTATGGTGCAATTTTTTTCTCCAAGTTGGATCTGCACTCTATCTATCACTAAATCTATCTTCATGAAGTAAACATTCTCAAAATGGAATTTTGCACACATGATGGTCACAATGAGTTATTGGTCATGACATTCAAGCTTACCAATGCTCCCTCCACATTCCAAGGCTTAATGAACTGAGTATTTCACCCCTTATTATGGAATTTTATCTTGGTCTTCTTCAATGACATCTTTCTCTACAATTGAACATGGGAAGATCACCTCAACAACCTCAACATAGCCTTGGGAATTATTTCTACAAATAATTTATGTGCCAAACATTCTAAATCTTACTTTGGGAAATTAGAGGTCAATTACCTATGACTTATTATTGCATCTAATGGTGTTCATGTCGACCCCAATAAAATTGAAGCTATGACCAACTAGCCACTATCAAGGACACTCAAAAGTGTACAAGGATTTCTTGGCCTAACAGGGTATTACCATAATTTTTTCAAGGATTAAAAAAATATTATAGATCCATTAATAATTATGCTCAAGAAAGACTCCTTTATATGGTCAACAATATTTTCTTCAACATTCAATTTACACCACACCAATCTTGGCCATGTTTGATTTCACCCAAACATTTATTATTGAGTGTTATGTATGTGGTACAAGTCTTGATGTCATGCTAATGCAAGAAAGTCATCTCATTGCCTTCATTAACAAGGTCCTCAGTGGGTGAAATTTGGCACATTCCATGTACAAGAAAGAAATTATGGTTATCCTCCATGCAATCAAAAAATGGCATCCATACTTAGTTGGTTGACACTTTTATATCAAAATTGACCACCAAAGCCTCATGTATTTTTTAGATCAATGATTATCTTTCCCAAATAAAAAAATGGGTTTCTAAACTCATGGGGTATGATTTCGAGATCACATACAAAAAAGGAAAGGACAACTTGGTGGTTGATGCTCTCTCTCACAAATTTTAATAACAAACATAACTGTGTGTTGTTTCAATTCCCATTTTTCATGGATCCATGATCCTTAACATGAATGGCATAATGACAACCCCACCCAAATAGTTCATTCTTCAACTATCTATTGATTCCTCTACTAAAAATCACTACACTTTGGATGGCCATACCTTATAATATAAAGGTCTCATTTTATTACTCATTGGCTCCAAATTCAAACAAACCATTTTGTAGGAGTTGCATACCTCCCCTTCAGCATGTCATTCAGGTTTTATGAAAACATATGAATGAGGCTATTGTAGTTTATTTTGGCCCATAATTAATCATGATATCAAAAGGTTTGTTTCTAAATGTGATACATTATAATAAAACAAAAGTGAAACATTCACACAACCTAGGTTACTCTAGCCACTATCAATTCCACAACTCTTTGGATAGACATTTCAATGGATTTGATCAAAGGTCTCCCTAAATTTGGTATAAAATCAATCATTCTTGTAGTAGTTGATCAGATTTCTAAATATGCTCACTTATGTGCTATGGCTCATCCCTATAGTGCTTCCACCATAACCCAAACATTTCTTAATCAAATATTCTAGCTTCACGATACTCCTACCCCTATTATATCATGTTGTGACTCTACCTTCACAAGTCATTTTTGGTAAGAAATCTTTAGATGGCTTAGTACAACACTAAAAATTAGTTCAAGATATCATCCCTAGATTGATGGCCAGGTAGAAATTATTAATAAATGTTTATAAACCTATCTCCATTTTTTTTTCATGGAGTATAAAAATCAGTGGGTAAAATGGTTACCTCTTATAGAATGGTGGTACAACACCTCCTACCACATAGCCAACAAGCTAACCCCATATGAGGTTGTTTATGGCCAAAAGCTACACTCTCTTATTTCATATATGCCAGGAAACTCTCTAGTATAGGATATTGATAATACCATCAATGCACAAGATGGTATCCATCGGTTCTTCAAGGATAATATCATGGCACAAAATTACATGAAGCAACAGGTAGACCTACACCACCCTAAATGCTATTTTCACCTCAGAGATATGGTTTTCCCTTACCTAGAACATTATAAGAAATCTTATTTGAAGCTAAAAGGTCACCATAAATTAACTCAAATATTCTATGGGCCTTATAAAATTCTCTAGTAGGTTGGACTTATCATTTAAAATTTGGAACCTTCATCATGCATACACCTTATATTTCATGTCTCATGCTTAAAGAAGGCCCTTCATTTGAATGTCAACACCCAGACAGTGCTTCGAGACAACTTGAAGCTATCCTCAATAGGCACTCTCATTTGTTCTCTAATCTGGTCATCACGAAAGTTCTAGTTCAATGGCATGGGATGCAACCAAAAGATATCACTTGGAAACCTTTTCTTCCAATCCAACATTAATTTCCTAACCTAAAGCTTTGAGGACAAATATTTTAATGGGGAAGGCATGTTAGAACCCTTCATCCTAACCATCCTTTTATAATTTAATTCTTTAATAAAAGGCTATAGATGTATATTCTTTTTAAGACATCCCTCAAGCCCATTATTATAATAGAATATAATAATGTATTAGTGAAATAATTCCACATTCATTAGGAGTAGTAATTTTCTAGTGATAGATTACTATAAATAGGCACCTAGACTAGTACGAAGGCACCCATGAATTGTATTGAATTGAACTTACTCAAAAGAGGTTGCCTCTTATAATAGGCCAATGATTATGTGATTCTAATATTGTAATAAAATCATGTTTATTTTGGAATAAATATATTGGTTTTTATTTTATTATTTTTAAAATATTGGAGTTATATTCCTAAATAATAAAGGGGTTGAATAATGTAAATTAGTAAGTAAATATGAAAGAATTAGCCTACTAATTTATGTAAATAGATTGTATTTTTACCTTTTCTAAATATAGTAGGAAGTGAGAGAAATTAGAACTTAGCTTATTCTGGCTGATCTAAACCGAGACAAGTATGATACTGGAGGAGCAAGACTAAGAAATAGTTAGAAATAGGCCTCTTGAATTCATTTCTTGATTGGATAGGAGCTTCAAAAATAGGACACCCTACTATTCGATGTTATAGTCTTATTCTGATGCTCTTATCTTGAGGTTGAAAGCTTTCTAGGTTCTTCTCAGAATACCTATGTTACCTTGTCACTAAAATTTTAGGGTTTGGGACCTCATAGAGCTCATTGTGTGCCTATTTTAATATTTTAAAACCCTTAGGAGCTCTTGGTGCTTGAATTGGAATGTAAAATTGGGAAAGAGACAAAAGGGGTTAGTGTGTAAATGATACTCTGGATGCACTTCACACCCCATGTGTAGGCATGCTACCTACATACCAATACTCTCAAGAGGGATCAAGATAATGTAGTTCTCGCATTGAAGTGCTTGGTATAATTTGTGTATGATCAATGAAATTAGAATGAAAAATTAGATGTGATTCAATTGGCTAGGGACTAGTGAAATGACTTGAGTAGGCTTGAAATGATGTTGGAAGGCTATGTGCAAATAATGAGGAAGAGTGTTTGAGTGTACTTGCTTGTATTCTTGTGTCTCTCTTGAAAATGAGTGCCAAACTTTATAAATGGACTTAGAATGGCCTTTTATAGGAAAATATATGATCATGGGTTAAATGAATTTGCATTAGGATGACAATGGAAAAGATAAGGAATCAAAATAATCTAACCATTAAAGGCAAAAGTAAACTTGGACAACAATGCCAAAAATAGGACACTAGGTTCCAGTACTCCTATCCTATTTGGATGTTGTTGTCCTAAGGGGATGAGACCTATGGGGATGGATCTAGGTCTAAAATCACTACCTAGGTCTACAAGGGCTAATTTAAAAAAGCTTTAGATGACTAGGAATCAATGAAAGAAGTAGCCTAGAAGGGTTGTGTAAGCCAACAGGAGGACCTATGGATTAGGTGTCTTAGCCAAACCAAAGTTGTACAATTTTGCATTTTACATGACTACATTTGCCCCCTCTTTATTCTAGTGATGTAGTAAAGTGAAATAATAAGATAAAGGAAAATAAGAAGCATACCTAAACTTACCTATAAGGGTGAAGCTCATGAAGCTGTGTGATGCTGGATGTGCATAGAGAGAGCACACTGTGAATTATAAATCTACAATGAAAATATAAAATAGATCAGTTCTGACTAGATACAATATATATAAAATAAGAATGTATAAGAGCTAAGTAAGAGGAAGAGAAGGGAATGAATACACCTCAACAGGTTTATAAACCAATATAAAACCTGTTGTGATGTTGAAGTGTGCTGGATGATACTGAGTGTGTATTGAATCAAGAGTAATATCATAAATGGAGCTGAGTGTTCAATTCCATAGAAAATGTTTCAAGAATGTAAATATTTTCCCTTTGGCTCTATCATCACCAACTATGTGAAGTTAATGAATCATGCATGTGCTAATCAATGTCTGGACTATGTGTCCAATGCTTTTTAATAGGTGGCTCAAGAATACAAAGGTTAGCTAGACCTTTGGCTCTATCATTGCCCATGAATTGAAGCTATAAAGTGATACCAATATAGAATATATGTCATATGAGATGGCTCATGGATCCCATGGATGTATTGGAAATCTAAAAATGTGGCATGGATAGTGTGAATATGTGCTAGAAATTAGGCCACTCTTGGCCATTTTTAAAGATGGAGGTTAGGCTTGTATGAAAGCCTCTCCAAAACTGATGAAAAATACTTATGTGAAATCCAACTTGAGAACTCAGGTATTTATAAAGCTAAAATTGTATGAAAATTTAACTCAAATGTGATGCCAACCACCTACAAATGGAGTTAGGCATGCAACTACTGAGAATGGCTAGATATTAACTGAACTTGAAAAGAAAATAAGATCAATGTACCACGTACATTGCCCCCAGTCATTGATGTATAGAACGTGGATTTTGATTTGAAAGTTATGCCAACTACCTAATCTAAGTTTAAAGTGAGAACCATCATGCCATGCATGATAACCCATTGTATATGAGAAAATTATACTAAAACTACTGAATTTGACTGATCTAAAAGTGCAAAAATTGTCCATAAACTAAACTTTTTGCCTATTTTTGGAAACCTTATGTGTTTTCCTACTTAGACAGGAGAACCAAAATATGGAAACCCCTGTGTTTGGTACTACTATCCATTTTTGGTGTGAAAACTCATAACTGATATGAAACTATCACTATTTTTCTACTCTGGTTTGACTGGTTTGACCTCTGGATTATGTATTGAGTGTTTTGAATGCTGCTATTTTGACTGTTATGAGGTTTGATCTTTATGAAAAACCCTTATTTGATGCCCCCTTTTTTGAGGGTAGGAATAATGAACTTGCCATGACTGCCCTCATAAGAAAAAGAGTCCTGTAATTGTGTTAAGTTATATAGATGCAAGAAATAACATTAAATATTTGACAAGATATTTCAAGATATAGAAATATTTGAATTGATAGATTGTTATATCAATAGGGGTATGTCTAGATAGATATAATAATGTAAGAACATGCACAAAGATACTAGATTAGACTAGTAATGTTAGATATTAGTTGTTAATTTGTTAGTAAGCATGGACGGATAGAACATGATGGCCATCATGACATCCAAGAAGCAAGATAAATGCATGATTGGAATCATGGCATTGTACATAGTGAGGAGAAAATAAGGATATGAAGAAACAATCAATAAGCATACAAGGGTGGCCAAGGGGCCATACACACAAAAGACATGGGAACATGTCCCTTAAACCAGAAAGCAAGCATACAAGGCATGTTCAAATGCCACATACACATATAAGTGGAAGAAGCAAAGTTAGCATGATGGCCACAAGCACATAAAATAGTACAAAAAAAAGACATTTTTATATTTCCTAAGGCACACACATGAATACAATCAAAATACATTGGAAAATGTCCTAAGGCATAAGCAAGAGATAAGCTAGAACTAGAAATGAAATCACACAAGCTACACCAAGCAAGGAATGAAAACAAGAGTAAGAATTGGAAGATACAAACACATCTAACTAATCAAATCAAATGTGAAAGTATGAAAAACATGTGTGGTATAAGACTAGGTATATACTAAGAAATACACAAGTGCTAGGTACTAGTAAAATGTTGATGTATTAATCTATGTAATCTAGTAAAGAATGTGCATCAGTATGATAACTTAGAGTGTGTAGTGTAAGAATGACATAACCTAGATGGTGTAGTCATGTAGAAGATTCCCCTAGTGGGTGTGTAGACTGATGTATGTCTCAAATGTAGAAGTAGAAATGCCCCATTGATGGGTAGTGTGAAGCAATTAAAGAGATGGATGTCACTGTGCACACTCAAAAGAGATCAAGTGAAGCATGGTAGTGTAGATAAATCAACATACAATATCATGAAATAACAAATATAAGTCTTAGCATGATAGTAGTAATGTAAACATGGATGATGCACACAATCAAAAATATCTTTGGTGTTTTTACAATTTTTTGAATGTTTTTGTATTTTTGAAGTTTTATATTATTTTTGTATTTTTGAAAATATTTGAACTATGTATAATCAAGCAAGAGAGTTTATGTAAAATTAGTGATAGAAAGAAATGATACTAACTAATGAGTCTCGATGGGACCCCCTGTCATGGTGTTCTATATCAAATAATGGGATCATGCATGATTGTGAGGCACGATGGAGTGTCTAAGATTGTAAAACTAAAATCTATGTACGTTGCATCTAATCTAAACTATTTGAAGTGGAAACTAAATGTGGGGTCCCCCTATGGCTTTGAGAAGTAGATGTAATTGTAGGGCTCTTAGGGGCCCATATGTAGGTAGGAAAATAAACTCTATGAATAGGTTCTCTTTGTGTAGCTGTATGAGACCACAATGTAGCTTATCTAAGTGTGACCATTGTAGCTGGAACCTATCTAGAATCCTAAAATTATGGGGGTGTATAAAACCTCTATACTGGTGATGGATGATGTAAATGTGGTTGGATTAGAAGGGGAAGCTCTACTAAAACTGAAGGAGAAGCTAAAACTGGTGGGAGAACTAGAGCTAGTGACTGGAAACTGGTAGATGGATCTGAAGTGCGGAGTGGTGACTCGTATGAAACTCTACCAACTGTAATAACCTAATTAGCATGAATAAATTTCACACCCTGAGTTTTTGAATCCATGGTCGACCAAGTGTGATGTCAAAAACTCTATCATTAGGAACTATAGTGAATGGTGTGGCCACATATGTAAGGTCAACCTATAATGGAAGTACTATCTCACCCAATGATTTCTATAATGCCCACTAAAACCATTAATAAATGTGTCTATCAGAGTGATATCATACTTTGAATAACCCAAATGCTATAAAAGTGTGAAAGTACACATGTTAAGACTAGAATATTTATCGATGAGTACACTATGAATAGGCTAATTATGAATATGTGTTCTAATAAATAGTGCATTATACCCTGTATTATCATGTACAATCTCCTCATCTAAAAAAGATATCAAAGTCTTGGCTGGAACTCTAGACTCATACACCCCTATCATACCACTCAAAGGATGTGACCATTGAAGGTCCCTGGTATGTATGGTGAACATCTGATGTGTCCCTTTGCTCTTGTTTAGAACATTATGGAAATAGATCTAAAAATATTTTTAAAGCTTTATCCTATGTTAGTTTTGCCTCTGGAGGCTTAACTGAAGTGCCCAAATCAAGTAGGTTATCATCAATCAAATATTGTATCTTATGTCACAAACTGATGCATCTATTTGTTGTATGGCCTGGTGCCTTATGAAAATCACAAAATACATGCTAATCATATCTCCATGGAAGAGGCTTTGTTAGATCTACTTCCTAGATAGGAAGGAGAGTGATGATGTTACATTCCAGTAACTACTGTAAAACCCTAGTTGGAGAAACTGGTAGATTGGTAAATGCATGATGAGGAGTTGTTGATAGAACCACATGCTGAGGGGGATTGAAAGTTGTATTAACTATTGGTTGATTCTGATTCTTATTATCATTGATTTTGACCTTGTATGAGACTTTGTTGTTACTCTTATTAGTTGTGTTTGGGATACTTAAATACTTAAGTTTTCCCATTGAAATTAACTTGACTTCTCTTCCTTTGAGTGTATGACACAATTCAGTGAAAGAAGAGAATATTTTGAACACAATAGATTCATGCAGTGATGGTAGAAGGCTCTATTTGAAGATGTCCTATAGCTCTTGATCATCCATGGGGCTAGTTAACTTAGCCAGAATAGTCTTGTATCTAAGAACATAATCCGTGAGAGGCTTATTTGACCTTTGTTTCTATTGTGAAATCTATGCATATGAAACCTTATCACCAATGTTGTTACTAAAATGTGCTAGGAAAATGTCTACTAAAGGATTAAATGTCATGACCAATAGATTTGATAGACTATAAAACCATTGTAAGGCATGATCCTTTAGGCTCTACAAAAATAAATTGGTAAGTGGCTAGTCATTGGGTACATAATCCAAGCATGCTACATGAAAAACTCTCAAATTTGTCTCTAGATTACCCTTACCATCATAAAGAGTAATCTTGGGTTGAACAAATCCTTGTGACAAGGGTGTAGAAGCAATATGACATGCCAATGGTGTATGCAAAAGAACAAAAGAATCCAAAGCCTGTGTAGGTATAAAGGTACCTTGATCAAGATGTTGCACTTTGGATTGAAGAGATCGTATCTCTTGCACAAGGGATACCACATTAGGAGATAGCGATGTACTAGCTACAACTGGTGGCATAGAAGAAGGTTGGGCTACTATAGGGTTGGTTGAGACACAATTACCCCCATATTGTCATTTACAACTGTATGCTTTGTGGTTTGAGAAGATGACCCATTGGTTTCTTTTTGTTGTTCTTCTTGTAAAATTCTAAGCATGTCATTTTACATATTTAGATGTTTAGTTAAGATTTCTTGAAGTTCTCTTTTATCAGTTTCATCAAAATAGGTATATTGAGCCATTGGTAAAGTAGGAAAACAATTTGAAATGTTTTGAAATATATTTTAGTAGGCAATGTGTTAGAAATGGAAAGTACTGAATATAAGAAACACAAAGTCCAAAAAATAGTGAATTGAAATTTGCACAAAAAGGATACTGAGCTACCCAACATGTAAAGTGATACCTCAACAATCAAAAAGGAGCTAGTACATGCAACTAAGGATTTTTTAGAAATACTTGTGCAAAATAATATGAATTATTAATGTTGAAACTAATTTTTTGAGTTTGATATGCAACTAAATTTTTAGAAAATGATGTGAAAAGTACTAAAGAATAATTGAGAATGTATTTGATGCAAGTAGGGTTTTGAATGATTTTTTTCAAAATTAATGCGATAATTTGAAAATTTTTCTATGAATTTGTTGAATTTAGCTTGAAAAATTTGAAAATATTTCTAAAATTAGCAATTTATTTTTCCTAGTGGTTTGAAAGTGTTTGTATGCAAATAAGACATGGTCTATGTAAACTAAGGTTTGGGTGAATTTATTGAAAATATATCAAATAATTTTTAGTTTTTTGATTTTTAAATTTAGGAAAAATTAAGAAAATATTGTAAAAAATCAAAAATAATTAGCCTTAGGGTTTTTAGGGTTTTTGTGCAAAAATTTTGAAGTTGGGTTCACCAAATGTTTTATTGTTTTTAAAATATTTGAGTTATATTCTTAAATAATAAAGGGGTTGAACAATATAAATTAGTAAGTAAATATGCATGAATTAGCCTACTAATTTGTGTAAATAGATTGTATTTTTACCTTTTATAAATATAGTAAGAAGTGAGAGAAATTAGAACTTACCTTATTTTGGCTGGTCTGGACTAAGACAAGGTCTGATACCAGAGGAGCAGGACTGAGAAAAAATCATAAATAGGCCTCTTAACTTCATTTATTGATTGGATAGGAGTGCCAAAAATAAGATACCCTAATATCTGGTACTGTAGTCCTATTCTGGTGCTATTGTCTTGAGACTAAAATCTTTCTAGGTTCTATTTGGGATGCTTATGTTAAATTGTCACTAAAATTATAGGGTCTAGGACCTCAATGTGTGCCTATTTTAATCTTTGAAAACCTTTAAGATCTCCTGGTGCTTGAACTTGAATGCAAACTTGGGAAAGAGAGAAAAGGGGTTAGTGTGTAAAGGATACAATGGATGCACTTCACACCTCGTGTGTGGGCAAGCTGCCTACATATCAATACTCTGAAGAGGGATCAAGCTAATGTAGTTATCCCATTGAAGTGTTTGGTGTAATTTGTGTATGATCAATGTAAATAAAATGCAAAATAAGTTGTGCTTTAGCTGGCTAGGGACTAGTGCAATGACTTAAGTAGGCTTGAAATAATGTTGGAAGGTTGTATGCAAAGAACGAGGAAGAGTGTTTGAGTGTACTTGCTTGTATTCTTATGTCTCTCTTGAAAATGAGTGCCAACACTTCTAAATGGACTTAAAATGGCCTTTTATAAGGAAATAGATGATCATGGGTTAAATGAATTTGCATCAAGCTGATAAAGTAGAAGATAAGGAATTAGAAGAATCTGACTATTGGAGGCAAAAGTGAACTTGGACAATAGTGTTAATAACTATACACCCTAGGTTCTAGTGATCCTGTCTTATTTGGGTGCTATTTTCCTAAGGGGATGAGACCTAGGGAGATGGATCTGGGCCTAAAAGGGCTGCTGGGTCTGAAAGGGATAAGTCTGAAAAGCTTTGGATGACTGGGAATCAGTGAAAGAAGTAGCCTAGAAGAGTTGTGTGAGTCAATAGGGGGACCTACAGATTAGTTGTCTTAGCCATACTAAAGTTGTATAATTTTGCATTTTACATGACTATACTTCTATTTTTGATTTATATCATATATTTGTAATTTATTCCTGACTTGTTTAAGATGGATCTTATTAGGCACACACTATTGAGATGGTCCTTATCAATTTTTTTTGCACATGATATTATTGTTTGACTATGGAATCATATGTGTTAAAATATGTCAAGAAATGTATTGATTTTCAAAAAAATTATGATCTCATTCATGCTCCATCTCAAGTGTTGTAGTCGATAACAAATCCTTTGCCCTTCTCTACATGGGGGTTCAATCTTATGGGGAAGACTAATCCCACCTCATTTGAAGAATAAATTATAGGGAGGGTTTCGGTTCAATACTTGGATATAAATACCCCATTCACTTCTTTTATAATAGAGGAACATTCATTTTTGCATTGCTACAGCTTGTAATTAAATTATTTATACGTTAGAGGAGTCATTGCTTAGGGTTTTACATTGGAGAGAAAGAAGCTTATCTTGTGGGAAAGTCATAGATGCAAACTAGGATTATTTTAGCCTATAAATGATTTATATAGTGTGATCCTTATAAAGCCACAACAACCTCTTGAAAATCACCATTTACCAAAGGAGAGATTGAGGCATAATAGATTCAATTCAAGGTAAGTATTCTAAATTTTTATTCTTTCATTTAGTAGATAGATATTGTACAAAGTAGTATGATGAATGTTGTAATCTTTGCTTAGTTTACCTCTACATTGAATTGAGTAAAGTTTTCTTTGCATGTTTTATTTTATTTGTTTAACTATCCCCCTTTGTGCCACAAGCTTTAGTGAGCACTAGATTAGATTTATTTTATGTATTGTAGGCCTAGCTAGGGTTATTATATAATGTCATTTTCATAAAGGCTTTGGAAACCTCTTTTAATATTGTGCTGTAAGATTTCCTTAGTTAGGTTTAACATATCTAAATTGGTCATGTTATGATATAAATAACTATGCATTGAATTATTTTGGTAAGATTACCTTCTCTGAGCTTGGAGTCCACTAAGTAGGATAAGATATAGATCCATCATAATTCATTGCATACAATCTAGTGATCTCAATGTGAATCCAACCCTTAAATTTTTAATTTTCATTTATAGTCGATTGGATTGAGTATGTCTATCTAATTTTAATCTTTTGTGCATAGGTTTTTAGCTAGGTTGAGCCTATTGATCCAATTTCATATTATATACATAGGTTTTCAAATTCATTGACCTTGTCGATCCAGTTCTATCTTTTATATATAAGTTTCCAACTTCATCAACATTGTCGATCTAATTTTATTCTTTGTGCACATGGTTTTTTGGTTGTAACCAACTGGATCAAATTGATCAATCTAATCATTCATTCTGCCTTCTATGTCTAACTAAGTCAACATGCTCGATTTAGTTCTTTTCTATATTTTAATTTTAACTAAATTTATTTAATTGATCTAGTTTCATCTTTTTTTTTTATCAGTCTTAGTTAAACTATATTGACTAACTTGAATCTATTTAATAGCATATTTTTTTACCTTTACATGATCAAGAAATTGCCTAAGTGACCCAGTTAAACAACAATTCAACATTATAAGCAAAAACTACTAAATTGACCTTGTCAATATTTTTCTATCTTCCATGTTCACTCTAAACAACTTAGTATTTCCATTTTTTTAGTTTTAAAGTATATATTTCTTAATTTTTAATTAAAATTCAAATTATGTATTGTTTTTCTCACTTTTCAATTCTATTAAAATATATCAACACAGTCAACTAGATCGACCTGGTTATGTTCCTATTTTCTGCCATCAAATTAAGTCCACTAGGTTGATTTTGATGGTTTTGATATGTTTTACAATATATTGAATCAATTAGATTGACTTTGTTTTGTTTTGTTTTCCCAACTAGATCTATATGCTTGATCTTATTCTGCATGTTTCAATTTTCTAGAATAAGCAAAGGAAATTCACTTCTATTTCATAGTAATTACAATCACTTCTAAATTTTAGATGGTGCTTGTTTATTTTCTTTCAAAAATTACAACTTGGGTTTTCAATAAAATTTATTTTCATCTTGCTTAGCTTTCCATAAAAATTATGTACCAAAATTTTTAAAACTACTTAGCTACTATAGTGAAGGGATACACAATATTCTATTTATGGTCCTTGTCTATCATTTATAAATATTTTGGTGTGAGGGTCTTTCCTCAATACTCATAACCATAATATAGATCTAAATATGGTCTTTAGTTTTCATGTACTTCACAGTATTTAAAAAACACTTAGGATTTTTATTTATATTAAACTTAAAAAATTTATCCATTTATTTGATTGTGTGGTAATTCAGTTAGCAGTTATCACTAAGAAGTTACTTTCAACTTACCCTTGAAACTGGGTTTAATAGGCTATGGGAATGACACTTCCTCCATAGTTACTTCTCTAAAACATTAGGTTGACACTATCCAATGGATAAGCCAATATATTTAAAAGCCTATATTATCAATCACAACTTCTAGTACAACTTATTGACCTCATTTTTAGATAATTAACTAGAATCTAAATTACAAAATTGATGCTTGTTATTTGCCATTCTATGTTGTATTTTAAACTATATTATCCATCATTGATACAAGTTCTGTGATATGTGTTTCAAATTTAGTTTTATTTTTTACTTTTCCAACTAGATCAAATAGTTGAACTTAGTTTATAATTTAGTTATGTTTCTTGCTTTTCCAACTAAATCGACCAGTTCAACCTAGTTAGTTTATAGACTGTTCTATTTTCCTAATTTTCCAACTAAATCGACTAGCTCAACCAATTCCATTTATAGACTATCTATTTTCCTACTTTTCCAACTTGATTGATCAACATAGCCTAGTCTATTTCCAGTTTTTTCTACATTCTTGCTTATCTAACTAGATTGACCAACTTGATATAGTATTAGATTGCTGACATAGTTCATCTTTAGATTGTTTAGTATTTTTTAATTCACAAACCTACATTGACTACCCTGATTACGTATTTTATGGATGATTTAGTTCATTATCATATTGTTATGTTTTCCCTATTTATAAACCAATTACATCAATAAGCAACCCAATTGCATACTTATAAACTGACATAGTTGATTTTCTAAGCATAATCAAACTTATTTACTTGATCTAGTCTAATTAGTGGTCGACTTAGTTTTAATCCTAAACAAAATTTCCCTAAAAGCAATCTACACATTATCCTTATCCTTTCCACCTTACTTATCATCATGAAATCCCTTATCAAAATTTTCCTTTACAATCTTAATCTATTTAGAGATACATGTGTTGTTCCTTCTTACCTACCCTTGCTACCCAAGAGGATATTCTCTTATGGTGCACTTATTCCCACCATTCATACAAATCTTGTGACTGCAACATGGTTAAAATTACTTAAAGTGATGATTTAGATGGATATAATCCATTTCATACTTCTCATAGTAATACCCTATCTAAACTTTCTTATTATACCATTAGTGCAATATATACTAACATAGAAAATACTCCCATAAGGAATCCTCCTATTGGAAACATTCATATCCCTAACCTTGGGAATGTTCCTTCTTCTAACACTAATAATTAAACTCATCACCTCCTCGCACTACTAGAAACCAAAATACACTTATTGATATGACTCAAATTATTTATCAAATGGTTCAACAAATAAATGTGTAGACACTTGAAAACTGTACTAGGTGTTTAAATACTTCAAAATACTTTAGAGACCACCTAACCCTTATCAACCCACTGACCAACCTATCAGAACCTAAGTCTAGTTAATTACTTAGCTAATTAAAATCACTAATTTACTAACCTAACCCTTTAACCCAACCCTTTTAACTTACCTTGACCTATTCTCCTCTAGACACTCGATTGCCGATAGTTAGCTTAACCATAGACAATTAACATGACCATTGACGGTCAGGTCCTCACCCTCCTAACTCATCACTAGCTGTGTGCGAGATAACAAGGCAAAATTTAATATGTTCACCTTATGTGATGATAAAGAACTCCCAAGCATTGAAATCAAACATGCCAACCTACTAGGGAGCCTTCTATCCTCCATCTCTTTTAGTCTATAAAATGAGGGGAGTAGAATGTGAAAGGGATCCATCAACACAAGCATTGTTGCACATAGGTATTCAAGATTCCAGTTAGCTAGCTAATCTGCTTCCAACAATCAAGAAATAATAATATATATCTAAAATTCTACCCAAATTTATTTTGAGGTAAAGTACTATTACTCTACTAAAATTACTCCAACCATCCACCATCAACCATCAACCATTGAATAAGCAATATGCATATCTTATAATTTAACTTTGTTTATTTCATTTTTGACCTTCCCACCCTAATTCACCTTTTTATACCTATCTTCCAATCTCCTATTTATGACCAAACCCTTAACCAAACATCTACTTGATCAGCTACCCAGTCTATAAATCCTTTTTGGAACACTTATAGAAATCCAAAAGTAACCACCGATGGTTAGCACAACCATTGATAGTCACACCAATTGTCGATGGTTACCCAACTGCTAATGGTTAGCCTAATCACCAACGGTCACCTTGACTATCGATAATCACTATGATAAGAAATAACAAGTTGTTTTTGACCCCTTACCCTCAACCAAACCTAACTTTTTGTGTTCCTGCTGTTCACAGACCCCTACCTAATTTTATAAATCTAACTTGACCTATTTTTAGCATTAGTATTGACCCCCTTTTGCTATATTTAGTCATTTTTATTATCATACATTTATCTACTTATTGTATTTCATTTTATTTATTTTCTATTATTTGATGTAAGTAGTTTAATTTTATCTTTTTCAACTTAATTGTTATCAAAGAGTGGATTGATAGCCTCTTAACAAGCTCACACTTCTTGGATCTAGCTCACACTAGGTAGTCCACCTAACTATCTTTATAACAACCCCTTTTGTTAGTGTTTTTTTAATTTATAGGTAATCTTTCCAAGATAAAAAGGATCTCTCTACACTCATTTGGATCACATGTGCATAACAAACCAGGTATTTATACCATACCCTTATTACTAGTTTTTTTAATCTTCTTCCAAAATTAAGAAATGAGCAAAAATTAATAGAAATATTTTGGCATGCCCAATGGGACCCTAACATCATCTAGGTGCCCTTTTCTTCCTTTATTATATGCTTATATAATGAAATTTGAAATTTATTTTGGGCTTTAAATAAACCTTGCATACATTGATTATTTGCTTGTTTTAGTTCATCTAATTAACTTAAAAGTAAAGTAATTAATCTTAGTTTCACTCTTGTTATCACACACTTTACCAAATCACATAATCAATCAACACATCAAATAATACTTGAGACAAGGGCCGACTAAGATTTCATCACCTAGTGGTAAACCTTACCTTTTCTTGGAAATCATACTTGGAGGTCATTACCAAGGGGAGAACCAACTCAACTCTTTGATTGAGTATAAACTCTGAAATTCAGTATATATTGGCTAAGCACTCAACACCCTTATCATTGTGGTGTGTGAAGTGAGGGGGTAGGCCTCAATATCAAGCTACGTACTAATGTTCAATACAGATTCTTATTGAGAGCCTTTTCCCTGAAACCAACCTTAAATTTCTTTTTTAGTACTTGATCTATAAATCAATTTTCCTCTTCACACTTTCTAAGGCATAAGCCAAAAGTGATCTTAAAATAATCCTAAGTTGTTAAATGAATTTTAGTGTATGTTTGATTTCCTTGAGATCTTTTCCTTTTGCTTGCTTTGTGTTTGAGTTGTGAGTTTTTTGTCATTTCTTTTCTTTTCCTCACATGGTCTTCAATAGACAACAATTGAGGAATCAAACCAGCCAAGAACCACCTTCTACTTCCTCCTCCTCTATGAAGTATACTTTAGATGTTGAGGGATATCCTCATCATTCTCCCCTCCTACCATGCCTCATATTGTTATTGAGGGTGATGTGGATTTTTCTACCTTCCTTAATAATAACCTCGTGGCCCTTCAACATTACCTTAACACCTTATCCTACCACACCCCTATTGCTTTGGTTCCTCTTATGGATCCACCTTATGGTATGCCTCCTCCTTTTATGGTTGGTGTTACCACCACCCAACCTTTGATCACCCAAACATCTTATTCCACCCATAACACATCTTCTACCCCCACCCAAACCCAATCCAACATTTCAATCACTAGCCAAACCTCTCCTACATTAACCAACACCTCCAACATAGGGGCAACCTCACCTCTTGTTGCTCATACCTCATCCACCATGGGGGTATCTTCTACCCATATCTCTACCATTCCCCTTATCACTACCAACCAACCCATTTATACTCCACTTTAGAGTTCGGTGCTTTCAATACCTAACACCCTTCAACCTATTGGCAGAAGGGTTACCACTCAACCCCAACTAACTACCAATCCATTCATACTTCAAAATAAACCCACATCAATCCCCCAAAAGGTACCCATGACATCTTACCAATATGTTTATAACCCACAAGGATACATACCACCTTCTACCCAACCTTTTATGTCCATTAACCCTTATGTGGCATCATCCCAACCTTCAATGATCACAAACCAATATGTGGTATCTTCTCAACCTTACATCACTTATCCATACATTGCTTCCACCCAACCTCAACAAAACTTACCACACATTTATGGAGCTTCCCAACCTCAAACAGATTTGGTCAAAATGTTAATGGACAAAATGACCACCCTAGAGTCATCTATCTCAAGGGCTCATGACCTCTTATCTTATGATCAAATTTGTAATAAACCTATCCACTCATTCATTCCTCTCCAACCTTATCCTTCTCAATGGAAACTACCCAATTTTTACAAATTCCAAGGCAAGGAGGACCCCCAAAAACACTGTAAAGCATTTCACCATTCTTGCTATTTGATTGCATATGATGATGCTCTTTTCCTTCATACCTTTCCCATGTCTTTATTCGGACCATCCTTTGATTGGTATAGTTCCCTCACCAAGCACTCCATATTATCATTTCCCAACTTGCCCAAATCTTTTTAGATCATTTCTCAATAAATATATCTAAAAAGGTCTCTATTACTAACCTCTACTCCATTAGGTAATTTGATGATGAATCAATTACCAATTTCATAGCTAGATGGAGAGGTCTTATCAATAAAATCTCTTTCTCCTTACCCCAACTTGAATTGATCAAACTTTTTTCTTAGGGTTGTGCCAAACATATTGCCCCCATGCTTCAAGTTCAAACTTTTAGGAATTTTGATGAGGCTTTCACCACGGCACAAAAACTTGAAATCCAAGACATTGACAAGGGAAAATTAAAACTATTCTAGATTTAAATCCAATGACCCTTCCTCCACCAAAACCACCAATCAATTCAACTATCCCAACACTAAACCAAAGGCATCCACCAACTTGGTTATCCTTAAATCCACTCCACCACCAACTGTCAACCAACCCAACCCAACCAATTCTTCCAACTCTTTTAACCAACTAAACCAAAATAAAAATTGAGTTGTTCCAAAATAATATACTTTGATAGGGGAGTCTTATGCCTTAGTTTTGGATAGATTACTCAAAGCAAACATCAAACAACTTCCACCTATCAAACCTCCCTAATAATTTGATGTTTCTTGTCCCACACCTGGTTGGTACAATGAGAATGACCTATGTGCTTTCCACCACATCATTGGAGATGATGTTAGTAGCTCTAACATGTTTAAAACCATTATCCAAAACATGATTGATAAGGGAAAACTTGTATTATAAATCCCAATGCACCTCAAAATTAGTTCCTTGACATCTTACATAAACCTTTTCCCATTCATGCCCATTCTACCAACTATGATGATAATAAAATAGAATCATCTCATGCTCATGAGGTCCATATGGTTAATGTCATTATTAGTGAACCTATCATTGAGGAGACCATTGCCTCAACTACCTCTTCCTCATTTTCATTCATTAAAGTGATGGACTCACCTTCTATTCCTTTGGACACCCAAATAGAGGAATCAACCACCCCACTCTCTTCACTTGGAGAGATAAAAAATTTACCCACCTCTCCTTTGATAGAAATACCAAAGGAGGTAACTATTGCATCAACTACCTCTTCTTCGTCTCCACTTATTGAAGTGGTGGAATTACCCACCATTATTTTTGACACCCAAACAAAGGAATCAACCATCTTTATTCCTTCACTTGAAATCACCACACCTTCCTCCCCTATTTTATAACCACCTATTCTCTCTTTGGGAACCATACCAAAAGAAGAAGTCATCTTATCTATTCCTTTCTTGAAGAACAAAGGTGGAGAAACCATTCCTTCACCCTAACCCATGGGATTAACCTTTGAAACCAATGATCAAGGAATCAAACCCATTTACAAGCCTTTTTTGGATTAGTCCAAAGTCTAGAGTTCACTTCTCAACCCAACCTAGATAGAGCCACATTTTGGCATTGTCTTGGGATCCCCTACCAAAAAAAACTTTAACGCTTAACCTCATCCACCCTTAGACCTATCATCAGCTCAACCCAATTATAAAAAATTTCACCTTCAAAAATTGTAGGACAATCATCCAAACCATCTCCATCTAAAATTTCCAAATCACCTTCTTCCTCTTTAATCAAACCTATTAAGAATTTAGGAATACTTCCTACTCCTAGTCTTTCTCACCCATATTTGAAGTTGGACTTAACCCCATCTAATACACCAAAGACAACACCAAATAAACCAATTAAGAAGGTGGAACACCCAAACTCCCACCTTGAACTAGAGCTATACCACCTCCTTCACACTTACCTTCCATCTTAGGACCCCATGCTTCTACCATACCAACCACTTATTATTTATCTAGTAAAACCTCTTTTTTTGCTTTACCTACACCTACCTTTACCAAATTTTCAAACTCCCCATCATTCTTATCTAACCTATCCACCTTTACCTTCCCACCTATATCCAAACCTTTATCATCCAAAACATCCACCTCTAAACCTTCCACCTCAAAATCAACCACAACCAAGCAATCCCAACAAAACCACCTACCAAAACCATTCCACCACCCAAAACTTTTGCAATGAAGCCTACTTATAAGAAGGCTCCCACCCCTAAAACTAAAAACCCATCACCACCAACACCTTTGCTTGAATATTATTCAACCATATTATAAAGGTAGTTGCAAACCTCTTCCTTAACCTACCACCTATCAGACCCTTTAACCCCTCAAAACCCAAACCATCTTGGTTCAATGATAGTTTGATCTATTCATACCATAGAACACCTAGAAATGAAATGAAGAACTGAAAAGCTCTCCAAACACTTATCCATAACTTATGGGATGAGGATGATCTGTTATCATATGAACCTTCCTTAAGTCCATTACCAACCCAACCATAAAACTAAAGTACCCAATCCATACCTAATCCTCTACTTTCAGTTGAAAGTGAGGAGGAACCAAAGCAACCATCTAGCCCAACACCTCCCTTAATCCACACTATCCATATGGTTACCTGATCTTGAGCCCAATAAAGGGATAAGGTAAAATCAACATTTTCCATTCCATGGACATACACTTCCACCCCTCAACCTTTCAACCAAACCTCAGCACCTTCACCCTCACCTTCACCTCCACCAAAACCCAAAAAATCCATTTTGGGTGCCTCTCTTTCCAACCTTTCTAAATCCATCCAACGAGTGGTTGTAAAACAACTTCACCAAACACCGATAAAGATGAGCCTTTATGAACTAATCAACACTTCACCCCATCATCACCAAACATTGATAGAGACCTTACAATCTATAGAGGTTCAACCAGAAGATCCTCAACCCCTTGCATCCTTTCTTAGAGCCCTCAAACTTTCTACCTTTGTCACCTTTAAGGATTCAAAAATAACTTCTATCCATTTTGAGGATCTCGATCCTCCCCTCTTCATTACTACATATATCAATCAAACCTGCATCAAAAGGGTGATGATTGATAGAGGAGCTAGTATCAACATTATCTCATCTCATGATTATGACCAACCCCAACTACCAAATGACCATGTTTTTTGATAGATCTAAATGTTAGCACAGTGGGGGTGTGAGTTATTCTCATTCCCCTCAATGGTGAACCTCTTCCCCTTTCCTTCAAACTTAATTTTGAGTATACCAACAATGTGGCTAAATATGAAGCCCTAGTCATAGGTCTCCAAACCACTTTAGCCTTAGGAATTAAGACCATCAGTGTCTTTGATGACTCTCAACTTGTGGTCAACCAGGTCAATGGATCCTACCAATGTAAGAATGATGTCTTACAAAAATACAAACAACTCATAGATGTATTAACATCATTCGATCATTATCTTATCCAGTTTATTCCATGATCTACCAATAAGTTCATGGATATAATGGCTTCCCTTTCTTCCCAAATCCCTTATCAACCTATCGAGTCTAAACTATTCATCACCATTCATAATTTTGTCATACTCTCTTATATCCATTCTGACCTTCCTACCATTTATAGTATAGAGAAATCTCCATCAAACATTTGGTATGACCAAACCTTTAACTACCTCAACCTTAGTATCATTCTTCCTAATCTCTCTAGGAATGCCTAAAGAGCCTTTGTTCAAAGTACCTCTTATTATACCATACTAAAGGGAATCCTTTAGAAGCATGGTTTCGATGGCCTCCTTCTCTATTGTCTACATCATCATGAATCTTCCCATGATATCAAGAAAATGCATGATAGAAGTTATGGGGGATACTTTAGTGGTCTAGCTATCGCTAAATGCATCCTTCACCTTGGATACTATTGTCCCACACTCAACCAAGACTATTGTGATTATGTAAAGAAGTGTGTTAAATGTCAATAACATGCTAACTTACATCATGCACCTACCATGGCCTTCAAGAATCCAAAGACTATTGGCCCTTCTCATAATGGGGACTCAATCTCATTGGAGAAATAAATCCTCATTCTTCAAAATGACACTAATCTATCATTACCACCACTGAGTATTTTACCAAGTGGGTGGAAGCTATTCTTCTCATCTTGACCAAAGCTAACAAGGTAGTCAAATTCATCAACCACCATATCATCTATCACTTTGGTATTCCCCATAAGATCATCATCGATAATGAAATATCCTTCAAGAACAAACAAGTTCAAAGTCTTTGCAATGCATTTGGCATCAAGTTAAGATTTTCCTTGCCTTATCATCCATAAGTAAATATATAGACAGAAGTCTCTAACAAAACCCTCAAAAAGATGCTGACCAAAGTTGTCAGTGCTTTAGGTTGGGATTGGCACTTGCACATCAATTTCACTTTATGAACCTATCCTAATAGAATTCTAACCTCTACGAGTGTTACCCCTTTCTCTCTAGTCTTTGGAGCAAAGGTAGTCTTGCCTCTCAAATTCCATATTCCCTCTCTTCACATATCCTTGGAAGACATCATTTCAAAGAGTAACTATCATCAAGAACATCTAACATGACTTAAACTCCTTGATGAACATTTGCCTTGCAATGCTTAACCATCTTCATGTCCATCAAGAATGAATCAATCATGCCTATAACAAACACCTAAAAGAATGATAATTCAATATTAGAGATCTCATGTTAAAGGAAAACCAACACGTAACTAATATGGAGAAAAGACAAAGAGAAAAGTTTTATTTCAATTGGCTTGGACCCTACATCATAACCCATAAGTATGGATCAAGAGCTTATCATTTTTCCTCTCTTGAAAGCAAACTAGAACCTAATCCTCTAAATGATTCACATCTACATCCTTTCTTTTGTTAAATAAGGATCAAGCTCACCATTTTGTGTAACTTAAGATTGTCCCTTGATTTACAAGATTCTCATCTTCACTTACCTATCCCTATCATCTTTGAAGACAACCAATTACAATATAAAACCATGTGATTAACTGTCATAGTCATATAGCCAATCATAAATATGGGTACCATGGCTCTACCCATAGTATGGTTCTCATGGATACTTTTTGTCTCTAATTATACATACTCCCATGATCATTTTTCTTTCAAAACCACCCCTTTCACCTATCATTAACCTCTTGTGCTAAAATTTTTGCCCTCATAAAGGTAAACCTCTAAGCCTAATAAGATTTATCCATGTCTAATTCTAGCATATCAAAATAATTTAGGATATCAAAATATCTCTTGGGTCAACTTCTCTAGCATTATAGATTACTCCCTTGAAGAACATCTATACCAAAACTAAAATTGCTTTAAATATATACTGTGTATACACAATGTTTTTAAACTTTTATTGATTACTGACACTTCATATCTTGCAAGAACCTATCGAGTCTCAATCTCTCTAAGTGCATGCCTTAAGGGGTACACTGGGAAAGGGGTGGGCAGACCATCAGTGCTTCATAAGATTTTTTTCCTTTTTCCATTTTCCATCCACACACTAGCCTCCTAAAACTATGAACCCTAAGTTTATTCTTCTCTTTCCTATCCATTCCAATCACTATCATGATTTATTCCTTCATTTCTTACCTTGTTACCTTTTTGACCTATTTAATACACTAGGTTGACCTGGTCCACCTATTGTGTTATGGGGATATTTTATCTCTTTTTGACTTGTTATCATCCCAACTAACCTAACACAGACTTTAGGCATTATCCCAAAAATGTGCTAGGTTGACTTGGTCGACCTAGTATAACCAACATGTCCAAATTTTTTTAGGCAAGTTACTACTATATATATAAGGTCATTTCCCACCATTTCATAAGAGAGTTGAATTAAGTGAAGAAGTGAAAATGAACATTTGCTTATTGACCATTATACTTGAGGAATAAAGCTTTAGGGTTTAATACTTTATTTGGAGCTTTGATCTTGTCTTGTGGAGAAGTCTTTTGGATTCATAGGTAGGTTGTGTATCCTACAGCTGATTTATCTTAGTTATCTTTACAAGGCACAACAATCTTTTACAAAACACCTTGGCTAAGAGAGAGATTGAGACTCAATAGGTTTGTCTTCAAATGTAAGTATTCCTAACTTTATTTCTCCTTTGTAAGGTAGACATATAATTCAATATATATTCTTCTCTCCTATGTATTAGGATTATATATACATTGATGTGAGTATATGTCTCTTATGCATGTTTAGTTTAGTTATTATTTATTTGTTTTCTTTTAACCCCCCCACTTTGTGCCACAAGATTTGGTATGCACTAAATTAGTTTAATTTTCTTATTATTAGCATACTTTACTTTTTTGTTTATTATCATAAGTGAAATATCAAATCATAGGACTCTTTTAGGGTTGTATAATTATGTTAGACTATAGGCTTTGGAACCCTTCCTATCATGATATGTTATGACATGTGATACAAGTGATCCCCTAATCAGGTTTAGTGGATCCCCATATTGGTCATGCTTCTGCTTAACAAGTGTATACCCAATCAGAAATGTAGGTGTGCTTTATCTTATCCGATCTAAGATTGATTCATGTAGATCATGCAATTTTGATTGCTTACATTATGGTGAACCCGATGTGAATCAAACCCTTGTAAGGTTTGTTCACTTTTATTTTATTTATTTCATTATTTTGATAATCATTTATAGCATATATTTTGACATACTGGTTTGATTCTATCGACCCAGTTATTTTTGTGTGTGTAAGAACAGGCAACTAGATCGATTAGTTTCACCCAATGCAAGTTTTCAACATTTTTTTAGACTTCTAGTTTAGCGTACTAGGTTGACTAGGTTAATCTAGTACATTTTCAACCACTTTAAAATATGTTCTTGTATAGACTGAATGTCAACTCGACCCAGTATAGGTTTTAGTTTTATAGATTCTTAGATTAGTCTATTAGGTTGATCAGCTTGACCTAGTGCATTTTCAAACTTCTAGTTCAGTCAAATAGGTCGACCAGGTTGACCTAGTGCATTTTCAACACTTTTTTAGCTTCTATAGTAGGTTTTTGTATTACTTGGTCAAACAGATCGACCCATTTTTGAAGATTTTGATATATTTTTCCAAGTTTATTGATAATCAATCTTCTCTATTTTCACCTCTAAGCCATTCATGTGAGCTTTTACTTCTTTGTATCTTTCTATTTCTATACTTTCCTTTCAAATTTGTAGTTTTTAAAAATACTCCTATATAGCCAATTAGATCAACTTGGTAGATCTAGTTCTATGTTTTGTGTGCTATTTGAAATAACTAGGTTGACCTAGTTGACCTAGTAGGTTTTTCAGACCCTATTTTTAGTAGTACTAGCTTGACATTGTCGACCTAGTTTTGTATGTTGTGTATATAGTGTTTTCACTATACCTTGTTCCAAAGTTAGAATTCACCTTGTATTTTAATTAAATTTTTATTTTCAATTGTTTTCATGCTTAGAATAGTTCACATAGTCTAATTAAGAAGTTTTTAATTAACCTCTTAGTTGCACAATTTCTATTTTATACACACACAACCAAATCACATAACATCAACAAGGATTTTAACATTTGACTACCCAAGCTAGCTTAGATTTCATCACCAAGAGGAAAGATAAATTGATGATTTGGTTAAGTATAAAGCATGGTTAATGGTATATTTTGGCTAAGCACCCTACACCCTTATCGCTACAGTGTGTGAAGTGAGGAGGTAATCCCTAATACCAAGCTTGTATCATTGCCACTACAATCCCTATCATCCTAAACTTACCTAGAAACATCTATAGATTTTTATCTAGTATCTTGATTACAACCAACTCCTTATCATTTAAAATCATTATTAATAATCTAATTAACATTCTATGTTGATCAATTAGCTAGCTATACTTTCTAAGTTGTCTGCTTGCTCTTTTTTCAATTGTGTGTGCAAGAACTTGCATTGGCCAGTGTTGGTGTAAGATTTTACTTTGTGTGCATCAATTAGATTGGCCAACATCAATTTAATTGATTATTTATTTACTTCCAGTATTTATTTTCTTAGATCAACTATAAACTATATTATTTTATCTCACAAACTTATTATCAACCCTTTCTTTTACTTCCCATTTACTTCACTAGGTCGACCTAGTCGACCTAGCACTATTTAAAAGCTTTTCCTCTATTTCTGCTAGTTTTTATTCTCTATACTGGGTCAATCCTATGGACCTAGTTTAGTTTCACAGTCCTTATTGTTTCACTAGGTTGACCAGGTCGACCTAGTGCAAAAATAGAGACTATGAAAGTTTCAGTCACCTTTTGATTATTTGCTTTCTAATATTGCCTTCCTTCCTTTCATCATGGACTATCTATTTGGTGATAACACTGAAGTTCAGTAAATAGACATGATGGAATTTACCAATCCTCATAGGGTCTCCCATAGACAAAGTAGGTTTCATTTTAAAATGCTAGTAACGTTCATATTTCAACCCGTACATTGAACTATGAGAATCCTCATAATACCTTTTTGTGGTAAAACTCTCCTCTTCTCTTAGAGGATCAGCCCAAGTTAGAGTATACTCCCAAAATGATTTATTTTATTTCCAAATTTCCTCAACATAGAGGTAAGGATCCATCTACCATTTATAACCTCATGATTAATGGTCAAGTTGAAGAGCCTCATTCTCCTACTCCTACTTTCTCAACTAGATTTGAGGGTGCTAATTTCTTTGCTTCTCATCCTCTTCCTTAAATATTGACTCCTTCTTATGCCATGACTTCTTTTTCTTTAACTTATTCTACTTCCATGCCTAGTATCTCAACTAACATGGATGGTTCTACATCTAGTGGGCCTATCTTAAGATCCACTATCCTTAATTCTTCCACCAGGTCATTGTTTTCTACCCAAGGCAATCATCCTTCTAGTTCTTTTTCCTCTCATTTGAGTCCATCTTTTGCTTCACAAGCAAATTTTGCCACTGTGCATCAAATTCTCATAACTCTTCTCAAGCTCATACCAACAGTAATAGAGGTACCGAATCCACTAATACCAACACAAACACCAATACTTCCTCTTCTAATAACACTAATCAAACTCATAGACTATTATTATAAACTCTCAATCAAATGAACACATTCCAAGCTTATAATATAGATTAAATGATGAGAATGAAAAATCACCTTCTTAATATTCAATTCAATCCTCAACCAATGGCTTGGGGCACACATAACCAAAGTGTTCCTCCTCCCCCTCTTCAATATTCTTAAGGCAATCTCATTCCTCAACCTCTTTTAGTCAATACAACCATCAATCATCTACAAAATGAACCTCTCACCACTCAAATTACTCACATTGATATTGGAGGTATAACACCTACAATCTCTTATAATGGATCAACTGATCCTACCCTTCATCTTAAGACATTTGGAAACCTTCATAAGGATTGGGTCAAATTAAAAACCTTTGTTGCTACCCAAATCCTTGCTAAAACCCTCACAGGTGATGCCTTGGATTGGTATAATCAACTTATATTTCATTTCATTACTATTTTGGAGGATTTAGTGATCTTCCTGAAAATACTTTGGCCCATTTCATCAATTATAAACAAAATGAAAATGAAACCACCCAAGCCTTTGTTAAGTGATTGAATACTTTGTCAAAAAAATGTGAACATAATATGGTGGATGAAAATCTCTTTCATCTCTTTACCAATGCTCTTTATCCTAAATTACAATATTGAGTCTGTACCCTCTCTCCACATACTTTGGAGGAGGCCATTGACCAAGACAAATAATAAGATTACCTTATGCGTCAATTCGAGCCACCCCAACCTTCCATGGGTCCTCATCTATTACTTAAAAAAACCCATAATATAATTAATGATGGTGTTAATGGTTCATATGATACCATTCATAATGTTCAAGCTGTCATTCCTACCACTTCTTTAGAACCAACTCCTCCTTCTAAATAATATAAAAATCCTCATTTATCTTCACCAAATAACATTAATGTTCATAAACCTCTTTCCTTAGTTGAATTGCTTAAACATCTACCTAAGTCTCTTCTTCAAGAGATTGAACCTACTCATCCTATGAAATCCTGGTATGATCCTAGAAAATTTTGTTGGTTTCATGCTAGTCAGAGTCACTCCCATGAGACTTGTAGATAGCTTCATAATCTATCTATGGATTTTCATCTTGGTCCTAATTTTGATTATGATTCTATCATTTGCAAACATCAACAAGCTTATGAGATTGCTTTCAAAGACTACAAAACTCATGATAAAAATTAATCTTTGAATCAAGCAAATGCTCAATTAGCTATCTATAAAGACCCCTTACCTAATCATCAACCTATTCAAGAAAACCATGACAAGCCCACTCTTTCCACCAATAACATAGAAAGTCTTATTGAACTAACTTTCAAAGAGAATGTGGTTATCATGACTAATATGTGAAGGGTGGTGTCTTTAATTGATTCTGAGCCTATCTACACCCCACCTCCTAAAACATACCATGTTATCTAGAATTCTTCTCCAACTCATTTGAATGAGCTGGGGAAAGAAGATCTTATAACCTTTGATGATAGTTCAATCTATGATTCTCCCTTGGATAACACATCCCATTTTATGTATAACATTATTCTATCATCTTATAATACCAATAATCAGACTTCTAATAATAATCAACCTTCTATTAACACTTCTTATACTTCTCAAGATCAATTTGAACCTATTACTTCATCACCAAACAATTTACAACCTTGTTCTCAGCCTTCTTCTAAACCTTCTCATCATTATCAACAAAAATTTAAATGCTCTTCGAATCCACCTTCTAAAGATCTCCTTAATCATTACATGCATGTATCTAGAAATCTTCTCATGGGTTATGATGAGTGGGATCCCATTGTAGAGCTCACTAATATCCCATCTCAAATTCCATTTCTTGAGCTTATGTAGACCTCTCCCCATCATTGAAACCATATTATTCAACTATTATTTGAAATGAATGTCCCTCATCCTCTTTTAGTAGGATGGGAGGCAACCTTATCTAGTTTTAAGGATAGTATATTGCAATAATTGAAGAGATGTCCATCAATGTTGATGAAACTATCGACACTTCTCTTTATTTAAAATTTCCAATTTCATATATGATTCCTGATGAGATTATTCTTCGTGCAGATGATCCTCCCTTTTTTATTAGCATCCAAATAAGCAATATCCAAGTTAAATGAGCATTGATTGATGAGGGTTCTAGCACTTATGTTGCTTCTCTTGATTTCATTAAGACCCTTAGATATTCAAAATGCAATCTTAAGTTTACACATAACACTTGCCAAGGATATGATAAAAGGCAAATGCCTCCTCTTGGGGGTGTGTGGCTTCCCATTACTGTCCCACCAGTCATAGTTCATATAAAGGTGATGATTTTTAATTTCCCCCTTTCTTATAATATCTTGCTTGGTAGGCCATGGACTCATCATATGTAAGCTATCACTTCTTCCACCTACCAATGATTTAAATTCCCTAATATTGGATCCATTTATAAGATTAAAGGAGAAAATAAACCTTGAAATTTTAAATAATTCTAAGATTGTGGTGTTTTTAAGATTCCTACTCTTAAGCCTTTACCTAGTGCTCCATTCCATGAGTCACAATGTTAACATGGGCATCCTGAGCTCATTGGTAACATTCCTCCCAACCTTTTAGACTCTGATGATGTTGAGCCTGATGAGATTAACTTAAAGATCCAAAATTCAGATATCGTGCCTCATTTCATCTCACAACTTCCTGCCATCGTTCTCAAAAACCTCTTTGTGATGACATTCCTATAGTCTTATCCAAGTCTCAATATTATATTCATCATGCTTCTTTTGATGATAAAGTTATTCCAACTTGTGTCATTAATCTTCATACATTGGATTATAACGATGGCTATTCTTTAGATGATCCTTTATTAGGCGGTCTTGTATAGGCTCATGATGCCAAAATTGTGTATTATCATTCTTATTTACTCCAATTTTTTCATGCATCTTCTAATAATTTATAGTTCTTGATTTTTGAATTTTTCCTCTTTATTATAAATTATAGATGGTGCTGACACCTCCAATTTTTGAGGAGCCCCATAGAACTATGCTCATGGATTGTGTTATGACTAGACCCTACCATTTTTATAGGTTCCTTAATTCACTTCATTAGTTTACCCCTGAGATTATTGATACCCTCCTTAGACCTTCTATTGATCCTACTCCTCCCATAGTGGAACCTATGTCAGAACCAATTATTATTGCTACTTCCATTATTATTGAGCCTACTCTTGCTTCTTCCATTAGTGCTCCTCTGATTGAGCCTAGTTCCATTTCTTCTCCATTGACACTTCCTCTTGGTGATGGTTTTCTTCCTTTACCTAGTATGGATCCTTTGCCTACCATATGGGCTTATGATTCATCTCTTTCTTCTTCTATGCCTATTACACCTTCTCCCATGAGTGTTCCCCTTAAAAATACTCATAATC